>JAAAKM020073195.1:146898580-147114461 GCA_010016025.2 Alatinidae sp. Z8VKAUB7J3
TTTCTGTTAGTTTTAAGTTTTAATGCTGCTGCTCCTTACTTTCAGTTAAAAAAATTTTTTTTTTATAATTTTATTTCTTTTTTTTAATTATGTCCAGAAATCCCATTTTATTCTTGTAAGATTTTCCTGGAAAATTCATCCTGAAACTA
This sequence comes from Alatinidae sp. Z8VKAUB7J3, assembly GCA_010016025.2. Classification (NCBI taxonomy): domain Eukaryota; kingdom Metazoa; phylum Cnidaria; class Cubozoa; order Carybdeida; family Alatinidae; species Alatinidae sp. Z8VKAUB7J3. The sequence continues at coordinate 146,898,730 of JAAAKM020073195.1, forward strand.
TTGTTCCCACGGAGAGTTTTCCCATAAAAAATTCTTCCCCCTCCATTTAGAAAATTACCCTGGAAAAATCCAGACAGTATGGGCAAATTGAATAACTTACAACCCTTTCCCCAGGGACTATGGAGGGTCATGCCATCACCCCCAGCATAGCTATTGGACCTTTCAACTATGCTGAATTAAATGGCCATCTTAAATTTTTTTCAGATGTCTTTGGCCTAATAATGGGCTAGGAAGGGGGGCTATGTGTCGTTTAATATTCGTGTCACTTAAAATGGGGACTAGAGATTATGACCTTCCAGAACTAGATCTTCTAGAACCATTGGCTCGATAGGATAACCCCTGGAACAAAAAAGAACAAATTAACACACATCCGTAGTCTTCCTTCTGCCAAAAATATAACATTCCGCTTTTTGGAGTTGTTTTCCCCCTTTTTTGAAAATCTGACAAATTTTCTGAGGCTTTCAGCTTTTGACGGGTTAAGCTGAATCAGCATAATAGGCCAATTAAACAGAATCAGCATAAAAAGCCAATTCTTTTGATGTATCCATTGATTCATTTTTAGGATTTCGGTTACTATTGGGGAGAATCTTTGAATTTCCTCGACAAATATTAATAATCTTTGAAATAATTACTTTATATTCTCAACTCGGGACTGACTTATAACTTTTCCTTATAAATTAGCACTTTTTCCCTCTAAGAAGAATTACATTAGTTTTAAGACCATATTATGTTAGTAATTTGTCTGAGTAAATTGATGATTTTAGAAAATCCAAGAATAATAAGTGTACTGGAACTACAGATTGTGTAGTTCCCACAGACTGGAAAAAGATTGTGTCATGGGACTTTTGGAATTTGGTACCATGTTGTTTAGAATCAAATATTATCCAGTTAAAGTTTTTCCAATTTATGCCTGATAAAAAAAAAAGAAGAAAAAAGTAGTCGCAATTATGGCGTTCGCCATTGGCAGCTACTCTGCCACTCTTGATCAAAAAGAAATTACGGATGATCTGCACCAACAGACGGAACTGCAATTTTTTGGATGTCAGTCTATTTCAAGAACAGTATGTGAATTTTCTTCACTCGAGACGCAAACAAACTTCCGAAGCAATTAAACTAAAAATAAGCATATTGTTGAAGATAATTTCTTCAAGAAATAATGGATCTGTATCTAGTTGGTCTAAGACTCATTTTTAGAAATTTATATGCCACGAATGGCCGTTTGTATATAAATCTTACGAAACAACTGCTAAAAATGAAACAAAAAATATCTAAAGAAAGAAATTGATTACTTGTAGCACGATCCATCCTCGGGCTTTTGAAACCCGTGGGGTTTCTTGTTTATGTTGAGTGGTTAAGGTATCTTGGATAAGTTTTCCAGCTTAATCTTAAGAATACTGAGTACAAGTTTGTGTGTTTATTGTATTTATATGTTCTTGTGTTTATATGGCTCTTGCTGAAATAAAAGATCGATTGCTTGATTCAAGTCAATTACTTTTGCTATTTACTGTTTTTTAATTTTTAAATATGTACTAGTATTTTGTAGTAAATACTTTTCCTCTTTTTTACAATTTCTTTCATGCAGTTTTCTCTATAATTTCATCCCCCCTCCGTGGCACTGCCCTAAAAACTTCATAGTTCTGATGCAAGAAAAAGAAAAATAACAAAAAGACAAATGTAGGACTTATCAAGTGGCAATAACTAGTTTTGCTTACTTATTTACATGGTTCAACGTTGGCAACACTGAGCGAAATATGGTGCTGCCCTAGAATTTCACAATTTCAAGCAACCAATAGCTCTTTTTCAGGCATGAATAATCTTTCGGGCCAAAAATATTTTTTTCTTGGTACTTGAAGTGTTTTTAGCGCGCTAAAACTAAAGTTGATCATTCATTCGCTGTTGAAAAAAAGGAAAATTATTTTAGCTTTACTAGTGGAGGTTTTTTCAAGTTCTCCTCTACTTCTTCATCATAATGGCAATTTAAATCAGTGAAAATTATTGCTTCCATCATTAAACTACTTTTCAGAAATGAAAAGAAGTTCTGCATTAAACTTAATTAATATTGCTAACAAGACTTCTAAAAATAAGGTGGAAAACCCATACTTTAATCACGAAAATCCTTTACAGAAAATGAAGTTTCAATATCACTAGTACTACTAAAAATACCTTTTAAGCCCATTTGGGGTATACCATAAACTTAAAAATAAATTTCTCTTCGACAGGCTTGAGTGGAATAGTCATTAAAATCTGTGATTTCCTTTTCATATTTACCAGTTTTGTTTGATTTCATCTATTTATATTTTCTTCAGCTTTGGCAAATAAACAGAAAAAAGTTAATCAACGTTATTTTTCAGAAGATTCATCTATTTTGAGGCCCAAACCATATCTGAATCATTCTTAAATGTCTCATAAATATCTCATTGAGGGTCAATAATCAAATTTCAGGTATAACTGCATTCTGAATATGAGTGCAACTATTTTGTACCTTGGCAAAAATTGGTTTTATAGTAGCATTGTTGCGAGCCACAACCACTTTTCTGACACTGGGAGACAAGAGTTCAAATCCAAGCTGAATGACACTTTTTACTGGCTTCTCTTGAGCTGTAGGCTCAATGAGTTTCACAATTTTCATAAGTTTTTTCGTATAATTTTTTTTTTGGGGGGGGGATCAAGCCCCGCAAACATCCCCCCTCCCCTCATGTATATGACCTTTCTTGCAAGTACTGTTTTCTTTGCTCTATCTTCAATTTCATTTCGCTAGTCTAAAGCCCCAGTAGTCTAAACCCTACAATGTTATGTGTGAACCCCATAATGATATGTGTGAACCCTCTGAACTAAATTCCTACGTGTGTGACCACTCAGACACCGTTCTCACAGGTTCTCACTCCACTTCTCCAGCTTCAATTAATCTGGATCCGAGATCAATGATGAGCACCGTTAGGGAGGGCTCCGGGGTTGGATTTTCCTCCCTGAGAAAAGAGAAAAATGAGGGATACAACGATTGAAGTACCGGTAAAAACAAACTCTTATTGAACTGTCCCTTAACGATTTTGAATATCACCTTAATCGTAAATTTATCGAATAAATCGAATTAAAATACCTCCTTAGATCTTTAAAAATAGTTTTCTTTGATTTTCCTTAAATAAGAACTGAACGAATCCTTGCCAGTCAACATTTTTATGAATTGGCACCCCTATTAGTGCTTGCCCCCCCCCCTCCAGTAAACTTTCTTGGCAGCGCTCTTGAGGTCAATGTTTTCTTAGTGGCTTGAACTCGCACCCATGTAAATTGAAGGAGAGTTTCTGACCTGCGGTAGCTCTAAATTTTCGACGCAAAATACAAATCTTTGTTCTAAAAATCCTGAGGGTAAGATCCATTAGCGAGATTCCTGAAGCAATCATCAACATCTGTTGTCGAATTTGATCATCAGCTGAAGCAAATGTCTGCTTCAGTAATTATGAGATGTTCAAGCAAATAGGCTAACGGAGATATATTTATCTAGACAAAAAGTAAGATAGATAAATTTTGAAACTATTCATAGCAAAGTTTAATGCTACCAATAAAATCAAATATCCTCTTTTGGTACTTCTGTCTTAGGGACCTTGAGATGGAGATCCTGGTAAAATTCTAGATAAGGGATTTTTTCCTACTTTGGAAGGTAGTTCAGTTCGTGCTCAAAAATGAGCTTGGTCCACGCGATAGCAGAATCGGAGAAAAACTCATTCCTGAAAATCCAGCCAAGCTTTCATTCAAAAAAAATGTCGAACTCTTGGTTCGTTCAATTCATGCGTTCGGTCACTCAGGATTGTGATCTGAATAGCTTCATGGAACGCATGGGAAAGATCAATTTTGTCATATTCAACTATGATCGATGTTTTGAGTACTTTTTATTAAAAAGTGCCCGAACCTTCTATCCGGGTATCAATTCTGGTCATTGCGCACAACTATTGAGGTCTGTTCACCATGTTTACGGCAGCTTGGGGTCTTTTGACGACCTAGGCTTCGGTGTCATTCCAAAGGCCAACGAGTTGTTTGAAATTTCAAATCGAATTTTCACATTTACCGAGACGCTTGATGACAAGACCGCAGTTGAAGATTCAAGAGGTGCCATCCTTTTAGCAGAACATTTGGTTTTTTTGGGATTTGCGTTTCACCCAATAAACATTGATCTCCTCTACCCTGCTAACTCAAGGGAGTGGTTCAGAACAAACAATAAATCAAAATCTGTTTACGCAACCCAATATCAGATTCCAGAGCATGAAGTGGAAAACACTCGCGCCGCGCTAGCCGACTTATATCCAATAGCGAAATTAATTCTTCAGGATTCAACCTGCGGCGAATTTGTTGAGAATTACCAGAGCATATTTGGAAACGACCTTGCGTCTAGGTTTACTAATACCCCGTCAGCGCAGCCCTGACCAGCGCCTCCAGCCAGACCGTTCTACTTAGTCGCTGACTCCAAAGTTCGCTTGCGCACGCACGAGTATCCGACTCACTCCAAAGCTCCTATCTACCAACCGCGGTGCCTTAAGTGCAATGGCCAGTTCCTCATGCCACCTAGGGTTGGTCACAATTTCAATGGCCGCCCTATCGTACAGACCCTGACTAGCATCCAACGCAACCTTCTTCAGGAATTCCGTCGCATTACGGATATCATCTGTGTTTCGCCTGGCCAATGCATCAGCACTGCGCACAGTTGATCATTCTCAACTTAGTGAGAAGTTGGGAACTACTAATCTAGCCTAAGTAAAAGGTTGGTGAACTATATCTAAATTAGATTACTATTTAAATGTATAAAAAATGCCATAGCGAAGGTAGGGGTGAATGAGGACACTGCACAGTTTTCGGGCATAAAAAGGGTTAAAACCCTTTATGCTATGCCTATATGTATAAATCCATCATATTATCTGCAATCATTGATTTGTCACAATTAATTTAGATAAAAACTGGTTATGTTGTATTAGGCTCTACTGGCACTCCCTCCATCCAGTCTTTCAAATAGGCATAGGGCTAACAATTTGACAAGGAGTGCAAGAAGATGCAGTGGAGGTCCAACCAGGAGTCATCAACTCAAGAGCACAACATATCTAGAGGACCTTACAACTCTTGGATTAAGGAAAGGTGAAAAAACTCAAAACAATTCTGCAATATTTCTTCTGCCAGTTTTGATATTTGACAACATTTAGTAAAAAAGATAGTCCAGTCTTTAAATGGTCAAACAAGATAAGAAGGAAACCTAGCAGAATTGTTTTGATTTGTTACCCAACATAGTTATGACAAATCAATGCTTTTGCATCATATAACTTCAATAAAATGGATTTGTAATCAAATAGTAAGTTTGAAACCAATGTTTTAATATTTTTTACACCCCAAAACTATAGAAAAAATAATTATGATTTTTTGAAAAATTTTCATTTTCAAGGGTTTACAATTGAATTTGTAACAAAAGTAAGCATTATACTTTGAAAGAGCTTATAAAAGGCATCAAGGTGTATGTTCACTTCATTTATAGGTCAGAAATATGAACTGCTCCATATTAGCTAAAGTATAGTATCCTAGGAAGGTATTTTGGTAAATTTGGTAGAGTTTAAATTAATGACCTAATTAAGGAATAGCCTAGCCTAGACATGCATTATCTATTTAGATTTGGAATTGTATTCTACATCCAAATAGGCCTATAGCATTTGTTTTCAGTGAAAGGCCAGGATTTCTTTTCCAGTCTCCTTGTAGGAGAGTACACAGAGTACTGCCAATCAAATTTGTTGCTCTGGCGATTAGAGCTGTCGCAAGAGTTGCGAGAGTGTGGGATTATTTCGTAAACAAGTCAGTGATAACTCTGACCAAAAACAACTCAGACCCCCAACTTGACTACAACTCGCTAAGGCTCAGAGGATCTTTTCATAGAACACTCGAACACCATGGATGGTTAGTCCTAAATTATGCAGATGTTGCTAAGGGTCTTAAAGATCAACGATTCAGTAGCAACGTTTTTGACAACCCTGCGTTGAAACTAATCTGCAAGATTGCATCCGGTGACAGCCGAATTCCCTTCCTAGACAATCCTTGGATCCAACAACTCGATCCTCCAAACCACACGCGTCTTCGAAAGTTAGTGAACAAAGCGTTTGTTCATAAACAAATATTAGATTTAGAGCCCGCTATTTCAAATATTGTTGACGGATTGATAGAAGACATACCCGACGACCAACCATTCGACCTGGTTGATAAAGTCGCGGGTCCACTACCCGTACTAGTAATCGCTAAACTCATCGGTGTTCCACAAAGCGATTTGGGCAGATTCATTGAGTATTCCAACTCCCTTCTTGGAATTTCACAACTCTCAGATCCGTCCCAAGTTGGTGCAGCATTAGCCGCAGATAGTGCTCTGCGCAACTATTTAAGTGATCTGATCGAAAAGAAACACGCAAAGCCAGAAGACGACCTGATTTCAAAACTGATCATTGCCGAGGATGCCGGAGACAAACTCTCTACCGAAGAATTTACAGCCATTTTAGCTTTCTTGTTGGTCGCAGGACACGAAACAACCACCAGGGTGCTTACATCTGGCGTCTACTTGTTACTTAGTAACCCAGAGCAACTCGCCATCGCCACAAGCACGCCGACGGCAATGGACTATGCGATAGAAGAAATCCTAAGATTTGAGCCACCTGTTCTGATTGCGCCCAGGATGCCTAGCGATGACATGTGTTTTGAGGATCAGCACCTTAAGAAAGGTCAGGTAGTCGGTTTTTGTATTGCAAGTTCGAGGGCTTCTTTTTCATTCAATCCGAGGATGACTTTAAAGTGTTGGCGAAATCGACCCAGCAGGGTCATCGCATGCTGAATATCATCCGGTTGCCGTTTCTCAGGGTCGCAGAGATCGAAGAAGGCGTATTGTCCCGTGCTGCGATCCGGTAGCATCCCGTCTTGAAGGATGGCCTCCCAGATCTCGCTCAAGTGGGGAATCATGGTCCAATTGACAAAGGAGACCAACTGCGAGCCTTCGATGCGGCTCTTGAGTTCGGCGTGGCCCATGCGGTCGAGCAGATTGGGCCAGGTCAAGTCGTTGAGAGGCGTCATTTTCCCGAGCATGAGTTTGCCATCGGCGAACTCCAGCGCGTCCGTGTGAGCGGGTTCGGCGATGGGGTAGACCGGACCGTGCTGTTCGAGCTTTTGGAAAACGGGCGTGACTTGGGGATACCCGACCGCACCCACGTAGCAGACCTCCACGCTGAAGGCGCCGAGGGCGTTGGCCATGATGGGGCCGTTCCCGCCGAGTTTCACGCGTTGGGTGACGAGTTCGATATTGGTGCTTTTGCCTGCGGCGTCCGCAATGCGGGCCGCGAAGGCGGAAATGTCGGGGATCCGTTCGAAATGGTCCGCGTCCTCTCGTTTGTCGACGACGTGAATGATTTCGTCGACGAAGCCATCGAGACCGACCAAGGCGGCGAGCTGAGAGACTTGGTCTCGTTTTTCGGCCAGTGCGCGGCTGCAGGCCGAGCGTGCGTCCTCAGGCGTTGTCATTCAGAAGCGGCGTTGTTTTGGGATCGGGTTGTGGTTGTAGCTGGGGTCTCGGCCGGAAGCGTTAGTCGGATTCCACGCCTAGAAGGTGGACCAGGCGTTCGAGGTCTTCGTCGGAAAAGAATTTCAGTTCGACAGACCCTTTGCCGTCGCGGTATTTGATGGCCACCTTGGTGCTGAGTTTTTGGCAGACGCGTTCTTCCAACTTCGTGAGATGGGGATCGCGGTTGCTGGGTGTCTTGGATGGCTCTTCCGCTTCGCGTTTGCAAATAAAAATCACACACAATATTGCTATTAAATTCTATGTGGTTGGATGACATTTTAAAACCCAATATTTTATGGTTTATACATTTAACTACACTAAATTTAATATTGCATAATATATGAATATAATTGCTCATACTTTATGTTCCATAATTTTACTAAAAAGATTCGTCTCATAATTGGTGTCATTTTCGCAACTTAATATTCCCAGCAGAAGAAAAAAAAATCAAAAACAGATTCTTCTTTCAAGGTTTTGAGGCCTCAGCTTACCAAAAACGTCATTTTCATTTCATGAAAATGGTGTTTTCTCTTTGAATTCAGCTTCTTAAAATCATAGTTTTATAACCAAGGGTCAAAAAGTCGACCAAACAATCAAATCAAACACATTAAAAGTAAATTCCACTGGCTTTTATCAAATAGGTTTCATGGCCACAGTTAAAGCTTCATTGACTCAGTATTTCCACTCTTCATAAATCTTGGCAGAACTGGAGAAAGCGGTTTAGACCTTTGAAACTCCTTATCATCCAAACCAACTCGGGGAAATCCTCTTGGTATAATGTCCTCTGTTTTCCCTCTGCAATGAACTCCATAAGCAAGTGGAGCTCCTCCTCCTTTAGGATATTCTCCAGTTGTTTTCTTACGATACAAGAGCAAGCTGATGATCAAGGCTAAGATCAAGAAGCTTGATACGATGCACATGGTTAAGATTATAGCAAAATAAGGAATATCTTTGTTCAGAGGCTCGGCTATAATTTCGCGGTTTTCTAGAGTTTCAAAATTAAGCTTCCTTTGTTGGCGTAAGACTGGTGAGCCTGATACATGCACAAATTTCGAAGATGTGTAGTCAGCAGGCATAATGTCATCGCCCATTAGTACTTGAAATTCTCCATTTCTGACCTGGAAACAAACAAAATTTACCGTTAAAAGTAAATTGATTTTTATCATGTCTAATTTAGTCCTTTTCTTTTTCTTTTTTTTTTGACCCTAAAATATTGAAGTGTTCCAAATATTGTTCACTTGATATTAGCCTATTTTACCCATAAATAGGTTGAAACACCTTTCAACAAGTGAGAGAAACAATGGGGTTGTTTAACCCACACTTACAACCCAATCAAGCATCTACATTTTATTTTTTTAATTCTTTAATCAATTAAATTTCATATTTTATTTTAAACATTCGATAAATTTTCAGGAAGTTTTTAATGCTTGAATTTAGCATTTGATTTAACAACCCTGATTCTACACGTTCTGAGTAAAACAGCTATTTTTTTCAAATTTCCAGAATTAAAATAAATTAAAACAGAATAAACCTTATGGTATAACAAGAAAAGAGGGGACAAGGGGGTAGCAATCAGACGGAGTACCAGACTAAATATTAGATTACAAAGCAAAAACAGATACATACACACTCCTATTGTATTTTAAACAGAAATGCATTGAAACGCATTTCAATAAGTGAGAGAGGCTGTGAGGTTATAAAACCCACACTTATAACCCAATTAAGTATCTATTTTTTTATGCTTTTGATTCTTTAATCAACTAAATTTTATAATTTTTCTTTGTAATTTAATGAATTTTCAGAAAGTTTTTAATGCTTGAATCTACCAAGTTCTAAATCATTTTGATTCTATCTATTCTGAGTAAAACAGCTATTTGTTTGAAATTTTTAGAATTAAAATAAAATAAAACAGAGTAAATCTTATAGTATAACAAACAACAGGGAGGGAATAGCAAACAGACGCAGTAAAACAAACTGAATCTATATTAGGCTACAAAGCAAAAACTTACTTTAATAAAGGTATAGCAATATCTTCTCGCCATGTACTGCTCCCACATGATCCTCCAAGGTATACATCTTTCGATTCACATGGAGGAATCTCTCCAGATATTTGACTCGAGGATCGTGAAACACCGCGAGGTCGATTACTGCCAGTCATCCATTCTGGAAAATGAAAAACAATCAAAAAATTTATATTAAATTTTCAAAAAGCTACAAGAAATTCTATTCTAGCACCTGGTTTCCAGAAGACGGAATCTTGAATGTTAATAGATTATACCCGCTCGGTCCACAATAATCACTAGATTCTTCAATTTCTTTTTCTACATTGATTCAATGGAGCAAAAAATGACAACGAAAGAAAACAATGAAAAGCAAAAAAGTACGCAAACTTATGCCTTGTTGTTTTGGGTAGGTATTGTTGTGAGTGTAATTGTGGCGTACGGGCTATTGGGTAGCTAAAAATAAGATATTTCGTAATGAAGGGGCGTGGGACAGATTAAGTTCAAACGAGGTTTGTGTTTCAGAGATCGGTCAAATACTCTGTAGCGATACTGTGTGGTCTAGTATCTTGTGTTTTCTCATTATTGACTCACAACTTAATCCGTCCCAACTACGGGAAACGCTTTGCGGTAAAAAAACTGTCACCTCCGTGTGACTAAACCGCACACACCACCTTCCTGGTGAATCTCCTTGGGTAGGAGAGGAACTCTTTACTTTTATATTTGTTCAGCCCTAAATACAGTCACATCCATGTGACGAGCGCTGCACATCCACCTTCCCAGTGGGATTCCTCTGGTAGGAGAGGAATTCGAAGCAATATTCTTCGGATATTGCTAATAAACTGTTATTTGTGTCGCCTTAAACTTTGTCACTTCCATGTGACGAGCGCTGCACAATCCACCTTCCCAGTGGGATTCCTCCGATAGGAGAGGAAACTTTTAGGAGCTTAGGTGTTCGCCACTTCCGTGTGACTATCGCTACATACCGTCTTCCTGACGGTCTTCCTCTTATTTAAAAGAGGGATGGAAAGCTCCTGAGTCATCTATCACTGATGACACTTTTTTCAACGACCCTCTGAGAAGGTCTTTGAAAAAAGCCCCGACGCTTGTCGGCGCTTTGAACGAATAAAAAGTTTGTTTATTAAGAAGAGACAAACTTACTAACGGAGCGATTAAACCCCTAGGTGTTTTATTGTTTCAGTTAAGCGTTTGTCTCAACTTGTGTATCTAACGTTATGCCCTTCGAAAAAGTTGCGCCAGCGCAGATACACGACTGATTAGTTCTGAGGGATAAGTGGTGGAATTTGCGATTGCTATGCTTCACCACTTTTTCTGTCTGTAAATATCTGAAAAAAAAAAAAGAAAAAATTAACCTAAATTTGGATTTTTGTTTACTTATGAGCCTATCATCCTTAAGAAAATTCTTGGCTTTTAACCAACTTGAAGAAAAAATATTTTCTTTGAATACTTTTCAGGGAAGTCTTTATTTGCGTATAATGTTTAAGTTTAAGGCGGAATTGAGTTTAAACTGTCTTTAAACACTTAACCTTGGAGCAGCGTCATTCCTAGGATTTGGCTTTGAAAACAATTTGGAAAACAAGAAATTTGGTGAAGTTTCTGTAATTAAGAAATATTTCGATTCCATAAGCAAAACAAAGTTTACTTTTGAAATTCATGAATATTCTTAAACATTTAGAGAGAGATTGTTCAAGCCAAATAATTAAAGTGGTGCAGCTATCAAACTGTTGAAGATCAAAAACATACCCTTCAGAATAAAATTTGCATAATGGATGTTTTTGTTGCAAGAAATATGAGGGTTTTTGGGAGAATTTTTTTTTTGGGGGGGGGGGGGAATAAAAGCCTCGGCTGGGGAATTTTTTTGTTTCCTCATCTGAGGAATTTACTATGGACTGACTTGGTCCGAAAACAAGTTAAACACTGTCTTAGTGCAAAAACAAGTCCTGGCATGGTGTGAAGACAACATCTGTCCTGACATGGTGCAAAAACAAACTAAGTCCAATCTGTTTCACTCCATAGTTGACTGTTTAGCGGAAAGGTAGAAACGCAACACCTTGTCAGAAACACCCCTCCCCCACGTTCCCATCTCAGTGTCTACTTTTTAGCAGAGACTTTGGTAGATGTGTAGTAATTTTGTGTGAACCAGAAATATGCGAGTATCATAAAACAAATTGGAGGAATGAATTTTTCCCTTCTTGTATCTCCCCTCACGGACAAATCCTTAGGAAATAGTTAGTCATATGGCACCTTGTTTGAACTGAATTTGTACAAGGCCCAGAAATGTATGCAGTTTTTACCAGCCAGAAACTTATAAGGCGAGTTTTTTGTTTTAATTTAAGATCTACTAATCACTTCTGTTGATTTATTCTGTGAGACATCTGGAAGAAACAACTAGATATCCCCAAAATCTCTTGAAGTAGAAAGCCCTTGATATTAGATGAACAACTGTATAAAATCACCCCTCTCATCTTTGCAAAGAGAGAACTAGGCTGTCGCCTGTACCACTGTTATTATTATTATCAAATCTCTGAAATTTGGTTTCTTTCAATAAGTGAGATATCTGACTGCTATATTAAACTATAATACCTGTAGAATTGTAACACTTGGAATTCTTCACATACTCACTCCATTTTTAAATCATTTGTACTTGTGTAATTAACTGATAAGATTATTTAACACTTGGCTGTGCCATATCTGGGCCTATTCAAAAAACTGATAGACATCCATCAAAACATAAGATTACATGTAGCTATTCAGCTCTGAAGAATGATCCTAAGCAACCCTTTCCCTGGTTGCAAAAAAATTGCAAAGTCGCCATGGCTTATAAACTGATCATTCTGGGATTTTCACCAACATCTCTGCACACACAAAATTTCCTCTAATACTCCCACCTCCTTCAAGAATATGACACAATTTAGGACACTTACACAATTTTTATTGTGCCTTATTCCTTGCATCATGTCTTCATTAAATTTTTCTCTTTCTTCATTGTATCTTCTTTCTAATTCTAGTAATGTTTCCATTTGAAATCAAAACAATTTCTTGGGCTAGAATGTGTGAGCAAATATACAAATACATGTCAATGATTGGTTAGGACAAAGATGCTTAAGAAATAGGTTCTCTTTATTTTGAAACAGAAAAGGAACATCCAAATCATCAAGGTACATGAATAATGCTTTAATGACTGTCAAGATTCGGGATGATTGATGTTTTTGGTAAACCTCCTGTGCTAAGTAGTAGGCTTTCAGATAAAAAAATAAGCTGTCTCCATTTAGTTGTCTAGAAAGTATATATTTTTCACAGTTAGATTACTCTGCTATTTGAATTTCTGAGTATGTTTTACTCTGCTAAAAACTGCAAACAAAGTAAGGAGCAAATTTTAAGCTTCTAATCAGCACCAGTTTAAACTCTTTCATAGGCCTTTGATTCAGTTGAATCAGAACTCAGTTACATCACTTCAGTTGCATTGGTTACAGTTCCATGCACACCAACAATTCCATCATAAATGGCAATTATGCACTGGGTGATAAATTTGCTTGCAAGCTCTGTAAATTTTCCGTCTTAGCTTGCACCTTCTATATTTAGCCATAAGTTTCACGTACCAATAATTTTACTCTCTTTTAGTCGCCAGTCCTTGTGAAAGAGTATGGAGCCATAGATTACATAGACGTCAGTCCGACAGAACCATACAAAATAGCTGTTTCTTGCTCCAGCAGGGTAAGTCTTATAGCTGAAATAGCATCTTTAGAAATTGGATTCGAACTACTATATTTAAATGACTAATCAGAGTGAAATTAATGGCAATTTCGTTAGGATAAAAGATTGTTTAGTATGAGAAAACAAAAATGTTTTTTTCTGAATATTTCTCCTTCTTTCCTTCCTCATACAACTTTGTGAGCTCTTTTTCATTTTATTAAAGGATACTAATGTGTTTTATAATCTATTTTTTGTAGTTTATTGTACATTCCTTTGGCAGCCTGGATATAACCATTTTAGTGGTTTGCTTCTTAGTAGCTGTTTCTTTTTATTTGAAGTTAATTTTAATGAAATAAAAAAAGGCCTACCTAGTCCTTAATTTGATTTTCCCCTAAATAAAATTATAGCTTATAAAAAATTTAAACTAAAAATTATATAGAACTATTAATTATTAATTATAATTATAAATTAAAAATATATTTTTAGCTTGTTGTACCTTGCTTTGACAGCCTGAATATATTCATTGTTGTGGTTTGCTTCTTATTACCTGCTTCTTTTTATTTACGAAAAATTAAGCAAGAGAAAACGGTTTTAATTTCAATAAAGTAGTGAACAAAAAATGAAATCAAAACTACAGTTTAATTAAAAAAAAAACTCTGAATCTTTTGGCCCCGCATCCGGGTCCGCCATCGCGTGCTTCGAACACAAACGACGTGACATCGGCACTCTCGCGGATCTTGTCGACCAGGCGGAGGGAGCGAACCGACTGCGCATCGATATCCCACCGCAGCGGCAGCACCGACGGTTGCTCGACAATCGCATCGATCTCCAAGGTCACCAGCTGGCGGGCACCCGGGAAGCGTTCCATGTCATCGGACTGCCAATCGATTGTCGCGCGACCGGTAATCTGCAACAGGCTGCCGGTCGCAAAATCGACGAACAGGAAGCCCGCACGCGGATCGGCAAGCAGGTTGCCGATGGTGTTGAAATAGTTGTTGCCGGCATAATCCGGAAATCGCAGACGGCCAGGATCGATCACTTCGACAAACCCGCGCTCGCCGCCGCGATGGGAGGCATCCATGCCGAATGCAGGGTCGTCACCGTCGCCGCGAAAGCCGCTGGCGATGAAAAACGTGTCAGCCTTGGCCACCAACTGCTGCTGGTCGGCACTCAGCCGCGTGCTGCGCCGAGGCGCCTTTCGCGTGCCGCCCGGAACCCGTCGCAAGAGCCGTTCGCGTATATATTGCGGGCAATTGCCGAAGCTCTGATCGACCATCAGGGTTTGGCCATCGGAACCGATGCGTCCGTTTGCCCGGTTGCGGCGACGCGACGCCAGTTCAATTCCAAGAATGCCGATATCGGCGCCCGGCACGAAGGCTCTCTGCAACGCGTCACCTGGCGCGGGGCGAGCATCCACGTGCAGCCTGCGAGGATCAGGTGAACTCAAGAAACCTTCAGGGCCGGTCAACGCGGTTGCCCAGGGTCGGCCGTGTTCATCGCGCGCCGCGGCGACGAGAAACGGCAGGCCTTTGAAGAACTCACGGTGCTGTTCCGGCATGTTATCACGTACCACCTGCCGTGCCCAGGTCTCGATTTCGCGTACGCCGAACTTTTCCTGAACGGAGCGTTCGCCGGCGTGAAAGGGGGATCGCCCGTCGTCGATGCGGGTGAGCATAACGGTCTCCTGGATCGGGGGTGTTGGGGAGGGACGGTCGAGTGGCACCGTTCGTTCTTTTCCGTCGGATTCCAGGAGCGTGATGCGGTCTTGTGAACCGAGGTTGTAACCGATGAGCTGAACGCTGGTGGTCCGATTGCGAGTGAGGAGTCGTGGGGATACATCAGTCACGAACGGGAAGGCCCCGATGGACACGCGGTAGTCGTGTTTGGCAGAGGCTTTGAGGAAACGCTCCGCTACGCGCAATTCGTAGGTTCCGGCTTCGGTGAACGAGTGAACGAGCAGGGGATCTTTCGAACCATCGAATCCTTGGCTGGAGACCAATTGCCTACCTTTGGCATCGTGCAGCGTGATGACGAGATCGGCGGGGGAGCCGATGCGGTTCGCAGCAACATCAAAGACGAGGTTCTCGCCGGCTCGGACGGGGAATTGGTAGCGATCGGTTTCACCGGGTTTCCGGATCGTGCCCCAGACATTGGTCGGGAGTTCGGTGAGCTGGCTGGCGGAGTCGGTTGTCTGGGTTTCGCTGGCTTGCGTCAGCGTATCGAGTTCCATGGCGATGGCATTGCTCGTCCCGTTCGGGGTTTCGAGACGGAAGGAATAGGTTCCCGCTGCGAGTTCGCTTGGCGAATAGACTAGAAGCTCGGGAACCGAACTTTTGTCCGTCTCGCTGGTTACAACCGCGGCGGTAATTTCGCTGTTCTCGAATTGAACATTTTTGATCGGGACGAGGTGTTTTCCTTCCAGTTGCACTCGAGTAACTCCCCCGGCTTGAAGCCCGCGGGGATACGCATTGACGATTTCTGGTTTAGGTTTCGGGGTGGGTTTCCCGTCCTTGGTTTGGTAGAGCGAGAGCGAACCGTCCAAGCGACCGACCGCGAGTTGCCGATCACTGTCCACAAAAGCCAGTGCCGGGCTCCAGTCGGGCTGCGCTTCCAAGAGGTGTCGCTCCGCCAGCGGCGATGGGGACCAAAGTTTGATGGTGCGATCATCGGCGGTCGACGCCAAGGTGGCCCCGTCCGAAGAGCGGACCAGATTGAGAATCGTGCCCTCGTGGGCGAATACTGAATACGGCAATTTTTCTTAATCCCCTAACATTCTTTACATAAGTTGCAATAATTTTTGTTTTATTTAGTCCCTCCACGTTGGATTATCGAGCCGACCGACAAAGCCTTTGCTCAAGGAAGTGAAGCAAAAATCGAATGCAAAGCTGATGGCTTTCCGAAACCAACCCTTTCTTGGAAAAGGGCAACAGGTTAGTCTACTTTTATTTACAGAGCATTTTCAAGTTGTGTAGCATAAACCTGCTTGCAAGCACATACACTGGTTCATGCCCTGACTCGATGTTGATGGTTCTAAAAAATTTGTTATTTTTAAACTAAAAGTTAACAACCAAACAAAACTAAACAACTAAATGAGTAACTAGAATAAGTCATTAAATAAGTAACTAAACAAAAAGTGAAAAAAGTAAAGTTTATAAAGAGAATGACAAAATATCTTTCACTAAACAGGAAATGAAAGAGAAAACAGAACAGAAAATGAAACTGTTTTGACTAAGATTACCGCCAAGCCTCAGTGCAGCAGAATAACAGATAGAAGACTAACCTGAAAAAAATTAAAGGAAAAAATGAAGCATACTTGTTTATAAGAATTAAAATAGTTGAAACATAAAACTAGAACTAAAAATAAAAATACTGCAATTGAGAGGAGCTTCATTTTCTATTGTAATCAATTGCTATATTCTATATTCTTTCTGTATTCTTTCTGTAATCAATTGCTATATTCTTTTGTTTTTAGAAATAGGTGTTCTCTTATTCGGAAAGCTACTTGACACACTTTAGCATGAAAGCTAAGAGAAAAGTCATCTTTTTTAATCTTCGAAGAAAAGTTGATCTTCGAAAAGAAGCTTCAAAACCTTATTTTCACCTTCCTGCAAAATTAGACACATGTGATTTGAAAACGGTGACATAATATCATCTTATATAAATTATATGCTCTTGGAAAATCTTTAAGCATAAGAAAAAATATTCAACCCACTTGAAAAGGACTTAAAAATACCAATAAGTTACTGGAGACTGTAACTCATTTGGATTTCATGACAAAACATCAATAAATATTTCTGGTCAATGTTTAGAACAGTAGTACCAGATGAGCTTTTTCTTGGACCTTGAGACTACTTTAGGAAGCACTCCCTCCGTATTTTAGATTGCCCGTGGTAACTAAACTGTGATAATGTTTTTTGCTCTTGTATTTAACGATACGACAGAAACAAGAAAGACGAGAAGGATACGATTACGATTTTGGTCAAAACTGGATGGGAAGGATGTTGCAGACAATCGGAGACAGTGCTCGTTGGGGCCCTAGTTTCGATGCTCTTTCAGGTGAGTTGATTAAGTGTATGTCCCAGGCTTGTTTGCCTTTAGGAAGTATGATAATTTTGAGACGAAAGTTTAAAAAAAACCTTGGTTTTAAAAGCATAAAAATTAAAGAAGGAACTGTTTGAAGTTCTTGATGAAACTAAAAGGATTACTGGCTGCAAAACTGGCTTTGTGAATATAAGGACTTGCAGAATCTACTCCACGCAAACGATTTTCAGAAGGCAATGGAGAACTTGGGAAAAACTCCTCTAGACTAATCATTTTCTTGTACTGCTTCTTCGATGGCGACCCAGCAGACTAGAGGACCTGAGAAATTTTCAAGAACTACAGAAGTTGCCAATACGCTTACGGGTAAAGCACGCCTCAACACGTTGGCTTACACTTGCCCTGGAAACAGATTGACTTCTAGAGAAGTGGCTATCGATTAGAGGTTTGTTTCTAAAATTCATTTTAAACAGGAAGTTCGCTGTTTTGAAGTTGTCTGAGTATCTGGTGTTATGAATTTTTCAAATTGAGAGAAAATGAAGGCATAACTCCGTTTCATTTCTGATAGTTTTGTAGTTTTTCTGCTTTCACTGCAACCTTGCAACCGGATGAACTTCTTATCTACTTCCTATGTGAAAAATTGAGTTCGATTGTGGGGTAGTTGCTGAAAGGTATCTCAGCAAAGAGAGCCTTTCCAATTTCAGTGAACATTCGACCATTTCCAACTCAGTCTACTGAAACCATTCCGCTTCTTTTTTGGCGTTGCTTCCTTCAATAGTCACCTCAAGGATCACCCTCGCGTATTCTAACACTTACTGTAGGCATTTCAGCTACCAGGTACTGTCTAAGTTTTTACGACCACAGCTTTGATACAGATTTTTAAACGGAAAGCAGGTCGTCCTTGTCTAGGGCGGGCGGATGTCATACAGAAGGATTTAAATGAAATGGGAACTTCCTGGGAGGATGTAAAGATGGTGGATTTAAATAGATTGGGATAGAGGAGGAGCATGCGTAGTTGTGTTGGCCTCAGGCGGCTTGGTACTGCGACGAGTTATAAGTAGTAGTACTTGCCTGTCATTGCTTTTACATCTTTTTGTAAAAATTACCTTTCAATCTTGTTTTCGGTATTTTTAATTGCTAGGTTTCGTTCACCTTTTCCTGGGGAAAAAAGCAAATTGCTACTTATGCTACTGCTAAAAACCGACCGGTAATCTTGAAAACATCAAACGAAATCAACAATGGTAGTTCTAAATACTTTTAATGACCCTGCTAGAGAATAAAATAGTTTTGGGGTAAAAACATCAGATTTACTTTTGAGCAATTAAAGTAAGTAGTCTATCTGAAGCTTCAAATGTGAAACTAGAGAATAGAGAAGGGTAGGGGGATAAGAGATAGTTCTTTTTATCACAACTTTTGGCCTGTAAGTAACTCTAAGCCAGGAGCGACCCGGCTCAATAGTAACCGAAACTCTAAAAAGCGGTTTAAAAAAAAAACAGATTTTGATACCAATAGATATATTTGAAGAATCGCCTTTTTATGCTGATTTCAAATATAAAAATTTCATCAAGTTTAGTCTTACCCATAAAAGGTTACAAGCTTGAGAAAATTTTCTTTATTTTCGAAAAAAGGGGGAAACACCCCCTAAAAGTCAAGTGATCTTAATGAAAATCACACCTTCAGATTCAGCGTATCAGAGAGCTCTACTGTAGAGGTTTCAAGCTCCTATCTTCAAAAATGTGGAATTTTGTATTTTTTGCTAGAAGAAAGATTACGGATGCGTGTTTTTTGTGCACGTTCCATTGTCATGATCGTGTCCTGATCACTCCGGAAGAAAAGCAGCACTGGTGGGAGACGACCGGTCGAGATGCCGTGGAGATGGAATCAGGCCCGATTCAAGCACTCGCCCGGGAGCGAGCGATCCCCTGCCTAACTCTGCGTGTGATTTCAGACGCAGCCAACGAAGCCATGCCGCTGGACTTCAATGCGCTCATGACTCCGGACTACCGGATGAATCCCTGGAAACTCACTTTGGCCTTGCTTCGCAGCCCACAGCGCATCCCCACTCTGGTTAGGTTCAATGGGAATATTCAGAAATGTGCTCGGAAGCTCGCACAAGGGCTCTCGACCCTGATTCCGCCAACAGCCCCGAATACATCCGTCGGTTCGAGCTAAGCGTTGGCCGAGGGTGTCGATTCCATTACGCGCAACATGGCTTCGTGCAACACCGTAATAGTCTTTCTCAAGAAGGCCGCCTCCTCGGGCGTCAGATTGCCCTGAGTCTTGAACTCAAACATTTCCAATTGGTCGATCACGAGCTTAGCGTTCTCCACATCAACCGGCGCTGAGGCATCGGCCTCCGTCTCGACCTGAGCCGAATCTGGGAGTTCCCCCAAAAGCGACAGTCCCAACGCACCCTGCTGCGTCACAAAACTCTCGAAGAGCGCCCCCATGATGGCCTCGCGATCGGCCCCTTCCAAGGCCGCCTCGTTGAGCGGGACAAACGGAACGTTCGAATCAGAATCAGCCATTCCGATTGACCTCCGCGGACAGGAAACTGATCAGGGAATTCAACCGCGCTTCTAAATCCACCACTTCCAACATGGTCTGCCGTTCGTGTGGCACGGTCAAGAGCGTGCAAGACACCAAATCCACCAACTGTTCCGGATCCGCGACCTGCGCCATCTGGCTGAGCGTTTCTTCCAACGAACCGGAGCCGTCCGGGGTCGACGGATTGCTCGGTCCCGAAGTCAGCTCTTTCAACTACTCTGCGGACACGTCCGAACCCTGGCGGAGCCGGATTCTCACCAAGTGGACGATCGGTTTATTATCATATAAAAATCATAGTTATGAAGCTGCTTAAGGTAAAATTAAATGCTAAGATTGGCTGGAAAATAACACAAACAAATTATTGCTTATATCGGCCATTATTTAACAAAATTCGAATTTTAGCGTAAAAAGCAAGGTATTGACGAGGGGGCGAACTTCCTCATATACGTAATTTGAAGGGGTTCACCCCCTCGTCTTTTGAAATTACTAAAAGGACTTTTGCGTCGATTCCCAGTTGTGGAAAATTCCCTTCTCCCATAAAAAATTTCTCCGTGAAAAGATCCTCCCACATACCCCCCCTCGACCCTCCCCAATAGAAAAAATCCCCCTGAAAGCATCAGCATACTTCCTAATAGCCAATGCTATATGTAAACACTGGGCAAAGTTCATAACTTTCAGCCCTTCCCCCGGAGACTGTGAGGGATTAAGACATCCTCAAAGACTTAGTTATTAGATTTTTCTAGTATGATTAACAAAATGGCTATCTTCAAATTTTTATCGGGTAGATTTGTGAGAAAAATGAGCGTTGGAGGGGGTCTAGTTGCCCTCCAATTTTTCGGTCACTTTAAAAAGGGCACTATAATTTTTAATTTCCGGTCAAATGTGCCCTCACGCGATATTCTATTACCACTGGGTCGATACGATCACCCCTGCGAAAAAAAAAAAAAAAAACAAACAAACACGGATCCGTGATCTTTCTTCTGGAAAAAAAAAAAAATTCCACATTTTTGCATATATGAGATTGAAACGTCGACAATAGGGTTTCCTGATTCTCTAAATCCGATGGTGTGATTTTCATTAAGACTCTGTGACTTTTAAGGGGTGTTTCTTCCTTTTTCAAAAATAAAACAAATGTTATCTGGCCATTAATTTTTGATGGCAAGAATAAACTTAATGAAACTTAAATATTTGAAATTAGCATAAAAATCTGATTCTTTCGATGTATCTATCGGTACGAAAATTCCAGTTTTTAGAGTTTCGGTTACCATTGAGCCGGGTCACTCCTTACTCACAGTTCGTTATGGATGAAACTGAAAAGAATCAATAAGCTTACCATAAATTTTGAATATTTTCCTTCCATTTTAAGTGCATCATGCACAGCAACTAAATTGGTCAATACATCATGAAAGGCAAGTGTTCCTCTAATTGATAGTATTATACTCCGTGTTTTATGATCCACAGCAATATAATGAGGCAACTGAAAGTAAATCCCACTGAAAATAAAGGATCAGGGCGAGCGTATATGCTAGAGGGCGCTATATGCGTACTAGAGAGAGCATTTGGGGAGCCCCATACCTAGAGTCATTCGGGAAACCCTAACGAGATTTTGAAGAACACAAACAGTCAACAGCAGGGGCATCAAAACGTAAGGCCCTGGATTATTTTTAACTGTAGAACGCGACCTCTTTTAGTGACACTTTGGTTTAATAAATACTTCCCACCGAACTGACTGAAAGTCAAAGTTACTAGCCCAACCAGCAGTTTGTACTTAAGCTACTTTAGGAAAGCTCATTTTAAAGCTAATAACTACTTTTATCACTGAATATTAATCCATATAGTACTGCTCTCAGTCTATGTTAATGGTTCCCACACTTTTTTTAGTTCTAACCCCTTTGAATCTTAAAATGCGCTCAACAGCCTCTGTTAGAATAGGCATACATATTTCTACAGAAACAATAGTTATTCACACAAGACATAACTACTAACAACTCACTGCAGCACCATGTCACCCGAGGCCAACAGACACAAGCTGTTCCAAGCTCCACCATTTATTCGCTCCCATTAAAGTTCCAACTGCCTTTTAAATCCTTTCTTTTCGTCCGTTTTGTTTTGTCATGGATTACCAAAAAGTGTGATTTTTCGGAATCTATTATTCTTCCTTCCAAAACAAATAGCCTAGGATAACTTAATCTTCATTTCCTTATAGGATTATAAGGTATACGGAACTAACCGAGTTTTTCCTTCAATTTACTTATTTTATATGCGTTCAGTTAAACACGTACCCAAATTTATCCTATACATGATTTCTCTGGAAAAAATCCGGTATATCGGATCCGGCCGGAAGCGATAGGCCATCGGCAGGGTCAGTCCCGGAAAGATGAAGAAGTTCGGGAACATGAAGTACTCAATGGAATCGAGCGTGAGCGCGGTGGAGTAGTCGGAAAAGTCCTGATCGTACTCCTCGCCCAGCTGCGCCTTCATTATGTCCGCATAGAGATCACGCGCGGTTTTACCTTCCGGTACGGTGGGACACTCCCCATCGATGGGACCTCGCCGTCCCCACATCTGCTCCATGAGCTCCTGCTCGGTCGGTTGCTCCGGCATGCGCGGATTCGGTGCGCCGATGGTGTGGATGAAGGGGTTGATGTTTTCGCCAAACACATCGTACGTAGTAATGGGTTCCGAATACTCAGCACCACCTGCGTGTGTCTCTTTAACGTGATAGGCCTCCATGAACGCTTCCTGACACACCTTCCAGTTGCAGCGAATCACCTTCGCGACATGGACGACCTTGAACTTCTTTTCGAGCGGCAGCGACTCGAAGTGGGGCGCGAGGCCCGCCAGATGTTCGTCGAGGGGCGCGGCTTCGCGGTCGGGGTTGATGAAGACCAGTCCGCCCCAACGCCCCACCTGCGCCTCCGGCAGGTCGTAGTCGGCCTTGTCCAGCTCCGGGAAGTCCCACTCGCAGGGGATCTCCTCGAGGGAGCCGTCGAGGTTCCAGCACCAGCCGTGGAAGGGGCAGACGAAGCCCGTCGGCGCGTGGCCACGGCCGTCGACGAGCTGCATGCCGCGATGGCGACAGGCGTTCTCGAAGGCGCGGATCTCGTCCTCGCCCGTCCGCACGACGATCACGGAGCGCTCGAGGATCCGATACTCGACGAAGTCGCCGACGTCCGGGATCTCCTCGAGCCGGCTGGCCATCTGCCAGACCCGCGGCCAGAAGCGCTCGGCCTCGAGGGCGAAGAAGTCGGGGTCGGTGTAGCGGGCGGTCGGGATCCGCCTGGGGTCTTCGATCGCGTGGGGCACCGCCGCTCGCCGCTCGCCGCTCTTCGTCATCCGTCGCTCCCCGCGTCCCGCGATTTGTGTGGAAGGAGATATCATAGAATGTATGCCATCAAAAGTTTATGGTAATTCAATCACATTAGATGAAAATTCTTTTGTAAGAAAATTAGATAATGACGAATCAATTCCATCACTATCTCAAGTTAGAACAAAGATTAATGAAATTAAAGTAGATGCAAATTATTGTATTGAAGCTATAGTACTAAAAGTTCCTGAAAGACGTGAAGTGCAAACAAAATCAGGTGAATCCATAGCATTATCAG
The DNA here is from genome assembly GCA_010016025.2 of Alatinidae sp. Z8VKAUB7J3. Classification (NCBI taxonomy): domain Eukaryota; kingdom Metazoa; phylum Cnidaria; class Cubozoa; order Carybdeida; family Alatinidae; species Alatinidae sp. Z8VKAUB7J3. Next base: position 146,922,195 of record JAAAKM020073195.1, read on the forward strand.
AAATGTTTGTTGAAGATGATACAAGTCAAATTTGGGTAAAAGGTTGGAGAAATCAAGCAAGAATCATTGACAAATGTGAGTTGGGAGAAATTATTTCCATCACAGGATTAAATGCAAAAGCAGGACTAGAAGGTAGAATAGAATTATTCGTTACACCGTTTTCCAAAATTACAAAAAAGAATTAAGAATCCCAAAAACCACGAGTGACAACATATTGTCTTTCTGCTTCATAGATTTGTTTGAACAAATGTTCTTCATCAACCATATTTCTCAATATCCTTGCTGCAGTATCAGCCCCAACACCATATCCAGAAATTACCGTAATGGCGGTTTTACCAAAATTTTCAACTAAAGAGGCAACTTTCCAGGCACGATCAAACTTGTGTTTTTCTTCTACAGTTAGTCTTTTTCCATCATGTTTTTTTCTGATTATTTTAGGTAAATCATAATCAGAATAGTATGTTGCAGTGATTTGTCTTGCTTTACAATAAGGACATATTATCAAATTTTTTGTTTCAAATGTTTGCATTACACGTTCCCATTTTCCACATCGTGCACAAATCAAACGATGTTTAGTTTTTTCTAATCTAGCTTTAACTAGATCAATAATTCCTTTATCAAGATTTGCAGGAGAGGAATAATATTTTGTAGTATGATCTAAAATAGGTTCAGCCAATTTTGAAAATTTATCAACTTCTAACCATGTAAGATGAATTTGATCTTCTTTAATTTTTGTTAGAGTTTTTTCAGTATTTTTTAAATCATATTTATCATGAAATAATATCAAAGTCCCTCAAACCTGGTATTTATGTAAGGGATTTACATGTACTGGCGCTATTTGGAAATTTAAACAACAGTAACCATGTGGTGGTAGCATTTTGGGTAAGGAGGTAAAAAGTGGTGGGATTTTACGGGAATAGGGCAAGACGAAGTTGAATCGAGAATGTTCTTGATAGGGAGATAGACGAAGGAAGGTAAAGATAGATGGTGCTAGAAAAGGGAAGTAAAATAGAGTGTCTGGGAGGAGAGGGGCTGGGATTATCGCAGCAAATGAAGGATGAAGCCCTAAACTGAGAATTAATCAGTATCAGGTATAGAGGAGGACATAATATGAGATCACTGGAACTCGACCAGGAGGAGGTGGTCGAGGATTCCTTTTGTTTTCTTCTAAGAAAAGTCGAGTTTTGAACTTATCCTCCGCCACTGCTGATACACGACTTGTCGAAACACGATAAAATAGGACAACGGTTAAAATGATCAAAACTTCACTTATCAGAGATGCAAATACCCGAAATAAAATTAAGACAAATATGTAAAAACTTGAACTGGTTACAAAACCTGCAAAAGCCATGATTAAAATGGTTACAAGTTTTCTGTTCTTTTGTGCTTATTCTCTGGTTATTATGATAAATATTACTGTATACTACTGCCAGCTCTCAGTTACTTTATTATCAAAACTGTTTAAGACTTGTCAAATGTGATACAACAGGTTATTTAATTTAAAAATTTTGGAGTCTTTTAAAGCTCTTATTATGTCATGAAATAGTGTTGATCAGGTATGCCATTATGCTCGTCTCCGGCAAGGGTGGTGGTAACCTGTTTGGAAGGGCCTAGTTGTTTAGTATATTGCTCTCTAGTTTGAGTTTTGTCAAATCAAATTTTTTAATAATAAATAATGGTCAGATTACGCTATTGATTTTCACAGGCTGCTTTCCTAAGTCCCTAGGTTGTGATCCTAAAGACACTAGATAACAAAATATGTTATTCGTTCGCTTTATTGTAAATTCCTAACGAAGTACAATGTTAGCTCTAGTACTTTAAATTATTAGTTCTGACAACTTTTCTCAAATAAAAACAAATTTCGCACTAGAATAGTAAAAGGAATAAAAAATAATATTTGATGGAAACCTGAGACAATAGTTTCACTTAAATTCATATTTGAAATAAAGCGCACATTTTTTTGTATCACCTTTTACAACAATTTTTTCATTACTAGTAAATACTTCATTCAGGGGGATCTAGAGGTCCCCCACTCTAGAAATATCAAAATCCTATATTAATTTGAACTCTTTGAATACAAGTAGAAAGATAAAGACAGTGCAGACGTAAATTAGACATAAATAAAAGTAACTTCGATGAAGACATGGAAAAAAGAACAAATTGATATACAATCAGCCTTTAAACTTTCTTTGCTAACACTCCTTCTCTTTTCTATACTCCTTTACTCTACATATTCTTTCTACATTCTACTCTTCTATGTTCTTACTATGGAATTACTGATAGGAAAATAAATTGAAAGCTCTTTAAATTCTAGCTTTGAGTATTTAGTCTTAAATGTTTTAAAGCGATAAATACATTAGTCAACCTTATATAGTTTAAATATATACTTGACAAGAATACAAATAATAATATATTATATACTTAACACAGTATTTAACACAGAGAATAAGAGTTTTAATAATACCCTTCAAAGCAGGTAACTAGTCACATTCTATAAATAAAATAAAATGCACATTCTTTGAACATAAATAAATAAATCAAATAATAAGTAACTGTTATTAAGGCATGGGTCGAAAGACAGGTAATCTATGTATTGCAGAAACAATATTTTGACAGGTATCTTTATTAGGTATTACAAATAAGGGAAACATGGATTCTTAAAATTCATACTTCGTTTGTTTAAATACATATTAAATATATATACATATATATTAAATATATATACTTAAATATAAAAGACAGAGAATATTTACACAGTTTAACACAGAGAATAAGAGTTTCAATAATACCCTTCAAAGCAGGTAACTAGTCACATTCTACGAATAAAATGCATATTCTTTAACATTCTTAGTTCGTCCTGTTTGTTCCTTTGTAAATACATACGGCTTCTGCTGTTATTATGTTATGTTATAATTATTTGTGAATTTATGATTCCGGCATTATTCATAATGCCTGTATTGACCACCAACCATAGATCGTATGAGCTGAACTGTATCAAGTGGATTCATAGAATATCTACCAAATAAACTGGAAATTGTTCGGTTATTTTTCAAGATAATGTTAAATAGCTTCATCAAGTTTTATCGTGAAATACCCTGTCGCATAATTAGTAAATACTTTGATTTGTTAGGAAAAAAATGATATAGCTGTTCAATCTAAGAAAAGGGGTACTAATCATGCCAAAGCTTTTCTTTTTTCCCCTACTACACAGTTCGGTACTTATGACTTCTCATAAAAAGGTATATGACTTCTCATAATATGCGTATTGTCTGAGGCTTTGTTCACATTCCCTCCCCAGGTCAGCATAAGCCTACGTGCCTGAAGTATATTGTTTTTATTAATAATTAAATTTTTTTAAAGGAAATTGTTTTTCTAGTCGTCCTATTCTTCTTCCCTTTGTCTTTGCCAGTGAGCTCTGTAACGTCTTATAACTTCCTTATTTCGATTTTTTACTTTGAAACTATTTGAATGCTACAAATTGGTTGTATCGGCATCTTTTTAAACTGTAGTTGCCCGTGTAGTTTAACCCAGGACCCATTTTTGCTCTAACCAAGGCTTTTCGGTTCTGTAGAACTTGTATTTTCGAGCTTCATGTTCTCATTTTCGCGGCAATCAAGAAGCTGGTTTCAGCTTCGATCAGACAAGCGGTTCTGGGAAATCCAGAAGAATTCATCATTAACAAATAATGTCCCAAGAGCAAATTTGTTGTCTAGGTTTTATTAGATAATACGTAATTTCTGCTTTAGGTAGGGTTGCACAAATAAGAGTTCTTCTCGTTCCTTCTCACAGGGATTTTCGCGAAAATGCTCTCCAGCTGTGAGATCCAGAAAAGCTTCTGCCCCTAAACAGTATTTTTGCATTAATCGGACCTCATCGCGCGTCGCCTGGTCGAACGGGGGGTGCGCTTTGTCCAACTCTTCCTCAATTCTCAACCCTGGGATAACCACACCAACATCACGAGCGCGCTACCGGCGGTCTGCAAGCGCACGGATATTCCGTGCGCGGCCCTGGTCATGGATCTCAAACAGCGCGGGCTGCTGGACAGCACCATCGTGCATTGGGGCGGCGAGATCGGACGACTGCCGGTGACGGAAAACAACGGTAAGGCAGACAACTTCGGCCGGGATCACAACGGCCAAGGTTTCAGCGCTTGGTTCGCCGGAGGCGGTTTCAAGCCTGGCATCACCTACGGCGAGACCGATGAGCTAGGCCACCGTGCGGTAGTCAATAAAGTCACCCCCAACCACATCCAAGCCACCATCCTGAAGCTCTTCGGAATCAACTACAGGGACCTTCCCTATCTCCACAACGGCCAACCGCGAACCCTGACCGACGGCCGAGAATGCCGTGTGGTTGAAGAGATCCTGGCTTAGCACACTTCGGTAGCCGAACTGTTGCCCTTGAAAAGTTCTTAACCGCAAATTGCTTCTGCCTGTTACTATGGAACGATGCTCTTCAATTCAATCAGCATTGAGTGTTAGAACCTCAAGTTCTCCCCCACCAAATCTGCGCCGTTTTGCGAAATCAACGTGACGCGGCCTCCTGACACCGCTAGGATTCCAGCACAAACCACCTGGTAACCATGCGGCTCACTTGGCTCATCTGCTTCATCCTCGGTGCGCTCGCCCTCACGGCGGAACGCCCCGTGATTCAGCACCTTCTCCCCGCCGGAGGTCAGGCCGGACAAACCGTAACTGTGAAGCTGAAAGGCGACTTCAAGCCGTGGCCGCCTCAATTCTGGATCGACGACCCCGATATCTCAGTAGACGTCTCCGAGGAAGCAGGTGAGATCTCCCTCATGCTCCCGGACTACCTCCCCCGTGGGCCCCGCCTCATTCGCGCCTTAAACCAGAAGGGCGCTTGCGAACCCCGATTCTTCCTCATGTCGTCACTTTCAGCTAGGACTCAAACCAATGTCCTCAGGATTTCAAGTACAGCATGCTAACTGCTTGGATAGAACAGCTCAATTTTAAGCTCTTTCCAAATATGGTTGCTTTTCTGACAACACACCCTATTCTTTGATGATGTAATGTATAATTCTAATAAAATATTTCCCTATTATGCCAAATTTCAAGGAATATTATGTCTTCTCTGTTAACCAGTTTTCTTGCATTCTTGACCTGGTGAAAATCATTCTGCCAAGATGTTTCAAGACAGTTTTTGGATAAAAATATTGTTTAGAATGATATTAATTTTGATAACCATGTAAGGAAACATAATAATCTTATTAATAGAAATATTGTGCATATTGTAAAGTAATAATTTTCTTGTTTTATTGTTTTCTCTTAGTTTTTTTTATGTATTCTAGCTGCCGAGCTAGATGTAGGTAGGGGAGTGAGGGCAAGTACCCTAGGAGGGACACCCCAGGATGGCAAAAGAAGCTAAGTAATAGATTAAATTTTGTAAAAGAAGGACTAATTCAGCATTTGAAAAGACACATAAAAGTATTTTAGAAATTGATGGAAAATATGTTCTAACATATATGTCTAATGAGACTTTATTTCATTTAATCAGTTGCAGTAAAAGTCAAACTTACATCATTACTCCATGTTGAAACAGTTTTGAAATAAAACTTGTAAGCTTTAAGGTGCAGAAACTAACATTGATTGTTCCCAGGCAAAGTAAGCATAATCACATTATTGCCTAGAGTTTTGTTTAATTTACATTTAATGCCTAGGCAACTCAGTGTCAGTGAAAGAGATGAAATAAAAGTTATTTTACCAGCCATAAGACTGCTGTAATTGGCACTGTGGCTAGTCTTAATTGATGGATAACAGTATTAATGATCCTTCAATTCTGGGCATTAACATTCATAAGACAAATATTAAACAGTTTTTGGTAACAAAACTGTAATTAAGGAGTGACTCTGCCCCTTTAAAAGTCAAGGAATCCTAATGACAGTTATACCATCAGGTTCAAGTTATCAGACATGTACAGCGCGAGCCCCCGGAACCAGTGGAAATACGTCGGGTGGAACGGATTCAGGGCTGTCGCCTGATCCAGGTCCTCCAGCGCTTTTTCAGGCCTGCCCTGATAGACCAGGGACAGCCCGCGAAAGGCCATTGCATCAGTGTCATTGGGGTTAAGCATCAGGGCGCGCTGGAAGTGATCCTCTGCCAGCGTAAAGGTTCCCTTGCACAGATGCATGACGGCAAGCCTGCGCTGCGCAACGCTGTCGAGCGGATCTATCCGGGCGGCGTGGCGCAGCAGCGGAAAGGCCTTGTCCAGCGTCAGTTCCGCCGACAGGCCCCAGCCGCTCATCCATTCCACCAGATAGGTCAGCGCCAGACCGGAATACGCCGCAGCGCTGCCAAAGTCGGCATCGCAGGCCTGCTGGTACAGCTTGCGGCACTGCTTCAGCCTGCTGCGCGAATCCAGAACGACGGATTTGGCCTGCATCACAAGATCCCGCGCCGTCGGCTTGCCGCCTTTGGCCGCATAGGCCGCTGACTTCTGCCTTGCCACGGACTGGAGCTGCACAGCAAGGGTTTGGGTAATCTGCCCGGCAAGGGCGTCCTGCTAGCTGAAGTCGGATGATACGTCACGGTCGTAACGGCCGCTCCACAGCGACAGGCTGCTGGCGCCGTCCGAAAGCGTGACAGTGACCCGCAGTTTGCCGGGCAGCTGCCGGACGCTGCCTTCAGCCAGAAAACGCACGCCAAGCGCAGCCGCCACAACGGACGCTCCGGCTGTGCTGCCGGCAAAGCGCAGCGCCGCATTGCGGGATACAACGCGCAGCGTCCGGAACCGGGAGAGGCCAATGGTGATGTCCTCAGTCAGAGTTTGCGCAATGGCTTCGGTTTCCGCACTGGCGGGGTTGGCATTGGCGAAGGGAAGCACCGCCACCGATGCTTCCGGCGATTGGCCGTCGGGATCCAGGGGCGGCAGGGAGTTTCCTGTTATGCGGTAAATCCGGACGGGTTCGGTGATATTGCGGACCTGCTGCAATCCCAAGTTGGAAGTGTGAATATAGAAGGGGCAGTCCCCCTCCTATAAAAATAAATTCTGCTCATTTGGGCAGATAACCTCTTTACTTTCATAATAACAGCATAGACCAGAAATATTCCCGGAAATGACAGGAAAGCACATATTAATTTTACATTTTTGATGCTCTGTTTTGAATTTCTTTTTTAACTTCTCCCCCAAACCAAAAATCCTCGTTATGACCCGGGGGATAATACATCAATTTATACCACCACACTCCCCTCGTATCTCCCTAAGAACTAATTATGTATTTATCTGATGGTTAAATGAAAGCTGGGATGGTTTGGCATTAAAATGCACGCTTTGAGGTATCTTCCTCCCTGAAAAATTTCAAAGCAATAAGAACTGCCATGGAAAATTTTCAGCAGGGTTTAAATTTTGTGAATAGTTTCCTTTCAGTGAGGATGTGTTTTCCAGGGGATTTTTTCCATGGGAGGGGGGTAATCCCCTAGGACTGCATTTAAATGCCAAAAAATCAAATGTTAATCAAATGTTTATGCCATCAATTGATCGGCATTTGTTCTGTTTTGAGAAGTTTATTTTTCTAACTTTCAAGAACTAAATTCGCACCAAGCAAAATAATGACGAGACATCAATCCTAACTTCTTCCAGACATTCTTTTAATCCAAGTAATCGATGGTGAGACCTTAAACTGCCGGAAAACTGAACTAATACGAAAAAATAAGGAATTTGAAGTTTACTTTAAACTCTAAACTCTAAAGTTTAACTTAAGATAAATTTCTTGCGCAATATTTGATGCAAGGAAGCCTCAAGGAAATCTTATGTGTATATCTTGCTCCATGTCCAGATTTCCTTGTCTTGCAACCTACATTCTACTTCTTTGACAAACCTACACCTCTTTTACAATTCCCTGAGGTACCTTCCCTTCATTACAGTACTAATAAAAAACAATGAAAATTGTTTTCCCTTCATAAAATAGTCTAATATCTTCATTTTTCCAACATACGTAGCTATTACCCTCGAAAACTAAAACTTTTGAACGCTCTCTCCGGACGCAATGAGCAGCGGCTTTGTTCGGCCGGGCAACTTGCCAACCTTTCTCAAGACCTCTCGGATTCCCTCGACCATCTGAGCAAATCTCCGAATTGCGGTGTTCCGTTTCTCATGTTCGGACAAACCATCGCCTTCAATCCAAAAGACGAAGACTCACCGTCGGGAATTGCAGATTTGTTCGACACGGAACGATTTCCGGGTCACCGGGGACTGTCAGCCTCGCCGGAGGGCACGCTTGAACTGGCGCTTCTGGCGGACGGCGTCGGTCCCGACAGTGTCTATGCAGTTCTCTCTACCGAAGAAGGTGTCGAACGGGCTTTGAACAAGCTGCAGACGATCAAGTCAGACATCGTGTGGTGGACGAGCGGCCATCAAGCGGTCGAAATGCTGACCAGAGGCGATTTAGTGATGTCGACCGCATGGTCAGGCCAAATTGACGATGCAAAAAAGCAGGGAGCCGAATTGGCGACCACGCCGGAATTCATGTTGGTGGAATATCAATATCTGGCGGTTCCCTCGGGACTGGAACGTCCTGATCTGGCGAGTTCCTTCGTTGCGCACGCTGCAAGTGCCGAGGGACTTCAGGCCATGTATCGAGGGTTTCAGGGGCGGCTTTCCGTGCCATCTGAAGCGATCGACCGGTCCGACATCATCACGGTTCAAGCCTGCGCAGGTGAACAATGTCCTTGCGAAGGTGGTGGCTGCAGCCCCAATTGCTGCAAAAACTCCATGGGACACTTCGAGATTGATCCGACGTTCTGGAACTTAAACTCCAGGCCGTTGACCGAGCGCTTCAAGGCTTGGCAGCAATGAACCGGACCAGGAACCGAAGAATCCGATTGGGGGCCCGTCGATCATCCAATCGCAATCTTGGTAAGGAAGGTTGGTTCAATCGACACGACGGCACAATCAAGCTGCTACCTGCAGTCGTTGGCGTTTTGGTTGGGGTGAACGAATATCTGAAGCGTCAACACGACGGACGGATCCAACGCAGCCTTGGAATTTATGAAAGATACAACTTCGAAAAAAGTGCAATTTGGTTTGAAGTATGACTAACATTTAAATCACTTTGCCAAGAAAATTCCAAGAAAAGCAGACTATTTACTGCATTTGAACAAAAATTGATATTTAATTCAAATCTTGACAGAACATTTCAAGTCTTATAACTCGAAATGGGGTGGAGGTAGGAAGCTTTAAACATCCTGCCGGTACGGCCATGGTGAGGGTTCAGCCCTAGATAACTTTTTGTTCATAGGAAGATCCTGAAAGGCATTTTAAAGGCAGGTATTAATTGAAGATTGTGCTTTGCCCCTTCCCCTGCTGGGATGGCTAACTTACTCCCTTTGGAAAATCCAGGTTCTGCCTATGCACACCAGTCATTGCTTGGCCTGACATTTCTAGGAAGCCAGAAGTAGCCTGACAGTTCTAGCAATGTGTACAATACATTAAACTTAGCATTTTATTAAAAAGAAATTTGAGATCTTCTGATTTTTTAGGGGTCATCTGAGTCATAATTTAATTTTGCTACTAATTACTTTTTTTTCATTTACTGGAATATTCAAGGCTCGTTGCTTGCCTTACTGTTTTTCAAACCATTTTTGCTAGTAACGATAGTACCATCATTTATTTAATCATTAATCAGCTGATAAAAGAAAAATGATAAATTTAACAGACGTGCTTAACATGCAGTGCTACAATGGACAGTAAAACACCAAAACATTAATACTAAACACTAAAATATAGAGGAAAAAATCAGCTGAAGGAATTAACATATCAAGAAAAATGGTGCGTCAAAAATAGAATAATTGATGGTCACATTAAGCATTCGAAACTTGTTTTAAAAGACCTTGGTGATAATTCTCTAGAAGTTCTTCAGGAAGTCATTAGACCTGGCATCTGGTTCAACTTTATGAAATTGTGGGCGAAAACTGCGCACAAATATTAATTGCCGGCTAATCTACAGGATGCGTGTATAGTCGTTAGTGTGATTTTGAGTGGCAATCTTAATTAATTAACTATTAGGAACTTCCCAGCTATGGAAAGGTTTGACACCGGGTCTCACCGCCCGGCACCGAAAAGCGGCGCCCCACCACCGGTGGGGCGCCGCTCAGCGACGACGGGCGAGGCTACTCGTTGCCGACGGCCTTGTCCGCGCTGTCCCGGATCTCGTCGATCTTGTCCGCCGCGCCGGGTGCGATCTTCTTCGCGAAGTCGGCGACACCGTCGAGCACCTTGTCGCTGATGTCCTCCGCCTGCTCGCTCTTCACGGCTTCGGCGATCTTGTCCTTGTTCTGCTCGTAGAGGTCCTTGCCCTTGTTCACGGCGTCCTCGATACCCATGTGACTCCCCTTCTGAGACGTGTGCGGTCGTCCGATCGGGGCGACCACACTCATTGTGCATGTCCACCCCGCCGAAGGGAACCCTCGCCGCCCGTCCACGACAAAGGGGCCGGACCCGAAGGCCCGACCCCTTTGCGAGGAAGCAGATGCTTACTTGATGATCTTCGTGACCGTACCGGCGCCGACGAGCCCGGGCTCGGTGCACCGCGTGCGTCTCGACTTGCCGGGTGGCGGGTTTTCCGGGACGGTGCGGTTCGCCGACGACGGGCGCCCGGCGGTCGGGGTCGTGCTCAGCCTGATCGGCGCCGACGACGACGTGCAGCGTCTCGATCGAGCCGAGCTCTTCTCCGACGATCATTTCGATTTGGGCCAGTCGCTGCTCGCGATCCGCGATAGCCCGTTGGTAAGAAAGCTGCACATCGAGAAGCAATCGCTGCGCATCGATCAGCTGTAGAAAATCCGCGCCTCCGGCTTGGTAGGCTTGTTCGGACACATCGAGTGAATTCTTCGCCAACGGCGTCAAAGTGTCCCCAAACAGGCTGATCTTCCGTTCCGCTTCCCGAAACCGATAGATCGCCATTTTGAGATCGGCCAGGAGTCCGTTTTCCCGATTCTCTCGACTCTTGTTCGCACTACTGAGACGCGCCTCAGCCTCACGCAGTCCCGCACGATTCTTCCCCAACCAGAGCGGGAGGTTGATACTGCCCATGACCATCACGGGATCCTTGCCACTATGGAGCCGAGAGTCGGGCTGCGTTGGCGGCCCGGAACAACTTCGCGATGGTGTTGGCCGAGACCGGCGATGCGGAGCGGGCGCTGACGATCTTGGGCGAAGTCGTTGCGCTGCGTATCGCGCTGGACGGGGAGCGCGCGTCGACGACGTTGGACGCGATCAACAACCTGGGCGCCGCCTACTTCAAGGCCGGCAACCTCGGCGAGGCGGAGCGCTGGATGCGACGTCGGCTCGAGATCGCCGGCGAGCGCACGCCCAAAGCGGTGATCGGCTGGAACAACCTGGCGACGATCCTCGGCAAGCTGGAGCGATTCGACGCGTCCCACGAGGCGGTTCGGCAGGGCGTGGAGATCCTCGATGAGCTGGTTGCGTCGGGACGGTTTCCCGCCCGGCACTGGCTACACGGCACCAACAAGCTGGTCGAAGGGCGCGCGTTGACCGGGCTGAAGCGCTACGCGGAGGCCGAGCCGCTGCTGCTCGAGGCCCTGAAGATCTTGACGGCGACCGACCCGAACCGGGTGCAGCGCACCAGGGACGCGCTCCACGGCCTCTACTCAGCGTGGGGCAAGCCGGAGCGCGCCGCCGAGTTCGGCCAGTGAACCTGAGTAGCCAGGCGAAGTTCCAGCGACCGCGCGGCGTCGGTGTGCTAAACCTGGAGCGGCTGGTGGTTTGACCGCCCAGTTCCCATGAAGCAGGTGCAGGCGACAACAGGGAGTGCCGGACTGTCGGCGACAGCGCGACCAACATTGGTGATCGCCGCGTTGGCGGAAGAGCTGAAGCCGCTGTTGGCCCGCACCGAGGTGCAAGGCCGCGACGACCTCGAGGGCTATCGCGTCGCTTGGGGCGAGTTCGCGGGGGTCCCGGTGGTGGCGGCGTTGAGTGGCGTCGGCCCGGGACCGGCGACGCGGGCCGCGGCGGTGCTGCTGCGTCGGCTTCAGGTTTCGCGCGTGCTGGTCATCGGGGTGTCGGGCGGCCTGTCGCCCGATTTGTCCGTCGGGGATGTGGTGGTCGGCTCGCATGTGTGTGACGCCCTGTAATCTGTCTTCTGGCAAAAAAAAAATTCCACATTTTTGTAGATATAAGCTTGAAACTTCTACAGTAGGGTTCTCTGGTATCCTGAACCTGGTGGTAGGATTTCTGTTAAAATTCTATGACTTTTAGGGGTGTTTTCCCCCTGTTTTCTAAAAGAGGGCAAATTTTCTCAGGCTCGTAACTTCTGATGGGTAACTCGATGAAACTTATATATTTTTAAAATCAGCATAAAAATGTGATTCTTTTAATGTAACTATTGGTATCAAAATTCCATTTTTTAGAGTTTCGGTTGCTATTGGGCCGGGTCGCTCCTTTCTACAGTTCATTACCACGAACTGTTCGATTCCCATCTTGCAGTAGATGATTTTCCAGGTGATGATCATTTAGGCCAATGGCATTTGGAGCATTAATAAACAGTTTGTGGCGTATATTGCTATTTCCTAACACAGTGCAGCTCTTGAAGAACGGAGAAGAAAGATGGCATCATTTCAAGTTCTGAATGAAATCACCCAGCACAAAGTTGAGTCTATGAGCATGTCACTTAAGGTAAATTGCATGCAGTGTAATTACTCTAATACGGGCTTGCCCACCTGAAAAGTGGCCACTCATGACACAGGCTTAGTATCCCCCTCTGGATGTTGAACAGTCATTTTACTCCCTCCCCCAACATTTTAAACTTTCTTGAATTGACTCCAATTAAGAGGTGTGCGTTTTGATTTCAATGATCAGGTTGTTCTTCTAAAGATTTTATTTTTTATGTTGTCTCATGTTTTTTTTCCTTTTTTCTTACAAGTTAGTTCGAGCTAAGTCTCCCCTCCTCCGTTTATAAATCCATATATTTGTGAATTCAAAATATTTGGTCTGTGACTGTTGGTACAATTTCTTTTTAACTCTCTTATGAACCAATCTTGTCCTTTTTAATTTCTAATCGTGTTACAATTTTTGATGTGTGAGATTTTTAAAGATTTTTATCGATTCTTTGAATTTTCCTTGTCTTAATATATTTTTCTTATCTTTCCTGAAACGTAATCTGCATTTTGAGGTTTATGGTACTAAAACTCCTGTCTACTAGAATTAATCATGTAACTGAGATATCTAGGTCATATGCAACATCTGTTTCTTCGATTAAAGTATTAAGATTTTCTGGATCACTTGTTTAGAACGAGTTTAGAACACTATTAAAAACAAAAGTTTAGCTTCCCCTAAGCTGAAATACAGACAACGAAAATGAAGTTTTTGCTTTGGTCAAAATGATACTGCCTCTACTATCTCTGGCCAGCTGAACTAGCCCCAATTTTCCTTTCAAAATGAAGCTTCTACTAGGGGAGGAGTAGGGTTGAATCAAAATATCTCGGGGAAAGGTCTCGGGGGTGAGCTCTGAAATATCAGGTACTACTGGGGAGAGAAAGGGTGTGGGCTGGAGCAGAGGAATCTAAATTTTTTACTGGCAAGGGGGGAGGGTATAAACATTTTTGGTCTCTGTTTGATCAGAACGGTTTTTGCTATAAGCACCTGTGGGACTCATAATCTATGCAGAGTTGAAAAGTATAGATAGTCAAAAGACAGTATGTGATGCCAGTATATAAAAAGACTTTATCTGCAATACGCCGGGAACAGCTTGGGGCATCTGGTTGAAATTTTTAAGGAGTGTTGATAGAGGTGTCTGCGTTTTTGAGTGGATGTTGGATAGTGTCTGTGTCTATCTTTATGTTTGTGTTTGTCTGTATATGTATTGTCTCTCTGTTTTCTCTCTCACTCTCTCTCTCTCTCTTTGCCTGTGTGTGTCTTAGTAGGTGTTTGCTTGTTCCTTTCTTAGTCTTAGGTTGTTTGTGTTCCTGACTCCACGTACTATGCCTGTGAGTCTTTGGGGGTGTTTGCATGTTTCTATGTCTGTATCTGTGTGTTTTTATGCCTGACTCTGTGTGTCTGTATATTTTGGCCTCTCTCTGTCTATGTGTGTATGTGTGTGTGTCTCTGTGTGTGTATGTGTGTGTATGTATGTGTGTGTATGTGTATGTGTGTGTGTATGTGTGTGTATGTGTGTGTATGTGTGTGTAGCTGTAATGGTTTAGAAGTAGTTTTATGGTTGTGCTCATGGAATTTAAGCAGTGGATCAACAATAATGTCAAGATTGAGACCTTGGCTTTGGAGGTTTTCAGTTAAGGTGCCTATGTCTTTGCAGTCTATCTTCTTGTGTTATATTTTCCACTGAGTTAAAACTGGAAGTCAAGCTGAAACTATTGGCTTTGTAATTGTGAATATGGTTCAAAAGTACATGATGAAATTGGCTAAGATAGATTGATTTTCAGAATAAATTCACAAAATATATATGAAAAATTATTGTAGAAGCCCTCTTGCCAAAGCAATCACTGCTGCATGAAACCCACACAGAAACCAAGACACAACCTAAATCAATGTCAGCATCATCAACATCAAGCCACAAAGAACAGTTCAAGCAAGAAATCAACTTAGTACAGTATAGCAAACAACCCAAAATATATGCATGAGCCAACAAGATAAGACTGCTATCTGTGTGATGGGGAATATTCTCCCATGCATAAATATCCAGCAAAAGGAAAAGTCAACAGTAAATTCAACAAATGAAATCAATATTTTTGCTACTTTTTTTTTCTTTTTTATTTATAAGTTAATCCTTGAAGGTACATACTCCACTGGTAATACACCACTGTAGGCTTGACCTTGAGGTTGGAAGAGGGTCTGTGTTAGGTGGACTATTGGATGGGGTAGAGAAAGTGTTTGTGGATCCTGTATGGGTTAGCTCTGGTATGATATCTGAGTTAGTCTGCTGAGGTTGCTCTACATCTGTGTCTTTTCAGAAAAGTCTCATGTACTTTAGATTTTTGGGGAAGATCTTCTTGTTTTGTTTGTGCAATATATCATCTTAGCAGCTTATGTTTGCACAATAAAACAGCTGGGTCCCAGGATTCTACTTGGATCTGTACCTGAACTAATTGCTCTACTTAATTGAGTCTGCTTAGTTCTTCTCTGACTCATCGGCCATGGGATAGTTTGGTTTCTGAATCAGATTTTAACCGCTCTTTTGATTTATTTTATGTTTTAGTTAAGCACCAAAACCAAGAAGAGTTGGAGGGTGATTAATAAATCTTTATAAGTACAAATAGAAACCGAAGAAACATATGCGGTACAAAAGTCACGGGTGGAGATCAAAATATTCTTATAAACATAAAAAATAAATACACAAAATTAGATTGTACTGCACGCCAAGGGAGATGATCAGTCTTTCACCCCGCAAGTTTGTACTAAAACTTACATTTTTGAGTAGTAAATGAACACCTTACCTCGGTATCTTCAACAACTGTTGCTGCTTCAGAAGGAGCTTCGAACTGACTGAACTGCAATAAACCAGCTACAGCCCGCTTCAAGTTTTTAGCAAATGAGGAATCTCTCGAATCAACTGCCATATCGGTTATCTAAAAAAAATATGAGTCTTTAGTATATTCATTGCGATTCAAATGACTAATTTTGACAGTGGGAATCTTTGACTAGTCTTTGAAAAGGCTGGAAACGCTTATTCACCATCAACGATTGATAATGATATTATTACCACTAATTCTTATATAATAGATCCTTATATATTTAATATTCATGTTCGCTATGCAAGCTTTTGCTGTTATATTTCTGAAGTCGTTTGGTTTTACTATTTTCAAAGCAAAAGATCAATTTTACTAGCATGCACTATTTATTTTAATTGAATTTAAATTTATTTTGCGTTTTTTTTTCCAGATTAAGAAATGCGTTGCAAATCAGTTGAAAATCGGTTCATTATCGTAGAAAAGAAAAAAAATTCCTATTTCTTAACAATTTTATTCTATTTTAAAAAAATTTTTAGATTGTTGTCTCAGAAAAGATATAATGTTATATAATAAGCGTGGTTCAGTGAATAGATAGGTCTTAGAGCAATGAATTCCCCGTCACACAATCAAAAATATATTCCCTGTGATTCAAAAGGAATATGTACCTTAAACTAGACCCCTTCCCAGGACAAAGGAATGTCAAACCGTAAAAATATAAAATACACCTTCGGAAATCTACACCAACCTCTATATAAGTGGGCGTACGGAGAGGAGGGGGCATTGTTGTTTCTTTCGACCGTTGCATGCGCTGGTGCCCGTAGAGAAGCTACGGGTGTGGTCGAGGACTATCAGATCGTTTGTGGGGCCGGAAACTACTTGAGTGGAGGGGGTGCTTTGGCGCTTACGGTCTCGGTGTCTGGAGGCCTTGTAGTGTTTTCGACTGTCGATGTTCAAGGCCGTGTCAAGTTCTCCTACGGAGACTCTGCAAGTGCCTACTCACGATGGTTTATTATGTGGGATGATGAGGCTCGATTATGGTTCTTTAGCTCCGATGTTGGTGGAAAGTGTTACCTGCCTGATGAGAATGGGGATTACAAGTCTCTCGGTCTTGAAGAGGCAAAGAATGCTCGAATTGCAATTCCCAAACCCTTTGTCGAAAATGTCCCTACCTCTATTCGGTCCACATTCGATCATTGGCCCCGGCAGGGGGAGTAAGTGCTAGGCGAAGAGTAGGGTTCGGGGGCGGGGCTCAACATTCGATTTCGCTGCAAGACACCATTGGAGAAAGCAAAACATTCACGTGTTAGAAACTGACTTTCAGAGCTTCGTGTTTAGGAGTTTTCCGAGAGCCACATGAAAGCAGGTGATATGGTCTATGTCAGAAGGATGACCGGTGAGGGTCATCCGCTGTTTCGTGAAAGAGTCGCACGGCCAGGCCTAGATCGCGCATGTCTATGGACTTGAGAGAGAGGGTGGTATGTGGAGAGTGCAAGACTTGGGTGGTGGGGTGCTGCCATAGGCGGCCCTGAAAAAGCTAAACCCGTAAGAGTGTATGGGATCGAAGTTACGTTTCGAGGGCGTGTTGCCAGATTTGCTGTTTTGCTAGGACGCCCTGAGGACGTGGGGTGTGATGAAAAGTGCGGGGCATCGGATCGACGCGGTAGGCTACCCTTTGAAGAGGGTGGAAGAACAGGTCTATCACAGGGAAAGCGGCAGCTCTGCTTCCGCATTCCAGAGGAGAGGGCTGAGTTTTCCATTTTGCAGTTTTCATTTTAACTTTTTCATTCTGCTCGCAATATACCGCCTCCTCCAGAATTGCAAAGTCTCTCACATTTTAACATTTTCACACAAAGACAAAGAATGGCTCCAAACGACACACTGGCTGTATATCCATGCGTACGGAATGTTCCTACATATTTTGGTTTGATGATGGCTTTAATTGGATTGCCAGTTAACTTTCTCATGTTCAAAATTCTGATTTGGCGTTTTAGACTTGCACTTCCTCGGCATAAAATCCTATTAAGTTTAACAATTTCTGATAGCATACAGTTAACTTTAGTGGCATTTCTACAGCTGTTTGCAATGAGTTTTAAACTGAAAACTAACTTTCTGAGCTGTCAAATTATACGGAACATTTTAGAAATCATTATAGTCTTAACCGTTGTTACTTCTAGCGGAAGCATTCTGGCATTTTCTGTTGAACGTTATGTTGCATGTATTCATTGCTTTCGAGTACATGAAATATTGTCAGAAAAAGTTGTGAAGAGGGCAATATCTTTTATATGGGTAATGGGAATAGTTGCTGGGATTGTTGACGTTAGGCGTTACCAACCAAATGTTTCACTCGTAGCCATCCCACTCAAAAAATCATTAAACATTTTAGACACAATAATTGTTGCTTCAAGCTCTGTGATTTTGCTCTTTGTTCAAATTCGGCTTTACCTGATGGCTCACAAAAAATTGAAAGTCCATCCGACATTTAATCATGGAAGATCAGAGGAGGCAAGTGATCTGAGAAAACAGCAATTGAAGCTAAGCATTGTTGCGAGTGCAGTTGTTGGAATGTACATGATATGCATGCTTCCCATGGTTTTCTACATTATATCCACGGGTTTTGAAGAGACCAATGACAACTCCAAATTTCGGCTTGGTTCGATTCTTCTTGCTTCTGTGAACACCGTCGTCGATCCTTTTCTTTATGGTTTTGGGATGCCTGATACAAGAAAAGCACTGATAAAAGAATTCAAAGCAATTAAAAACTATATATTTAGAGAATGAAAACGGAGCTTAAAATTTAGCTTAGCAACTTAAAAATTAAAGTAATTCTGTGTAAGATTGTTGAACGAATAAAGGCATAAAAGTTCTCCTACCGGACAGTTATTTTTGTACGTCTTCAACTTAAACGGTTAGCTTGTAAATTTCAGTGATGTGTAAGGGAAAAGATATCAACTAAACTGGAAGGAAAATTTAACATTTTCTATCTAGAATGGAAACATCTTAATGCTTATTTTAGATTTACGTTGTCTTCAGTGGCATGTGTCGTAGTTAACTGGTATTCTAAGCAATTTTTCATAGCAATTAATCCGTTTTTCGGCCAAAAACCCGCCCCATAATAAACAATGTCTTACCATGCTTATCGCTTATCCCAACCTCCCAATTATTCCACCCCCCCTCCTACTATTCGTTTTTGGAAACCCTCGATCATTCGGTACTCTACAGCAGGGTTTCTCAACCTCAGACAGTGAATACCCCCTCGAGCATCCAAAATGTTCAGGTACCCCCCGTGTCCGAAAGAATTCGACATTGTTTCACGCCATCGATACTAGACAAGTATACCATGAAATAAACAGTCAATAAAAGAGTATATTTTTTTGCTAAATTTTAAACAAAAGTATGTGCAACAAGGGAGCAAACAGGGGCAATATTTATCTACCCCTTTCTTTAGTTTTGCAATTTTGAAATAAAAAAGCAACGGAACATGTTATTAGCTGACGGACCCCCTAGTACCCCTTGTCTATATCTTAGCCCCTTTGAGGTGTTCCCCTGAGCCCCGTTGAGAATCACTGCTTTACAGTACTGCAGAAAGATTCTGGTACCTTCTTCCATACATGTAGCTCTTGAGAGGGGGGCAATGCACCCTTTTGAGTTACCTAAACATCCCCCCCCCCTGCGCTGAAACTTGAAAACTATGGACCATTTATCCTACGCTCCCTCGGTCATATGCTATTTAAATGTACACCAATTCTTCATTTTCCAATACACGGCCGCGCAGCAGCCGCCACGCACTTGAAATATTTTGTTCATTTTGGCTTTTTGCCTTTTAACAATGGGCAATACCTCGGCACCAAGATAAATTTTTATATGGCTTCCAATTTCAGCTAAACAATCAAGATTAGTTTGCTAGTGGGAAAACCTAATAAGGCATGTCATGGGAAGCCACTAAATGTAGCTTTATCTGTAGTACTTATTTCACTACATCAGACTATATACACCTGTCTTCAGCTTCACTGTCATTCAACACCAGCCATACACAAAGGGAAATAAAAAGGTAGGTCAGGTATATACTACCTGACCTGGTTCAAAATGAAGGATTACAGAATTATGATATTCTCTACTTAATGTATGGAAATTTTATGGCTTTGCCCAAGGGAATTTCAAGAATAATAATATTAACAGAAATTCTTTAAAACAGTAGCAATAACAGAGAATAAGTCAATTTATAGTCTACACATCACCACCACCCCACCTCCACCCCTCTGAAAAAAACCAACTAATTACTTAAACGAATGAAATGGGTACATAACCACAAGATTCCTGAGAGCCCACAAAAACTGCAAAAATGATTAAGTCTGAATGAAGACTAAGAAAAAGTAATCTCTTTTAGCAAACACATTGAAAAACTCCACAAGATCAGACAAGGGCCACTATTAATAAAGGAAATATATACTACAGTTACTACCCTCCAGCATAAAATCTTGATAAAATAATACTACAGCTTCTATATCACTACATTATGCAAGAACACCTTTCGTCCATGCAATAGCCATCATGAAACGAACCTTTTATAATAAAACAAAAACGTGGATACATTTGCTTTCTTTGCCTAGTGCTGTAATTAATAAAGTATGAAGAAATTGTCAGTATTGCAGTAGTTTGTGATTTTACTAGTCTGTGTGTAATCGTTTAAAGTAACACTTTTGGCACTGACACTTTATCAACTACTGTGGGAACATTTAGTAAAGGCTGCATTGGTAAAATGTTTAAGCTGGGCTCCATCTTCATTGTATTCCTTGCGATGGCAACTTAATGAATATTTTAAAACACTGGTAAAATTGTATTTCTATGCTTGAAAATAAGTTCAGTCACAAAAAGCTAAACTTCAAGCACCTGTTACCCATTCTGCGTAGTTACACTGTTTGAATATAATGAGAATGCGTTGTGCACGATGGAATGTGAGTATTTCAATAGTGCTTTCTGCCTGCTTACACTGTTTGAATATAATGAGAATGTGTTGTGCACGATGGAATGTGAGTATTTCAACAGTGCCCTTGTCCATAGTTACATAGTTTGATTATAATGAGATTGCGTTGTGCACGATGGAATGTGCGTATTTCAATAGTGCCATTCTGCATATTTGCACTATTTGAATATAATGAGAATGCGTTGCGCAAGATGGAATGTGAGTATTTCAATAGTGCCCCTCTCCATAGTTACATAGTTTGATTATAATGAGATTACGTTGTGCACGATGGAATGTGAGTATTTCAATAGTGCTTTCTGCCTGCTTACACTTTTCGAATATAATGAGAATGCGTTCCGCACGATGGAATGTGAGTATTTCAATAGTTCCATTTTGCGTAGTAACACTTTTTTGAATATAATGAGAATGCGTTGTGCACGACGGAATCTGCGTATTTCAATAGTGCCATTCTGCGTAGTTAAGCTGTTTGAATATAATGAGAATGTGTTGTGCACGATGGAATGTGCGTATTTCAATATTGCCATACTACGTAGTTTCCCTGTTTGAATATAATGAGAATGCGTTGCGCACGATGGAATGTGCGTATTTCAATAGTGCCCTTCTGCATAGTTACACTGTTTGATTATAATGAGAATGCGTTGTGCACGATGGAATGTGAGTATTTCAATAGTGCTTTCTGCCTGCTTACACTCCTTGAATATAATGAGAATGTGTTGTGCACGATGGAATGTGAGTATTTCAATAGTGCCTCTTTGCGTAGTTGCACTGTTTGAATATAATGAGAATGCGTTGCGCACGATGGAATGTGAGTATTTCAATAGTGCGATTCTGCGTAGTTACACTGTTTGAATATAATGAGAATGTGTTGTGCACGATGGAATGTGCGTATTTCAATAGTGCCATTCTGCGTAGTTACACTGTTTGAATATAATGAGAATGTGATTTTTTAATGGCATCAAGAGCTTGCCTGGGAGAAAATGACTTTAATTTAAAACACCAGGCTGGGTGGTGGTTTTTACCACAAAAGCAACAGGGTGGGTGACGTGCAGATGAAGCAACTGGAAGAGAAGACTGACTCACAGTGTCTACTTGAAAGGTCTGCACCTCATGACCCATGGTAGGCCGTTTAGTAACTGCAGAAGACTGACCTTGAGGGTACGACTTGCCAGTTTGATGACTGTCATTTGAGGGGAAAGTGGCTTGAACAGCAGCAGCACGTTCCTTGTTTTCAACCTCTCATTGAAGAAAACTAATTAATTGTGAAACAGTCATGGCATCAGCTTCATTTTGACGTGCCCACTCAACGCGAATGTTGGTAGGTAGCCTTGAGAAAATAACTGGGGCCAAAACAGCAGAAACATCACCCTCCATGGATACCTGTAAACTTTTCAATGCCCGAATATGAGCTTCCATACTATCAACAAGTTTGCGCAAGGCAGAGGCATTAGAAGAGTCATCACACACTGGAAGAGTTAAAAGGGCCTGAACATGGGCATTAACACGGGGAATTTTTCGCCCAAAACGCCTGTGTAACATTGTAACTGCATGCTCATAATTTTCGTCAGTTAAAGGAAGATATTGGATACATGCTGCAGCCTCACCTGTCAGATAGCTGGACAAGTAAACAAACTTCTCAACAGGAGAAAGGGAGGGATTCTCATGAAATGCAACTGAAAAACGATCCCAAAAGCTACTAAAGTCTAAATAACTCCCACTGAATTTAGGAATGGCAAGCTTATTGACCTTAACACCATGCAAAGTCGAGCGAGGCGTGAATGAGCCTTGACCACGAGAGTGAGCATCAGGGGACCATGAAGTCTGAGAAATAGCAGGAAGATCGGAAGAAGCGACTGAAAATGCTGGAGAAAAATGAGGAGCACTACCATACATGGGTAAGGGAATACTATACTGAGGTGATATACCAGAGAGGGCCTGATGCATGACTGGATGAGTAAATGGTGACTGGGTCTATTAAGATTTACTCAAGTGAATGTGTACAAGAATATGAACATCTCTACCTCAGCGTTTAAGTAGAAAGGCTATTTTGCTGTTTAATAAGGAATTGATAATAAGAGATTGCAATTAAACTATAGCGTCGCCATTTCCAAGAAAACACTGTCACGTGGCCAACTGCTAATGATGATATCATCGAATAACATAATGATTTGATGGTCCATTTCCGATCGCTTTTTCTGTTACTTATAACATAAACTTACTTTCAGCCAAGTCGACGGGCAAAAAAGTAAAGTTGGTTTAACGCCCACTATTAAACAAACCTGAAGAAACTTAATTTCTATTATGTTGAATGAGTGAATGTAAGACCTGACATACAAACTGATGCAGATTTGAAAATAAAATTATGCCAAATTTATTGAGGGCGTATTTTAGTGTACAAAACTGTAAAGGCTACGAAACTGAATCAAAGTTCCTAATGTTAATCTTTGCAAGTGTTCCAACAATAAATGCACATTGCGTATCCAGTTGATTAATCTATTTGTAAAATTAGAGTAGAAATGTCACAACTTCTTTTAGAAGAGTCTTGTTGACACGAGTCCTTCGAAGTAAGAATATACAAATACCTTCCTTTCTGGACATACGCACCCTTCTGTCTCTAAACCCTTTCACAAAACATCTTTCCCTACAATTTTAAGAATTTCATAACGTAGAATGCGCAGATAATACCTGCGGTATAAATCAGAGTTAAGTGCAGACACGCAGCTAATGGCAGGCGTTGGGGGCTTTGACGACCCAACAGGTAAAACATGACTACGTTCGCCAGAGCCGTCAATTGATTTTTCTTTCCAAGACTGAAAAGTGGAGGGAAAGCACTACAGCAATGCCAAAATACATTGTACCTGACAAAAAGCTGCTCTTCTGATTGGACCTCATAATGTGCCCTTTCAATATTGTTTACATCTCCTATCTTTATGTTTAGAGGGCATTGGAAATTTGATATCAGTGGTATATTATCCTATGCAAAAAGCCCGAACGTACAAGAACCGAAAATTTGTATTATAATAACAAGAATTTTGGACACACTCTTACTTATTCTCTTACCGTTTACTCCTACAACTGTTCTCTAGAAGGAGAGCTCTTTTGTGATTCTGTCACCCCGATGAAACAAATAACGTTACAACTGCTCGTCCTCGCAAGGCTGACAAGGTTGCACAACCACGACGTCAATTGCTTAAGATCGGGGTTTTCCCTTTCTCTGTTTTTAGTAATTACATAATCCATTTAATTGTACGTACATATAAATACTATAAAGTTATAAATACACACTTCTAATGCCGACTTCAACAACAGGCTGTTGGTAGTGATATTTGCCTTCGCTGCTTTTGCTGCCGAGAAAATTACAGCCTTGCATTGCGAAATCATATATGGGTTATGTACATCAGTCACGTAACCTATAATCTTTCTATAAGTTGCTTATTTAGCGAATTAATATAATGGACAAAGATTGTTTTCTTTTTTTACTTGAAAGAATGAAATTTCTGTTGTATTACCCAAATTTAAAGACATTCGAAGTATCAATTTTGAAGAGTTTCGAATATTCGAATATGTAGAAAGTAGAAATGGGTAAGGAAAAATCGCTTTAGCAAAAGCGCTGTAACTTTTTTTCCCCAAACGATTTATTCTTGGGGTTTTACTATCTTAATCTACCAAACATTTCCATTCTAACGATACCAAATATCAAACGTTTCCAATTTGTTCGAGGTAAGGCCATTTTTTTCGATTTTTCTACCGGCCTAACATTTCAGTCGAATCCTTTGTTTTTCGTTCATGGTCACTCAAAAATCAATTATCCCCATTTGAGAATTTAAGGTTTCTTGTCGTAACAGCTTTCCTCGGCATATGTCATTTGAGTTCTTTGGGAATAAGTGAAACTGATATTATTGCAGATTATTTTTGAAACAACAAGATGGAATTTTTGAAAACAACTAAAGGTGGTCGTCAAATTGCGTTGGACGGTTACTTGTACCAAAAAAATAAAACTCTATCAAGCGGTGTAACCTATTGGGAATCATGGCTTCGGCAATCCATTATCTTTAAATTAACAGCACAATATCATTGTCTTGGGGCCGACCTACAGCACTATAACAGGCCAACACCCAAAACTACAGGTCAGCTCGTATTATTAACATTCACGTATAACAATGCAACACTTAGTAAAGGACTATTGAACACAGATGGGGAACAAACACACCAATGCATGACGGAGGAACCTAGCACCTAAATACAAAGAATGCTCTCTCTTAACACACTGTTCAAATTTTCTGAGGGGTCACTCAAAAAGTACGTACGCTCAAATTTGACTTTTTTTTATCCCCTCCCCCCTTGTACGCTTTCGTCCATTTGCAAGGATCCCCCTACGACGTATGTGCCCTTACTCTCGAACAGCCACCCCCCCCCCCTCCCCGATGATGGCCAATGCCAGACTTAAAACGTAAAACACACAAATGCTTAGTGTGAAACAAGGATCGAAGCTGTTCCAGGGCATCAGCGTAGCTTCAAAGTTAAAGCGGCATCATACCCTATACTTTATTCGGCAAAAAGAGGATAAAACGCATTTGGGATACCCCCTCCCCCCCTCAGAGCGTGACCCTTAAACTCCTATTGAATACTAGCTGCAATTCAATAATTTGAAAGCCCGTTAAATGCCCTACCCTTACAAATATCTGAAGCTTCGGAGGGGTACCATAATATGATAAATGGTACTTCTTGATAGAAACCATTCTCCAACATAGTAACACCTCTAATATTCTCCCTTTCAATATGTGTCAGATATTCACGTGGAAAACAGTTTAGTTTATGCAACCTACTTATGAACAACTAGCTTTTATTATGGCGAAGCCAAAACGCTGTGCTACCCTCTACAAACCTCTAATGTTCATCGCACATTTTTATGTACCATGTTTGATATACGTTTTTAAATACTACCACTCACTCTCCATGGGTATCATCTATTTATGTGTAAACCGCATTGAATATGTTGAACAACACTGCTCACTGCTCGTTGCTTCCTCACATGGAGCATTTTTAAGTATGTGCTCATAGAAAGCCGTACCTGTGAAGACATGCCGATTTTAGGCTTTACCTGACCTTCACATAGAAAGCCGTACCTGTGTAGACATGCTGATCTTAGGCTTTACCTGACCTTCACATAGAAAGCCGTACCTGTGTAGACATGCCGATCTTAGGCTTTACCTGACCTTCACATTGAAAGCCGTACCTGTGTAGACAAGCAGATTTTAGGCTTTACCTGACCTTTACATAGAAAGCCGTACCTGTGTAAACATGGCAAATTTAGGCTTTACCTGACCTTTACATAGAAAGCCGTACCTGTGTAGACATGCCGATCTTAGGCTTTACCTGACCTTCACATTGAAAGCCGTACCTGTATCACATATTTTGTCACATTTGCGAGTTTAGGATTCAGTGACTAAATTAACAGGTAGTTAACGATTAGAGCAAGGGATTTCTCTTATAGTTGATTTTTAATTTGAGGTTTATAAAGCTATTGAGTATGTGAAATAGTTTATTGTGTTTAGATACTGCTTGCTAGCTATACTAACGTAAGTAAAGACATTCATCATGTCATATCAATGATGTTGAATTTATTTACCACCAGGAGGTATCTCACTCTAATCATTTTGAAAGGGCATTCTGCTTTTGTGGTTGAGTTGATTTCTTTTTTGAATTTGCTTTGGGTCTTATCTATCGCTTGAACGTGCATTTTATCAAACTGTCCCCCGCCACAACATGCGCCAACTTTGATATGGTGCCTATGTTTCAGTTCTGCAATGAAATGCTGCTTCTTTTCACGCTTCTTCATCCAATTTTAGAGGCAATTATAAATGGTGGATCTCTGTCGTCCTTGATCTCTTCTTGCTTCAATCTTGACGGGTACTGAGGTCTTATAACAAGTTTTAATATTGTAGTTCGTTTGTGATTATAATGTGTACTCGCGTTCCTCTTCAACGTGTCTGCAGTATTTGTACTCTTAATTACCTAGTGTCCTGCTCAACAAACAAGCAAGGTTATACATCTACCCAGAGACAGAACTTACCAAGAAATGCCTAATTCCCAAGGAAATTTTTGCAAAGTGGCACAATAGACCAACTTTTTACAATATGCTCTAATGGGTCATTTGAGACCGTCATGGTCTCCAAGGACGCCTAAGCAATGCTGCTTGTTAATTTTTGAATATTGTGAAGACTTTCAATTCCCAAGGCAATTTTTGCAAAGTGGCACAATAGACCAACTGTTTTCAATATGCTCTAATGGGTCATTCGAGACCGTCATGGTCTCCAGGGACGCCTAAGCAATGCTGCTTGTTAGTTTTTGCTCATTCTGAGCACTTTCAATTCCCAAGGAAATTTTTGCAAAGTGGCACAATAGACCAACTTTTTGCAATGTACTCTAATCGGTAATTCGAGACCATCGTGGTCTCTAGGGACGCCTAAGCAATGCTGTGTGTTAATTTTCAGCACGTTCTGAGCACTTTTAACTCCCAAGAAAATTTTTGAAAAGTGGCACAACAGACCAACTGTTTGCAATATGCTCTAATGGGTCATTTGAGACCGTCATGATCTCTAGCAATGCCTGAGCAACACTGTGTGTTAATTTGAGCTCATTCTGAGCACTTTTAATTCCCAAGGCAATTTCCGCAAAGTGGCACAATAGACCAACTGTTTGCAATGTACTCTAATCGGTAATTTGAGACCATCGTGGTCTCTAGGGACGCCTAAGCAATGCTGTGCGTTAATTTCAGCTCAGTCTCAGCACTTTTCGCTGCCAAGGCAATTTTTGCAAAGTGGCACAATAGACCAACTTTTTGTAGTATGACCTAATGGGTCACTTGAAAACGTCATGGTCTTTAGGGACACCTAAGGAATGCTGTGTGTTAATGTCTGCTCATTCTGAGCACTCTCAATACCCAAGGCAATTTTTGCAAAGTGGCACAATAGACCAACTTTTTTCAATATGCTCTAATGGGTCATTTGAGACCGTCATGGTCTCTAGGGACGCCTAAGCAATGCTATGTGTTAATTTCAGCTCAGTCTGAGCACTCTCCATTCCCAAGGCAATTTTTGCAAAGTGGCACATAAGTAATAAAGACTTTCTGTAGGAACAGTAAATGCTGTATAAGATTTAGGAAAGGTACCACAGATACCTTCCAAATAGTGACCCATGTCAAACAAGGTGACGTTTTGTCACGATTTCTATTCCCTTCGGTGATTGAACTATGGGTTACGGAAAGCGGAAATCGAAGGCGGTGGAATTAACATGGATGTAATGAGAATCTTTGATTTGGACTTTGCAGATGACATTGCTCCCCTGCATCAGAATGAGAATACATTTGCAAAGGATTACATGAAAAACACAAGCATTGGTGAAGAAGGTAGGATTGTGTTTCAACGCTACAAAAGTGTAAGATCATGAAAGTTGGAAAAACACGGATTGTATGTCAGCAATCTCTCTAGATGGAAAAATGATTGATGAAGTAGATTTATTCCAGTGTATGGGGAGGGTTAAAAGCAAGGAGAATGAATGCTCGGAAGAAATCAGAACTAGGATAGGAAAGGCTAGTAGTGTATTATAAATGTTCTCTTATGATGTTGACAATTTTGCTTGGAGTTTCTGTTGCCTTCATCAGTTTCTTTACTGCTTTCCTTCAGACCGTATCAGAGGATCTTTTGAAGTGGATAAAGCAAAAGTGCATATTTACTTTCTCTCTGAGTCCTTCTGAAGAATCTGGAGCAATTCAAATATGCTATCCACTGTGGTTCTGTAAAATCAAAATCAACTGCGTTTTGCTTGAGAAAGGATATGTATTTTCATGAATGTTTTAAGAGTCTTCCTATAAAAAAAATTTAATTGGTATTGAGAGTAAAGATATCTCACGATAGTCGAAATTGTCAAGACGATCTCCCAATTTTGCATGTGGGAGTAACCTGCGTTTTACTCCGCTCTGCTAGAGTATTCCAAACATCAAGAATATTTTTGGAGATAATATACAATACATCCTGACGATTTCCGCCTTTTATTTCTTCCTCCTGCTTTCCTGATTGGATCTCCATGAAGTTCCAAGTCCTCTTGCTCGTGAGACCAGGATTTCGGATAATCACCGGTGGTTTAGGCTTCTTCTCCGGAAGCCATCGCCGGTAATATGGCTGTGTCTTTCCTTTTGAACAAATCGCCTCTCTAAATCTTCTTAATCTCGCTTTGGTTCTTTGGTAAATTTCCTTGGTTATCTCATCTCCTTGTGCTGCTAACCTTACCAAGTACTTGCATTCATTAACCTCTTCCGAATCTTCACCATCCATCACAATTCCATTTCTTTGATGTTCTATCTGCCTGATAGCACACTATCTACGTTCCTTCTCAATTAATTGCATTTCATCTCTCTTCTTCGCCATGTTTAGATCTTCTGGTAGTTTTTCATGTGTTTCTCACTCTCAGCAAAAAGTATAACGTCACCTATAAACTTCAAGTTATCCGATCTGTCTCCATTGATGTTAATATCATATGAAGATAAATTAAAGACCGCTATTTAGGAATATAATTTACTGAATAAAAAAACAAGTAAGAAACTCCACCTTTCTTTTTCTTCTTCTTTTTCATAAATAAAGATTATCTTCCAGATTTGAATTCAACGGATGTGTCGTCGTCACTAATGCTAACTATTTTAGTTTGAGCCTTCAGTGGATAAAGTGATTGTACTGGGCTCTGTAGTTGATGTTTCACACTGTTTGTGCTAACACTAACTTCTGCACCTCTGACCTCTGACTTCCTTGTCTGCACTATACATGAGATATTCTAGCTTCTCAAATTTCCATGATTTACGATGAATAGGCTCAGTATCATGTGCAATAACAATGTTACCTATTTCAATAGACTCCGATAAAATGTTACGTTGATGCTTAACATTGCAATGATACTCTCGTAAATTACTAAGATATTCTTTCTTCCAGCGTAACCAAAAATACCCTAAAACTGATGGCATTACCGCGAATTTTAGTTAAGTTTTCCCGGCTACTCATCTCTTCACTAACTGTTACTTCTGCCTGTGGGACTGTTAACAGTCGTCAACCTATCATTAAATCTGACGGTGTTAGTGCCTCTTCAGCATTGTCACTGTCAAGATAGGTTAAAGGTCGATCCACCTCCACCTTCATCTCCTTCCCTCCTTTATCTCCTGCAGTGTGCTCCTGCACTGTTACGCCTCTTTTTAATTTTAAATGCCCTTTTCTGGTGATATGCTCAAGTGGAGAAACTGGACGAATTTTTAATACAGTAAATATGTGCTCCATCTAGCATCCACATAAATCAAATCTGTGTTTATTGAACCGGATTTCCTCATATCATAAACAGAATTGTACCAAGCGTTCTTTAGGTACCTTACTCCAGGAAATTACCGTGGCACTTAATAAACGCGGTTTTAATAATTCGCGTTGATACAATACTCGTTAGTTAGAAATCAAGTAAATTTCCAGGCCGTTATATAGGTTCTGGGTAGAGAACAATCGGAATGCATTTAAACTTATTTCTGTGTTTATTAAATGTATCATGTATGCTAGTTTGACTGAACCACGTTGATTTGATTCTTGTTTCTTTTGTGTTTGGCGAACCGCGTTAATTTGATACGCGTTAATTTAAGCATCGTTAATTTAGGGTTTCGTTAGTTTCCTACAATAAGGCATGACTAGTCGTATTCGGCGGAATAATAGCTGCTCTTACTGGTATGCTGCAGAGTACTTTAAGTTACTCATTGCCACGGTCCTAATTAGCAGCGTGACAAGTTGTCCCAGTACAAGTATTTGGTTCACCTAATTGTGAAACAAAGATTTGAGAATCGGGGACTACGTTTCTAATTGTTGTTTAGAAGGAGAATTTTAACGTGTGAACTAATTTTAAATGTTGATAGATATCACTGAAAGAGGATCTACTTGAAATTATAGGGAGTTGTCAATACCTACGCATGTGAGTGTCACCCCTGCTCCTCGTAGCTGCTCCACGGGTTTGGTAATATCATCCCACGATGGCTGTTGCATAATCAGAAACACCAATGTTCGTTTTTTTGAAATTATCTGCTTTAGAATAGTATCATGTACGTACTGAAGAGTTATTCCAGCTTTGGATATCCGGTCTGCTCTTGCTTGAATACCCTCTAACCATGCCTAAAGAAAGCCTTTTCTTTATTCTTATAGTTCCATCCTTGCCGATATCTATTAATTGATGCCTTTTCTGTATCAGTCATAATAGTTTGGGTTGCGTATATGACTCTGTCTTGTCCCTACACTTATTAAACTATAGAATAAGATACCTGCCTTTCATTTATTCTTATAGTTCCATCCTCGCCGATATCTATTTATTGATGCCTTTTCTGTATCAGTCATAAAAGTCTTCGTCGCGAATATATCTCTGTCTTGCCCCCACACTTATTAAACTATAGAATTAGATACCTGCCTTTTATTTATTCTTATAGTTCGATCCTTGCGGTTATCTATTAATTGATGCCTTTTCTGTATCAGTCATGATAGTCTGAGTTGCCTGTATGTCTCTGTCTTGTCCCTACATTTATTAAACTATAGAATAAGATACCTGCCATTTCTTTATTCTTATAGTTCGATCCTTGCCGATATCTATTAATTGATGCCTTTTCTGCATCAGTTATAACACTCTAGGTTGCGTATATGTCTCTGTCTTGTCCATACACTCATTAAACGATAGAATGAGATACCAGCCTTTTATTTATTATTATAGTTTGATCCTTGCGGATATCTATTGATTGACGCCTTTTCGCAATCAGTCGTAATAGTGTAGGTTGCGTATATTTCTCCCTCTTGTCCCTACACTTATTAAGCTATAGAGTTAGATACCAGCCGTTTTTTTATTATTTTATTTCTATCCTTACCGATATTTACTAATTGATGCCTTTTCTGAGTCAGTCATAATAGTCTGGGCTGCGTATCTGTCTCTGTCTTGGCCCTACACTTATTAAACTATCGAATTAGAGACCTGCCTTTTATATATTATTATAGTTCCATCCTTGCCAAAGTCTATTAATTGATGCCCTTTCTGTATCAGTGATAATAGTCTGGGTTGCGTATATGACTCTGTCTTGTCCTTACACCTATTAAACTATAGAATAAGATACCTGCCATTTATATATTTTTATAGTTCGATCCTTGCCGATATCTATTAATTGATGCCTCATTTTGTGAAGGAGAGTTTAAGCTAATAACCCAGAATTAGGAAGGAATTATCTCAACAGAAGTTCAGAAGCCATTATGTACTAGTGAAGGCCTATGTACTTATTAAAATGTCATGTGAGATTTGTAAATCTGTCCTGCACTCTGTCCTCCAAATAGATATCAAAAAGAAGGATCCCGATGGCTTAGAGAATCAAGTTATTTGTCTTCCGTCTCCAGATAAAGCGTAAGTAAGATTATTCAGGAAATCAATGTGTGCAACAAACCCGAATTTTTAATCTGCATTCTAGTGCTTTTCCTGACGACACACTATTTTCAAGAGCCTCCTTTTTGGTTTTGTCGATTTTCGTTCTGGAATTAAAAGCAGTTTACTCGTTGATTCGCTGGTTTCTTTATGGGTATCTTAGCCGCCCTTTGTACGTCGACTCTTAATGGCCCTAATTTTTCTGTCAAAAAGGCCAGATTAGGAGGGGCAAGGGTTGTGTTGCAAAGTAAGAGTCTCAACGTTGTAAAAGAGACATCTCTGTAGGAATAATTTATTAGAAAATTACAAAAAGTGCCCAGAAAGGTGCTAATATATCACTTTCTAATTTCTTACCTTTTGAATGGCGTAAAATGCAGGTCGAATTGGTGGTAGGTTGAAATTTGACATAAAGGCAGGCGTAAAAAGGGCCAACGTTAAATTGGGGCTGGTGTTAAATTAGGGCCAACGTTAAATTAGGGCCCGCGTAAAATTAGGATCAAGGTTTAACTGCAGCCAGGGTAAAATTAAGGTCAACGTTAAATTAGGGCCAAGGTTAATCTGGGGCCAGCGTAAAATTAGGGCGGGCGTTAAATTAGGGCCAACGTTAAATTTTGGCCGGCGTAAAATTAGGGCCAACGTTAAACTGCGGCTAACGTTAAATTTGGGTCGGCGTAAAATTAGGGCCAACGTTAAACTGGGGCCGGCGTTAAATTAGGGCGAACGTTAAATTTGGGCTGCCGTTTAATTAGGGCCGGCGTTAAATAAAGGCCCACGTTAAATTAGTGCTCTAATGCAAGAATAGGCTCACTTCTATATTGGGAACCGCCTGATAACAATGACAGCTTTATACAGGTAACGAACAAGTTTTAACCTGGTTACATCCTTTGGTTACAACGTTAACATTCTTATCTGTTACTCAACACAATATTTAAATTCTGTACCAATAACCACCTTTCTAAATACAATTACATAAAATGAATGCACTTATATATACAGGTATTCTCAGAATATTAAGGAACTTGTTCTTCCATATTATTTAACACGGGCAAAATAAATCTCTCAAAGTTTTATTGTTGTTGCCTTTTAAACGAAAATGTGTCTCTGGCCCAAGAAGCATAGGATTTTTAATAGATGGCGACTCTCCCTTGCAAGGGCATGGGATATTTAACAGATTATGCTGTTCTTAAGCTATTGCCAGTAAGATGATGTGACGAATACAGAAAAGAGCATGTTAAATCATTGCTTCTCCTGGGCCCAGTTGCGGCGAACAAGGTGCGATGGTATAGATGCCCACTTAGAATTCTGTTCGTTACATGCTGTCCTTTTTCTGACATCTTTTCAAATGGTCAGAAATAATTTCGAATAAACAATCTCAGAAATATTAAAATAGAACTTACGTTGGAATTTATTTCATATATGAAACCAGTATCATATTTTGAACCATTTGGATCACTTTAAAACGTTATTTTTCATCTTCTTTGTTTCTAGATCGATCTGCAAAGATATTTGATAGTAAATGGAATAAGTATACAAGCTAGATTGAATGCTCCCCTAGTAACATTTAATCTTTCTTTTACAAACTTTGGAGAGAGATTTTACACATACAAGGAGGATAATGTAGACAAGGTCAGTAAAAAAATCATTCCAGCAGTTAAAGCTCTCCTTCATCCTGTATTCTTTTTCTTTTCTTTTTCTTTTTCTTTTTCTTTTTCTTTTTCTTTTTCTTTTCTTTTTCTTTTTCTTTTTCTCTTTCTCTTTCTCTTTCTCTTTCTCTTTCTCTTTCTCTTTCTCTTTCTCTTTCTCTTTCTCTTTCTAACACAGCTTGCTATTGACTCGTTGTTGCATTATTAACTTGTCTCTACTAGATCTCAATTGTGTCATAATAGTGGCGGAGCAGTGACATAAATCAGTTACATAATCACACAGCTTAAATTGTGAGAAGATTTACATTCACACAAAGATGGCATCGCGTGGCTGTACGACCGAAGTGGACAATGTCTGTTATATTTGTGGTGAGTTAACAGTAAAAAAATACAGAAGACCACTCACAGATCGCGTCAAAGCTCTGTACCTTGCCTTTTTCGGCTGCAAGCCGGAAGACCAGGACAAAAGTTGTGCACCTCATGGTTGCTGCCTGCAATGCTAGACAGGACTGTCAAATTGGTGCAGCAAAGGTGGTTAAAGTTTGAAGTTCGGAGTGCAAATTGTGTGGCGGGAGCAGCAGGATCATGGAAATGCCATTTCTGTTTAACGAAGGTTAAAGGATTCACCACTAGAAACAAATCCCCCATCAAATATCCACCTAATCTCAGATCTGCCATTCGGCCAGTGTCACATTCTGATGACATTCCTGTACCAACGCCGCCTACTGCATTACCAGAACTCGATTCAGAGTCAGATCCAGTGGAAACTAGCAGTGATGATACCGATTTTGAGCCAATGGAGGATGTTGCCGCACCGCACCTGATCAATCAAGCAGAGCCCAACGACTTGGTGCGTGCTCTTACACTCACCAAGAGCCAAGGAGAGTTGCTGGCATCGAGACTGCAGAGTTGCAATCTACTGACGAGTGGCACGAGAGTGACAGCATATCGGAAGAGAACAAATGACATAACACCACTGTTTTCTACAGCAGAAGATGTATGCTACTGTAACGATACACCAGCCCTCTTTGGAAAGTTAGAATTCCTGTATGACTCCACAGAATGGCGACTCTTCATCGATGCCTCTAAATACAGTGTGAAAGCGGTTCTGCTTCATAATGAGAACACGTATCCGTCAGTTCCAGTTGCACATTCAGTAACACTCCGTGAGACTTATGATAATCTAAAATTCATTCTGATTCAGTGAATACATTTTGCATTCATTCATGCTGGTAGTAATAATTGGTCGCTATACTGTTCTGACTTCATACGATTTCTATAATAATGGGTTATCACCAATGTGCAAAAGTGCTTGCGATGAAAGATTACTGACAGTTTGTACCCTAATAGCAGTGAAATAAAGATATTTGTAGAGTTGGCAGATTTACTGTCAAACGTTTGGCACTCGATTAACGAAGGATGAAGTTTGCTGATCAGATCGTAAGATTTGTTAATCATGGTTTAATCTCAGACAAGGAAAGACAATCTCTGCACGCATTTGCTCCCCCTTCTTCCAACCTACATAGTTACTTACTGTTTTGTCTGTGTTTTCTCTTGTGCTATAAGAATTTACACAAATCATCCCTTTCCCATACAGGCCAACAAACATGGCAGGAAAAGGCCCTTTACAGAGAACAAACTCAAATATGAACAAACTGTTGAACTGGACCCAGAGGCTAACTTCATCTTACGATGTATGTTGTGTAGTTTTGTATTACTATTTATAGTATGTAGTGGCTGGAAGGAAGGATTGTTTTACGGACGCATGACGTTATTGCTGCTGCAGTTTGTAGTCATGTCTTATTCCAGATAGGAAATAAATATATATTGCACAAGAAATTAACTATCATGTAGAAGCTTTGCCACAAATATAAAATTTATCCGGTTTTTTAATACACTTTTCCCCACTTTGGAGCAAGCGTAGGACAGGAGCAGATTACAACGTAAAGGCCGTATAATAGATATAACGGTCAATATTGCCGTCATCAGGAGGTTCTGAAAGCAATTGACGGACATTTTGACTTTTGTAATGTGTTTTTGTTGTTTTCTTGATCTTTTATTAATGATAGTTCCTCTTGTTCTGTTGTGGCTTTTTTTGTCAGTAGTGTGTTTAGCAGTGCATGCACCGTCATATTCCACGTGGGTTCTATACACGATATTCACACGATTGGCTGTGGCCTATGTTAAAGCGCTATCGTCTTGGACGCCAAGGCATCAAGAGGTAACGATGCTTGATAGTGCCTCAGACAGTCCCTTGTTATAAAGCTAAGTTTCCTGTAATCTAGAATATCTGATGCTAGGGATACAGACTACTGTCTGAAGTTCTAAGCCAACTTCATCAAAGCTGCTTTCATCTCACTGTGTTTCGATCTGTTATGCAAACATGGAAATTTTAAGAGGTTGATAGGACAAGCATTAAAATTTCTATGGTACTCTCTACCCACTCATTTGTTTCCTAGGTCATCTTTTTGCTCCAATCTCTTCTTTCTCTTACTTACCTACTCTATATCCTATTGGTTTTGTAGTGTATTTCGTTTGACTTAAAACCTTAAGTAAAGGCGACCACGAAAACTGTCTTGTTGGTTGTAACGATTAACGATCAAGAAAACAGGTTTCTTGGAGGCACTGTAGTTCTACCAAACGTACATATTCTTCCTTAACTTCGCCGCTACTACCTTCTACTATTACTGATAAAGGATAATAATATCCACAAAAGTTTTAACTCTGCAAGAAAAGTTATTACTCAGCACCTCCAGGTCCTACAGTAGCATGAACAACATTTTGCAGGTTTGCAGCAGTAGCATACTGGCCTGGAAGCATTGTATGCTTGCTACCATCTCTTCGCATGATAACTTTCTTCAGCTTTCGATCTCCAGTCTCAATCAACACCACATTTTGACCCTGCAATGCAAACGAATTAGGATAAAACTGGATTTCTGATTACAGTGTTGTTAGAAAGAATGTGCATTTACTACAAAAGTGGATCCTGAGAACTATATACAAATTTTATAATATAACAGAGCCGTCGTGAACCGGTGGATACTTCACTTGCCTTCGATGCCAGAGGGCAAGAGTTCGGTTCCTAGAAGAGCCACCTGCGACATCGGGAAGAGCATCCGGTCTTAAAGTGAGCTAAGCTCAAAAAAATGCCCCATACATGTGGGCACGCCCTCAACCTCTTTCAGATGAGAGTGCAAGGCGTAAAAAGACAGTATCATCATCATCATCATCATCATCATCATCATCATCATCATCATTCTAACGGAAATTAAAAGTTCTAGTGCCCTTTTTAAGTGACCAAAAAAACAGGAGGGCATTCAGGCCCCCTCCCACGCACATTTCTTCCCAAATGCTACCGGATCAAAATGTTGAGATAGCCATTCTGTTCAACTTAGTCAAAAACCTAATAACTATGTCTTTGGGGACGACTTAATCCCCCACAGTCCCCGGGGTAGGGGCTACAAGTTACAAACTTCGACCATTGTTTATATATAGTAATGGTTATTATGAAGTGTACAGACGTTTTCAGAGGGACTTTTTCGCGTTTGGGTGGGGATACTGGAGGAGTGTGTGTGGGAGGATCTTTCCATGAAGGAATTTATCATGAGAGAAAAGAATTTCCATGAAGGAGGTGCAGAATTTTCAAGCATTATTTAAAAAAAAAAACGAGAAAATAAATACATTTTTTTCAAATGAAAATAATTAGCAGCATTAAAATTTAAAATGAACATAAAATATTACGTATATAAGGGAGTTCGTCTCTTCCACAATACCTTGTTCTCTACGCTAAAGCATTTTTAGTAATTTCAACTATTTATTCTACAGCCTTTGTGATTCAGGGGTCATTCTTAAAGATTTGGGACAACATTCTAGCTTTAGTGTAAAGAGCGAGGTATTGAAGAAATTTAAATTTTGTTTTTTTTATTCATATGCGGTAAGCCAAAATCAAAACATGCATTAATTCAAAAACGTTCAGAAATTAAATAAAAAGAACAAGTTTTTTTAACTGCTGGTAAGGAGCGACATCAAAACTTAAAACGAACAGAAATTATTCCGTATATGAAAGGGGTTTTCCCCTCCCCAACGCCTCGCTCTTTACTCTAAAGTTTTTTTTTTGTTTTAAAAAGTAGAGTTGTGACAAAGAGTCAAACTTTAGCGCAAAGAGCGAGGTGTTGAGGAGGGGACAGCCCCTTTCATTTACGGAATATTTCTGTTCCCAGGCTCGTAGTTTTTTTAAGTGTGACTTTAAAATTAATGAATATTATATATTCGGAATTAGTATATATGGTATTTTGGGGAGAGTTGTGTAAGAGGAAACAATACACAAAACCCCTGAAACAGTTTAATTTGAATGTCATAGGCTGAGTTAGTCTCATTACGTATCT
Organism: Alatinidae sp. Z8VKAUB7J3; assembly: GCA_010016025.2. Lineage (NCBI taxonomy): Eukaryota > Metazoa > Cnidaria > Cubozoa > Carybdeida > Alatinidae > Alatinidae sp. Z8VKAUB7J3. The sequence continues at coordinate 146,960,104 of JAAAKM020073195.1, forward strand.
TGCTAAGGGTGCTCATGTCAAGGAGTTGAAAGCCAATTCGAAAGAATATTTCTGAAGAACAGTTTGGTTTCATGGAGGGAAAAGGAACCAGGGAAGCTTTGTTTTGCATAAGAATGCTAATCGAGAAAAGTGTTGAAGTGTTGAAGTGTTGACTATGAAAAAGAATTCGATAGGGTTCGGCACAGAGAGCCTATAGAAATGCTCGAACAACTGGACGTTAACGGGAAGGATATCAGAGAAAATGAGCTAAGTGACTGGGAATCTATATAAAAGGAGTGCGACAAGGATGTGTGTTTTCAGAAGACTTGTTTTCTTTTTACAGTGAGAAGATCATGGAGAATGTTTATCATATAGAAAGTCTTAAAATTGGAAGACAGAATCTAAATAACCTAAGATATGCCGACGAGACAGCGCTTATGGCAGACTCAGAAAAAAAATTTCAAGACATTTTAGACAAAGTAGTTGAAGAAAGTACAAACTTCGGACTTACAATAAACTAAAAGAAGACCTTTTGTTTAACAGTAAGCAAAAATGCTAGTCCTATGTATCGGCTGAAGGTATATAATAAGAGCATAGGAAAGTTTACCAGTTTTGTAAATAATTAGGTTGTATCATCACATCGTGTGGGAGATGTGAGTGCGAAATGAAGAGTAGAATAGCCCAAAGTAAAGAAGGCATTTGCCAAAATGAAACAGCTCTTTGTAATAAGAAGCTAAAAGTGAAAATAAGGCTGAGGGTTCTTAAATGTTGTGTGGTCTACTATGATGTATGGTTATGAAGCATGGACTGCGAGGAAAAGCATGAAGAAAATATAGAGACTGTAGAAATCTGGTTCTTGCGTAGAATGTGTACAATTTCATGGAAAGACCGAGTGACAAATGTTGAGGTGCTAAGAATGGCTAATGCCCAACAAGAACTGTATAGAATTTTTCTTTCCTCATTCCAGATAGTATAGTGTAAAGCTATTTTTGGCAAACACGGAAGCAGTCATTAAGCCGTATATTGCAAACGGATGTTACAAATGACAAATTATCCGTCATGACACTAGATGACTAACAAAAAGCAGCATAGAGTATCAAGGTTGCCATGGCACTCAATGTTGTTTTAATTTGATACGGCCATCAAGTTATAATGACGGCTCGAAACCTGAAGTCTTGGAAATTTCGATTAGCTTACGTAAGGTGTAAAGTTGTAAATAAGAGGTTCGACGTCGTTATTTGGGGGAAGAGACAACTTATCTTTATAAAGAACTCTGACTATAATAAGACTGTTCTGCTTCCCGACATAAACATTTCTAGAAACTCATATAGGATTGAGAACATATGATGTTGTTCTGTCACCGTCGCCTTAAATGAATCCTTACAGTCCATAAGTCTAACTTGATCGAGACGATGATCCAAACTCTAACTTTTATGTTCAAAAAACGGTGTCGATGAAGAATTCTGAATGAACGGGGTTTATTATCTTTATTATTTCAAACAAGTTCTTGTATATTTTAAATCTTGAATATTCTATTTCTAATGTTTCAGTTTCATTATATTTAAGTTTCTTGTTTCGTTGCTTTTTCTTACGATCTGTCGCGGACTGTTCTCTTCTTGTGGTGACAGCATGACAAGGTATACTAGTAACATAAACAGGGCCTACTGAAAGTGACCAGGTTAACCGATATGATAATATTTGTTTCTTTTAGATATCAATGAATGCAAAGCTAACAGATGTTCCCAATTATGTACAAATACTCAAGGCAGTTTTAAATGTAGATGTAGGAAGGGGTACCGTTTGGTTGACAATGTCCAGTGTGAAGATATCAACGAATGCAGAGAAGCATCAAATGATTGTCATAGAAATGCACTATGTAACAACACAATTGGTAGCTACGTTTGTAGATGCAAACAAGGGTATTTAGGAAATGGTACTTATTGTCGAGGTAAGAGCATGTATGACGTTGAAATTTCTTGATTCAAAGTTTGAAATAGCATATCTTGGCCATTGCTCAAGACATCGCTCTTAAAGTGGCACAGGCTATGTATAAACTAATGTAATTGTATCTTTTAGATGGAGAATCAGTCTGCAGAACGAAAATACAGAAAGGTGGTTTCTTTGCAGTGGTTGTGAAGCTGAAACAGTTTCCCTTTATTGTGCAAAGGGACAAGACAGACACTATCATACATCCAATATCCTACTCCAAAGATTTCGCTTTAAAGGTTCCATCGTTTTCACATGACTCTATGGCAGTGGAATACATCTCAAAGGTTTGTACATTGAGTAGGAGCAATTGCCGTATTGGGCCTAGTGGATTTAAAAAAGGAATTGTGTGTTGAAAATAGCGCCGCTGAAGGGGTCCCTTGGCTTATGATTTTGACATTCCCTCCAGAAGCTGTCCTACCAAAGTCCAAAAAACAGACTTTGGAAATCGTCGATGTGCCTTATAAACTCTCTAACTTATAACTTCACAATCTGTTCTTGTTCGCAACTGCTGTTTGTACTAAAAGTTGGTTTTTCAATACAGTGACTATATTTTTTTTAAACTCAAATTTTATTTCACTATAAGACCAATACACAGTTTGAAACTCTCTTACAAAAGGCATATCAATACTGTTACAATATACAACCCTAGTAACAAGAAATACATTGAATCATCGGGAGAGAGAGAAAAACAACAACAAAAAAGCAAACAAACCAGAAACAACAAGAGAGAAAAAAAAATATTGCAATTAACGAAATAAGTAACTCAGGATTAGTCCATTCTTTATCCTCTCTACAAAAAATGTAATAACTAGTGCGTATTGCACAACTAATGATTTTCCTGATCAGATAATCCCTATTTTCAATTTCTAAATGTTCAATCATATCAGAAAAGGATTTGCTATCCCTGAAAATCCCACCAATAGAGCTCATACTAAGGTTTATAAATCGAACATTATATTTTGTGTTTAATTCTAAGCACAGAAGCTTGTATTTCTCTGCTTTCCGGTCAAAGTTGGCAGTAAGAAGCCTGGCTTTCTTAGTCTTGAAACGACCAGCTATTTCCTTAAGCACTTACTAATGGTGCAAAGATCAGGTTCCAGGGGATACAAATTTTAACCTTTACAAGCCAACATGGTTTCTAATATAAGAATTAATAGCAGTGTCATTGAAAAGTACCATGTTCTCAAGCAAATACAACTAGGTAGATTATTCATATATGGTAAGGCCATTCCAAGTACAATTAAGTACAATACAGTTTTGACATTTTGAGTCTCAACTTTATATCATAATATCATAAAGTCAAAAGCTTCAGCTTCAAATTTCTTTTCATTCCTAAATAATGACGATATAAAATTTTGTGTCATAAATAATTTGCTTTCCTCTCCAAACTACACTACCCTCCCAAAAGTATTAGAGCACTGCCAGAAAGCAATGGTTGTAGCTGTCAACATTGACAAATCTACATCAGAATTGATTGCACAGTAATTGTTCCATCAGACAAGTTTTTTCATTGAATCTTGTAGCAATCGAAGGAAAAATTTTCAAGAATTTTTTTTACTTTTTAATTTTATCAGCCCCATGCTTGTTATAAAAATCTTGAGTTGCTATGAAGAGAGTAGAAAGGAAGGTTGTTTCCCCTTGTATTGACATCTCAAATACACATCACTGGACTTTAAAATCACTTGAGAGGCGATATCAACGTCACTTAAGGGACGACTTGAGAAATTTTGGAGAATCTAGAGCATATTGTTATTACTGGATCAGCTGTAATTTCACTGTTAGTAGAATTTGCCACTCAGACTTTGGCGAAAAATGTTAGTAATTTTTATCAAATGACATATCAAGGGATATGGATAATATCAGTTGACTTCTAAATTACCAGTTATTATCTCATCAAAGTGCACAATCAATAAGACTTTTAATAAGCACATAGACGAGTTTCGAGTAATGGTTTTCAAGTCCATTTAGAGCTCATTGGACAACACTGGTATCCTCTTAAGTGTCTCAAGTACATTATAAAAATTTAACTGAAGTTAATATCCTTGGAACTCAAATACTTACATTGACCTTGATGCAATGCTTCGTAAAAACGCGTGACTTTAATAACTGATGTACACAATGAACTGGAAGGAATCCCGTTATGTTTCCATTCAAATTAGGTGTAACCGGAACTGTCAATGCTAACTCGCCAACAATCTATAACGTGAAGACAAGAAAATATTGGAAGAGAAGTTAATCTCCCCTATACTGATCTTAGTGAAGCAAATATTGAAATTCACAACACAGTAGAATGACCACTTCGTAAACTCCGTCTGTAAAATTGCAATCTAAGAGACTCATTATCATCAATGATATAAAATGATAAAATATTATCAATATGTTTTTGATTGGCCTCGTTTGCCTACCAGATGAAAGAGTACCTCTAGTGGTCAGACCTTTCTAAATACTTTGTTCGTTTTCTCTCGAGGAATCGACCTGATACTTTGGTTTTCGTCGTACGCACACCTGTACGTCAATATACGTGATCCTTTAAGTTCTTCCAGAATCTACCTTTACTTGCGAGCCACAGGCAGTAATCACTTCGGCCCTAAGTAGGGATTATCCGTTCTTCATTTCTATAGGGGCATCTTTGATCCTTAAAAAATCCTGTTCTCTTAATTTGCTAAACTTTATATTTTTAACTTAAACTTTTGCTGTAGTGTTAATTGTGTGAAGGCCAACTTTCAATTGCAAAGAGCAGTATGTCGATGTCCACAACCACAGAATTGGTATTGGATTTGTTAGCTTCACGAAAAAAGCGTTGTCTATCTATTGGTGCGAAAGTATGGGTTATGAGTTGGAGCCACGGAGGTTTTCTTTGTTTTCTTAGTAATTTTTTAACATCAATTATAACACTTGGTATCAGCATCCCTTTGCGTTCCTTATGTCCTGCACGGAAACATTGATCAGTAATCGTAGTCACATACACATGGACACCCATCCATCCTCCCACCCCCTCCAATGACAAATTCGCTACGGGACTGCTTAACGCCTTATATTTAAGGGAAGCCTAACCCTACTGATCTGAGGTATCTCATGCAACGTTGCATACCGAGATTCAAACGGCAGTCTATCAATCAAAGACCCCTGATGAGCAGTGGATCCGACATTGAAACTGCCCTTAATAAACAGAAAAATCACCAAACTGGCTAACTAATAAATAAAGGGCAGCTGGGGCGTCCAAGGGCGCCCCTCAATTTCGGTTACCGGGAAGAAAAGCAAACAATGAGACAGGCGCAACCGCCCATTAGGGCCGCCTCTCGCCGATTATGGAAAGAATCTGTCATCAATGAGAACAGATACTACAACTACTCCTGGCCAAAAGGCTGAGAAGCGATCAAACGGCGACTCCTCAAGTTAGATCACATGGGGAAAAGCTGGCAGAAAGGGCTAACAATCCTTTCGCAGGGCGCAAACTGTGCACAGCAAAGGCTGCCTACTGAAATTACATCGGTACTTAAGTGCTTACTTACAGCGTTAAGCCGGTAGTTTGTGCCGAACCTATTTTCAAGATCGGCAAAGTCGTTGTGACGGATTTAAAATGCGGACAGGCCACAAAGCTGTGATATTAGTATTTTTTGTAGGCACTATATGTTTCGGAGTAGATTGAAACGAGAAAAAAATTATGAAATCAGCTCGGCAAACTTAAGTAAGCAGTTGATATTGCCGCAGTTAAAAACAAAATACGTTGGTGCATTGAGTTGTTTAAGCACTGCAAAATATAATCTTAGTATCCTTGGTTTAAAAAGGTGTCTGTTTGCCGACTAATTCCTTCTGCTGACAGAGAACTGGCAAACGAAAAGTTATAGCAGGTGATGCTTTGATTGTTACGGCTCTAACAAGGCTTCCCTCCTCGCACGATCACATGCTTTTGGAACAAGAAAAAGTCCCCTTATATGGACGGATATAAAGCTGAGGTACAGTTAAAATCTTACAATTCTGACTTGATGGTGTTCTCCAGGGTTGGTACCCTTAGTTGTTACTGTCTTTCCAATACAAGCTTTCCCTATCTTTTGTAGTGTACAAACAAGTTACCTTATATTACGGTTGAAAGGAATTAAAAGCCTTGTTATTTGAACCTAGTTCATTATGTTGTGAACTGGGAAAATTAACAGTGTTTTCTTAAGACCCTTATCAGATTCGCAAAGCCTTTTCTTCCAGTGAATATGAGGTTTGAATGCTACATTTTGAATACTGGTATTTAGTAGCAGTGCTACACGTTAAATTATAATTTGGATTCCTTGTAAAAAACATTTTTGTGACGTCATCGCTGTAGTATTCTATTGATAGAGAGGTTAAAGCCCGATTTTTATGGACAAAGGAGGGGAGGGGTACTAGGAAATTTTGGCAGCGCTGAGGGCGAGTAATATACTTTCTGATTATATCGTATTTTACACAATGTTAATTTATATTATTAGGAAATTGTCTTACTACAGTTGAAATCTTACGCCAAGTCTTAGAAATCCCAATTGCCTTCTGTAGCATACGTATGGTTATGGTCATGATGTCACGCATTATACCTAACGCCTCTTTCCAATTCAAGTTGCAAGACAGGAAGACTCTATTTGCAAGACGGCACGGTTCCCATTTCAGCAAGAACAATAAAACTTGTAGTTTGCTTCACAAGGATGAAAGCATCCCAATTACTCTCGCCTGAACATTCCGACCTGCCAATGTCAGGTTTGATAACCTAAGGCAACCTGTGTCAAACTGGAACTAATAGTTTAATTCCGAGAGACTGGGAACACATTCAGGCCAGCAAGGTGAATATTATGGTTAAAATCGAGTCAGGAATCGGGATCTTAAGTGCAGAAACTTGCACAAGAAGTCTCTTTTTCGTTGCTTCCGTGTCATTCATAGTGCTTCTTTCGATTTTAGGACGCTACAGAAAAGAAGCACCTTACCTCAGAGGGAAGTATCAAGTACATTATACATACGAAGGTAAGCTTTTCCACAATGGAGCAGGCCTACAGCCACAGCGGGGCTATAGACGTTAAGACCCGCAAAATTTACTGTGATCCCCCTACAGCCATTTTCCTCTCAAGATTCAACATGTATAGCCTTTTGATAAGCATTTGAAAAGCCCTCGTTGTTTACCAAGATTTATACGTCCACCAAGTGTATAGTTTAGAACAGAAGATCGTTGATCCTTATGTTGGCTTTACCCACCTACAATATATAAATAGAAAAATGCGATACCATTAGGTCGCTAAGCAGATCTCATAAATTTACACCCTCTAAAACATTTGTCTAGCACAGTGATTCGCAAAGTTTGATCTTTACGCCTTGTTCACAGCTGAGGAATATCCTTAGTGCTTCGTAGATATTCATACTTAAAAATAATAGTGCTCCAACTTGGTCCTGGTCAGCAGCACATCAAAGTCAATAAACGATACAACACAAGAAGGTGACAGATATCTTTTGTACGTTTGTGCCAGCGTTTATTAGCGTTGTGACCTGCAGTGAGCAAGGACCTGACAAAGTCTTGAACAAAAGACTAAACCGTGTTTTCCTTCTGGATATTTTCCATATAGTTTTCATTGTAAAACTTACAGGGAAGCGTTTGTAAGTAACAAACACAATTAAAAAATAAATTGATAAAGTTACACCTCATCTCTAAGATAGCAATTATCCTCGTCATTTTAAGTTACTATATTAAGTTCGTGAGATAGAAGTAGACGGAGGACAATCCCAAAGGCGGCGAATAATAGTCGATCCCACAAAGACATTAAAGACACTGTAAACATTAAAATCATTAGCAATAAAAATAACAACGCCGCGTCACCAAAGGATAAAAAAAACCCCAAAAGTCAAAGATCAGAAGAGAATATAACGACAACAAAATATAAAAGAATTTTCAAAATTTATTACCATACATTCTTTCCCAAAGGGTGTAAAAAATTACAGATTTTCTACAAATTTTAAGATTATGGTATTAACTATGTTTTTATTTCTCTTAAAATATTAGATTGTTTATAACTTACCTAGAACTGTAGAAAAGGCAAGTCTGGGGTATAACGTCATTGTACATTTCGGTTGGGTATTTGACTCCTACTTGTATATAATCATCACCATCTTTTTCCTTTAAAGTTCCTCGTAGAAGATACATGTTGTCATTCCAAGGTACAAAATTGGGTCATGGCTATGATGGCAAATACATATTTTCTCCGTTTTGAGTTGCTATTGTGTTTCAACGTGCTAGAGAAGAAGGTAAAAGAAAATTATTAATAACAGGCATGAGTGGTATTGGTTATAACCAGCCTTTTGATCCGACTTTGAAAAAAAAAGGTGTTAGATGAAATGCATGTACGTAACTTTTTGTTCATTGGAAAAGGCAATGTAGTGCGGCATCTATCCGTAGTCTCAATGCCTAAAAAATTGAGCTGTCATTCCGATGGCGGAGTAACATGAAATCGCTATCACCCCTTACGCTCGGTTAATATAAAAGTTTACACAACGTCGTCTTTCGTACGTCGAAACGACGTCTCATTGACACCTACCTAACATTGATAAGACTTACACTTGCGCACGCCAGTACACCCCTTTCCATTGTGCTGAAAACACCGACGTAGGCTTAACATTGATTGAACAGGGTATGGTAATTAATGGTTTTGCTTAAGAAGCTACTTGGTACAGACGTCGATCCGATATCAGCTCCCAATCTAACTTAAAATAGACTTAACGTCGACATCAAAAGTATGCCCATTGCCCCCTCAGGATAGAGCAAGGTTCCGAAGTGTTAAGTCAATTAGGAACAAAATCTTGGCTCTGCAGAAAAGCAATGCCCAATCAGTAAAGTTCAAAACGCTTGACCAGGTAGAACGGCAACATTACAAACGACAGAAATGAGTGACAAATCTATATTCACCAGATCACTTTTTATGACATAAAAGGAAGCAATAAACCTCGGAAAGGGACTTGGAAGGACCTATAATTTTCGCAAAGAAATCAAGCTAATATTTTCTGCTATCGTTAAAACGATAACAAGGAAACTATAGGTTCGACAAGGTTTAGTCTACTTGCAAAACTGTGCAAGGTCTCATGTGCGCTTGATAACTACTGAGCTAGAGGCAGTGTACATGAGACCTGACTAAACCTACAAAATTATATTCAGACCACGTGGTACCTCAGCCAAACAAAGTCAAGGGCATTGACAGTAATTACCTAGGGACGATGACAGATCTTGTTCATGAATCTTTGGTTTGAGACGTTAAGTTTGACGCAAGTATCGTATTTAAGTCGGAAGAGTGGAAATTTCTCGTTATGCAACACCTATTCATTAGACTAACGTGTGCGCACTGAAAATCCCGCAAACTGGGATTATCTTCGGATTATCATTAGAGGTTTGTAATAGATGACAATATTTTAACCACTACTTATTCGTATGTAGCAGTAGTGCATGGAATGGATGCGTAAACCAATCAGATATCACCATTGCCCTAATGAACCGCCGTGTACTCACAGTTTACTATAGATAATAAAAACTTTGACTTATTTGTAAATCACTCGTGCCAAAAATGCTCGTATTGCCACTAATGTGGCTAAACACAGTGTTGGCAGTTTCCCAATTTTAGCAATCAGTTGGAGTCGTTTAGGTAACAATTACGGAACTTATTGTTAAGTTAAAGTGTTACGGTGCTTTGCGATGGTGTATCTTATATATGGCACAAGTGCACAAAACACTTTTATACAGTACAACAATTCATTAATACCAAAGTTATTCTCGTGTCATTACGTCAGGAAGTACATACAGAGCAATTATGGTTTAGCAAATCTACTTTTGAAGATTTCTCCTTCTTTCGCAGAAGAAGTAAAAGTGGGTGTAACGGCATGTGTAATGGCATGTGCAGCGGCATTTCGCATGTTTTCAGCAGATATCGTTTCATCGTTACTGTTTCTACAAACATTTCCAATATTAAGACGTAATAAATACGGCCCCTGAAACAATATTTAAAGTTGTGGTGTAATAAGAATGTGACGCCACACTAGTCAAACACAAGTGCCTCGCTTTGGACAGTTTTGTGGGGGCATGGTACCAAACGTATTACGTTACAGGTGCATGACCACAAAGTACGAGGCCTTCCGTCTTTTGTGCTCCTAACTGTAGCCTTCAAATATAACAGGTGTTGGTGTGCGTCAATTTCGTCACGGTGGAGGAATGCTGCGCAACAGACATTTTAACATATTTAAAAGCAGTGCAGTATTTGGCCTGCAAGTAGATTTTGTTGTAATCTGGTGGAATAAATAATTAGTTTCACGTGATGAATAGTCGCATGATGAATTGTCTTTGTGATGAATTGTCACCGTGAAAATTGATTGTCGAAGTGATGAATTGTCGTGGATGAATCGTCGCGTGATGGAAAGTTGAGTGATGAAAAGTCGATGCACCCTCGGTTATTGCGAAGGGCAACGGTAATGGAATAATAAACAAGAAAGCTGTCGAGATTGCCTTTAATCTGAGCAACAAATAGCAGGATATCAAACTAGGAATCAAAAAGATCTTATTATCCAAATCATGCTGTGTGCTTCTCAGTGTGATAGCATTATTAAAAGCATACCTCTTCCTATCTTAATATTGTTGTTCAAAACAAGAATAGAAGTGTGTTAGCTGGGTTTTATAACTGTGTTGAACAATCATTGAAAACGAATAACGGAATTACAGTTAGTATTGATTCACAGTGGTGACATATTTTCTATTTCCCTAGTGTTCTTTTCAAAATTACAGTTATGTTTTGCTTCTTAATGCCCTGCATCTAGATTGTATTGTACAGAACTTTGTACAAATGGATCATGCTATTGATTGTTAAGAATACTAGAAGTGTTATGAAATTTTACTCGTGGTGAGTCTTAAATACTACCTTTCTTTGGCTTTCATAATCATTCAGCTAGACAAAGGATTTGGGCTACTCGTTCATTTTACATCATTGTATATTCGATATCTTACTGTGCAATAAAGTATGTGATGTTTTTGTTGTGTTTACAGTGTGTTTACTTTGTGTTTATAATGTGTTTCTGTTGTGCTATACGTTGTGTTTTATTTTGTGTTTATACTGTGCTCTTGTTAGGTTTTTGCTGTGTTTATGTTGAGTTTATGTTTTGTTTCTGTTTATGTTAATGATATATTATTCTTGTGTTATTGTTGTGTTTACGTTGTGTTTAATTTGGGCTTATAATTTGTTTCTGTTGTGCTGTATATTGTGGACGAAAAAGGTCATTGACAGCCATTCAGAGGGCTCAAATCGTAGCTCTGTACGGTCAAAAGTTACCAGAACGAAGTATCGCGAAGAAGATGAAAGTCAGCAAGTCAGCTGTGCATCAAGCAGTCGTCAAGTACAAAGAATTAGGAATCTACAAGGATCGGAAGAGGAGTGGATTGTTGCGGATTGCTGCGGAGAGGATGCAAAGTCGTATGACAGTTTCTCGTCGTTTGTCGAAAGAATTTAATTTGAAATCCTACAAACCAGCAAAAAATGCTTACTCCTGCAATGAAAGCCAAACGACTGGCATTTGCATTGAAACATCACCACTGGAGAAAATCGACATGTTCTCTTATATGAAGCCATATGCTATATGGAGGAACGATGCTGAGAATGGCTATTGTTTTCATCCCTATTGTTTCACAAGCAGAAGAGGATAAGGTCATTTAACTAAAGGGGCGCTAATTTGCTATTTGGGTTAAGGAGCTTGAAACTTCTCGGGGGTAATGAGCGGACAATAGTGTCACAGTATAGATCAGACAGCAAGACAACTATCCAGCACAGGTAAAGTCTATTTAATCGAGCACTGGTAGTCAGCCGTAAATAAAAAAATTAAGGCAGTTTGTCGCTTATACGTCATGCCGTCCCAGGAATGCTAGTCCAGAGTAAAAATCATAGTGATGTAAACTACTGGCAACACTGTTCTGCTATAACGACTGTATAAACTAAATAATTACCTGGAAAGATATAAGGATGGTTGCAGCACTTCCGAAGTTGTACTAAAATGTTCAACAACCGTGTTTTATGACCACCCTCCGCGGAGAAGGCATCTAAAATTTCAAAATTAACACATGTGTTATTTCTTGAGATGAGAGAAAGTCATTAAATTTTGAGCAATGACGTACCTCAAATCATAACTTAGTAAAGGATCTACGAGGAAATGGAAACTTACAACGTTAGATGTATTCAATGCTTTGTTAATGTTCTTGAAAATAATTTGGCTTTTAATGATCTTTTAATCACACAAAGTTTGTTAAAACTTAAGGAAACGTTCCCAATCCACAGTAGTCTCAAATATACTGGGCACTTCATAGGCCGTATTTTGGGTCAGAAGCAAACTTAACAATTTGATTACAAATGACAATGTTGATGACATTTTCTGGGTAGCCGTTTTCTAGAATAATGGTTTTAATGTTGACTAATTCCTCATCGAGTTTACTTTTTGAACAAATGATAAGATCACGGTGAACTAAAGTAGCGATGAGATTGATTTTGCGAGTCTTAGGGCAGAACGAGTCCCAGCGCGTGTATTGTCCCGTAAATGAGGGTTTTCTGTAAATACTATAGGAATATAGGAATATAGAAAACTCTATATATCCTGAGACTAAATCTGGAGCAGAGTTCACAAATAGAAATGTAACTGAGATAAAACCATCAACAACACTGATTTACATTGCTAAAAATTGGGCAAAGATGAAAAATGCGATGTTTAGGTTTCCAGATGACAGTAATTGATCTTTAGTGCTTTTAAACTAATTGTCATCGAAACCAATGGATTCAACTTTATGCAAACAGTATTGGCATCGGTAGATGGGTCTTTTTTCTAGTTTGTTATTTCGTCTCAATCAACTTCGTGTCGAAAAGTACATGAGTAAGAAAGAAATTCATACTGCTTTGAAATGTGAACAAACTATGATGGAATTCATAAATATTATATCGTTTTTTGTAACAAAAAACAAAGCTTTGCTCTAGGCATTTGGAAAGGTAGCAGTTCGCCTTATGACAATAGCAGCATCACCTGAGTGCAGGCAATCTCTGGCAACCGTAACATAAGATTAATTTCTGCAATCATGTGGAGCAAGTCACTCAGATAGATAAACGATGAAAAGGATGCAGAGGCTGCCTATCTTTGTGTTAAATGGGTCGCACAAAAAAGCACCGCAGGTTGGCTACTACTGCCCCAAGAGCGCCTCTTCATTTTTGACTTTGGAGGTCCATGGTCCTCCGAAATACAAATTGATGTATTTTTATTTTTTGGAAGTTTTTAAACTGCGTTTCTTTATGCTTCAAAGTCTTGTTTATTGTCCATGACTCACATTCATATGTACATCAGATTTGCAGCAATTTTTTTCTAACTACAAGTATCGTTAAGCTCTACCAGTGCTTTGTTAATTCTTCGAATAGTTGATAGAACACGACGTCTTGAAATTGGATTGAATCGAAATATGCCTCTTATTGTTATCCAAACACTTTCTTCTTTTTTTTTAGGGCCGGTCATGTGCTAGGGAAGCATTAGTTAGAAAGCTTAATCATTTAGAAAGTTAAGCATTAGAGGAGGGAGAGGGAGGAGTGTAGTAAATATCCATTCTTGTCGAAATGTCTCCTTGGTTTCAATGTATGACTGCCCTCCAACAAACAATATTTATTACTCCTCTTCAAGTTTTCCTTAAATATCTACCCCTTGAACAATTTGAAAGCGACACCTTACATATTGAGTCGAACCCCTGTCATGAATGTATCAAAGGTCGGAGGTGGCCAAAAGATAGAGCAGGGCTTGTGCGTGCCCAGTAATGATACCCTTCGATGCAAAGTAATTTAGCGCTTTCACCATGAACTTTGCAGGATCCACTGGCAGCACTGCTATATGGGATGCACTTCAAATTGACCGATGTTTCTCTGAATGAGAATATACTTTGATAAGAATGACTTCGCGAGGAGCGTTTTATGTAGATCTGGCAACGTTTTCTATCAATTCATTATAGTCATAAGAAGAATGTTGAAGGAAATTAATAATTAACTCACATTCAGCTACGTTAATTGAACATCTCTTAAAGATCATTCGGTGCCAACTTTCTAATTTATAATTTCATTTCCAGTTTTAAAATCATTTTGTGAATAAAACAAAATTGGAATTTGAGGCTCACGTAATTTAAATGTTCTCCTTCACATGATCACTTCGATTCTGTTTCGATTTGACCTAGGGCAAATACACTGAATGCTTTCAAGGCCAAATATTGATGTTATGGAATGAAAATTTGGATACTGGCGTTAAAGTTTATTGGTTGGTCAGTAGCTTTGTCTCTTGAATGGCATAAGCTTGTGGACCTGATGCAGCTGATGCAGTAACAACCACAACAGCAGCAGCAGAAGAGGCAACAGCAACCATTACAAATTCAGCAGCTCTAGATTCAGCAGAAAACGGAGCAGAACCAAATGGAGCCGAAGAAAATGCAACAAAGGATTCATCAGACTACCTCCGGAGGAAGTAGTGGCAACTATAGCCAATGTTCTACAACGTCAACGTCAACGTCCAATTTTCAGCCGTTCGACTCTGAGCTCTGGGCAGATTACTATGCTCGTTTTTGTATCTTCATTGGTGTCCACTCTGTTCCACATGCACGCAAGGCTCAAGTGTTACTAACAAACCAATCTTCTACTGTCTACCAACTACTAGCTAGCCAATTTGATTTCAAACCATTCATCGTCCGCAAAAGATTCAAAATCTGGAGTGTGATGGAACGTAAACCAGACGAAACGATTCAAGAACTAGCCGCCCGCATCCGGCCAGATGCAGTTACATATGCTTCCCTTCTATAAAGGACCCTGTGGATGTAACCGTGGTATGATTCGGGCCACAGAGGAGAATGCCAAAATCAGTATTGCCATATTGTAATAATGTGAGTGCCATGCTGCGCTGAAAGGGTACCGACAAAAAGAGGAAGTTTTAACCGTTTAACAACAACTTCACACCTACTCAACAGCCAACATAAATAAATGGAGCAGTGAAAGGATACCTAAAATAGAAACTCGCGACATCCTGCACTAAATTGAGCTAACGCTTGCCTGAATTCTCTTTGTTTCACTTTGAGAGGGCATAAGGGGCTTCAATTAGGGGGTGTCATTGTACGCAAATCCCTTTCTCATGTAAGCAGAAAAGAATCTACGGCGTGATAAGTGCTGCATACGTCTTTGTAATGGACCAATACTTGCCTGCATGCTGTTTATTTCACTTTGAAAGCGCATAGGAGTCTTCAATTAGGGGGTGTCATTCTGCACAAATCTGGATGAGGCATTCGGCACCCACTTCGTTTTTTCACTGAAAACGAAGCAATTCATCTATTCTGCCAACTGAACAAGTTTAGTCAAAGAAGAACGTAGTTAATTGGCCCTTTGGAAAATCTATCGAGCAAGTGCCTCTGCTCATGTGAATAGGCACGAAGACCATGAACCCCAAATACAATCAAATGATACTTATTTACAAACAATGTCAATAACGCCCCTAAAAACAGACGTTCAGCACAGTGTTATTAAAAAACATAGAAGTTTAGGATAAACCCTTTGCTTCAACAGGACACCAGCACTTGTTGTTTCTGTGGATATCGGTTTAAAGAGGCAAAACGAAAAATCTATCTTCTTCTAGATAATTCCCTAAGTGAATCCTTTGGTAGTTGGCGATACAGATTGGGTTTAAATGTCAATTACTTTATGCCCAATTGTCGAGTCTGCTTTTGGGGGCCAGTTAATTTTATTATGCTTAGATGAATCTCTAAAATGTTCTAAAATGAGTATTACATTTAACCAATTCAATTGTCGCTTTGCAAGGAAATGCGGTCCGAACATTGCTGAGGTTACAGCACAGAATCTCACAAAATAAAAAGGCTTTCATGAATAAACAAAGTAAAGTCCAGAAAATTCTACTGAGTGGTTAAAACCAAACAAAATCACAAAAACGCTCTACAGACTTCGTAACTTGTCAACACGTTTTGTCAGTAAGTGTGTTTTTATGACCTTCGCTTAAGAGATCATTGAGAAATTATTGAGAGATTATTAAGAGATTATTGAGAAATCTGCTGTTCTTTAATATTGGATAAACTATAGTGTGTAATTATCTATGAGATATTAGAAATTGGGGAGGATTTCTGTTGCTGAAATAGCCCGCACTATATAAAAAAGGCAAAGACGTTTAAGTACAGCGAAGAGTAAAATGTGCCCTATCTTACATGGGGTGGCCTAGTAGGCCCGCGGCTACACATTACAGGCCATAACTTTTTAAAGCCTGGCCCAATTGACACGAAATTTAGTGACTTTTTTCTAAAGTTTACTAAGAAGTCTCATGATGAATAAATGTTTTTCAAAATTTTCCCCTGATTCTGCATTCTATTATTGCGAAAGAAGGACATATTTTTAATTTCTCCAAACCTGTACCTTACTGGGTTTATTTGCCGCGGACTTGTTTTTTAAACTTCGGCATAAAAAGGATTCTGAAGGTTGAGTGGAACAACAATATGATTAACTACAAAGCTACCTGAAGAAGCTACTGCTGCGGGAGAATTCTGTTCTGTTTTGAAAGATGTTTAAAACTGATCTAAAATTAGAGAGGATTCATAAACTAAGACTTAACTAACAAATCTTTGAACTACTAACTGAAGTGAAGTTTCGTCAAGTAGGAGTAGGAAGGAAAAAGAGTATTCTCAATGTTCATAAATGATCGACTGTCATCGTAAATTTATTTTGATCTTGGGAGTCCAAAATTCCTCACGTGTTTTCAAAACTCCATTCACCTTTTCCTGTCATGTGAATCTTCCTAACTCACTCCTGCATTCCTCATATCTTCCCTGATTGAATCTATGTAACGTCTTTTTGTTTTTGGTCTACCTCTCTTTCTCTTTCCTAGCAATTCCATCCTCAATACGTTCTTTCCTATGTAGTCCTCATGTCGTCTTTGTACATGTCCATACCATCTCAGCCTCCTCTCCCTTATCTTGTCACCTATTCTTTGCACAAATGCTGTCCCTCGGATATATTCAATGCACTGCATTATTCACTGGCAACATTTTGTTGCAAAAAAACTCAGCAAGGAATTACATGAATCATTGCAAATTGTTACAGATACCGTAAATTACATTAAAGTACATGCTCTCAGCGATCGTTTGTTCCGCAAGCTTTGCCAAAATAATGAAGAAGACTTCAACCGATTGCTTATACACACACATGTACGTTGGCTATCAAAAGAAAACTGTCTTTCCCGCTTCTACGAGTTACTTGAATTAATTGTTGAGTTCTTGGATTTCAAAAAACACATTGCTGAGTGAACGTGTGCGTGCCAAACGGAACGATATCGCCTATCTTGCTTACATTTTTCAGAAGTGTCACAGTTTGATTATGCAGCTGGTTGTTAGTAAGAGGACACAAGAGGACAAAGGTTAGTAATAGGAGGAAGAGGAAATCACATTGTTAACTTACACAAGTACTCTTTCATGACAAATTGACCTAGTTGTAGTGGACACAGATTGGTCTAAAACACAGACCATTCAAGCAGTCCAATTTCTGATTGGCCCTCTCAAAAATACAGTTGGGTATACTCTTTTAACATCTTTCATTTTGATCATTCTGACGATTTTACTCTAAGAAATGTCAGACAAAAAAAGCTTTTAAGTGCATAATGTTTTCACTATTTCGTGCAATATAATTATCCCAAACTAACCCAGATACCAATTGACAACAAAATATTTTTTGCAGGTACTAACATTCTTTTTTATTTATCACCTAAAAGTCATTGATCCCTCTATTTACTGCAACTGAAATAGCAAGTGTTAGTTTCTAAGATCATTTTCAGACGTAAGTCCGGTCACCATGTATCAACTTACGTAGGTTTGCAAATATCCAGTGATAACGAGAAGTTCTTGTTCTGTCAAGGCTTGCAATACCTCGATTGAATTTGGTGTTCTAAGACCGTTGCAACATTTGTTATTTCTCAAATTGTTTTACAGTTTCCAGGCAAAGTTAGTTTGTCCCGATAAGATTTTAGGTTGTAAGATTGGCATACATCATGTTGCGCATTAAAATTGTTCTGTAACGGGGAAACTAAATAGAACTGTTTCAATCATCAGACTATCGGAGTAAACAGAAAATAAGGGGAGTACAAATAAGATGTATATGGTACAAAAAATTTTTTATAAATCAGAAGAGAACGGCAAAAATTGGCAATTTTATATTATGCCGCTTGCAAGATACACTGTTAATAAAACTTGTGAAGTTCATTGAATGATCGTAACAACAAGAACAACGGTATTAGGGTTGTCTTCAAGAAAAGTATGACTATACGAAGTTTTATAAGTACAAAGACGAAAGTAGTAAGGACTGGAGAAGCAGGAGTTTACAAAATTCCGTGTAGTGGGTGCAGCAAAGCATATATTGGCGACATTGTTTACTTTGGGTTGGTGCGCTCAGGAATTTCGAAATCGTACGTGACAGCGCATGCCTTAACTAGAAAGCGGCAGAGTTCAAAGGGAACAGGGATAGTTAAGAGAACGATTTGCGGTTGAAAATGGCGACCACTACAAGACACGACTTGCTCTTCACTATGGATGACAACGTTTTGTCTCTTTGTTTGAACGTTGCTTGTATAATAAACAAACTGCCCTGATATTCGGTATTGTACACGATTTGTTTGGGTTACCACAGTCATTCAATCAGTTGTTTCTGCAATTCGTCTGTCAGTGATTTGTCTACTGAAAAGCACTTCACCTGTTTTACTTGTTTTCATGCCAACCAAGAGATCGATTGTATTTGTACATAAAGTACAATGTGGGTAAACAATAACTGGCGTAACTTAAAATGATACGAGGTCTTGGAAGCAGAACCATTGCGAGAAAGTGGTGTTAGCGCTGTAACCGCCAGTGTACAAAGACTTGACGAAGTCTTTCCATAATACAAAACGGTATCAAAATTGTACTTTCTTCTTTGGCGTTTTACCCAAAGTAGTCTTCGTATCCAAATCCTTGAAAAGCATTTTAAGACATAGTTGTGCAGTTCCATCCATGTTTGTCTGCTCGGATGAAAATTTTTAATAAAGTGTAACGTCCTGTCATTGAATAACAATATAATGGTCAGAGGTTTGATACAATAGTTTTGCTGATACAGCGTATGTCACAATAGTGATGACGTGATAAACCTGTTTTTCTCGAGGAATCCTGATCATAACTACATCAAAGTCCTAACCATGCCATCAAATGCCCGTATACGAAACTATTCATTCAAGTCTCCCATCAGCTGTGAGAAAGATACTACTTGAATTTACAATAGACCTTAAGGCAACTCTGTTAATTTTTTACCTGTTCATCAAATTATGAAGTCAGCTAAAACAATAAGTTTTTGATAGATATGATTCCAATTTTGAAAAGACGTAAGTCGATGATTGTTGAAAATATCGTTCTCAAATTTTCATTTCCCTGCCTGCGTATTTTTGTGCACTGGAGGAAATGGTACAAGTGAAAAATTGTTTTTGCTTTTATCAATTGGGGGTAAAGATCCTGAATTGTTAGCCCCTCGCCCTAGCCATCTCTGATTTAGATACACAGCTTTACAGAGGAAAACCGTAGAGAATCCACAAGCAAAGTGCTTTCGAAACTCAATACCTAATCTAAAGCACATTAGCAGGTGACAGAGAGCACTTATGATATAGAAACATTTACCCTAGAGGAAATTCAGAAATTGTACTAAACTGCAATCACTGGCATTCGACTTTGTTGTTACAGAAAGTGAAAAAGCTCCTCATAAACCATCAATATTCTTCAAAACAATTGATACTCTGTAAACAGCAAGAATGGCCTCTAAAATCTGGAAAGTATACATATCTGGAGATATGAATCCTATTTATCTTAGGACGATGGAACGCGCCCTTCTCTTTAGATGCTGTAGATGCTGTTACGATGTTCCGTAAATATACCGGTAAAGACTGTAGTGGCGGTGAAATCTTTAGCATATTAGAGGGCGTGCAGCAAGGGAACATGTTATCTCCCTTCCTTTTCCTCTCCTACTGATATGCTCATATAATTGTTGTACTCAATTTCAGTGATTTAAAGTTTACTTTGAGGATGTAAGATACTGACCTTTTTTAATAACAGCATCTCCACCTATAGACAATATTGATGATCAAGCTCTCATTCTTCTCTGATACGGTCACTAAAGTAGCGTTGGATGGAATTGAGAAAGTAAATATCATCGCACATCAACGGAAGCACAGAACAATAGCAATATTGGTGAAGAGTGACTAATTTAAGGCACCTCAATGGTTTTGCCTAGTTGCACGTCGCAAATGCCACGTCGCAAATCGCACGTTACAAATCTCACGTCGCAAATGGAAACCATCACAAATGGCACATTGCAAATGCCAGGAAAGGCAGCGATTTCAAACTGAAGAGGCAAATGCCACGTCGTATGTCTGAAAAGTATCTGCTCAGTAGAGAGATGCCAACTAGACTGAAGAGTGGTAATGGTGTTTTCCAACCTTAAGACATTACTTGGCGGTCATGAGATTATAGAGGGAGTAACAAAAACAGAACTAGATGTGATTTGCAGATTTATGCCTTGTAATACTAAAGTCTAAAAGAGACTTGATGAATTTCGTGCCAGCTCTGCCTTTTAAAATGCTCTGAAGGCTTTCAACTCGCTTACTTTCATTCATTCATTGCCATCGCCAAGTGACATCAGTGGACTGGGATTGTTTATGAATAATTAGGAGTTGTCGCCCAACTTTATGAGATCAGGTGCCGCCAGTGGATTATCACACTCTCATAATGTTGCTTGTTGTTGCACTCTCTATATCAATACCTTATTTTCTTGGAGTTTTACCCAGAGTCAACAACTCTTGCCTCTCTGTGACAAGGTGCAAAAGCTTTGCTTATTAAATGCCTATGGCTATAGTTTGGCAATGTTGCCAATCGACAGCCAACGTAAACATGCAACAAACAAGTGTTTATTAGAGACGAAGACGGTGTGCTTTGTCGAACTTAGACGTGTCGAACGTAGACTTAGGTAAAGCGTGCGTAATAGAGGCGCATTTTCTAACCGTGGTGAAGCATTTTGACGGACAATCTGACTGTCTTCATCTAACTCCTCTTCTTCTTCGTCTTCGTCGTCATCATTTTCTTCTTCCTCCTCCTCCATTTTAAGATTAAAGAGTTGTGCTTTGAGAGCACTTTTCTGCAAGTCTTCTTTAGCTTTCTCTTCCTCGGTGTCCATGCATTTTGTGTCAGGTATCATTGTTTCCCATTGGACTACCACATTGCTACCACAGGGAACCAATCCTCAACTTACTGATGACGTAATTCTACATAATCCTCTAGTTGTCCATATATGGAAAACGTAACTCTTCGAATATTACGTTAATGGAAGTCCAGCCTTTTACTAATTATTCTGAGAATGAGATAAAACAAAATTTGAGCGTTACCTAGCGTGCGCATGCGTTTAAAAACCGTGGCTATTCAGAGACATAGGGTCTGACGTTTCGACTCATACAAGGGAGAACAAAGGAGAGAGATGTTTAGCAGTATTTTGTATTATACACCAGTCTACACTTGTGAGTCCAATTTTCTCCATTCGTATTGCTTCATGCTCAGCCTATCCTAGCCTTGACATCTGCCCACTCCAAATTAACCCAGAACTGTAACTTAAGTCAGTTATCTGTTAACCAGCATCGGGACATAAAGGACTAAAGCTTTTTGCAGACTTTCCACAAGGCACTTGATCGCCTTTAATTGGTACACCAAATGGCTTTAGCATTTTACCTTCTTTGTGAATGCTATTTTAGCGGCAATTAGTGTGACTTAGGCCTTTAATTGGATTTAAAATGTTTTAGTTTTAAAACAAAATTGAACGCAGCGTAAATCAGATTTCAAAGAACGCCGACATTATAATTGGGCAGAATAATACCTAGCTAACGATGCATGTTTTAAGAAAGTGAACATGGGAGAAATATTACAATCCACAGCACCTTAGTGCTATCACCATAGCCACTTTGCCAAAATTCTTTGCAGGACCAGATCTGCTGTCCAGGATATCATAATAGGCAAGCCGATCATTATTATACTCGAGTCAATAGTTGTCGTTAGTTTCCGTGTTGATAGTCCAATGGTTAAGGTTTGGGTTGTCAAATCGATGGGCTGTGGATTCGAATCCCCTCAGCTCCGTTGATGAAAAAAACAAGCTATTGTGGTAATGCTCCACTCATGATATATCTACATATATACCGTATATACTTACATTTTTATCAAAGACTAGTATGTGACTGATTTTTGAATGATTGACATTGTCATTGTTTTGCTTTGACAAAAAGTATTATTAACTACAGTTATTGTGGTTATAATCAAATTGATATTTCTTTAAAGCAGGTTCATGTCAAATTATTTTAAGGTGTTAATCGTCTTCGTTGAGACTAGGTAAAATATGTTAATGAAAATATTTGATAAATGTTAAATCAATCCGACCTCTTGGATCCAAACCAATGCATTAAAAATTTCTTCAAAATCTTGATACAAAACAAGCTGCAGAGTTTAGGGGCGCCAGACACTGATCAATATCATCCAGTATTCTCTCTACATAGCTTGCGCGTAAGCAACCAGGAAAGGGCATCTGGAGTTGGTGTTGATGTTGGTGTCTGAGGCTCTTCCTTCCCCGCAAGGGATTCCCCTCGTCTTTGATGCCCCCTTCTAACCAGCGGTCTTCCAGACCTGCAACGCTATGGTAGGGTTCTGCATTTTCTTTATCTGGTGTTTGCAACCCTGATCGATCCCGTTTCTATAATTCTTGACACAACAAGCTAGAGCATAATTTATGTAATTAAGCAAAGTTAATGGAGGAAAAGACTACCTCAGTTACTTCAGGTTTCAAGCCCATTAACGTTGGTCAGACTACGACGATAACGTTTGACGATATATGCTTGGTTTACCAGTGAGTTTAAGTACCGTAGTTCTTAATTATTTTCCCTGTAGCGGACGATTGTAGAGATGTTCTTCGATTGCTGCTTTGGTGAGAAGACCCCACATGGTATCAGATACGCATTGAGAAATCTTTTCTGCCTTTATGGCTTGTGGTGTTTGGAAAAGCACATGTCTACGTTATTTCAAGGTTAGTGTTGCTGCCAACCTATTAGCAAAGGGAACGGATGTATGCAATTGATTAATAATCAGTAAACTACGTTATTGAGACTTTCCCTGCAGCATTTGTGGTTGTTTACTATCGATGATAACCACAAGCAGCTTCCTTGAGTTGTTCGAGATTGAGAGTTGCGACGCGTGGCAATAGGTGCATTAACTTTGCCTTTTACGAGCAGCAAGCTACCATAGCCGTTGAAGGACATGATTCCTCTATCTACAGAAGAAGGATGAATGCCTTAGAGTAGGCAAGTAATTAATAAGTCTCCCACTGTTGTTCATGGGTCATTAAGTTTTCTCTTCTCGCGTCTTTTACGTTGGATGACAGATTATGTGGCAGGCCTGTGGCTGTTCTTAAAATTTAATCTTAAATCATTGCAATTTGATACTCGGAAGGCTCTACCCATTTATGTGCTAAAAACGAAAAATATGTAAAAATATATTTTTATAACTTCATTTTGGGAGGTCCTCTACTTGTAAAGACATGTTTTTCGTGCATTTTGAACAACATGGAGTCTCGGGAAAAAATGTAAAATTTTTTATGTAAAATCCGGCCCCTGCTTATGACTTACGTTCTGGCAATGTGTGGACGTGTGTAAAATTTTTCGGCGATTTCATGATTTGGTATCACAGAGAAAATATAACCTTGGCAACCTGTTAAGCAACTTTAGCCCTGAAAGTATATCATACCCATAGCAACCCTGACCCTGCAATCAAGTTGCTTATATAAAAATAGATGTGTAGTCCAATGCTGATATTATGATTATTGTATTTATGTAAGGTAAAGTTACCAGTTTATCAGCGCGAATTTGATTTCATATCCCAGCCACTTTTGCTTGACAGTTGTCTTTAGGACGTTATGGTTTTGTGCAAACCAATAATTTGAATTATTCACCATCGTGTTCGTATATTATTTCACTCTTTGGTGTTCTAGAATTAGAAGCTACCTTTGTGTTAAACATGTTGTTTGATAATGAAAGTAAACCTGACTAACAACTTCAGGTATTTCATCAACATTAAATTATTCCATTTCATTGTTTCATAATCCCAGTGAGTTCGCTATGATATCGCAAAAATTATTACTGCACAAAATAGGAAGAACACTATGTACTTAAAATCTTTTCTCATCGAACATTCCTCAGAGTACAATCGTTAGAAATGATCGAAGTGAAATAATTTTTACATATTCCATTCACGCAGTCCAAGTTCTGATTGGCTTTATTCTATCCTATAGTTCATTTGAATGATTTCTGACGGTTGTACTTTGAGGAGTCTCAGATGAAAAAAGTTTTTAAGTACATGATGTTTTCATTATTCGGTGCAATATTTTTTTTTTGTTGTTTATGCCGTGGCTTATATTTGCACCGTTCATAAGGTACATTCGCAAGCAGTATGATGGTTACTATTCTTATTCTTATTCGTAAAATTCTATTAGACACCATCATTCTTCTACTTCTTGAGACAACAAAAGCTGAATACCAAGATCACGTCAGCAGTAAGAACCTAACATGCGATGATCATACGATCTTGCCCATGTGAGGCACACGGTGTCAAAGTGAGGCGACTGAAACTGGCATACATAAGTTTATAAGAGTAGATATTCTAACACGCCCACTTCAACTTAAAATATGTTCGCCTTCAAAGATGCTAAATCAAAAAACCCAAACAACAATTGAATTATCCAAACAAAGAGTGAACAAATTTAACTATCTTAGCATTTGGAAGAGGCTTCATAAACATGTCAGCTTTTTTAAATCATCGTTAGACGGAACATAAACTAAATCAATATACTTCCTCTCCATTGTTCTTCAGGGTTATGAGCTGGTTGCAGAAGCATGGTTGCAGAAGCATGTTACCTTGGGCTTGCTCTTCAATGTAAGGCTCTCGTAAAATAGCCAAAGCCTTCCGCCCATCGTTACGGGCATCACGAATAATAAGACACTCCTGTCATCCAAAAACTGTACTAGTTCGGCGAAGGCTTGAGCATTTTGCTTTGCACTGAGCTGAGTATCGTCGATGGCTGGATTACAAACATCACGTAATTTCAGTAGTTTTAAGTATCCGATAAATTTGACTTCCCACAATTCGTACCTCGATTCATCTCCATCGAATAAAAGACGCGTACTGGGCCCATAACCTGTTGAACGTCGGCTTACGGCCAGATGGATACACTACTTTATTCTCAAGACACCATCATTCGCCTACTTCTTGAGACAAATAAGGCTGAACACATTGATCGTCAGGCACAAGGTGTCAAAGTGACGCAACTGAAGCTGGCATACATTAAAGTTTACAAGGGTTGATACTCTTACATAAGCCCCATTATTGTGACTGAAACAATTTGTGGGTCAAACGCAAAGAAGGAAACTACAATTTGGTCTAAAATCCATCTTATCACAAGACTTTGTCAGGGATGTTACAGCACTGTAACATCGTGTGTTTTAAGACCTGACAAAGTCTTAATAAAGTTGGCCATGATCATGAAAAGAACTTTCAAATCTTGTAATCAGTTTCCTGTGGAGTTTTTATGGCTGCGAGTTTTAACCATTTTGATTGCTTGCTCTGTGTCGAATTCAACGTCTGAAAAGACGGTAGGAAAGGAATAAATGTAAATCCTGTAGAGTGTAGAGTAGAGATATCATACGGTTGTACTATTGAATCAGGTCCTGTGCTTTATGACCGAGACGTCCTTTTATTTCATGTCAACAAATCTGAAAGTGCTCGTACGTTACTCGTCTGTAATTCTGTGAATTCTGTAAAAAAAAAGCACAGAAATTGTTTGTTTCCTTTGGATTATTTATTAATTATTGCTGAGACATAATAATTGATCAGCAAAATCCAGATTATAGAAGAAACAAGCGAATTATATCACCTTCTTCTCATCCTTATAAATATTTTATTTGGTTAAAGCTTGAAAATAACTAGGGTTTTAAATCAGTGATTTTTCAGATATGGGTAAAATGTAATAATTTCGAATAAAGAAAAACAGATAATAACAGGCTTGTAGCAAGACACGCCAATCAGGGGGAATGAGCTATACAGGGTGGTTAATTAATTGATGGAAATTGAAAACTTTAGTTAACTATTTATTATTATCATCATTATTATTATTATGTTGGGAGCCGTATACAAGAGAATATGAATATTGAAATACTTCCTCACAATGTCTGATATCATAGTAGCACAGACTGATGATGAAAAAGTTACATCGGAAAAGTACTTTAGCAAGATTTTAAGATTGGTATGGGTAAAATGTTACCAATGGGCATGGCCAAACTCCCAATTTTTATTGCAGCAATGATGTTCTGTGGATGTCTCTCAAAGATTGTTAGGGGTCATGTAAACAACATCACATGTTTATCCTTTCAGTTGTCCTTCATAAACTTTTTAATAGTTTGTGAGTGGTACAAAAAAAGAATATTGCACGAAATAGCGAAAACATTGTGTACTTAAAAGCTTTTTTCGCCTGACACTCCTCAGAGTACTAACGATTATTATGGACAAGGTTGTCGAGGCCGTCTGATTCCAACGGTAAGAACGACTGAAAGAACAAGAATAAGCAGACAGTACTTGTTTTTCGTAATTTAGTGGGATGAAGGCTTTTCTTACCAGACGCAGGTATAGGATTCTGGAAGGCAAAATTTTTAGCAAAAATTGTACTCTGCGGGAAAGAAAATCTTAATTTATTGGAAGGACGGTGATAAAGATCTATTTCATTGCGGATTAGCAACGATATGATATAAAATATGGATAATAGTAGTACGTACAGAAAGGAATACCGAAGGAGAGGTGTTGGATAGTGGGATGTAGGGATGAAGGCTCTTCTTACTAGACGCAGGTATAAGGTCCTGGAGGGTCATATTCTTTGTAAAACTGTACTCTGCGGGGGAAAAATCTTATTTAATTGGAAGCACAGTGATTGAGGTCTATTTGATTGTGGATTAGGAACGACGTGATATAAAATATGGATAATAATAGTACCTAAAGAAAGGAATACCCAAGGAGAGGTGCCACCTCCTAGTAACAACAGACAGAAATCTGTCTACACCGCCAAGTGCTGGTTAGCAGTACGATGGTCATTACAAGCAATAGAAAAATTATGACTCAATAACAGCAATCAATCGCTTTTGAAAATTAACAAAGGATGAACAGTTTTAAAGAATGGAGCCGAGAAGTGCTGTCTCCCAAACAATCATAGTTCAAAGGTGTTTATGTCTATCAAACACCATTAAGAAACCTAACATGACAACTTGGGAGTAAATTAGCCTAGCCGTGTTGATAGGAAATCTCTTCAATGACCACCAAAGTATCCCGACTGATTATGGTGATTTTTATTGCTATTAGCCGCACAAAAGCTGTGAAATTAACGAGCAAAGATAATCAAAACTTGCGTAGGCAGAGTTAGCGTAGTTGACACCTTAGCAAAAAGAGTGGATGTTAAACGATCAGTTGAAAAATTGATGATGGATTGTAACATGCATTCTTCTAATCACGTTATGGCTTCACCTCCTTGTCCTATGTAAACGTTTTATTCTCCTTTGGAGATGTCGTTACAGCTATTTACGAGAAGATTTGAAAATTATATATTAAATGAGCAAGGAGTATTACAAGGAATAGATAATGGATAGTTAATTTATATTCTGTTTTCTTTCATGTAGCTTTCTGAATTGGCTAATGACTGTCTTTTTAGCGGAACACAGTGCATGAACGTCAAGCCTAATTTACAAATTTACTGTCGCAAGAACAGTATTGAAGGATTATTTGGCAAGTTTGGCAAAACTTGAACGGACTCAAAATCAACGGTTTTTAGCAATTTGGTTAGAATCCCATATTACTGGGTAGACTATTGTGACTTAGTAAGCGCCTTACAAGTTTGCAAAAGCAAATTGCCATGTCACATATTATTTTTAGTTATAAACTAAATGTTATGCATGAATTATCTTTGGGGTCTCAAATTTAGACCCGCAATGCAAATAGTTTGTGTGGCTTTGACATTCACCAAAACTAGCCTACATTTCGGAACCAGGCGTAATCCATGAATCCTACTTGTTGACCTGACAAAAATTTATGAAATTAGCAGTGATCTACTAGATAGCATCATTGTCTTCAACACAAATGCAGGTAATGCCTCTCCAGTTTGTGTATTTACCCTCCTCTCTCGAGAGAGTTTTGGATACCTTATCGCATTTACGACTGATGAATCGTAGGGTTACTTTACTACATAATGTACTTTAAAAATTAACACAAATAAAGCAAAATCACTGGAAAGGCACCGAAATGGCTTGAAATTGTACGTAGTGACTCTTAAAAAGAAGAGTGTGACTTCTAAGTGATAAAAGCCCCAGATTTTCCTTGAATTAAGTTGCGAGTCGAACTGTCAAAAAATCATACAATTTGGTTTAGGACACCCTATTGAAAAACATTAAGGAGGGAGTCACACAATTTTGTTTACTTACGTCACGTGTAAATTAGAAATTATTGAGTGTGTTTTGAGTGATGTTTGACACGCATTTGAAATCGGGATTATTTCTGTAATTTGAATTCACATACACTGGATTCGTGCATTCCTTGTTGCACAAAGCTTTCAAAATAGGCTAATAAAAAATATTTGACACGGTTTGTATACACGCGATGCGTACTTTCCAAGGTGCACAAAGCGTTAAAAATAGCCTGACAAGGCATATTTGACATAGTTCGCATACACTGGATGCGTACATTCCATGGTGCACAAAGCGTTAAAAATAGGCTGACAAGGCGTATTTGACATAGTTTGCATACACTGGATGCGTGCATTAGTTGTTTCTCAAGGCGTTCAAAATAGGCTATAAGGCATATTTTACATAGTTTGCATACCCTAGATGCCTACATTCCATGGTGCACAAAGCGTTCAAAATCGGCTAATAAGGCATATTTGACATAGTTTGCATACACTAGATGCGTACATTCCATGTTGCACAAAGTGTTAAAAATAGGCTAATAAGGCATATCTGACATAGCTTCCATACACTAGATGCGTACATTCCATGGTGCACAAAGTGTTCAAAATATCCTGATAAGGCATATTTGACATAGTTTGCATGCACTAGATACGTACATTCCATGGTGCACAAATCGTTCAAAATAGGCTAACAAGGAATATTTCACATAGCTTGCATACACTAGATACGTACATTCCATGTGTCATAAAGCGTTCAAAATAGGCTAATAAGGCATATTTGACATAGTTTGCATACACTAGATTCGTACATCCCATGGTGCACAAAGAGTTAAAATAGTCTCATAAGGCGTACTTGACATAGTTTGCATACACTAGATGCGTACATTCCATGGTGCACAAAGCGTTCAAAATAGTCTTATTAGGCATATTTGACATAGTTTGCATACACTAGATGCGTACATTCCATGCATCACAAAGCGTTCAAAATAGGCTGACAAGGCGTATTTGACATAGTTTGCATACACTGGATGCGTGCATTCCATGTTGCACAAAGTGTTAAAAATAGGCTAATAAGGCATATCTGACATAGTTTCCATACACTAGATGCGTACATTCCATGGTGCACAAAGCGTTCAGTTTAGAATTGAATGTGCCCACTCTTGTTACAAGTGTCCTAGAAAGCGGATGCTAACAACCATCATGTTGTGTCATCAAAGTTGTTCATTACGCAGCTTAATAGGACAACAGGACAGTTGGTCAGCTCAACGCCATTTTATCTCAAGTAAATATAGGACAGCATTTTCATTGGCCTCTTCTGTCCTGTTTGTCTCGCGCCAAATGTACGCAAACCCGCTTTCTTGAAGTCTCATCATCTTTTCATTCTTTCGCCTTCCAAGTCTTTCCTTTTCCAGCTTGCCACCTTTGGGAAATTTTCACGGCATAACTTTCAATATTTTACGAAATCCATACTTTGCAGTCCATACAGACTTTTTGAAAATCACAGTTTTGTCTCCGAATCAATTCTTGGAAGAAACTGAGCGTTGCATGGCCTCTACGACTGTTTCCGTTACCAGTCTTTACGCACTTAAACCAAAGAACATTTCTTCAAAGGCAGTGGATCCTATTTATTCTTACATTCAGCCTCCTTCCCTCACTCTCTGCTTCTATTGATAATACTGTTAGAAAATAGAACCCCGCGAATACCATATTTGGTAATGCCTTGAACGCAAAGCAAGACCAACGTTGTTATATAAGTCAATATGCAATTTGTTAATTAGAAATGCAGCGTAGGTGTTGTGAGCAGCTGGTTAATTGTCGAATAGTAATCAATGAAGTTCAAAGGAGTTTGTGTAACGAGTCCTTAGGTGTAGTGGTGATAAATCTTACGTTTTAGAGAAATACTCTGATTTGTCGAACCACACTCTTGAACAGATACTATGCAGAGATACTGCAGCCACTGTACCATGCGACGGGACCTTTCTTCGATCAAATCAGAGCATTAGGTAAGGTCGACAAGTACAAATGACAAAACTAAATAAATGGAGGAATAACCTTAAAATGGTCTTATGTAAATTACGAAGCTCTGAACAAGCGAGGCAAATGGTCTTTGTATAGGTTTTACAAACGTCATGGTACTCTTACGTTCTGAAGAGACGTGCCGCCAATCCTTCCTTTGACATGATTTGTGAAATAATTGAAGTAAACAATCTGCTTGCATGTGCCAATAGCTCTTCAGTTGAATATCGGGAGCTGTAAATAAGTGACGGTATCCAATGAACAAAGCATCGACAGAAGAAACAGAAAGGCAATGTTCTCATGCTTCCATGCTCTCCTTAGCTTTTCCTCTCTCTGCTCATTGAGCAAGCCAAAAGAAGACTGTAATATCTTGAGCATTTCACTTCGAAGTTCTACACTTTAAACTTTTTATCGTTTCCTTGGATGCATGAACATTCTCAAAAAGAAAATACCTGACGACGGATGACTTTCTTCAGCTGAAGAACCTTTCGACGCAGCTATGATTTAAGTCCAAATCTTGTTTTTGAGTTTCTTTAGATTAAAAAAAGAAAGATTTTGTAAAGTAGCATACTGTGTTATATAGCATCATACTATTGTAGATTTTGTGTAAGAAAAGGGAGAGTCGGACGTAGACGTACTTAGAGAACTTAGAGCCATTTTTCACCCTTGATTTAAATTTTGTTCTGGAACAGCCGTAAAATTTGGTGTTGCTATAGTGCTTACGTGTAGTATAGGGCTATAGGAAATTGTAAAGTAGATGACCCTGTAGAATTGTAACTTAACGGTTGGTCTTTCTTTCTGTACAGTGATTGGTTTCAAGTTAAGGGCCTTATGCCAGTATTGGTAAACCGAGGAATACAAGTGATGACGATATAATAAAATATCATACTAGTTTTTGGTAGCTACCATATTGTAATTATGTAACTTTTGTAAATAAGGTATCAATAAAACAAGGCGAGGGAAACAATTGTCTCCTTTTTTAAACGTTGCTACCGAGTAATAGATTCTAGAACATTTCTGTTATTTGTCACTTAATCAACTGATCTCTGCTGCTAGATTTCCAGGCCTTGAGTGCTAAATATCTTGAACTATTCTGAAGAGTTATTAGAGTCTCTAACAATTCATAACCAAAACAGCGCACATTCGTAGATCTTTCTATCTATCATATTTGACTAGATTTGCCTTTGTAAATATCTCTGTTGTTCATTCCTGTATATTTGTTCTAATTCCTTTCTAACTTAAAAATAGATTTTAGTGGCGGGTTCATAGGTTCAACTAAAGACGCGTTTAGTGCACTGTTTTCAATTTGGTACGTGCAGAAAGGATTTACAGTTGCTCTGAGACTACAAACAAAACTAAATCAAAACGAAGTTATTTGTGCATGACTATGCTGTCACTGACTGAATAGAGGCAATACAAATTCCTGACTGCAACAGATTAGAATAATCTGAGTCAAAACACGAATTCCTTTTGTCTGCATAGCGAGGGATTTCGTGTTTAATGAAGACCGCCTCTAGAACTTTCAATTGAAATGATGACGTAGTCTTAGCAAGTATGCGAAGCCAGTCTGGATTACATGCCTTGCCGCAGTCTGGGCTGTTCAGTAAATGCATGCTAATAGCTGAGTTACATTCCATTGGGCTTTTGTTCGATTTACAATTGCCATGGGGCTGGAAGAGATCTTGACCTGAATTCCTTTTACTTCTCAGGAAAGGAGGAATATATTGGGTCATTTGATTAGTTAATCTTTGAGATGTCCTTCCCGCATACCTGGCATCATACCGGCACGAAAGTTTATAATTCCTTTCTGGGTGCAAATATTTTGTAACGATAAAATCCGGATAACCATTCCGTTTGAATATGTCTCGCAAACTCTCAATCTTTTGTGCTAAGTAACATGGTGAGCATATCTTTAAATCTCGATGGAAGAGATTGTTTATGAGATTACTTTTGTATCTCTTGGAACTAAACGATTGCCAACGAATGTATTGACATGAGAAGGTTCGATTCCGGTAAACTCTTGTCAGGAAACCAGTTGGAGATTTCTCAACAAGTACATCTAAGAATGGCAGTTTGCCATTTTCTCCACTTTCGATAGTATGTAAAGTCCTTTCTAACTTATATTTGGCGGTGGTATATTTGGCGATATTTCGTTTTGTTGAGTTTTTGTTCCACGGTTTTGTAACCTTTTTTAATTCGTTACACTTTGTATGTTTCTTGTATCTGCCACTGACTTAGTAAATAAATTTATTCTGGGTGCAAGTGAGCAAACAAAAATGAGTATAAATGTGTTATGAAGAGCAGCTAGACTATGGGATTGTTTAATTTCTTCATCTGTATTATGTCTACAAATTAGCTGTAGGTATCATGCCAAAACATAAGCAAATTGAAACCACAAAGCACTGGAAAATTGATAGATTCAATATTGAACTGCATGGATATGATTAAGAACAGTTCTATATCGGTAAATTGCATTGACCTGGCTGTGTCTGTAGTCTTTGTGGTATGTGTTAAATGAATTAAAAGCAGATGTGATTGCAAAAAATAGAGGAACATTTGACCATATTCTTAAAGTGATGCTTAAGACGTAGGGCTGCCTTAAATTGCACAAATTGATGAGTTATGTATGACTGTTTTGGTAAATTATTCAAACTTTTCATGGCAGTCCAAATTTTAGAATAAAGGTTACAACAATTTCTGAGGAACTGAGTATGCATATATGTTGACAATGTATGATACATATGTATCTGCCCATCAGCTTTTATGTCCATGCAAACTTTACGTATTTAACTTTAAACTCATTTTATGACACATATATGGCTAATCTCATGCAAGACATGTGAAATACCTCATTTTCAAACTTCAATTCTTAATAATAAACCATGTTCTTATGATGGTGGTAGGATTGGAGTATTTATTTCTGCCTCCACTTCATTCACAAAAAAATCTTTGACATTTTACACCATGCCACTATGTAACATGTATACGGAATGAAATATTTAAAATTTCTGCCCCATTTGCAACTTGTATGATCATATTTGATGATGTGCCAGTTTGAGGATAAGATCATCGGTTATATGGTAATGAATAACAAATTAGTTTAATGTGGTGATCATCCAATGCAGGGTGCTGTGGATTGTATAACTTCAACTTTTTAAAATTTACTTACACTTATAAGAAGGATGCATGTACAATAAGAGACTTGCTTACAATAGATAGTATAATGACATTTAACTAAGATGAAGAGCACTAAGCTTACGAGGGAATCTAGCTTTGTTAATTCTGTTAAAATGTCATGGAGTCCATATGAACCTTGAACTCTGCCATCTTAGTTTTCTGCAGAATACTACTAGAATAAAAGAAGAAGCTTTCGAAACGCGAGTTTCGAAAAGACACCTGAAATACAAAGACATGTACGGACCGGGACTCGAACTCGTGACCAACACTATCGATGGGTGTGTTCTAACAACTGAGGCAGGTGACGCCCAATGTTAACACATTTTTCTGGTCGACAGCATAAGCTCAAAATCATCCATCGGTGGGTATCCGAGACACACAACCCGACACCTTTGGAGAGCAGCCTCTGTGTCATATGTCTTGTCTTTTCCCAACCAAAAAAGTTTCAAAAGTTGGACCCTTCAACAGCTGACATTTTATACATAATTTGTAGTAAATTTTTAGCAAGTCTTGAAACTATATGTTTACCTGAAACTGGTCAACATGAATTTTAGTGCGTCTCCCGTCTTTCTTCCTGGCTTTGTAACTTTGGGAATACTACTGCAAACAAGTTTTGCTGTCTTTCCGTCCCTCATCTGAGACCAGTTTATAACTCTGTACTGTCCTGTGCCATAAACCACGATGGTGAAATATGTCGATGAAAGCTTGTGAATCCTAATTAAGTTGTAGACAAATCTGCGCACGTAATCAAAATTCTCTGGAAAGAATCCTTCGATCAAGAATCCGATGTTGGCTCTACCAACCACTGCAGGCCAAGGAAAAAAGAAAGATTGATCAGTTGAAGTAATCATACTATTCTAGTCCTACTAAGGGGGTGGGGGTGGGGTTGCTTCCCGTTAATATCAAACATTTACCTGTGAGATTTGCTCTTAAAATCATTACATCCTTTTAACGTTTTCCTTACTCTACCTCTTTTAACTTGTGTTACCCCAAGGAGGGGCCGAGCCATTAAATCAAAAGTGGGGGGGCTCAGAGATAACAAAAGGTTTCTCTTTTATTTCTATTCGATCTTCAGAGAAGATTACTTATACAGTAGCAAAAATATCAAGTATGTACTCAACAGTCTCAACAGAAAATCTCGTCTCAATCTCCTTTCAATCTATATTGTTTTCTTCTATGACCTCTCACCATCGCACACCACATACACACCAACTAACACACCACACACAAATCATACATTCACACCACTACCCACACACGCACACACACGCGCGCGTGCACACACGCACACACACGCACACACACGCACACACACACACACACACACACGCACACAAACGCACGCACGCGCACACACATACAAACGCACGCACGCGCACACACACGCGCCAAATTTTCTCTTTCCCTTTACTGCAGACAGTTCCAAAATTGGCCTCATTCGTTTCAGCTGAGCTTAAACAGATTAACCATATCAGCGAAAATGTTGGTATCGGCAAATTATATCGAACTCTGCTAATCGTTTTAAAAGCAATAGCTGTTGAACAAATAGTAATATAAACGACGGATCAACACAGACAAAGATAGATCCGGATTTATTTTATACTTTTCCTAATAGACTTAAAATCTGCATAACATTCTATGTTTCTCTATAAAAAAAGTAGGAGGCTCTGTATCAAAGAGCAGGTCAATATACTTGCATCACGTCACTTGTTCGGGTCAGATTTTTCTTCAGATTGAATTACCTTTTTCTAGCGAACAATTATTGTTATGTGTAATCTTACGATTCTCGTGCACCATGTAAACAGTTAACATAATATATTTGAATAACAGAAGGTACTT
Organism: Alatinidae sp. Z8VKAUB7J3; assembly: GCA_010016025.2. Taxonomy (NCBI): domain Eukaryota; kingdom Metazoa; phylum Cnidaria; class Cubozoa; order Carybdeida; family Alatinidae; species Alatinidae sp. Z8VKAUB7J3. The sequence continues at coordinate 146,995,710 of JAAAKM020073195.1, forward strand.
TCTTTGACAGACCTGTATGCCATTCTATTACTATCATTGTACTAACCCATTTCAAGTGCTTAACAGTTCGACCTCTTACATCCAGTAGGGAATAACTGGTAGCCTTTACAACATATTTGTGGTATTTTTTATGCTCAAAACATTATTAACATTATCTCTATAGGAATGTACTTGCTCGTACAGCTTTACGTTTAGCACTATAGCTATGGACCGCCAGCAGTGTTAGGAGATCAAGATGTGAAAGCACAGTTATATAAAGCGGCCCACAGACGCCTTTAATCGTATTCATGATACCAAAAAAAGCAGATCAACCACTGATGGTTACTGATTGTTCACATCACATACAACTGGTTACTTTAAGAAAAGTAGCAGAGTTGATGTTTCGTTTATTGTAAACCGACCATCAAGTTAAGAAGGTTGTAATTCCGTTGGAGGAAGTTTAACTTTAACTGACATTTTAATCCCAATAATGATTTTAGAAGGTCGAGTGTCACTTTAATGAACAAAGTTTGATTGAATATACTACAATATATGCAAAACATAGGAGTTAAAACTTGCACAACACATTGCTGCTACATGTTGGTTTACAGTTTCTAGAAATCTATCGAGGGTAGAAATAGAGGTGACTCTGTCACTCTGCAACCACTAAGAAGTTTATCCAAGGATAATATTTCACATACCTTAGATATTAAATAATTGTTTTTATTTGAAACTCTTTAAGCTGATGATGCATATTTTATTGTTTTAAATGTCACAGCTTCAACTCATTGATATCTGAAGGCATTGATTTTCTATATTTTGGTTTTGTGAATATAAGAAGATTTTGTGTGATGATGACATAAAAATGCAGTCCTTGAACATGAAGCTTTCTGCTGACGGGCAAGTCATTACTTTACCCGCTATTATACTGTGTTATTATTTAGGCGTTTTGAAGAGCAGATTCGGAATTCATTTGATGACGTAACTGAAATTTTCATTATGCTCAGGAATGGACCTAACGACATTGAAAGTGATACTCAAAAGTTAGTTTAGCGTTTAGGCTTCTTTATGAAAAAGCAGCTTTCTTACTGAGTCAGCAACTATTCACCGGAGGAAGATATATTAAAAAATGACTCTAAAGGCTGGTATACTGTTTCAGCATATTCTTCTTTCAGTATATCAGTAAAGTATTTGCTGGGGAAATCGTCAAAATGGCAATACTCAATTACGGCGTGCGGAAAGTTTTGATTGAGATAAGGACGAACTAGATCAATACTGTCAGTTATAATATGCATCCGCAGTTAATCAGGTGTTTCTATACGCAATAACAACAACAATGCGCAGGAATTCAGATTTGAAGAGTATTGCAGTAATGAAAATGTTGGTGTTGTCAACGCTGTCAAACTACACAATAAAGGCATCTGTCGTTATGTCTAAGTTTGTTTGAATGGTGAAATATAACAGATATTTATACTTCAGGTAAAGGACACTAGAGTTTTAAGGCTGATTTGAAATGGAATATTATAGAAAAATATCGGGACAACAGCCTCAGAATCAGGTTCTAGGGCTTACGATATTAAGGTCAAACCCCGTTAACATGATATTGAATGTGCCTGCAAAATTTGGTCGGTAAAGTGCAGTGTTGATGGTGCTATAATGATGATCATATTATGAATTTAGTTAAAATTCAAAGAATGACGTCAATTTTTTTATTCCTCTTCTGCAAAATGAGAATGCTTTGGGTTTTTTCCCCTGATTTTGCTGTATTTTCCTTTCATTCCCCTTTTTTCTTTTGTTCTCCGGTCCTTGGGTGCCACTCGGCCCAGGCGCATTTTCTATTTATTTTCGTTTGTTACTCGACTTGGTCAAGGGGCATTCCCTCCAAACATGCTTTTGAATATGAGTTATCTGTCCTTTGTTGGACTTACATCTGTAGGTGTAATGCCCCCATTTTTCATTTCTGATATCAGGAACGCTTTCATATTCGGCGGAGCTCGGTCCTTTTTTTAATGTTCATGCTTTCCCACTATCAGTACAAAAGGATTTTCCATAAACCTACTTAACTGCATTATGCCAAGCCTCCATAAACCTATTTAACTGCATTATGCCGAACCTCCATAAACCTATTTAACTGCATTATGCAGAACCTCCATACACCTATTCAACAACTTTATGCCGAGCCTCCATAAACCTATTTAACTGCATTATGCCGAGCCTCCATAAACCTATTCACCAGCTTTATGCCGAGCCCCCATAAACCTATTCACCAGCTTTATGCCGAGCCTCCATAAACCTATTTAACTGCATTATGCCGAGCCTCCATAAACCTATTTAACTGCATTATGCCGACCTCTTCTTTCCTGATCTCAGTATGTTGGGATTGATTAATTGTTTGAGGAAATAGACATTGTGCAATATATTTTGATAGGGAGATAGCAATTTATATGAAGCTAGGAGAAATTTCTGAAGAAAATTTAAAGTTCCCCTCTTTCTTGTAAATTGGTAAAGGAGAGCATGTTTGTTTTGCTTTCACATGCCGGACGATTATGATCTGTTATGATAACTAATACTTCCCCTTTTCTGAAAAGACGATTAATAGACTTACCACCAGATCTGTCATTAAACTTCCCATAGCGGATTTACTAAATGCATTATTAAAATCTCTTAGTTTTCATTTCAGATCCAATGCCAAATAATCTAAACAAAGAGTAAAACAGGTATCTGAAGAGTTTGATTTATGGTGATTCAGTTACGATTCCTTTGCTTAAATAGTTTATTTGGCCGGTTTTATTAGAATTGAGAAATGTAGATATTTTTAATGTTTTCTTTCAAGCTGTAAAATGGAAGCAAATATCTGACACTCTGCAAATATCTCTACAAGGATAAAGCTACCTGGTCATGTTTTGATTCGCTGATAGTTTTGCACTGATGTAATGTAAACTTTACCTCTATAAGGACATAAAGTAATGTTAGGCACAAACATCGCCAAGGAAGTAAGTCTAGTGTACACATCAGTATTAAACATAAATTTGTGTACAGATTTCATATCGTGGGTATCTTATGGTTTAATCACCGCCTGCCTTTGCAAGGCAAACTAGATAACCGAGTTTGCTCTTTGAGAAAATGAGTAACATTTTTAGAGAAAATTACTCTCAATGATCTTCCATGACAACGGATTATACTATACTAGCAACTATTAAGTAAGTTCTACTTTGCACGACTATTTTTAAACGCTTTCCACTAATTACAATGTATGTTCAAAAAGGGTAGACTACGTTCTTTGTACCAAATGCAACTTTATAAAGCTCTCGGGAGTTTCCCCATTTACCGTGGTATAGTCTTAGTATTTTAAGCACGATAATTTTAGACAATTTACCCCTGTGATTGCGAATGGTTTAGCGTAATGCGAGATACGATTCCTTTCAACTACGTCCCAGCCTTTATCAACTAATAGCACCCTTGTTTGTGAGGCTGTCCACCCCAATTCCTTATTAAAAAACCCATACCATTTCGAAACATTCCTTATGATTATAGGCAGCAAGTTTAATGATTGCATACAAAAGATCTGTATTGCTAACAAAATCACTTTACTGCAGTTCAGCTCCTGAACCCAAGAAGTATATGAATGTTAGTTTGGGTGGAAAAGGAATAATGATTGTTATGCTTTACTACGTTTCTCCTACCTTAGAATTTATTAGAACTAATCCTTAGGTCTACAGTCTTCGGATTTTATTAAAGGTGATTTCGGAAACTTACATGTCACATATCCCTTGTTTGTATGAGGGGAGGCGCCAATATGGAGTTTCACCCCAAACTGATTACCCTATGATCTAAGTGTCTTGCACACCAATCATTTTCACCAAGATTAGTAAAAGGTGGCAATAGTTATATCCATAGTTGTAGAAAAAGGTAGAGCAACGATCCGTGACGTTATACCTACTCCCTAATACCCCATTCCGAGAAACCTCGACCAATAGGAGAATGATGAAAATTGTAAGCAAATGTAGACAAATGTTCGAAGCCCTTTTTTATTTTACGCTGCCGCAAGAAAGGTTATGTACAAGCATATACCTAAAAGCTGACAAGTGACCTACAGGAGCTGACATGTTCCCATACTCCCCTTCTAAAATCCTACGTTGACCACTGCAGCAAACCCAAAGGGCTTCTTAAGGTTGAAAACAATGAAACTACTTTTAAAATCACAGTTTCACTCTGAAGGCTTGCTATCGAACACTTTGTAATACCCAAGTTCCGTTCCCAAGTTACATACCAACCTTTAGGTAACTTTTAAACAACATTTGAGCAGCTTTTAAGCAAACTTGGGAACGAAAATGGCGGTCATTGAATCATTCTAAGAAACATTTGGCCACAAGCAAGACAGAAGAATCGCCAAAACACTTGACAGTAGAAAGAGAAATATGCAACCGGTAACCTTTGCGTGCTTAGCTTCTCCTTGGTCGCCATTTTTAGGGATCATTGGAATCAACTGTTTAGAAAAACCGATTGTTATCTTGATAATATCATCAATGATAGATATAGAGGTTGATATATGTTAGACGTAGACCGACTACGTAATGTACATAGGGATTTAAAGGTTTTTATCTTATTGGTGTTATTAAAATACAAGAAAATGGGACTGCAATAAGTTGGTAAGCAGTAGCGCTTGATATATACATCATTAAGGGCATCCTCCCCCAAAAGAAAACTGGGTCGTTCGATGCAATCCAAAGTCGGCGAAGCTGAAAAACTCCATGATATGAGAAATGTAAGCTGCCTAATCGAAAGAACAAAAAAGCTTTAAATAACTGAGAAAGTAACAGGAAAAGAACATTGTAGGACATACCAGTAAAACTGCAAACTTTTGGGCAGGTCTTCCAGCTGTTAATGTCTTTCAATTTGCTGGTAATATACTAAGTCTTGCAAGCATTTAAGCATGACATATTCTTGCACTTGATATCTATTTTACTTAAGAGTTAGCCTAGTTATTTTATAGTTTTTCCATAATGTAAAATCCGCTAGGAAGGTTGTCTTACGAACGTAGTGCCAACCAATAGACGCGATAATGGCAAGGGGTTTAGTTTTATTAATGTGCAAACGCATTTGCATTCCCACCACACGATGGCATGTTTCATTTCAGCGATAACTTCAGAAATGATGGCCAGTACTGATTATAATCGTCGTGTAACAAATTTTATGTTATTTAGTAACAGGTTCCTTTAGGTTAACTTTTTGGCCGAGCACTGATCAAATCAATCATCTTGAGTGAAGGCAGAAACCTTTGGGCAAAGAATCTACATGATGTGACGCACTCATACCAGGAATATAACTTATTCGTCTTATGTCACTCATACTTTCATGGTACATATATAGATAATTAAACATGTTTTCTTCTGTGACTGTATATTCAACAGTCAATTTTCAAATTTGCTTATCTGGAAGGCGAACTTCGGTTTCCCGACAACTACAAGCCTGTTGTGATGTCCAAATAAAATCCATGCGCTTCTTTTACGGTACAGTCTCCAGCATTACAGGAGGGCATAGCGAAATACTCGTAACTTATAATTCAAGATAATAACGCATTCTCCTTTCTTCATAATCAAACCTTTTAGCATAGTTTGCTTTACCCGTTCCTTCCTGCATTCCCTCGATCAAGATGCAATCTAAATATCAGATGCTGAGAATAATACAAATGCTCAAGTCATTAACCTCTTTGATCGTTATGCAGACAACTATGAAGTTCCGAATACCGGGAGACTGTGACGACTCAAGACGCGAAACAGGGCGCAAATGTAACTCTTTGCAAATGGACCATTTTATTCGCCATTAAACAAATCCCGCCATCATCAACTCAAATTAAAAAAGAAATTAAAAATGTGTTCATTCTTGCTTAAATATACAATTATAAAAAACAAACGGAGAAGCCCTAAAAGGAACGTTTATTATATTGCTGTTCTAACGAAACTAAGAATAGCAACGTAGGCCGCATATGAAATCAACATATCGTTACATATGAAGTTGTCTTATATGCAAATTTAATGTGCTTAAGTGTGTAATTGCTAAATTTTAACCAATATGTCAAAGTTTAGAGAGTTAAAAAAATTCCGACATTGAAATACTTATTTCTAATGTCCGCTGCTTGTGGGATGAACAGGCGCATTCCGGCCGCATGTGACGTCACCGTATAGCATTTTCGCCGTAGCATTTCCGCGAACTTGTGTTGCAAAATGTCAAAAAGTTGTATACTATTACTTATTTCCATGCAACTGTAATATTTTGTTTAACCATCCTCTATCAGCATACGAAAATGTAAACGCAAGAACTCATACTTATTTATTTTTGTTTCTCCTAAACATTTATGCGGATCGATCGTACGATGATACGTTGAATATAAACTTTGCCGCGACGTCATATGAGAGCCGATTTGATGTGACTTAGACTTTGCAGTTGAAATAAGAATGAATACCTAGCTCAGTTGGTAGAGCGCACGCCGCGAAAGCGTGGGTCACGGGTTCGATCCCCGGTGGTGACATACGTTTCTATTTCTCTAGTGTTCTATTCAAAACTAACATTTCAAATCCTCTCTTCTCGATGATACAAGTTTTATGCATGTGGAAAAAGGCAACTCCAGATATTCTTCATCGTCCTTAAAGTATTCTGCTCATACTTTCAGTGGTGGTATCAACACTCTAAAAATGGGGGCGAAGGCAACATCTATTCTTTTAGAACTACCGCTGCTACTCCAGTCTCAACTTTCTTTATCATATATAGACAAATTTATAAATGAAACTTTGAGACAAGTGGGGGAAAACTAGTAGTACTGGACTTGCATTACAAATCGATGGACCTGATTTCGGTTCGAAAAAGTTGTGGCAAGATTCACGCAGCCTTCCATCCTTGCGGGGTCGGTGAAATGAGTAGCAGCTATGCTGGGCAAAGTGATCAAAACTTGACTCTGGACAGGAGTGGCGCACACCTCTACCACTGTAGTGGTAGAAGCTATGGAAAGTGAGGCATTCGTGTTGTCTGAGACTGCGGTCAACCATCTATCATCTACCATATTTGAAAAACAATTTAATGTAAAATAAAACAAAAGAAAAGCCAAATGATAACATCTACCCGATTTTAAGATTTAAAATTCAAGGAAAACTATCATGATCTTTATCAAGAATATTTCGACATGTTATCGTATCATCATCATCAGCTATAAAACTACATCACAATGCAGCTGTTCTATATAAACAAAGAGTGTTACCATAGAAACCAAGAGTTTAAAGAATAGTTTGTCACGAAAATAATTACAGCTCCTTTGGGACCGATTACTATTAGTGTCAACAGTAGAGTAATTGAGAAGAACTGTGTTTTCACTGTGTTTTGTTACTTCTATTTCATATGAAGTGTCTAATGATGGTATATTGAATAGATTAACGCAATATTTAAATAATTGACATTGTAGCAAGTGCAGGAACATAGGCTGATCGTTACGAGTCCCAAAACACAAGCCATTCAGGCAGTCCAATTTCTGATTGGCTTCTTCAAAATACAGTTGGGTATACTCTTTCACACATTACATTTCGGTCATTCTGACGATAGTACTCTGAGGAGTGTCAGACGAAAAAAACATTTCAGTACAATATGTTTACGCTATTTCGTGCTATTTTCTAAGTACTTGGCACCTCCACCGACTGTCTACTCAGACTTAAAATTCATCGGTCTTTTACTTTTAACACTGTTTCTCTCTTGTACTCCTCGTCTCCTATACTTCACTTCTTATATATCACCTGATATTCTTTCAGTCTAACTCCTACATACTGTGCCATCTAAACTCTAGTCTACCCTATCATTTGCTGATTAACTTTTACTGTAAGTAGATGTCATTAAACTCCGCTTTTACTTACAGTACCGGTTTTGAAGAGATGTTAAAAAAATAGAATATACCATTTATATCGGTGATCCACGTTGTCACGTGTGCTCTACCACGTGGGTCACGGGTTTTAATCCTGTCGGTGATATTTCAAATCTTCTCATATCGATAATACATACAGTATTATAAGCTTTCATAGCTATTTGTAGCTACATTTATTGTACATAGCTGTCAAGACTGTCTTCTGTTACGAACAACTTACTTCGTAACTTTATTGGATGCTTCCGCCACAACATTCCTTGGTTGCCGTCCATGCATTAAGTTACCATGGTTGGTAATTGTTACTCTACTGGACTTAAAACTTAACTTAATCCTTTTACGAATTCTGGGTTTCTTCAGCATTATCCCACGGAAATGCGTACTGGAAAAGTCGTACCAGCAGCCAAACCGCTTGTTACGTGGCAGCTGTTGTGCGCCATTTTGTGCCCTTTTATTTGTGCCCTCAAATCAATTGATTGGAACTGTAGCCATGACCATTGAGCTTAGTTACCAGCCCCCTTTAATACTTACCAACAATAGCTGTCTCGTGACATTGAGACACTACACTAAGATTGCATAACTCGGGCTTACAATTAAACATTCACGTCAAGAAATAGATGGACGCTAGCCATGCCGTAACCTTTGCACATTTGCGCGCGTGTCTCCTACAATATAAAAGCAAAACACTGTGCCTCTTGTACGCCCTAGTGGTAGGCTTCTATCATGTTTTTGCTGTTGTTTTTATTTGGTGATGTCTGCCTTGCACTACTGACTGCTGTCACGCTTATTTTGATGTCACTAGCTGACTTTCGTTCCGAGTTGGGTTAGCTTGCAATGTTGCTTTATCAACTTACGTTGCTGTTCTGCAGATTTTGACGTCATTGTCCTGTATGATGATGATGATGACGATGATGATGATGATGATGATGATGATGATAATGATGTCCTATATGAGGGCACTAGTGCTGCGACTTAAAGAGCGCCAGTTCGATTAGTAATTTTGTTTAAGAATGACTGAACACACAAATTAGAAAGCAAAACTGGTGAAGACAATTTGCAGTTCCACTAAAGTAGCTTCCTTAGAGCTGTGTTTACTTGCTCAAAAACTAGTTGAGCCAAGGCCTCATCGTTAGTTTTCATTCGAAACGTGTGATGAGGTCGTGGCTTTAATGATTTTCCTTTGAAAGGGCAATACAGACTGCTACGATCTTTGTATTTTTGTTTTCGATCGCCACTGCAGATTAGCAAAGTAGCAAACTGAATTTTTTTCTTTTACAACACACTGGTCGTCTAGTCCCCGCACTTGTCTAACCTGATCAGGCCCGTCGCCAGCTTCTTCCAGGCAAAAAAAATCTGTTACGATTCTTTGTGCAATATGGTCAGAGCAAAGTGTAAAATTAGCAAAATATTGACGCACATTGTGGGATTTACATTAATGAAAAATGCCTAAATTGTATATATTACTCCACATCATCAAGTTAGCTGAAAGGAGCAAGACTAAATAAATTGACAGGAGGGACAATTTACGGAAACTTAAAAGCGGAGCCTTGCCCTGAGTTAGCCATTAGGAGTCTATGGGTTTTATAAATAGAAGCGGATACCAAAGCGATACGAAAGTACGAAATTTGATAAAATGTAAGAAAAATCTAATATTAAATTTCCTAATAAAGATATTTGCGATAGGAAAGTGTAAATAAGGTAAAAAATGTGTTTTGGGGTCATGATCTAATGGGACATTTAGTCATTAAATACGCTCTCTTTGAAACACATGTCGTAGCGAACGAGCCGATCTGACTAGCTCACCCTAACTAACACAATGAAATTACTCGCGTACGTAAAGAGCAACTAAACTAAACATACAAGGGCCTAGTCTCCTCTTCCATTATGGCAGGTGAAATTTCATAACGGAAGCCGAAGAAGAAGTGTATATCTTTCGTTTCTATTTATCGACAGTTACTTTTTTTCAGTCGATATGATTGACAGTTTGGCATACTCCCAGTTATGTATTGCATTATGTGTTAGATGAAAAAATGAACCAAGGTCTCTCACACCCCTGCATTGTTTTCTCAATATTTATTCTATTTCGGACATCATCTACCTTAGGTCTCCCAAAACAATGTAACTTCTAATCTTGTGAGAAGCGCTCAGGTTCCACAAATTACGAAAATCAGTGGGGAAAGTTGACAATATTTTCAAAGCAAGGAATTAATATATGTTGATTAGTATAATACTTTGTACACGTAAGTTATGATATCAAACATTTGGAAAAAAGAAAATTACGTTGATTACAAGACCTCATCCCTTAATGTCTCCTAATGCTGCTCCGCAGTCCCCTCCCCTGTTAGACCAAAGGAGTTTAAATTTAACTTTACGTATTATACAGGAGGCCGTTTGTCTTGATTGAAAACTTCAAGAGCACAAAGATAGCGACAGCTAGGTGCGCCCACCTCTGTTACAATCCCCTGTACAATAGTTAATCTTTGGTGAAAAAACTTTCAATCTGAATTGCATTTACAAGACAATTATGGCGTCCTTGCATGTGAGGAGCTGATTTATGTAATAAATATATTGAATGCCTGGAAAATGTCATTATTCCCATGACTTAACCAATGCCAGTAAGAAATCTTGATCTTAAATTTTACTCATGTGTATGCCTTGTAAATGTTCGATTTATTCCATCAAGAATGAACAAAATATGTGAATATTTTTCATTGGATTTCTTTCGCAGCTTAATAAGGGTATTCCAACTTTGATTTCTTGAACTGTTTTTCCACTTTACAGTCTTTGTGAACCTGAAGTTATTGTTGTTAATATCTGTGACGGCATCCTAATTTTCAACTGGCATGGGGGCCAATATCCGTGGGCCAAGTGACATAGGGGCCAAGTAGCACGGGGGCAAAGTGGCACGGGGGCGAAATATCCGGGGGCCAACTATCCGGGGGCTAACTCTCCGGAGGCCAACTATCTGGGGGCCAACTCTCCGGATACCGATAAAATATAAGCTGGTACATTCAAAGTACTTTGACCTCGTGTCCATCAATTTTCAGGAGATGCCATGCCATTGCTTAGCATAATGTGTTTATTTATGATAGAAAGTCCAAATAAAAAGATTCCTAAAAAATATCAGAGAAAAAGCTGGAAGAGTATGGATTACTTAAATGGAATTAATAGTGCTCTTTAAGTGTTTCAACAATCGAGAGGAGGTTAGCAATTTGTGCATCCCTAGATACAATTTAAACAGTGCTATTTTAAACCAACAATAACAGCAAGGAAAACAAAAGTGGTCATAGTCCTCCAAATATGTAAGGTTAACTATTCATTAAGAATTGCACTTTCCTTTTTAGAGATGTGCTTCGAGATCATTTATACTGCGTTTCTTCGTAGCGTCCATGTTTACTACCCGTGTCGCGCGAAATTTGTGCCTTGCGAAATTTGTGCCTCCGTGTGTTTCGCGACTTCCGATTGTTTTACGACAATGTTAGTTTTGTCAGTTACAGTTTTCGGTGCAAGTAATCAAAGCAGGGGCTCGATAGATGTTTGTTATTAATTATGATCTGTGATAAGGGAGAAACACTGCAAAAATCACATAAAAAATAAAACCAACATTTTTAAAGGTTGTTATTAAATTAATGCAAGAAAGGCTTTGACCCCGATAATGAGATGGAAATATTTATAATTCACGTATCCAGGCACGCCCATCATTTTCTGTTTATTTAGGGTAGTTTCAATGTCGGGCCCACTGCTCATCAGGGGTCTTTGATTGAGAGATTGCCAAGAAAGTGGACATATTTTGAACTCCCTTAATGACAGTTTTCAAAAGAGTTGTTTTGCATATTAAATACACTCTCACTGCGAACGTTACCACTGGAAACAGATTCTTTTCGTTAGTCTCCGTACCAAATCTTCCAGTGTTAACTCGAAGCTGATGAAATAGGCTTCTTGATAGTGCATTAAATACCTTTTTGTATGCCAAAAGTTCATTCCTTTGAAGAAATCTAGTGAGCTTGGAATCTGTATGTCAACTTCTTCCAGTGCTTCAATGTAAAAAATAAGAATTTTTTGCTTAACATTAGTAATCTTTGTTTGGTTGGCAATTGCATCCCTACAAGCAAAACGTTCTCCAAAGGAAGAATCGAAAATTTGCTGAAGACTTAAGTTTGTAAAAAGCCAAAATTCTGAAATTTGGCTTCTAAAGAGGCATTTTGCTAACCCTGATAGATTCCCTGACCGGAAAATACGAAACTGTCCGCGTCCCGGACTGAGTTACGGTGCTAGACGTAGTTTTACCAAACTGTGCTCCACATACATGTTTGAAGGAGAGGGTAAAGTGCAGAATTGGACCAAGTTGTGGCAAGTAAAAAAATGAAAGTTCGCGGGAAACTTCACCATAGGGCTGCACTCCAATTAGACGACGACGACAAAAACTGTTTTTGATAATTGGTTAGCAGTGACTAGTAAGGGGAACTCGATTTATGTTGAGGCAGAAAGTTATGAACTTAATAAATTGGTCCTGCAGTGTAACCACTGAACTTCTGAAAAGGACATTTTTAGAGATACACTCTTTTTTTATATAAGCATACGGGTAAATTGGGCTTAAGCTCAATATGCTTAAAATTTTCCCAATTTGAGCCTGAAATTATGCATAAAGTATACTTAATTTCAAAACTCATTTCATGGTCTGATATTCCATTTCTTTGTACATAGTTTAGTTCAAAAGATTATTTCATGCGTCTTGAGCAAAAGACGAAACATTGTCTAAATTGAAGTTTCCTTCTTGGCGCCTTACCTTCGTGGCTGTTCTCTCAGATCCCTGATGATCAGTGGACCCGATTTTGAAACTACCCAAAATTATCCATTAAGCCCAAATCCTGGCCAATAACTTGATAAAGGGCAGAAGATGTGACCAAGAACACCCTCCCAATATAAACCGTATGACCACCAAGCTGACAAACTAACTTGGCGTCTTATTTATGGATTTCTAAGACTCAGCAATATTTGTAAATGTCATCAAAGCCACCTGCTGACCTTTCACACTTTTTTGCAAGGAAGAAAAGTATAATCAACATCTTTCTAAGGGCATTATCGAGTAATTTGTACTCAACCAACAAATATTTTACCCTTTACACAAGCATCTAGTCTTAGAAAAAGGGGGTTATCGAGTAAACGAGTCAGCCACTCTAGAACTATCATATTTTAATAGTAGAACATAGTTAATCTCTGCGCAGCAAATCATGCTTTATGTATTAAATTATAAAACCATCTAAAAGTACTGCAGTCCTTCTTGTATCCTTTGAATGCATTTTTTCTCCAAAGCCTCTAGGCCTTTACTTGGGAATCATAATCGCATTGCTAAGCATCATACGATTTCAACTCTCATTAAAAGCTACTGGTTTAAAGTACCTTCTCCGGACCTCGTTACTAAAGACGTCGCAAACTCTTTCAATAGAGTGCATACATACGAATAGTCTTGAATAGTCTTAAACATGGAAATGAACGTGATTACAACAAACTGAAATCCGCTTAAAATACATAATCCTGCGTTTCTAAATTGTTATTCGTTGTAGTAAGAATGAGAAACACCGCAATTCTAGTTCTGGGTCAAATGGAAACTAGCGATGAAACTTACAACTACAACAAGTAGATTTAGTGCTACACATTGTTTTTTCATAAGCAACTCAGTTGCTTAGGTGTGAGGCCTCGATTTGGTCCAAAATTTAAGCAACAATCAAAGCAACTCGAGGCCTCAAAATCAGGAGGACCTCCATGTGGCAACACACGATGAGGTGGGGTGGGGAGAAGCCCATATGGAGGACCAGGTGGCAGATGGGGGTACCGACCCTGGAGGACGCCGTGAATAACATACCAGGGGTGGAAATAGCCGTCAGACATCAGAAGTATCTAACACAAATACTGAAATGGCCAGTAACACCGAGACAAAAACTCTCAAAATGTCCGATGATCCCCCTTTCCCCCTTAGTGAATGGGGACCTTTTTATTTGACCAGGCACTTCATTTCAAGTGAATAAAAACTGGACAATGAGATCCACAGTCTTTTCATGTGTAGCTGAATAAAAGACCCCACTCAACTGCGAGTTCTCTGTCAACAATAATCACAGTGATTTCGTCATCGCAAGAAACTGCCACCGAAAGTTTCCTTGAAATCGCTGCGGCCATTCAATTGGATTTCAAGAATTTGTTCTTTGACATTCATTATTGTTTTCAGTGGGTGTTTCAATGAGTTTGCATTTAGAAGCGTTATTAATAACTGGGGGTGTTGGCAGACTTTGAGGGAGGCAGAACGTGTTCAATTGCGCCCCCATCCCCCCTAATGAAATGTATGTTCTTTGTCATGATATCGTTTCGTCACTCATGAACGCCATAGGCCTTTTTCGCACTGACATGTTCCTTTCTTCGCAGATTAGGGCCCTTTCCCATTGATATGTTTTCCTTTCATCGAAGATTAGGGCCCTTTCCCATTGATATGTTTTCCTTTCGTCATCAGAGAATTGTGGGGGCTTCTTGTCACATTTTTGTCCTTCCGTCAATTCGTGACCCTAAAATGAATGGGTTTGTCTTTCGATCGCATATATAAGTTTGTCCGCTTCTCTTACCGCAGTCTTTTTATTTGTCTGTTCACCGTTTTACAACTGTTCTCAATATTTGGTGGATAACTGTTTCTCGTGTATCTTTATGGATAGCAGATCTCTTCCAAAAGAGAAAGCTATTCAGAAATGGAAAAGATTGACCTTCACAAACGACCGAACAATAACTTGTTTCTTGTGTTGAACATTTCAAAACATGTAGCATTTCTCTACGCGAATTACCTTCGCTGTAGACGTAGTCGTACACGAGGGTGATTAGTACTGCAAGACCTCGGAAACCACGCATGAGACTATTAATAGTGCTGCAGGGCGTAACACAAATAGTCCTAGTTCGTGGTTTGCAACACCCGCAGCCGCGAACTGTTGTACAGAAATAACTAAATTAGGAGTAGATCATGTTTATACAGTGTGTGTAAATGTTGACATATGTTTGAAACATGTGATAGTACAAAACTGATCACTGCTATCAACATGAACGTGGAATGCATCTTAGTAAACTTTAATCAGGAAAAAAACCTTCCATAGCATTTAATAATCTCGTCTTACATTGGAATCAGTGAGAATTAGCGTATCTTTCAGTTACCTAAATATACTTGATCGAGGCGAGCGAACTCAGCTTTCAACGAATCTCTCTTTTCATCTTGCACTGTGGTGTATCAATGCTGGTTAACTTGTTGCTGTCGATATTGTCTGGCCGTTGGTTGGTGAAGATTCTGTACGGCCTGCCAGGTATCTTCTTTTTATGCTTTAGTTGCCAGAGGCATCGATCACTAGCTAGTCCATTTTGCTCCTGTTACAGTGTCCAGCAAATTTAAGTCGTCTTTGTTTCAAGGTTGCGCTATTTGGAGGTGTGTTTCCATACAAATCTTTGTTCGTAGAATCTTGTTTCCAGGCAATATTGAGAAATGGTCATGGCATTCCTGTGTATGTACCATCTGGTATTTCTCCATGTACAAGAAATGGCTCTATAGATCAGGGCTGATTCAACATTTGTTCTAGAGAAGTTTCTTTCGTTGCCTCAACTTGCACATGTCTTCATTAGTAAGATAGTTTATTCGCGTCACTTAGTAATAAATTCTGAATAACGTGAAAAGACGTTTTAACTGTCAAAATGCACGCATAGTTTCAGGGTACGTCAAAGAGGTTGAGGCCAGTTCTTAAGATACTTAATCATGATTACTGGGGTAGAGGTGGAGTGGTTGGGAGTGGAAAGCGATACAAATGAACTGCATTTCTGAAACGAAGCAAAGATATTTGTAACGACCACATTTACAAGTTCAGTACATCCACCATTTACATCAAGCAACAGATTGAATAAACTTTCCTTCCCTTTAACAACTTGTTCATGTGCATCTCATCTGATACCTAGAATAACTGTTATGTTATAATAACAAAGGTATTCTCACAGCCAGGGACGGTAAACCCGTCACGTAAACGCGGTACTTTTTTTTAAGAAAACGTTTTCTTTCAATAACTTAATGTATACCTGCAGTGGCACATCAGTTAATGTAGAAAACTTTTATTTTATCATAAAATATTTTATCATAAAATATCCCACGACCAAAGCTGTTGGCTGTCACTGATTTCTGATTTCTTAACTTGAGAAACCAATCAGTTGAAAAAGGGTCAGATGGAAAATGCGTAAACTAATTGAAAATAGTAACAAAAACTAAGGGCTAGCCCTAACATTTGGTATTTCTCAAGCTTTTGACAGGTCTACGTAATATCATTGGACTACTTTACTGATATACGATAGTCGACACTAATACGGCGATGTAACGAAGTGTAGAGACAATCAAAAGCGTTTTCAAGAGAGTTAGTACTACAAGTACATCCCGGTCTATTAGCGACACAACTCATGGATCTTGTGGTATCCTCTTAAAGTAGGGTTCTCAATACTATTAAATTACATAACAATTAGAAAAAATACTAGCAACTGAACCGTTACGAAATATGACCAGAGTACTTAACACGCCTGGCACAAGGACCATTCTTGATTGGAGGTTACAATGGTTAACGTGTTTGTCCACATGATTAATTTTTTGTTCTAGGACACAACAAAAGATAAGGATATTTTTTCAAAGGCTTTACTGGATGTGCTAGACTCTCCTCTACAACATACAATTTAAATGTGAACTTACCAATGCTGGGAACCAGCTTTTCTTTCTTTCTCCTTGCTCTACACAGACGACCTTCATAATCAAGATCACAAAACTTGTTATAAGTCACTTTCTAGAACGTAAGGAAGTATTGTGATTAGAAGGCGATTGTTTTCATTTTCATTTCATTTTATTGTTTTCATAAGTTTTTTGTTTTCATTGGGCAATGGGAGAATCAAGGCTTTTAAAATCGAAGTAGTAACAATTTAATGGACTGAAATTACTACGAACAGACTAACTGGGAATCGGAATAAATTTGTGATTATTTATTTACAAGAGCAAGCTTTTATATATAAGGAATGAACCAACAAATACGATGTTGTTAGAACGATGATATAAATATTCTACTGTAAGTCGGTAGAATCAATATTGTCACGCTTAATTAGCCTTGTGCTAGATGGGTAGATTGGTCAACGTGATGTCCAATATGGAGTAGACGATTCAACCACAAACTGATGGAAGTTAACCTTATACTGCTGATATGGTATCGCTTGTTTTTAAATAGTAACTATGTTTAAATTAACTTTCGTTATCCCTTGATACAGGAATGTGGTTGAACATATAGCAAATGATAAAATTTGTCAGTTTTATCTTACACGCAGGACAAATTTTAGCTTTAACAATTTCCAACTATTATACCTCCTGCGTTTAAATTATTGTCTTTCGAATCGTGCATAGCATTATTTACAATTTGTATTAATCTGATTTTCACGCGCAGCATGTATATTTTAAAATCCTTGTATATAAGCATTGTTACTAATCATTTTACTTCACTTGAGAATGGCAACAGAGAGTGCAGAAACTTTGTGTGAAATTTTGAAATTTTATATAACGAAATGGATGTCTATCACTGTGTTGGAAAAACTCTTCAACGGACGCATAACGTTCAAAGAGCAAACTGCAATAAGGTTTGCTAAAGCAAATTGTGATATTAACTTGAATGTATTACCTGAAAGATGTTTAAATGTGTCAGATATGAAGGATATTCGTACCTGTACAAACGATTGCACATTAAGAAAATTAAGTGTGATATCAAAGGCAAAAGAATTTCTTTCTTTTTTTCTATCCAATGTTCACCCGTCTTTGTATTTTATATAAAATATGGTTTTCAGCATTGATCGGAGATTATTTTCAAAATCTGAGAGTACTAGATTTGAAAAGTTGGCCATATCTGGAAGCCTGGGGCAAAATTGACGCTTAAAGTAAGCCAAGATGTTTTAAAAAGACAAATATCAAAAGTTACTAAAGACCATCATTCTACCATATAATCGCCCGCAGATATTCAGAGACGTTTTGCCGGGGGTCAATGGATCCATCTTACTGAACAAGGTTAAACATAGACCATTCCAATTGTTTTCAGAAAAAAATAGGTGATATTATTAAAGCTTTGTCTACACCCTGATTTCGTGCTCCAACCATACTTTCTGTGGCAGATTTTGCATCGTAGTGTAAATTCAACTCCCTTACGGTTGCTAATCACGCATACGCCAGGGGGAACACAGCTCCACACATTTTCTACGCGTTTGAAGTTATGACATAAAAAGGGATTCCTCTTTCGAAATAGATTTAGTTACTGCCGCTATCAAAACTCTTCGCTAGATCATGAGTGCTAACTGAAAATGTGATAGAATGTTTTCAGAAGCATCTAGAAAATACCGTACAGAAGCTGCCGTTGCTACTATGTAACGAAGATAGTAATCATCAATATATTTAATTTAAGCAAAATCGTAAAACTACACCAAAATTCTTTAATGCTCTTATGAACTGGCTCAACAACTTTTTTGTCAGCGCAATGGCAAAATGACCAGGTTAAAAAAAGCTTTTTGTCAACAATTTTTAGATAGGGATCTTTTGTACGGATGGTACTTGTACAACACCCTGGAAAAGAAGGTGAAATGGCGTTACTGAACGGGTCGCAATCGCAATGTCAATATCAAAATCAAGACCATGGTGATGCAGGGGAAGAGAACAAAGATGGAAGCAGAGGGGATACTCTAGTCGAAAGCGCGAAAGAGTAACCGTTACATATGACCCCCCCCCCCCCCCCCCCAACCACACAAATTATTCCTCCTTTAAACAAAAAATACCAAACACCAAAAAAAAAAAAAACCTCCCCCAAAAACCCACCCAACGCCCTCCTTCGTTAGTCTAATAATACGCGTGTTTTTGCGCTTGAAAAGAAGACGGGTGAAATTGAGAAGAGAAGATGATTTCAGTTTCGCAAATATCGCGAAAACGAAAGAAAATGTCCAGTTTCATCTGCTAGTGTATAATTTACGTTCGCACGGTGCATAGTAGATCTACATACTGTCAACATAGTGCTTAAAATTGGTTTTGGTAATGCGTTCGCGTCAAACCTGTTGATTTCCATATTGTCCGAATCCTTATCTGTTGAGGTGCCCTAACCCATTTAAACCCTGTCTACTTAAATGGATCGGTAGTAGCCCTTTATCATTTCTTTGATAAAAGATGCCCCAAAGACGTATAAATTGCTCCTCTTTCTCTATAGTCACCATTTTGGTTTTGATTTGATGCGCATGCTCTGTCCAAAAGTTGACTTGATGTATACATCAAGAATTGGTACGCCAAACTGTAACATACTATACTGGCACGATTCGTGTCGCTGCACGTGTAACTTTTTCAAGTGGGCAGCCACCTCGAGTTAGTATTCGATGTGACGCCATTCAGTTCAAGACATCTTGCGTTAGGAAGAATCCTAGCTTATAGCGGTTCGGGAAGTATTTGCTAATATTCGAAGTAGGCATCTCGCTTAAGTGGAGATGCAAACCTTTTTCTTGTAGGCTGACAACTTTTGCGCATTTCTGATCCGAGAGGACTTCCGATAATACTGAAATTCCGCTTACACCCACCGAAAATGGCGGACAAGAGCTTTCATTTTATCCATTCACGGTACGTTCGGTGTACTATCTTTTCAAGACTTTACTCTCCTTTAATTCACAGCAGAAATAGTTACGTCAGCGCCCTTAAAGCCGTAACACTCGGAAAGACGTTGATTGAGATTAGTCTCCTTCTGAAAGAGAGGACACGGTACTAGTAGCCGTGATTTAATTTTTGAGTTACTTTCTGTAGTTTTACGGGTTGAAGGGTTCTTGCTATCGTGATCACATCAAGTACTTGATATCAAATGTACTTTATCAGGCCGCCACCCTCAGGATGATGTGATAAATGCATCGAAAGCTTTGTTCATTTGCTTTCTCGTCTTTAATATTTTTCAATGGAACACATATCTGCATCATTTGCTTGGTCCTGCTATTTATAGTAAAATTATCTACAATTGGGAGGGAGAATGGTTTTTTCCAAAATAGACAAGTAGTAAAATGTTGAACAGCAAGTTATTGGTGATACCATCGACAACAAGTATTATTAAAGTCGATTTCTCTTTTCGTGATTCTGTCATTAGATAAAATATAATCGTATTTAAAGTTTGTCTATATGAGTTTAAACATATGCATTTCAACAAACTTTGTCAAGAGAGTGATTGCAGGTAGAAGAAATGTAATCCACACATCGAAGGTAATGAACTCATTAGTACAGCTTGTAAACACAACTTGTAAGCCCAATAAATAAACTGGGTGACAAAATAAAACTCTAAAGTCTTTATTTGCAATCAGAGAAGCTTAGCTTAATTGAAACACACTCTTACTGTGGAAACCAAATTGTTCTATTTGTGCATTTTTACGAACAAAATTTTTACTATCTATCTTTCATCATAAAAGCAATATTATTCTACTAAAGCTGGACATCGTACACAACCTATCATTTCTTATTCAGAAGGTCAAATGTACATGTAGCAAGTATCTTTCTTACCTGCTCCATTAAAAGTTGCTCAATGATATGAAAAGCCTTACCTCCATTCCTATATAATCCGTTGCAATATATAAAAGAAACCCGAAAATAAAATACTCGGGAAACAATTCACGTAAAGTTCATTCAAAAGTAAATTCAAACAGTGATTGTAGAAGTCGACCAGAAAATTCGAATACAATTCGAACATTCGATCAAACTTCCAGTCGTTGTAATTCGATAAATTGGTGGAAGACAACAAAGGAGAATTTTACAGTGTTACGATCAGCTATAAAGATAGTAGAAATAAAAATAAAATACAAATAAAAGAAATAGAAATAGAAATAAAACCACAATACAACTGAATTTAAGACTAATATATATATATTCTATCTATCTATCTATCTATCTATCTATCTATCTATCTATCTATCTATCTATCTATCTATCTATCTATCTATACATGTCGTGTAAAACTGTTTTTTTACACCAAATTTGAAAGTACGATAAGGAACACAAAATATTTGCTGAACATTTTTGCCAGACACTGGTCACTGCCATCATCTAGAGTTTGTAGCATTCTTCCTTAGTAATTGTCTGCCACTCTTCATGACAAGTTTTGTTTCTTTATTCCCAATGATGTTACTCTGTAGAATACTGAAATATTTTTACCACAAACCAGCTTTTAATGTAGTCAAAAGTAAAAAGAACAAGTTTGCCAACTAACAAAGCATGAAGTATAGAGAAAATTCCCTTTAACTTTTAGCCATTTCTATAACTGCTGCTGATCATTGGCTCTCCAGGTTGTACTTTTCATAGTAGTAATGAAATCATCTTATTTTCAAGGTGAAAGTTGCCATCATGTTTAAATGTGGAGGAACAACAAATGCTATTCCAGCAGATGAAAAAGCTCAGGAAATTTGTGACAAGGTTTGATGACCACAAAGATTTTTATTTGTTGCAATGCAGTTTTATGCTAGTATTTAGTGTTACACTGACTAAAGAAAATTCAAGATAATGAAAAGTAAAAGAAGTTTTGGGACAGTTTATAAATTAAGAATTGTCCAGCTTCTTTGTTGTGTTTTGTATTGATTTAACATTTGTTGCTAATTGTATACTTGATACTACAAAACTGGCTGTGTAAAGGCAGAACAAATTTATTTTACATTCAAATCAAGAGGTAGTCATGTGAAGTTTTATTTGCCATGAAAATTGATGTTATGTTTTATATTTATTTTATTCTCGTGAATGTGACTTGTGGATGTTTGTATCAGTGGTGTAGCAAGGTGATGATGATGATGATGATGATGTAATAGTGATCATGATGATGATGATGACCATAGTGATGATGATGATAATGATGATGATGATGATAATGACGATAATGATGACAATGACGATAATGATGATGGTGATAACAGAGGCAAGTCAACAGATCGCACAGCAGACTCGGCAATAGGACAGAATTTGATAGAAAATTCATCGCTTACTAGCACCTATTAAGAGATTTCGCTTAGGGTATTAGCCAAAGCCCGATCTCCTTATCATCTTGCCGCTTTAGAAGCTGCATTTATCAAAACAAAGAAGCCGGTAATCTGTCGACAAATTTGTTTACAATTTACGCCTTTTTCAATAACACGAGTGGCATAAAATGTATCGTTCTGTTATTTTCAACGGCGTGCTCTGGTCTTCATCGTAAAGGTTTCTCGCTTCACTTCATACGATTGCTGTGATCAGTTTATGGTGGAAACGTTTAGCAAAATGAATCCGGTACTCAACGCACTATTCAAATTTAGTACACCAGACCAAGTAAACTTATTTCAAACAAGCCGCCGTGGCCCAGTAAGGAGTAAACTTGCTTCCTACCTAAGATGGCAAAAACGTCAAAAGGTAACATCAGCAAGGTTCTGCATGTCTTTCAATGCTTTGTGGTCCAGTGGATGTGCAAATAGCCAAAGTCTAAGCTAGCATCCAGTCAAAGCATTAAACGGCAAATCAACTCACACCGTTAGGAATAATTAAACAGCTATGCATAATGAAGTCGATGCAACTTTTTTGTTAAGGAGGAGACCGGTATGTATCTTTTTGGTACAGAGCTTTCTTACCCATGTGGACTGCAAATACGGTACAACATACAGTGTACAATGTAGAATGTAAGATATACAATGTCCAATGTCCAATGTCCAATGTCCAATGCCCAATGTCCAATGTCCAATGTCCAATGTCCAATGTCCAATGCCCAATGCCCAATGTCCAATGTCCAATGTCCAATGTCCAA
Source organism: Alatinidae sp. Z8VKAUB7J3 (assembly GCA_010016025.2). NCBI lineage: Eukaryota > Metazoa > Cnidaria > Cubozoa > Carybdeida > Alatinidae > Alatinidae sp. Z8VKAUB7J3. The sequence continues at coordinate 147,018,432 of JAAAKM020073195.1, forward strand.
CGTCCTATGTCCAATGTCCAATGTTAAATGTCCAATGTCCAATGTCCAATACCACATATAAATCAACGTATTAGTTACCTGTTTGTGTTGCTTATCCAATAAACTTGCCAGCTTAAAAGTTGGCCTATGATCCCTGTTAGAAACATTTTTTTTGTGGAGCCTTTCCTGTATGCCAGATCGGCCCATAGTACCTCTTTTGTTGTTGACATGCAATGCACCCTGAATGTTTCTCTGACTAAAATACTAGTAGTTTTCTCTCTATATATATATGTAAGCTATTCATTCAGAGCGTGGGTTATCATTGAACTTCAGAGTGGCCTATCCTTTGCCATTCCTAGCATATTTATTTAAGAACAGCAAAGATTCCTTGAAAGATTTTGTTCCACTCGCTTCTCGTCTTGGCAGTCATCAGCAATAACTTTTAGTGACAGACCTGGAACCTTTCCCCTGATAACCTGTTCAGGTGAGTCCCCAGTAGCCATACAGGTAGGAAATAAAAGGGGTTTATCCATTTTACTGTACCTGATACAATATGCTGTCGAATTCAGTGCTAGTTTGAAGCAGGAAACAATGGCTGTTAAGGTAAAATGACCAGGCGATGTAGTGTATTTTGCAATCTCTTAGTGCATCCCCGAGATAAGCAGTGGGGCCATACCCCAGGGGCCGTTCTTTCCAAAAGGGAAAGGTGTTTCCCTGGGGTGTGGGGCTCGTCATTGAGATTGCTGTTAGGATTAATTTATTATCAATGTATTATCATTATTATTATTATTATTATTATTATTAGTAGTAGTAGTAGTAGTAGTAGTAGCCATCAGAACATCTTACTATACCTTTAATAGGCGCAGCAAAGACTGGACTTCCCCGCAACTATTACTTTTCATGTAATTAACTTTTTTCTCTCTTTCCCTTTTTTTCCTTTGGTTTTTATTGTTGCTATTGTATTCGTAAATATACTAATTAAACACTCCTGTATAATGTATATCAATCCTGCTGTCCCATGTACCATGCCAGGAGAAAACAGCGGGAAAAGCTATTGTATAATGAAGATTAGCAATAAAGGCATTGAGTTAAAAAAAAAAAATTATGTGGTGTCTTTTGCTCCTTTATTTAGTCAGTCGTTTTAGCTATAATATAATACGTAATTTGCTTTGCAGACATAAATACTTTATTATTTGATTTTCAAGATTGCGTTTACTATGTATTACTACTATACTTCTAACATTATTTTGATGTTATTGTTTACCTATTATCCTTTCTTTATTTAATGCAACATGAAGATTGACCTGTATCAATTAAGATTCCTAGTTAGAAGAGGTAAAAGATCCTAAAATATCACTGTCAGAAATGACCAAACTTTTTTGCTATGGTATTGTATTATTGGCAGATAATAGTTTTAATGATGAGATGAGATTGACGATAAATCTTATTCTGAAAAACATACTAACACAATCAAAATAATGCATCACAGCAGCTAAATGTTGCTTTAAAGACATTGTGGAACAGGGTGTAAAGTATTTGCCAGATGTGCTATAAGTATAGGAACAGCGTTGATATTCAGACAACATTATCACTTCATCTGCAACACAGAAATATGTCAATGTTTCTAGCCGTCTTGTGATGCATCCTATTCAAAAGCCAAAGTAGGTTTTAGTATCAAATGATTTTAGCTTAGTTAAAGTAACAACAAAACGTTACCTTTAGAGTGTCTTTTACGTAGGCTATAAGCTTAAAAGTTGAGTTTACGTCAACATGAACGTCAGTAAATAACATGATACATGGACCTTTTCTAGGTTAAATGTGTGCCTAGCATAAGTTAAAGAGCCTGAAGATGGGAACTCTAACCTTATCTTTCCCATAGACTAAACCTCAATAATTATAAATTTGAAATAGATGGCTTGTGGGATGAATGGGGCTTTTGTCTTGCTCAGAACATTGTAGCTCTCTTCTCTTCTTCCATTAAAACAAAGAATAAGTTGCACTAATAAATGTTATTTTTTTTATTTTGGTTTTTCAAATATATGTATTTGCTTAGACTGACTTGCTTAACATAAAATGAAGTTGAGTCTCAGGCTCAATAAACTCAACCTCAATAACCTAAATGTTTCAACATACGTTTCAGCAAAACGTCTAAGTAAGTCTTTAGCACTAAAAATTATATTTTCTGTTTTATAAATATATTTGGGTTGCGTCAGGCCATAATCATTCTGGTAAAAGCTACATAAACATCCTGAAGTGGAAAGTTACTGCATTGCGCCTGATAAAAGTATGTGGAGACAAGGAAACCATAATAGCAAAATTTACTCAAGAAATTTCTGATTAGTCGATTTTCTAATACATGCTATTAATTTTGTTTTCTTTTAACTTGTTCTAATGAATAGGTGGTAACTCAATATGTGTACATTGGTCAAGTTTACTAGGTAGACTTCTTTGAGCAACTTTGCCAATATTTATCTCCTTTCTTTACTGAATTGGCTTGTGTTTGGTATGGAAAACCTGTTAGAAATTCCAGAATCAGCGAGAAGTGGTTTAAAAGGAGAGGACTGGGCTTGGGAATAATAAACACATTACGTCATAAGCTGGGAAGGTAATACCTGTTTGAGAACAGCCTCTAATCTGTTCAGGTAAGCGATCGAAATTGTGAAAGAGATCTTGCAATGCCTCCTTGAAAAGTCTACATCATACAATCGCGCAAATGCACCCAAAAGAAGTTAAAAGCTGGTTCATGACCATCAGGTCTTTTTAATTTAGAGGAGTACTGAGAGAAAGGATGTCTGCTTAAAACATATTAAATTGGTCTAAGGTAAATTTTATCCTTCTTGCAACTGTAACCAAGGAAAGACGAGTAAAACCGCTTTCCCTTTTGGAAAGAAAAAGTCCCTGGGGAAAGGCCTCACTGCTTATCAGGGGGCTGCACTGAGAGATTGCCAATTCCAAAATGTTCCAAACTTATACTTTGACTGTACCAAATCACTGAATGTCTTATCAGTCAAAGTAACTAGACGTACCATATTTTACATTTGACATATATTTGACGTATATTGAGAGGTGAAGAAGAAGGTAAACGGAGTTTTCTGTGATAAAAGAGTAGCACCAAAACTAAAAGGAAAAGTGTACAGGACTGCAATGAGACCAGCATTAATGTATTGATTGGAGACCATGTGAATGACCAAGAAACAAGAAGATATCCTTGCATTGACAGAAATGAGTATGCTACGTGCCGTCTTAGGAGTGACCAGAGAAAACCGAATAATAAGTAAAACGCCAAATGTGGAAAACTTCATGGACAACGTTCGGTCTAACAGACTTCTTCAGGTCACTACTGAAAATAGGCTAAAGTAGTGACCTGAAGAAGTCAGTCAGAAGTTTCCACATTTGGAGTTTTACTTATAATAACTTGTCGGCGGATTATTCACCTTTTATTCATAATCGATTATCCAGCTTCAGTACGATTACCATTACAGTATTCCACTGGCTTCTATCCATGATGTTCTTCTAACATCAAGACAATGTCATCATACTCCAGGCTCCTATATTATGCAACCCCTGTCTTATTCTTTTCACTCTCTCTCTCTCTCTCTCTCATTTTGACTATTCGTTGCTGAATGATTGTGAAAAGAGTGTCTCTGTTCTTTACGTGTTTGCGAGACCAATGTTTCGCTACCTATTCAACCTGCGAACGCCTTCTTATGAAATATGCGAAGAAATTCGGATCTCTGAGCAAAATGTGACTTCCAAGTTTTGTGCATGAAATGTTAAATACTTTAAACTCATTTCAGTGACTAAGCCCATAAAAGAGACTGTTAACCTTTCTAGCTTTCTTCTCAAGTTACGATCATGGGCCAAAAACAATCGTTTCACAAAAAACAGATGCCTAAAAAGCCCATGCACCCCTGGATTATTAGTGTGGATCATGGGGTAACCAGAAGGACGACTTCCCCTTTGAAGCATTTTAATGGAAGGATGTCAGTACAAGTGTCACCTTCAAATATTTTATGCGTCGCAGGTAAATTGGTCTCTAAAATTTTGAAACGATCTTCACAAATTGTCCAAATCTCACACGTTGGGCAATTTCGTGTTTGCCCAACGATCTTCACAAATTGTCCAAATCTCACACGTTGGGCAATTTCGTGTTTGCCTGGTCACATACTCTAACAACATATACCTAGATACGGGCCCGTAGCCAGCACTTCAGGTTTGGGGAGGGCAAGGCTACATTTTGGGGGGGCATCGGGTTTTACATCCTGCTGAAACGACCTTGAACAATGGGGTGACTAGAAAATACTAAAAAGGAAGGGGAATTTAGCTTTTGTTTACATTAAAGGAATAGATGTTTTGGACAAATAAAAGACTAATTTTGGGCAAACAATCGACTTCTAAATAAAAAGTTTAAAATTAAGAAAAATTTCAAAATTCAAAAAATCAAAATTCTAAATAAACTGAGGCGAGGAAAATAAAGTCAGAGGCAGAGGAAGAATAAGAATACTTTTTGGTAAGTGTGCCAACAATAGTGAATCGGGCTTCAGAAAGTGTTTTTCAGCTTCCAAGGTGAAACTTGAAATGATCAGACAAATGTCGAAACTGACGTATTGCCTAACCTAAGTTTGCTTCTGCGCGAAAGCAACACATAAAATGGTAGACTACGCCTTAACGTTGTATATGGTATTGTTACACATATTTGAATGCTATCTTCAGGTTTATCAAACAAAGTTAAACATCTACTCTAACACAATCATATCTTAAGATTTAGGGCACTTCCTTAGTTCTTTTTAACTGGGTCGCCTGATCAAGCGAAGTTCCGTGTATTTATTCCTGATACTACAGACAAAAACCAAAACAGATGTGTCGTAAATTGAGTAATAAACGCTTATTAAATTTGTGGTACAACGACCATTTTAATAACGCTAAAATAATCTTTCTTGCTTACTATATTTATCGCCTTCAAGAGGCAGAAGACATAAAATCGAATACCATCTTTTAACTAATATTTGTAGCATTAGGTTCATACGGTCAAATTTCCATTAGTTATTAGAATACTATAAGAAGACTGCAGCAGCACCATCCTTGGAGGCTTAACATAGGCCATACAAGATAACCTGCGTTAACATTGCTTATTATGTATTGTTATCTAATTCTGCAGCTGCTGTAGTGCCCTCCTCCTGCCCCGACAATCAAATTCACATAAAAACCCTTAATTTCCAAGATAGAAAATAAATCAAAACATTACCTCAAATCAACACTTTTCTCCCGTTTTATTTCCTCATCCTTAGATTCTATCTCGTGGAACGCTCATACTGCGTCTTTACCTTAGTTGAAGTCGTTTTACATAAAACCCACTAGAAACTAAAATTGACATTTTTAATGATGATGATGCTTATGATGATGATGCTCATGATGATGATGAAGTTGATGATGATGATGATAATTATGATGATGATGAGATGATGACCGTCGTCCTCGTCGTCGTCATCATCATCATCATGACCATGATGATAAACATTATCTTCGTTATCAGCAGCAGCAGCATCATCATCATCATCATCATCATCTATGTGCCATGCAAGTAGCTTGGGCGATCGTGGATTTCCGGCAACTTCTGTTTAAACACTGATGAATGACGTCACAGTTACTGTGTAGGTTCAGCGAATCCCTGATGTGATCCCACTGCTTCCTTCTCTGCCTTCCTCTGTCTCTGGTGCCTTCAATCTTGCCAGTTGCTACAAGCTCTTCAATGCATCTAGCTCTGATGATGTGCCAGAAAAAAATACATCTCTTGCATTTATATTCCGTTTAACAGCTGTCTTTTTCTATTTTATTTTTCTTCACCAAAAATTGGCGTTTTAAAAAACACTCTATTTAACCATTATTTAACGTGCTTCCTCTCAACTCCAATTGTTTCGTAGCAGTCACGAAGGTGAGGGGGGGCAAGGGCAGGCGCCGCCCCCTGAGAGAAGTCACTAGCGTATTCCGCCCCCCTGACATTCTGATCAGCATATATATTTTACACTGTAGTGTATCATAATGCATCAGAAATAAAAAATGTCGGACCTATCGGATGACTGAGGGTGACTCTTGCCTGATTGTCCTTAGGTATGTGCGTTGAAAGTTCCTTGAAAATGCCCTCCGTGAGATGAAACTTCAGAACTACAAAAAAATTGTGTCTTTTGACCTTAATAAGCAATTTTTTTTCATGACTTTTAACCAATGGCTTACCTTGTCCCAGCTAGAATTTAGACTATAAAATGCCACTTTCAGTTGAGTTTACCCACCTCTGACATTTTTGTATCGATGTAACCAAATGTAATATAAAATTGAATAGATGCTATTGTTAGGATTAGTGTAGTGTGTAGTGTGTAGAGTGTAGTGTGTAGTGTGTAGTGTGTAGTGTGTGGTACTTCAAATAAAGTTTCCCTGACAATTACAACATTTAACAGGTATTGTGTTATGCTTCCTAAGCTACCTTAGCCAATCAACTAAAAGATCTTAACGAGTCACTTAACAGATCTTAACTCCTAATAAATACAATATCTTTTAATTTTCATTCACATTGAAATGGATGAAGAGCACACTGCATTACATTTGAAAGCTTCACTGTCGATCAACTTAACATGGTTAGCTTGTGAACTATTTCTAGTTATTTCTACGTATTTCTTTGTTTAAGTTAACTATCATTTTTCCTCTCTTTTTAAACAATCAACTTGGTTCATCTCTTTTGAGATTATTTCTTTCACCTTTGCTTTCGTATTGTCCCTTGTGTATTGTGTCTTGCAGATTTCCTGATCTCGCATTTCCTGGTCCGTAGCTTCCTAGAAATATAACATGTCTGTTTATATAATGCATTTTCACCCCCTTAGTTGGCAAGAGTCGACGTTTCGGAGTGTATCTCATCACAAACTTATAAATATTTGCTTACAGAGCCTCCTTGATGTTCCCCTCGTCCAGTTAAAATGTTTGCTTGTCTAGTTTAGAATTGTGAACTCCCTCCCCTTTCCCCAATGTTCCAAGTCATCTTCCACATTGCTCATTTTTATTGCACTTTATTACTCGCATATTGTTTTGCTGTAAGGGTAAAGATGTTTTGTGACAAATGATCTTTCTAGCGACGTAGCTAAAATTTTCAATAAAAATTCACCATGTCATTTTCAACCACTTAAAAAACAACGTCTTTACTACTAACCAGGTTAAAAAAGAGGATGAAAAATATCAAATGAGAGCCCGAGAATTCCAGCATTTAATATTTTTTAGGAATATAAACAACATTTATCGATTGTAAATCTTCCTACTAATCACCATATACACTTACTCGTTAAATAAATGTAACTTAGGTATCCATATTTTTGATTGAGAGACAATTAGCTCCTGCACTTGTATATATTATGATAATTGAGTGTTAAGTTTAGTTTGAGAGTTTAAATAGATTCAGTTGTTGTTATTCTTACGTTTCGAAAAGATGTTTCTTCTATACGATCATTCTGGCCACAATTGGTGCCGTGAACAGGTTGTAAGTTTAGTTTGAGAGTTTAAATAGATTCAGTTGTTGTTATTCTTACGTTACAAAAAGATGTCTCTTCTATACGATCATTATGGCCACAATTGGTGCCGTAACCTGTAAACGACGTTTCTATCTTCATCAAGTCGTTGTTTATCTCTCGCCATCATGCCTAAGTCTCCACTCGAACTTGCGAAAAGTGAACGAAGCCAAATCAGGCGAGCTTTAACAAAATGTTATAACGATGTCTCTGGATTCCTCTCATCTGATCGCCTTTGCAGCCGGACCTTCGTACCGTACGTACTTTTGTGGAAGTGATGGAGTCAAAGTATGCTTAGCTCACTAGTTTGGACGGGAAGGAACTACGAACTCAGATCTACCACGAACTCGGTGATCCTACAATCATTCTGGCCACAGTGATTTACTCGCATAAATCAGATCGCATTTCTGGCTGTCAAAAATGCGCAATTCCATTATTGTTACAGTGGAACCTTATCCTGCGAATGGTCGACTATGTTGGGGGAGTAGTATTATGCAAAACTGTTTCAAAGCAGACAGCCGACACAGGCGCTATTTAATTCTTTGCTTGAAATCCAGACCACTATAAAGTTAGATGTATTAACTGCCTGTTTTACATCTAAATGGAATTCATTTATATTTTAAAATATGTCTTTAAATTATGATTTAAAATAGACCAATTTGTGTGCTTTCATTTACGCCTCTTCTTTTTCATTTACGCCTCTTCTTTTTCATTTACTTTTAGATATAAAAAATTGTTTGAAGAGCTAGTCCTAGACCTTTCCCGTCCTCGTCATTATGTTTGAAACTTGCAGGCATAGTTAATTATAACGTTTCAGTTCGACTGCATGGATGTGTAGAAGTCGTCTCAGTACGGAAAACGGTATTATCTTTTGAATAACATTATAATTATATTTTGTGCAATGAACAATTTTCATTTTCTCCCAAAAATGTCCACTTCACAGTGGAATCGCCCTTAAACAGCTATTAATAGAAAACACATGGCTCGTTGTGACAACAGAGACAACCCTGAGTATCAGTTGAAGAACTCAGTTCATACCAATAAAATGGTTGTCTTCCCTTGGTAATTATGATAAAATATTTAAAGGTCTTACTTTCTTGATGGGGGAAGACCTTGAACTCTTCTTTAGTACTGTTAGGTATGACTAAAAACAGTTTGCATATAATGGGGAACAATCATAAACAAGGAGCTTTTGCACTGTTTGCCAACTGAAGCCAAAAGCTAATCTATGAAAATGATCTACCAACTACACTCATTATTTGGGGAGTAAATTGAGCATCAAATTGCGAAAAGTTTGGGAAGGGGTTCCCACTATTGGGGAAGAATGAGGGGTATACTGGGAATATATTCTAATATTAGAATGTTTGTCACTGTTAGAACTGCAATTTTATATATACTTTTATACTAAATGCCTGAACATTTCTGATAGGGGCCAAAACGTTATGCACATTAAAAAAACTAGGGTAAAAGTACAGGTATGATTTAATTAACTCAATCATACAAGTAAGGCAGCAATTCAAAGTCCATGCTCATAATTTGTCTAGGGCAATGTTTAGACAATCCGTTAGATTGGATCTCACAGAGTACAAAAAGTATAAATTTCATTTTTCGTGATGAAATTTTACCTTCTCGGATGCTTACTAAACTATCAGAGCACTTTATACCAACACAAAATCTGGTGTGATCACTCCTGATGATGAAACAGACTCTTTGATATAGAAGCTGGGGAAGGTAATATTTCAGCTTCTTTCCTGTTCACAATACTTCTGGACTATGTCCTTTTCACACCAACTGACACAAATACCACCAAGGGTCTACTGCTGAAACCAAGAAGAAGCTCAAGAAATCCATCTGAGTACATCACTGACCTTAACTTTGCAAAATCCATCCAATCAAGTTTCGAATTGTATGAATGAGATTGAACTATTAATCGAGACAGCAGCTTCGCTCTTTCGTATTGATTTTTTCTTGTCTCGTCGGCTCTAATCGGAGTCTCGCCTCATCTGGGTGTTTCGAATTGAATACTAAAGTGTGACTCGTTGCCTTCTTGTTGACATAGACAACCTGTCCAAATTTGAGAACCATACCTTAAACAATCGTTGAGATGCGACCTTTTTAACTTTAAATCATGCCCATCAAAACCTTGTTAAATGAACCCAGTTCATAATTTTTGAACTGAGCAAAATTAACAGTGTTTCCTTAAGGACGTTTGCAAATTTAAACACCCGTCTCTCGCAGTTGATATGAAATTTGAATGCAGTATTTTGTATACGGGTATTCTGTGGCAAGGTTAACACTGTGATATAGTTATGATTGCGATTCCATGAAAAAAGTTTTTGTGACGTCATCACTTTAGTACTCTATTATCGTATTTCCTCTGATAAATACCGCAGCGTTGATTACAGATCCCAGCTTTTGAATACGGCGTTTAATAGAGTTCAGCGTTTATTTTAAAAAAACAACCATTTTATCACTAAATGTTCATGCAAAAATTGTTCATGACGGACTGTTGAAGCGGGAAAACAATATTCGTTTATAGTTGTGTTAGAATTTGGTGATGGAAACATTAAGACTCGTATAAACTATTTTTTATTTCTTGTTTGGCCAAATTTATTAGAGGACGGCGTTTGTTACATATGTTCGGGTGGTAGTGTGGCGTTTTAATAGATGGCGGCGTTTGTTGGAGGAAGTACAATATGGTCTTTTGGCTTAACCGTCAACGTTTGCGTCGGATTGGGTTCACATGCCTTAGTCTCATAGTGGGGGAAATCCGGAAACTAAATCTGATGTGTTCAGATTTGATTCGATGAACAACAGCGCCAAAAGGGGTATGAAATTTGGGAGGACGGGGGCAAAACTATCAGAAAATTGGTTATACCACAGGAAACAAGCAAGTAACAAGATAAATAGTGAGGAGATAGAAAACCGGCTCGTGGTCCTTGGAGCACTTTTAGAAAAAGCCGGAAAACCGGCGCGCGGTCCTTAAAGGGTTAAGAGTCGTTGTCTTGTCTTGTAGGTTCTTTAATAGAAGTTCATTAGCGTTTTAAGATGCTTAGAGAAAGGGTACTGTATCAGAACTACTGGGAACCTTCTAGACAATATGTGTTTTCCAGAATATCACTCTAATGTTCCTTAGAGTGTGCTGTTTTGTGCCAGCGACGTTATAGTAATTTCTTTGGTGGCCATGAACCAGACTCAAAGAAGAATTGTCTTGGAAGATTGTCTTTAGCTTCTTTCTGTGAACGTTGACGTGTATAATTAGATTACTGCTCTCTCCGATTAATTGCAAGAAGAGTACAATTTCTTCCTCGTAGCTACGGGCTGCCCTGGCGAATCATGTGGTGCATGCCGGAATGAAACTGAGTTTACGTGTAATAACAAAAGATGCATACCAAAGAGATACTTGTGCGATTTTTATAATGACTGTGGGGATAACTCAGACGAGGGTCCTAATTGCACCGCCTCAACATGCGATGTCAAAGATTTTACTTGTAAGAATGGACGGTGCATTACCTCGCAATGGAAATGTGACGGTGAAAATGATTGTGGCGATGGCAGCGACGAAGAAGGGTGCAGTAAGTACAATCTTATGCTTACATATTTAAAACCTTGAAGGTGTCATAGCAATCTCTTTCTTTAGGATGCATATTTGCAGTAAGTATTCAGAGTGCTTAAAAATCGTTTCTTATATTTTTTTGCGCCAGGGCTTTGATTACAAATGCTACAAATGGAATGTACCAATAACCTTGGTATTTCAGTGTTCCTGATTTTTTCTTTGCACCAGGACCCTCTTTCCATTTACTGTGGCGGAGCTCACTCCTATTCACTTTTTCGAGCCTTACAACTTATTAGTTCATTTCTGATGCTTCCAAGGCTAGTGATGTAAGGAGGTTTGTACTTCATTAAGACACAGCTGAGTAAATGCGCGGCAAGATTTAATTTAACCATAATTTTATAGCTCATTGTAAGTTGACACGTCTAAGTTATATCTACAAAAACCTCTTTGTCAGTGCTAAATTAGGTGTAAGCAATGATAATGTTTTAGCTTTGATATATACTTTTGGTGTTTAGTTATACAATTTCTGTATATAAATTAAATGGCATTTAACTAATTTTTGAAACAGAGTGCCAAATAACATAAGCTATTTTATGCCTTTCCATTCTTAAACAAGGTCTGCACTTTAGCTACTTTTAACTGTCATATCCCAATTGGTCCCCTCCAATTCCTGTCCATTTCATCACTAAAAGTTACATACTTTGTATACCAATTGCCTCTACTTGCTCAGTCCTAACTTGTTGTAGACATTACAACACACTTGTCACTAAGATTTTCCTAGGGCTGTCATTGTTTCCTTCTCATAGTTTACCTTTGAAGGTCACAAAATGATCGCTACTCTTCATCTTCAGCTCTTGTAACTTTGGTAACTATTTCTAACTCTTTGTTCTCCCAACATGTGTCCCTTCCTGCTCTCACCTCTATTACCATTAGTTTACATACTCTTTGGTCTCTAATAAATGGTGGGGGGGGGGGGTAAAATAAATGGGGGTCTTGGAAAACAAGAACAAAAATTATTAAATAGGGGGGAGGGGGATTGGAATAAACTGGGAGGGTTAGAATCGATTTTTGGGAAATAATTTCTGACACTTATATATAAAATGAAACTAAAACAGAGAAGGTATCAACATAAGGCACATTTTAGCCTCGGAAATCTTTGCATCCCTTAAAATCATCAAATTAATCAATAAAAGTGTTTCTTTTTGCATCAGTCAAGCTGATGGGAGGTTTCTAAGAGTAATGAGCTCCTCTGTTGAGTTCACGGTTCTATTTCTTTATAGTACAACAACATAACAGGTAGGTTCTTGAGATCCGACACATAATCATAATAAGGGTAAGGGCAGCTTTTGATCAGGTTTTGCATGACAAATTAAGATTGCAATGCAAGTGTCCATAAAATGTCACTGGCACATTAATGTGAAAGTAACAGCTTCGTCATTTGTTCTATATGATAAAGGTGATAGCTTTTAATTCTCATTCTCAAAATGAGGCTAAAAACAAGGGGATTATTTTATTAGATGTCGTAGTCCTTGAATGGTTTTGTTGTTTTGTGGGGCTCTTATGGTTTCAGGAATTGAAAGTGGAGTAGTATTAAGTAAATTTTGAGTTTAATTAGCTTTGCAGCTAATAATGTAATAATGTAAGTGCTTTTGCAGAAAGTGTTCGAAGATCCGTACGGAGTCAACTCACCAGCTTCGTTGCAAAGGTTAACTGAACTTTAAGTTCATAACCTTTAATGCATGATACGTGACCTAATTTCGCAAATATTGAGGTTAAATGTAAAATAATAAGAGGATTGGTAATAGCCTGTATTTAGTTTTATCAGTTGTTACACGATGAGATCTAATACACGAAAAACGATCATTGTACAGGTTTGTGTTTCATTTTGCATCCTAATAGAACGAAAAGACAAGAATACGATCAGTGTTATAGAGATGTTGATGTGACTTAATACAGTCAAGTTGTTGATGCTTATCAAATCTAGCGATGAGGAAAGACGGTTTCCATCAACAATGGAATTATGTGTCACAAAGCTCAGTCGTGCTATTACCCTACAAATTGGAAAAGGGAATAAAGTGTTTGTAAATTATACTGGTGATTGAATGAAGGCAATCTCTAGTTTATTCTTTTATGCTCTGGCATCAATAGCTCCCTTTTAAAGGAAGAAGAGTGGGAATCTTTAAATAATTCATTCATTTATTGTCAAAAGTAAAAATTTCATAAGGTGAAGGAGGTCACCTCAGCACTTCACAAAACATTTAATCCTACCTAGTACGGGTGAGGGGCATTTCAGTTCCGCAAAAGTTTACGAGATTTTTTTAGTTTTCAATTTATGACAGTGATTTCTGTGATTTTTTATGATTGTTGTGATTTTTTGTCGTTGTTGTGATTTTTTTGTGTCTGTTGTGATTTATTGGGAATTTTTGGATCTTTTGAGTGATTTTTGTGAAGAAACACATATTCTTTTTCAGAAAAGTTATTTGATTGATGTTATCTATTTTAAAGGATTGCATTCAAGCAGTATACACAGTAAACACTCATTTCTCTCTTCTCTGTTTCAGGACTTTTCAAACTTTGCACATGAGGGTTCTCATTTTTCATGACAAAATTTGAAGTTCTGAGAAAGAACATCTTTTATTTTCTAGGACCAACTAATGGATATAAATTTACAGGAGCTGCAAGTGTGAGTCAGCAATATGTTTATCCCATGGTTTCTTTCTCCTTCTCCAAAAGACAAGTATATGTGTGCAGCAAATAAAATACCAAACTGCACTCTTAAACTTACCTTTTCAAACCAAAACATGTTCTTCTCCACAATGGACTTGTTATATTTTTGAAAAACTGGTAGGACTTCTGGTGTACCAACAATGTCTTTTTTGTTGTCCTTGACCACTATTTTACTTTCACTATAGAAACAAAGAAATTTGTGAAACAATGAGACAATATAACATTGCTGCGTTAAATTTGTTCATTAAACTTTGGTACAAATGAGTTTTGGAATGCAATGTGCTTTAAGTCTGAGAAACCTACACTACGCATTCACAGTAAGGGAACCATGATCTACAGTGTAGAACACCACACTAAGGGCAAGTAGTACTAAGATAGTAACATGCTGCTTTTCATATTCATCAGAATATCGGCAGATAGGCAGATAGGGCATCCAGGTATAAGCCATTGGTGACAACATAAACAATATTAACATCATCATCACAATCACTATTAGCAGCAGCAGCAGCAGGATCAAATGACTCTTTACTCTTTATGTCAGTTGCATAAGTCAGTTTGTAATAAATTGTTGGAATAATTCCATCAAATCTGAGTAGAACTTGAGATTTCCAACTGAGTTGTACAAATTCTTTGCCCTGATTCTCTTCTCCCCTTACATTACATTTTACTACTTGTCTATCTTAATCAACTAATATTGTAAATTAAGTTGTAGACTAACTGCTATAAGTCACCAAACCATGGTGAATGGAGTGTCAGACGAAAAAAGCTTTTAAGTACACAATGTTTTCGCTATTTCGTGCAATATTCTTGTTTTGTACCACCAACATACTTTTTAAAGAAAGATCAATAATTAAAAATACTCTAGAAACTACCTGGCTTCTGAATAAACAACTATTCATTAAAATGACAACCAAATTATCTGTACCTCTTGACTATTAGTCCCCTTGGTGCACAACTAATGCAAACAGCCAAAACGACTCCCTACGCCGATTACCACTATATAATTTGTCTATCAATCTAACAGTAACATTGTCTAAGAAACCACTATGACCCTCCTGCACCGAGGGGACTGAATAGTCGAGAGATAGAGATAGTTTAGTAGTAATTGTAGTTTAGTTGTCATTGTAGTTAATAGTTGTTTCTTTCTTCCTTCCTTCTTTGTTTGTTCTTTTCTTCTTTGTCGTTAGGAGCCTCTTATTGATTGTAGTTAATGTATTTTTAATCTTTGTATCCCACGTCTTTGCCACTGATTTGTTGATTGATATACGTGTACGTGTAAGTGTGCGTTTCTAATTATTCCATAGTGTATAATTATCAAAATTTGTATTTTTTATTTAAGCAGGTCCATGACCTATTTAAAGAAATTTTGAAAAAGATAATATTGAAACGTCAATGAAATTGTGTATTGTATAAGCTATATATAATATTTATACTCAGAGGAGAATGCTGGCTATTTCAGTAAATATTACTTTTGCCAATGCAAAGGAATGGAAGGTTATAGCGCCACAGATCCTGCTATTATGCTTTACAGAGAAATTGCTCATTTTGTTGACGTGGAGCATCACCTTATGTTCATGGAGTGTTGCAGATCGACAGGTTCTGTACAGTATGGTCTTCGAGTTACAAAGGTTCCAATGGTCCATGTCGTTCTGTAGGAGGATTTAAAACGAGAATGGGACGAGCGAATTTCGGAACTGGAAAATTCTCTGTTAGCATTACTGGTTTTGAATTATCGAGAGGAGTTGGTGACACTTAAGGAAGCTGCTTTGAGGATACTATTTATTCCTATCGTGGCAATTTAACCTCAAAGAGTGACCATTATTCGATCGAAACGATGCTATTATCTTTAGGATGGTTTTAATTTTATTCTCATTGTAGTAAAGTCATAGTGATCTTTCCCACTTAATTTGCAAAGGATTCTAATGTTTGAATAGAGTCACACAAAGTGCAACGTGCTTCCAGTCTACTCTGTTTTTGTGCTTGATCGTTTAAAAAGAACAATTATACGGTTTGCGGTTAGCAAATGTGGACAATTTAAAGAAAGTCCCAAAAACTGTACAATGTCATAGCTGCGTAGTTGTAGTTGGTGGTCCAAACAAGACGAATAGTGGGAGATAGTGGGGAGGTACTTTTTCATAAGTTTTAGGACATTTGCTCTTAGGATATGTGGTAGAAGGTGATACGATGTAAGTAAATTTGACCAGATTTAGTCCGAAATGAACATCGCTAACACCATGAGGATTAGCTCAAGGCTGGGGCAGGGGGAGGATCTATATGAATCATTTTAAATTTTTACAAGAATACAGCAACAACAATAAATGAGACGGGCTTTTACTATACTATATTGGAAGTTTAAAGCAATGATTAAAATTTGTGTTGTAGACCCCAAATCATTACCTGTGAACTAGGAAGTCATATTTTCCCACTTACAGTATGTCAGATTCTATTATAGGTAAGCCCGAACCGAATCATGTGTGACTTGAAGATCGTATAGGGCACTTTACATCTTTTTCATCGTAATGATCATCATCATCATCATCGTCATCGTCACCATAATAATCGTCGTGATCGTCATCGTCATCATCATCATCATCATCATCATCATCATCATCATCATCATCATCATCATCATCATTATCACCACCGTCATCATCATCATCATTATCATCATCATCATCACCACCATCGTCATCATCATCGTCATCATCATCACCACCATCATCATCCTTGCCGGTGGTGGCTGGTGTCATCATCACCATTATCAACATCATCATTATCATCATCAATATCGGGTCCGTCTTTTTATATTGGAAGAGGTTTTGAGATCGCATTAAACCGTCTTACAAACTTTTTAAATCGGGGTAAAATGTATGAAACGTTTTTGTAAAATACAGGGAAATAGCCAAAAGATTGGACTAGATTTATCAAAGATATCTGAAACAGTTTTCTATCAATCACCAATTTCTTACTGCCTGTAAGCTGGCACCAAAAAGTCACTCTCTCAACGGAGTATATTATATATTATACAAAGTTTGTTTGTGGTACAAAACAAGAATATTGCACGAAATAGCAAAAACATTGTGTACTCAAAAGCTTTTTTGGTCTGACACTCCTCAGAGTACTAACGTCAGAATGACCGAAATGAAGTGAGATAAAGCGTGCATTCAACTGTATTATTGAAAGAGCCAATCAGAATTTGGACTGCCTGAATGGCTTGTGTTTTGGGGGTTTTTTCATGCAATATATTATATATAATATATAATGAGTATATTAAATGAAAAGCTAGCAAACACGGTGAGAGGTTTGTTAGAATTTTCAGGTGGATGGAACTAAATATCATGTTACAGCAAACGAGTGTTTTCCTTTCAAAATTAAACGAGTTGAGAATTCGTTCTATGTGCCTGCGGTAGCGTTGGATATGGTCATGTTAGTGTGTACGGTTTTAATAAGCAAATTCTTCTTGTTGTTCCCGAAGGCATTTTGAGTTAGCTGATTATTCTAATGCCCAAGGTGGATTTATTGTTTTGGGAAAATCTGTTGATCTTCGGAGTAAAATACAATCATCAAAGCCGGCATGGAAAACAAAGTAGTTCATCAATAAATAGTAATTTAGGCCACGTATAACATCTCGATGATTCATTGCTGCTGCTGTCGTCAGTCAGCTCTGTTTTGACCGGCCAGAATGAACAACAGCTTTTCAATCAGAAGATTTTGTAAACAAATTGGCAGCTGGAAGTTACCGTGGGCCGATCGTATGTAGTTTAACAGATGACGTGTGACAGCTTCGCCATGCTGAAGAGCTGAGCTCAGTGTTATAGACAATTAATGGAGAGAGGGTTAGTTAAAGGCGTCATTCACGTTGCCAACGTAAAATCCCTAGTAAATGCACGAAGCACATAAGTGGGTTTTCAAATGTCTAGAAAAAAGCATGGCCCACGGAAGTAAAAGGTTATGGGCCACTGGTCTATGAAGCGACTAATACTTTCGGTTTTCAAAGTTCAGGTTTTTTTTCAACCGAGGTATTGCATCTTTTGGCATTATTATTTGAGAGAGCACTCTTCTTTCATCCTTTTTTCGTGCTTCAGTGTTTTCTTCCTACATTTTTCGTGCTTCAGTGTTTTCTTCCTACATTTTGCGAGAGTAAAACATTACTTGGCTAAAGTTGGAGCCTTCCTAGTGGTACCGCCATTGCTCATTAATTAGATGTTTCATACTCTATTTCAATGTTTTCTATTCTTGCAGTTACGAATCAAGTCATACTGATTGCATTTATGGCGATATACAATTCGATATACGTTCAGAATTTGGAAAACCCTGATTCCAGTGAATACAATAGTTTGAGCTCAAAAATTACCGGAGAGGTGAGTTAAATTTTCTGATCTCTATATATAACACCGGCAAAAAGCCTTCACCCTGTTTGCGGACTTAAACGTAACGGAGCTTCTGTGGAAACATAAATACCAACTCCCACTGTAATCAACTCCCGCTGCTTTTCGTACCAATTCTGCGTAATAAAACCGGGCGTCATTTATTACGAAATAAAAAATGTTACCAATCAGGTAAATGGAGGCGAAAAAATTACTTATGACGAACTGTACAAGAGAGAGAAGCATTACTCGCTTTATCTTTAATTATGGAAGAATTTTGTTGATCGAAGAGAAGCAAACTCGTAAAATTATTTGCTATTCCTTGTTTGATCTGTTTGCCAATGAACGCTGCTTTTTAAGATGCGGTGTTTGTCAAAGGGTGAGGTTTTTTCAGAGGGTGGTGTTTATTACAAACGCTCGGCTAGAAGTGGGGCGTTTGATAGAGGATGGTGTTTATTGCAAATGTTCGGCTAGAAGTGGGGCGTTTGATAGAGTACTGCATCCTGAGAAAGTAGATGATCGCAAATTAATGTGTCTGATGACTTAAGAGAAAAATAGTAACTAAAAAAGGAGTCGACAGAAATTTCCTTGATTGAGTCGATCAAGAAAATTCCTGCATAATGGAAAATAATAAATGAAAAGTGTAATTTAAAAGCCAAATAAGAAGAGAAGTATTTAATACTGTTGAAAAAATACAAAGAACTGTATAACAAGCTAATGGAAATTAACAAGATTTAAGGTCGAATTCAGTGTAATAAATTCTAATCTACATTGTCTCAGAAAATTTTTAACATAGACAAGTTCTCCATCTGCATTCTAGATACACTAAAACAAACCCCAACCCGTATGATTAAATTCGTTTCAATTCAGGCATTACGTGTAATGCCTGACAGTATATGTCAGTCATTACGTGAAACGCTTAGACATTTCAGTCATTACTCGTAATGCCTGATTTCACATAATGTTAGAAACATATATACTAAACGGTGCAGGAATTATCCCTTTTATGGTTTCCAGGTTGTACAGGTTCAACTTCCCAAAATTGCGTAGTAGATGGAAAAGTAATCAAATACTCCTTCAATGCCCATACTTTCGTTTCTCCATTGTTACGCTTAGAAAACGAAAAGAGAATTCAACTACATATAGGATTTAAAAAGCAATATTCATTAGAAAAAGCCCTAAAATGTTCAGTTTAATGTATAAAATAATGTTTATAAACATCTGATGTTTTTGTTAGAATTCGAGTAAGCCTTGCCAATGTTGATATATTTGTGACCAACACTTCGAAAGTCAATACCGTGGTTGTCTTAGCAAAACAACAAAGTAATTTATACCTTATGGAAGCTTTCTGTGCTTAAAGACATATGTGCAATGAAGCTTTCTGGAAGCTGTGCAAGTTTTCTGTGCATGGAAATTCTCTGTGCTTAAAGAGATACAATAATGTTTTATATCATTTCAAGAAATATGCTTATTGGTTGACTGCGTTGTCTATAGTTTGACCATCTTTGATTGGTTGGCGAAATTATATTCATTAAATCGTGACGTCACACTTAAGTGCTCTATTGTCATATCGAAATAATGCAATTCAAAGGAGTTCATGTAAATGTATATGTGTAGTAATAAATTCGTGATTTCTTTAAAATACTCGTATTGTCGAACCACTCTCTCGAACATGAAGTCATAAAACTTCTTTTTAAAGGAATCCTAAACATAACTCATCAAAGAAGTAACCCTGCCACCAAATACTTGTGCACAAAATATAGCGTTTAAATCTGTCGTTTAGGGTTAAGATAATGCCTAAAAGTAGTGTCAAATTAAGGGTCAAACTTAGTGTTACTCTAATTTAGCATTTAAATGACACATTTTAATCAAATAAGCTGTCACAATAAAGTCAACTGTTTGACTGTAGTCAGTTCTGAAAGTAGTGTTTGTAGTGACGTAGGGCTAGCTTAGAGGGTCGTTTAGGGTTAAGATAATGCCTCAAATTAGTGTCAAAGTTAGGTTGTTGTAAAGCTGACTGATTTACGGAAACCAAAACCGTTCCTTGGGCTAAACTAACATTTCAAATCCGCTCTTCTGGATGATATTTTCATTTCTGTCAGGAATTTCCTAATTACGTGTTTTTGCGGTCTATTTATTTCGGCTGTAAGCTTATGGCTAAACGATCTAAAATTGCCCCAAATTTCCACATTCTAAATGAAGTGGGTGTGTGTGAACTTCGTGAAAGGATATGGCCTGAATTGGTCTCATCGCAGCAACCTCAAAAATTTTCTGCGACGGGGATTGCCCAATGCTGAATTTTGAGCTGTCATAAATCTTGAATTCACTTGTCTGTAATATTAGCCAGTACTTATAATTGTGGCAAAGGGGACACTTTTTACAATTTCTTAGTCTGTGCATCAGATATTAGAAGTCGTTTTAGCTCTCCATTTGAACAGTAAGTTCTTTGCACTGAGGTAAGCTGACACTAGACTTCTCATCATTTTCTATTCGATTCGATATTTATCATGATGAGCGTGTGTTATAATAGGCAGGTCGCCTCTGGAGTAGGCTTCATAATATTTATATAGATGATGGACGAGGTTCTGTTTATATCAACTTCATTTTCATAACTGTACATTATGGTAACATATTCAGCATGGATTGATCTTAGGTAAATTGACATTGCTGAGGTTTGTTTCTAATGCTAATTCAATTGTAGTTAAACTTAATGCTGATAATAGATTGACGTTGATGCATCAGTTTTTGACGTATAAAGCATACACATAGTAACAGGTTGGTCAATAAAGGTTCATACATAGACAGACACTCTGAGAGGTACACTTCACAGCTTTTCAATGATATGAACAGTACAATTAAAGAGGCATTATTTATATCAGATTAATTAATGAATCTACAAAACCAATTCAAAACTCTTCACACAAAAGTATGGAAATGTCAAACAATTTTATTATATTTCTATATTTATAGAAAGATCATGTCAAAACGTAGCCAGAAAGCCCTGCAAAGGCCATTTCACTTTTCTATTCATGAGCTCGTGTTTGATGAATCACAGGAATTTTACCATTAAACAAGTAATTTTTCAGAAACATATCCTCTTGATTTACACAATACCTTCAAAATAAAAGGTTAAAACTGGGTTGGTTTATCTTTCGTTTTAGTTTTGTATAGTTTGGAAGCAAGCCATTGTCACAGCAAAAATTTATGAATTCTGTCTATATTCTGTTGATTGTGATATGACGCCATAGGCCCGCCGCCTTAGACTTGGGGGGGGGGGCATTGCCCCTGATGCCCGTCACAGGCCTGTCGACATAGTCAGGTATGAGAGGAAAATACCCGCCCGCCAAGTGTGCATTTGTCTCTCCCCTAAATGGTTTTTGAAATTTTCCTTAATTGTGAATGAATATGGTTGAAGAGAAACGCCAATAAGAAAAGCACACTAACAAAAAAAGGGAAGGCTTGTCATTATTTTGTGGAAATACGACTGTTCTGATCTGACATTTAAAGACCGGCCAATAAAAACGTATAATTAAAATGGGATTTACACATTTATTACAGCAGTTGTTTTTAAATCCGATTCCTCATCGGTATTAAACGAGTGCATCATGAAAATCAGTCCAATAAGAAAGTTCTAACTTGCTTACCAGGTGTAAAATAAAGACGTCGTGAACGTTGGAATAAACTTAAACAGTATTTATCAATGCCTTTCTCTGTGTTTGGGATTTTGATATAAGTAAAACAATGGAAGGTGATAATAGTTGTCGGAGCCCCCTGGTACCTTTGTCTTAATTTTATCCCCTTTAAAAACTAAAATACTCCGTAAGTGTGTCCCGGACACCCGTCGAGAATAACTAACTCAGCAGACGGATCTTCTCGTTTCCACCACATGACCAAAAGTGGAATCTCTGGGTTTGGTCGTGCTCGTCCCCTTCATCCTCCGCATTAAGCAGACGTTTATGGATGGTCAGCACAAAAAGCAGAGGAATTCCACCTTAAGTCCCTTAAATTCTAATCTAAAGTCCCTGACAAGAAGAAGTAGTTAAAATCCCTGAGTCGAAAATTTAGTCTAAAATCTCTGACAGAATCAAGTAGGTCATTTGGAGTTGGATTTGCAAGTAGGCCTACAGACTAGTATGCTAGCAGTGAGGAAATCGGTATTCACCATCGGTATACTAGGAAGTAACTTCCTTCCATTTTTTTGCTGAAAGTTTTGTGAAGTATCAAGGGACTTCGGCGCGACAAGAATGGCAGGGTTGCTATAAACAATACCTGCAAGGAAATCGAGTTATGGGGCGATTAGACTATTCTGTGTTCTAACCGGATTAACAATAACAATGAAACGTCCAAACTCACTTTGAGGCGGGAAGCCATCATGACAGAACAGCCATCATGGTGACACAGTTTGGATGAGAGTGCACAAGCGTACAAGCACGTCCTCGTTAATCAGAATCTCAAAAGAATCTTATACTCAGATGGAGAATTAATCGATAGTATGACATTTTATAATCAATCGTTGCACAAACTAGTGTAGCAAAGCGGATGAGAGGGCTTGTTGTTTGACAGCCTTGATACTCATTTACAGAAATGGAAAATTTAGGAAGGACTCTGGTCAAGGTGTTGGTTTTCAAACCAATGGGTTGTGGGTTCAAAATGGCGCTCTTTTCTAATGGTATCCTACATATATTTTGTTCGCCTTTTGCAGCATGTATTTGAGATCAACAAGAAGGTTACTGAGGAGCAACTGACAAAGAAAGTAGAAACTCTTAAAACTCTTGATGTGAAAAGTATGTCAGTGGTGCCTCACACACCAAACACAGATTCGTCAAGAAAGGTAAATATGAAAGTTTGTCTTAATCCCATTCATTTCCAAGGTGACAAGTATGAATCCAAGGTTTGTGTTAGAAGTAAGCAAATATTAACATAACAATTTCTTTCTAACATTTTGCAATCATCTTGACACCATTCTCAAGGAAAATTATGTTATAAAATACATTAAAAGTGTTTACATATTGGACAGTAAGACTAGGTTTAATCACTACTGGAGAAATTTCACTCAGCACAGCATTAACTAACATATGAGGTGTCAACTGCTCGTTATACATCATCATTTTGTTTTTCAATGGCAAAATCCTGCTTAAAGTGTTTTATCATTTTATGGCATCAATGTGCATCTTGCAAATTGGCAAGCACTGGCCTTCGGGTTATCCTTACGGATGTACATTGGATGCGAAGGATATATCTCATGTAGGACAGTGGCATTGAAAGTTTAAGTATCACTGGGTGACTATGCATCAATGTAATTTTGAAATGTGTGATTGAATGAGAAATGACAGTGATAAAAAAGTAAGGGTGACGGCGGTCAAGTGCAAGAAGAAGCAACAAGTGACACACGTCGCTGTTAGCTTTCTGTATCACTGGATCTTGGTCTCTGATAAATTGAAAAAGAATTACAACATCCAACAAGCGACTAGACCACAGCAAATGAAATCCTAACGACTCGGATTCTCCCACATTACACTGTGTCTATTCAGCAGCTGCCGTTGAACACATCTGACTCAGAGATACTAAATCACGCTGTACATGTACAGATTAAGGAATGTACGATTGTACAACAAAGTATGCTAACTGTACATTTATACATTTTTTAAATATATAAGCAACTCGATTTGCGTTGTCCGGACTAACTTTGTTAAGGGTATGATATACTTTCAGGGATAAAGTTGCTTAACAGGTTGCTAAGGTTATTTTTTCTCTGTGATACCGAATCATATATACAATATCTGGTTTTTCGTCTGTCTACTTACAGTGTGTTATACATGTAAATAGTTCGTTATGTATTGGTTTAAAATCAAAAAACAATTCTTCTCTCTTTATTTTGAAGAAAATTTGTCAGGTTTGAGGGTTGCTAAGCAGGTTGCTTAGTTTTTTGGCTAATTTGAGGGCTGAAGCCTTAGCAACTGGGTTGCTTATATAGAAAAAAATCTGTATACCTTGTCGATTATCAAGAGCCGATAAAGACAGCCACAAGAATTTTGCACCCTGGAAATTATAGAACATAATTCTCCAGACATTAAAGAACTCAGGAATATCACTTAATTAAAATCTAGTTTGATTAAAACTTGCTATAGAGAAACCTTGCAGCATGAATTCCTACAAAATCATTCGGGGTACTCAATTACTCTTCAATTTCATTGAAGTTAGTTGGTACAAACAGCCATGGAAATTCGATATAAAATTTGCAGTTTTTCGTTCGAGGCAATGTTCCTCTTATCAGTGAACCCGAATTCTCTTTAAGAAACGTCCCATGGCCTAGTTCAAACAGAAGTGTGTAGAAGAGTGCAGAAGCAGTATTTGACTTGTTGAGCAATGGTACACGTTTTTTTATAAGCAACTCAGTTGTTTAGGTGTGAGGCCTCGATTTGGTCCAAAATCTAAGCAACACGCTTAGCAACTCGAGGCCTCAAATTCCGGAGGGACAATTTGTAAAATGCCTGAAAAACAAATCAAGAAACGTTTTTCATTAAGAATTTATTACAAACTGTTGATATATAGCAAATATCACACTGTTGATAATGTATCAAGGAAAGAGAGAACACAGGTTTGTAAGAAAGTTCAAGTACGTGTCATTAGTGCAAGATATCGTCAAGGTGTTAAAATAATGCAACGGAAACTTTCTTATACACGAGAAGGTTAAGTTAGGACAACGTGACTACTTGGTAGCAGTAGATTGCGACCATTTAACGATTCCTCAATTTTTTCACATTTTTTTTGCGTATGACATTACGCGCGGCCAGTACAAAGTAACCCTCTTGTTTGGCGAAAGATAATTCAAAATGATCTACCATACAATACTTTTAGTAAAGACGTTTAAAAATGCCTTGAAGAAATGAATAAAGATAGTGCTACTTGTCTTGTCCAAGTATGGAGGTAGGGGTATACTCACTATCTCTCCTCTTGAAAACGTTACAGAATGTCATGCTATGCCTTGTTACGCTACATTCGAACTTGTTAACCTCTCTCATAAGTGAATTTTCCTGGTGGAATCTGTGGTCGGTAGAAACCAAAAATATTTAAGTGCTACATAACGATAGTTAGAGTTCCACCAATCTCATTGGTTGCTTTTCAGAATATAATTATTGTATATCTGTTACCTCCAGTGAGGTGTAGGCTAGTGTCCATTGGAAGGAGTAGTCAGAAAATACAGAAATGCAGGCATGATTTTCTAACTTCAGGTGAGTGGAAGAACTAGCTGATAATGCTAGAAAGTATTTCTTGCCTGTTACTTCATCCTTGAATATTTCCACGGACAAATGAAGTTTTGCTATAATTTCCTAATTGTCTCCATGTTCTTTACGCAAAATAGAACCAATTGTTCTTTATTTCACCTCAGGGTTTCTATGCTATGAAATTATATTACCCTCTCCCGCTAACAAATTTTCAAATATCCTCTGAGTCCCCCAAAAATTGAGAACTACTTTACGCCATTTATGTTGCACATGTACAGAGTAGAAGTAAAGGAAAAACAATTATTAATTTATCCTTTTGTTTGGTTCTGGTATTTTGGCGCAGTTAACCATATCTTACAGGGGGGGGGGCTAGTAGGCCCGCGGCTTCACATTTCAGCTCATAACTTTTTAACGCCTGGCCGGATTGACATGAAATTTTGTGACTTTTCCTAAAATTTACTGAGCTCCCTCTTCAATCACGCGTATTTTTCGGTGAAACATCGTAGATTAAAGCAAATAAGCATAGAAATAAACGAGGGGGGAGTTTGTACTGTTTTCAAATCAGACTATATCCTAATAACATCAATAGGGACAAGTAGCATTTCCAAAGGCATGGATGCCAACGATAAAGAAACACAACAATAAAACATAATAGGAGACCAATATTGAGGCGGACTTCCACGGAAACAGCTTCCTGCCACAAGACAAGGATCGAATATGAACCAATCATAGGCAATTAGCGTTGAGTATAAATTGTAACACACGATGTTCTTTAATTCCAAAACTTCAAACACCTTGTCATTTCAGTCATGTCAGTCGTGAATAAAATGTTTCGTTGAAGAATACAATGAACATTAAATATGGGAGTTTTCATATAAAAATCATATATTGTTTACAACAACCCACACCATTAGCATTGATAATAATTAAATTTCAGAGGGGCTATGGCTTGGCTACGTACCGGGATTGAAACAGAAACTGTCAATAAATCTGTGGTTTTGTATAGTAGGTATGTTGTATTAGCTCTTGGAAGCGGTCTAGGTGCGGAGATCTCGTCCAAGCCCCTATGGAAAATAAAATTTACTCTAGTAATATTAGGCCCAGTTGTTACAAGGCCAGAACCGTCCAAACCTCCCCCTTCGCACCACCACCATCACCAGATTGGTTCACTCTTTTGATGTAGAGCTGTGCATCCCTACACTTGAAGGCCAGCTCCATTATTTCATTTTTGTCAATTAGCCGAAGTGGGTCGCAAATAGCTCGGGGGCCCGTGGCTTACCACTCTGGTCTACCATTGATAAGCCTATTCACTTTATCTCTCCAAAAAACCACGTGCAATCCAAAGCAGAAAGGAATATTTGCTACTCGTAATACTTTGAATGCTTCTGTATGAATTAGAAGCCTTGGTTCTTTCTTTTCTCCGTGAGATTTCGTAAAATTCTCCGTAAAACTTAAAATCGCCGACAACATGAAATTATTCATAGTTATGTAGTTCAGCTCCACTTGATGTACCACTATGACTAGCTGCCATCAAATATTGCCAAGAATCTGGTAAATCACGCTGTACGGTTTTCCAATTTTCCATCTGTTGCTCTCTCGATGCAAACTTCCCCTCAATATAGTCTCCATCTGTTGAAGAGTGTCCGCAATTGTGAGAGTTCTCTGAGTAATGCCTGGCGTGCAAACATACTGAAAAATCAGCATTTCCTACGTGGGAGTTAAGTTTGCTCTCTTTGCCAATCCTTTGCAATCCTTCCAAAGGAATCGACGCATCTTCATTGTTTGTTACGTCCTCTTTGTGATGAATCTTCGTTGGACGTATCAGAAAACAACAAAATAATTTCTTGAGTTTGTTCAGAACGGATCTTTTCTTAGGTTTCTTTGTGACTGCTTGCTGTTTAATCGTTGATTCATTTGGGACGCAAAAGCTATCTTCAGAGTCAAAAGTGTCCATCAATAAACTGTTTAAAGGCGAATGTTCATAAGCTGATTCTGATGAGAAGGTTCCATCGGGTCCACTTCTTGGTGATGTAAAGCCAGGATTCACAACATGGGGCTCTGCCGGATTTTTTGCATTTGGTCTAATGAATAAAGTAGGATCATTCTTTTGGTTGATTTGTTGTGATATTCCTTGAGATACCACTAACGCCTCCTTTTTCTTATTAAAACCTAAAAGAGTATCAGGAGAACAGAATATATACGTTGGTGGCAGGTTTACCTATCCTATATTCAGGGTGGCAGAAAACTGAAAACTTTGAGGGGGCGCGGAAAATAACGGCAAGATTTCCTGTGAGGTAATGAATCTGCACTGTCACATAATTAAGTATATTGTACCTACAATGACATAAAAATTCAGGGAGTTCTTACTTGTTCAGCTCCTAGTGTTAATAGTTACCTTGAGACGAGGCTTTCGACAAGACTTTTGACAGAAACTGTTACCGACGCTGTGCAATCTTAATTCTTTAATTTATGCCTTATACGGCTTTAGGTCGCGCTTCGCTCGACTTGACCTCGCTTCGAGGGGGGTGAATAAAGGGGGGGTCATCAATACGGTCTAAAGTTAATAAGCGGGGGGTCCAAATAAACGGGGGGTCTGAACTCCAGTCTCTATTTCGTGAAAGTTTTAAATAAGGATGACACATGAGGACAAAAATCGTACTAGTTGACTAATTAGCATCTGTTTTAGGGTCAAATGTTGCATGGGAAGTTGTTCAAGTGTTTTCAGACATTATTTGCATTTTGAGTGCTGGGAAAATTCCTTGAAATTAATAAAAGGGGGGTCCTAATAAGGAGCGGGGGGTTATAAATTTCAAAAAATTAATGAGCGGGTGGCGGGTACGATTATTTGGCACTCGAGAGTACTTTTATTGTATTATCGCTGAATGGCGGCGCCTGCAGAATACAGCGTTTTTGCGGCAACAAACCAGTAATATTTACTGATATTAAGAACGAGTTAAGTCAACAATAAAAGCAATCGGGGGAACATCGAGTCAGCGCCTTATGCTGAGTACTTACTTTCGTATTCAAAATTCATTTCCCCTATTTTGCTATTGCGGACATTAAATGGTGAGGAAATTACGTATTATATTTAATTGCTGATTAGGCCAAAAATCGTTTGGGAGGTGTACAACGAAGCAAGTTCTTAAAACCTATGAGTATTGTTCCATAGCCTTTTTAAAGCCATTCTCCTCTTTCTTGGCTAGCAAAGCGCATTTACACTCAGCTGCCCAATATTTGCTTCAAGACAAAAAGGTGTGGATTTCCGGTTTTGTGTGGCAACTCTGTGCTAAAGTCACAACAATTGCCCATTCTAGAGCCGTCCTGTAGTAGTAGATTTGTACCAGCATAGTTTGCACCCCCCAGGCAGATGGGGGGGGTCAAGCATTTTCAAAAAATTTTGTCTAGGTGGGGGTTGCCTCAAATCCCATGTACAGGTTGGGGTTGGCCTCTAAGGTAGGGGTTGATATTTGCAGGTGGGGGTTGTAAACCAGTCTAAACTAAATTTTTTACACGGTGGTATCCACTTCAAATTAAAAGTTGTATTAGCGGAACAGGCTATGCATGTAAGAGTGCAACAGTAAATATCTTAGTAGGGAATATGAAAAGTACGGATTACCTTTGTGGTTCTAGATTTATTGGACTTCAATGGGCTTTCACGACGAAGTGATGTACGGCAGGGTTAATTTTCTTTGTACACTAGGGTGTGACACTTACCGCATGTTTGCTTCACAAATGGTCTATTTCTTGGTGCAGTATATTGTTCTTTGTTTTATTAGACCTGTATCAAGCAGTTTCATGTTTCACGATCATCACGAGGTTTCTAAATTTTCTTGAGCTTCGACTATATGCGACAATTTTCAAATCACTGAATTGAGAAAATATACGGACCAACTCTCAAGTGTAAGTGAAACGTGTCACGTAACGTGTCATGTGAAATGCTACTTAAAGGTCCGAATGACCACAAGTATATCTTAACACGCTGGTAAAATACACAATGTAAATTCGTACTGAACAAAACTTTTCTCGTTGACAAAATTAATACCAATCTACAGTGTTATACAAATTTATTCCACTACCTTGTGTAGGTGGTCATCATTCGTGAAATAGCTGTGTTGACTCGCATTAGACTATTGAACTCCTCTGTTTCCAGGAATTCCATATGAAGTGCAAGCTAAAACGTAATTAATTAATAAAAAGGTGAGGATACACTACTAGCAGTTCAATATGTTAAAGTAAGATGTCCATAACTGGATCGCAATGAAAAGTAAACCAATCATTGATATGCGGCTAAATTACAATGGCATTGTTACTGTTTTCAAAAAGGTAGCTATCTTCATTTATAGTATGTTCATGTATATTAAACGACGTTTCTCTCCTTTGAGAAAATGAATCCGTCACTTAACGCGTAACTTGAAAGCTTCAACAGTCGCTTTTGCAGACTTTATAAGTAGTGACGAAGGGCTATTGATATTTCAATTATATAGTCCACCTTTCTGCTTCTTTCAAACCATTTCACTTGCTGCGCAAATTACGTACAATGGCTGAGTAATTTAGAAATGATGCGTAAAGTAACGGAACAAGGCATACGCAATTGAGTAAATCGTTAGAAGAATTACTTGATTGCCTCAAATTGGCGAATGCAGACTGCTTCCCAAACATACTGAGACTTTTGATAATTGGATATTTATCACCTGAAGGTTAAACTGAGGCAGAGTATGCCGCATCTAGTACGCGACGTCTTCAAACATCTTACAGGACCACTATGAGCGACGAAAGTGAGAGAATCTCAACCTGATTCAACTACAAGTACTACGAATCGTTGACGTTGAGATATTTTAGAAAGACAAAATCAACGTCTCTTAATTAAATAATCGATTTTGTATAATTACGTATGATCTTTTCTTACTTATCTTACGTATCATAGTATAAACTTAAAGTTTGTGTAACTTGTTGCCAAATATTGTTTTGTTGCTATTTGCTTGAAATTTTGGTAGTAAGCTCAAATTTAGAAACGTTTTGAGGTTAAAACTTAAAATTTTGCGTCTTTAAACGCCAAAGTTCCATGTTGATTTTTATGAATAAGCCCATGCTTTCAAAGTAACCCAACGCACGCCACTTATCCGCTGCTAGAAAGATAAGTTGATAAAAATACCTTTTGAGCTTTCTTATGTACGTTAGCAAAGAATCTGCATCATGGGAAGATAGTGGTCTATTATTTATATACACGTGTAAACTGTTAAAGCATCGGAATTTTTTTTATCTCTAAAGTATTTCTACATTTATACATTGTATTTAGGCAAGATATTTTAGATTTTGAGAAAATTGTTTTCTAAAATGTAAGAAATTTGAAACCACCGAAATGGTTGCTCACTATAATCAACCGGTTTTTGATTATTTTGAGCATTATGACTAAAAAATATCCTCCAAACATCAAAACTAAAACTTTTAATTCACTGTTGGTACAATACTCATCTAAAGATGTGTTTTTCTTATAATCATTTTGTATATATTGTTATAAAAGATTCTTTAGCCAATTTCACCTTATTACACAACATATTTTTTCATTTTTTGCAAAATTTCAACAAATTTTGCATTTTTCACTTCGGAGAGAATGGGAAGACATTTGATGTAGATGTCCAAGTCAAAACAGAACCTGGTATAATCTTTAACTATTTCAAGACTTTTCACCTTTCCTAACCCATTGTGGCCTGATACACCCAGCAAAATCACATCTCTGATGCCCAGAGCTTTTGTCATTTTGATTGTTGTGAAAGTCCACGAGTGTATGTGGGAAATGTAAAATAAACAATTGCTAGCGTTAGATTGCTTATGTCTGAAATTTGGTTTGAATAAAGCTGTGTTCACACCAAAGCTTAAAAACGGTATCGACACCGTTGTACATTTTGTAATAGTTAAGATCAGCCAAAAACGTATCTCATACGGTTCTACAACAGATATAGTTGATATCGGTTATGCAGGTGGTCTCAAAACCGTTTTAATGAAATCCTAGGTGTGAAATTCTCAAAATGTTGGAAATTTGGGGGTGGGTCAGAGCATAAAAGGAGTTTCTTACTAAATTCATAGTGGGTGGTGTTGGCTTTGGATTTATGAATGACCTACACCAAGCCTGGATAAGAAAACAAATACTTGACTTAAGTGAAATTCTGTAGGATTTGTCGCCAAACATGGATTGTCCTGAGGTTGTTATGAATATTCCTTTGTGTTAATTTTTGCCTTACCTTATTCCTTTCAATTTTCGCCTCCCTTTAATTTTCGCTCCCTTTAATTTTCCGGGGGGCGAAAATTAGAGGCAGACACAATTTCGGGCTGCATTGTATTTCTTTGCTTGTTTCGTACGTTTTTGAATTGTCCTTTGGTGAAAAATATTGCCAAATGGCATATCCCTACAAACCTGCCCATACTGCAGCCCGCGCAATTAGATATAAAACTCCGTAGTGAAGGCAAGGCACCGTGGAAATTATCGCAGCACTTTTCTCCAGGGCAGAGAAAAAAATCTGACTTATATGACTCTGTCAACAATCGCACCCCTTGAAAAAACTACCAGCCTCCTATATAATTTTATTATCTGTGGTATTGAAGTAGACTACCTTTTTCAGAATGCTAATGTATCTCATGGGACCAAGCGTTTTGTTCGAGATAGAGAGAAGTTCGAGATAGAGGGTAGTCGAGATAGAGAGAGTCCACTGTACTTGTAACTTTTAACTAAGCAACCTCTCTCAACTGTATTTACGCCAGAAGAAGAAACAGAATTCCGAAAGCTCGCGGAGAGCCCAATTTTAGTGTTAATGTTTTTATATCTAAATGTATGTTTATTAAGCATGACGTATTAAGAGAAAGCAATAAAAACGACTTATATATAAATTCCGTAACTTTTCCCAGAAAAGTGTTCCCTTAAATGTCTTCACAGTTTCCACGCAAAGATTGGTCTGTTAAATGATAACTTAGATTGTAATTAGTCAATGTCAATCAAAGTAAATAATCTGCGAACATGTAATCAAATCATGATCAAAATATATCGAAACTTTGATATGGATGTATCATTCTAAATTTTTGATTTTCATATCCATAAATATTGTTCATTTTGGTTAAATGTTTTCCTTGTCCCACCATAACTTTATATTTAGGGCTGTCTTTTGATGGCACATGGAATCAACTTTTGCCAGAATATTTCGAAACAATCCATTTTCTCCTTAAAGTCAACTTCAATTAGACTAAACAGGAAAGAGGTGTTTGAGGATTAGCAAATTTAGATGAGCATGAGTATGTCGTACTGTAGATGTGCGAGATCAAATTACGCAAATGAGAAGATAGGGAGTATGGGTACAAATCAAACTTAAACACAGATAAAGTGATACGCTGTGTTTCTTATGCTTAGAAGAACGGTTGTTAAGGATCTGTCTTGTGTCCATTTATGTAAAAATAATGGGATTTAACGTTAGCTTTTGAGCGTTTTCCCACATTTCCTACCATGTTTTATTACAAAGTACGTGAAACTACATGTTTTTTATAAGCATAAAGCTTGTAAGCATAAACATGCTCAGATTGCTGAAAAAATAAGCATACACTAAGCATATTGCCCAGCCTGTTTTTCTAAGCAGTGACATTCTCGTGATTTTGCCAAAATGGTGAACTTATGATTAGGTACTTATTATAATCACGAATACTCAATAAAGTTGCCACGTACGACAGAATCGTTTTCGATACAAAAAAATCATTTGTGATAGAAGATTAATTTGTGATAGAGGAAGATTTGTTTGTGAGAGAAAATATTTACTTCTTAGAAAATGAGATTTACTTGTGAAAGAAAAAGAGTTATGTGCGAGAGAACAGGTTTACTTGTGAGAGAAAAGATTTACTTGCGAAAGAAAAATATTTTCTTTATCATAGCGCAAGACTTACTTATAATAGATGAAGATTTGCTCGTTATAGAAAAAGATTCACTGATGAAAATAAAGCTTTCTTGTGATAGAAAATTTAGATGTGATAGAGGAAGATTTCCTTTTGATATAAGAAGATTAAGTTGTCGTTGGGAAAATACATGCAAAATATCTTTAAGCTAAGGCCAAAATTAGACAAGAATATTATAAATGGCTTAGTGTTAATTGTGGTTTATTAGGGTTACTTGAGATGACTCATCATTACTTGAGATAACTTTCAAATTTCGACAGTATTTTGTGATAACGCATGTGTAACGAGACTAAAATTTGAGATTATGGGACTGGAAGATTACCGTACTTAGAGACTATGGTAGTATTTTAAAATTACTAGTTGTATTGCTGGGTTTACTGGGATTACGCCAGGATTATCTTTAAAAATTTTACTGAGTCGTGCCAAGGGTTATTCTGATTTATCTGTCACATGGGTCAAGCAGAGACACTCACTGCAACAATTGGATAGAGCTGGTCGGTTCCATCTATGGATGTACTTTTCTGTTCTTATACATTTAGAGCTGCAGACATAAGGGTCGGTGATTTTAGTTCAATATGTAAAACAACTGCATGAATTCTGGTTTTTTTCGTATCTGTGTGTAAATGCCAAATTTTTAGTCATTGCTGATAGTTTCATGCTGATTCAATAGCAGTGAATCTTACGATGAATTTCTTTGTAAGAAGAGCATACTTACTTTTGATATCGCGTTAAAACTACTCCAAAAACTATGTACCCATGACCTGATAGGTATTATGTATATTGGAAATTTGTGCAGTATTGAGTCGATAACTAAATATTGTGGGAAGCAATCTGTTGATAGTACGCTTTGTAAAGCCCTGGCCCTCCTCCGTAAGCATAAAAAGTAGTGTACGCCACATTTCATAATGTATCGTAACAGGATTATGAAGTCATGAAGGAAAGAACACGGAAGCTAACGAAAAAAAAATTATTCTGGATTTTGGAATCTAAACATTTAACACGCAATTATTCCATTGGTAAATCCATTGTAGCTCCATTTTTACAGATACCTCCTGATCCACAAAAAATCCAGAAGTTTGTAGAGTAAGACAAATAGTTTCAGCATATGAATTAAACAAAGACTCCTTGTACTTGTCTCTTAATAAGCTCATGGACTGGAGCAAGGGCGGGATTCTGCGTAGATACAATCAGAATACGAATTTTCAGATTTGTAAGATAATATTTTCAGCATAAGTAAATAAAGACTCCTTGTACTTGCCCCTTAATAATCTCATGGACTGTAACAAGTATGGGCTTCTCTTCAGATACAACCTGAATACAAATTTTTCAGTAAGAAAATTGTTTTACAATTATTTGTAAGACAAATATTTTCAGTATCTTGAGTTATAAAGACTCCTTGTACTTCTCTCTTAATAAGCTCATGGACGGTAACAAGGATGGGCTTCTTTTCAGATACAATCTGAATACAAATTTTTCAGTAAGAAAATTGTTTTACAACTATTTGTAAGACTAATATTTTCAGCATCTGGAAGTAAATAAAGACTCCTTGTACTTCTCTCTTAATAGGTTCATGGACTTGAACAAGGATGGGCTTCTGCGTGGATACAATCAGAATACATATTCGATGGACTCAGCACGGGAAACTGTTAAATATGCGAAGCAGCGATGGTATAAGTAGACGTGGACCTTAACGTAAGTATAAATCAAGACCTTCTATTACGAACAAATCATCCTTCTCCTACATCGTAATTTCACAACTAAACTCATCACACAAATAACATGATACAGTAATAATATTTATCGGTAGTGGTCAATTAAATATATGAACAAAGTTCTCACCTCATTATTCCAAAACCTTCTTACAACTTAGATATCGCAGGAGTTACGTCAAGATTTAACCGTTTACGATATACATATGTATATATATATATATATATATATATATACATATATATATTAAGAAAACATCAAGTCGCGTATCTTGTATCTAATATAAAGGAAAACGCAACGTAAAGATGGCAAAGTTAATAGCTACCACTTTCCTTCCTTAAATGGAGTTCTTAAGAACTTTTAAGAACTTTTTAAGAACTCCCTTGAAGTAGTGAAGGATGGAAACTGGTAGAGACAACATTCGTCGTCTTTAGATACCGCATTTTCCATTAGATACACGTGCAAACATCTATATATACATCTATATATATAAATATACATATACATCTATATATGCTGAGAATATGTATATGTCTGGCACTGATGAAGGCTCAAAGTCGAAACACAATAAATATTGATCAATTAATTTCCCCGTACCCACTGACTGGTGGAGAATTCGCGAAAGATTGACACTCAAATCTTCACCTTAGCTTATTGAGCCTCAATGGCTCAATGCTTAAGGCGTTGGTTTAGTAATCATGAGGTCAAGGTGTTCGAATCCGGTCAGCGCCGTTTAATTGCAAGCTATTGTGGTAATGCTCCACTCTTTGAGAATCAT
Organism: Alatinidae sp. Z8VKAUB7J3; assembly: GCA_010016025.2. Lineage (NCBI taxonomy): Eukaryota > Metazoa > Cnidaria > Cubozoa > Carybdeida > Alatinidae > Alatinidae sp. Z8VKAUB7J3. The sequence continues at coordinate 147,054,251 of JAAAKM020073195.1, forward strand.
ACATCTATCTATATATATAAAGCTAGAAAATACACATTATTTAACATTTCGATGTTATCTTCATCACTTTAAATTAGTATATGATACAAGTTCCAAACTCAACTTTCTAAATTTCAAGTGGTAATAGATTCTAAGTAATATCAACAATCTCTAATTATTGCCATTCTCCTTTTATAAACTGTAACTTTCTACCAAAAGAGTTTTTGTGGAGAAAACTCCGAGAAAATACGCAAATTTATGATAAACTTATCATTGATCTTTCCCCTGGCATATCGTAACAACAACTACTCAAAATGACAAATCTTAATCTTTTACATATGGCCGTGTCCTCTGTAAGGTTCCGGTAGCTACGTTCGCAATTTAGCTTATGCCTTTCTAATCTTTGATGCTTTCATACAAAATTTTGTTGTGGCATTCAAGAAATCTTTTATCTTTTCAAAATAGGTCCAACTTCGACTTTCGGAGTTAGCTTTTCATAGTTTTTTTCGGAGATAGCTACCAAAGCGTTTTTTCTTCAGATTGTCAAAACTATAATCGTATTTGGACTAGCTGACGAATACATTCCGCTTTAGCTTTCTTGCTGGCAGTATTTCTCTGCACCTTCCTTCAACACACCAGATTTCAAATGCAATTTTTTTCTGTGAATATGTTTTCTCATGCACCGATACTTCCTCTCAAACTACATCAATAACAACGCAATATTTGAATAAAAAGATAACTATAGGCAGTTACCCTTTATGTAGAAATTGGAGCTTTTGTTTTAGAAGCCAGAAATCCAGTTTGTGATCTTAGAGATTCCTGGCACGAAAGATTCACTTCGTAACAATTAGGTAAACAGAACTGCTTTTCTATCTCGATGTCCTATCATCGATCGTCGGTAGTCGTGTTTCATTAACATCGTTGAGACGCCTTGCCAGGTAGAAGAGGCTTGCTTTGGTAAGCTATACGCGGGGTTTGAGATCCCGTGGATATGCCATGGTCCACCCAGCTTTCCATTATTTTTGTGGCTATTAAAACGGGCACCAGCAGTACACTGAAAGTGTTTAAAATTCGACCCGGGACTAGCGCCGAAGGGGAACGTGGTTGAATTATATATATGTGAGACTCGTATTCTCCTTCTATCCTCTTTAGGGGACATTGGTCTTCTTTTCATCCCAAACTAATATACTTTTATTACATCCTTCATATTACAGTCAAACCGATCAAACGGAAAACCGTTTAGACTTAGGTTGGCTAAATTGTGTCTTTCGAATTTCCCGCTTCGGTCGCCAACTTTAGCGCGCTAATGAAGTGTGTCGGAGGTTTTCAGGTTGGGCAGTTTTTTATACGTCGAGTACATGCAGGGGACTAGTTCTAGAAAGGAAGAGGACCCTCTTGTTAGCCCTTGGTCATTTGTTATGGCTCGCCTAACAAGGGTATATTACGGGTTTTTTCGAACAACCAGAGCATAAGCTGAAACAAAAATAATAATAATAATAATAATAATAATAATAATAACATAGTAATATCATAGTAATATCATAGTTGGAAACAAATAACATGATCGGGCTGTGGCTCGCCGAAAATAAGAGAAAAAGTGAAGGTTATTACGAACGTAAAATGGTACAAATATTTTCTCCATTGCTCAGCAACTACTACTGAATCCTAAGTGGGCAAAGCTTATAGAACTGTATGGTTCTCTACACTAGCCTGGCACGACCATACCTCCATTTAAAGCTTTTAGAGGCCGCAGAAATTAAGGTACTTTGACCTGAATTCTGATGCCAAGGGGGACTTGTTTACGGCATTGTGTTATTTAGGTAGTGCTCTCGTAAACGCCCGTACCATCGCAATTAAGTTGCCAATGTTTCCCTTAATTAGCAGACTTGTTCCCTTTCTTGTTTTAATTTAGAAAAGGCACCAGAGGAATAAAAAATATGTCACCAAATGTGCACCATGTTTTCTATTTCCCTAGCGTCTCCTCTCTTCTCGATGACGTTTTCTTATTTCCTTATTGTATTTATCATGTAATGCTCTCATGAGCTGTCAAACAAAAACCTTTTTGCAAGCATAAAGGAGAGGTTTCAGGCTATCAAGTAAACTAAAGAAGACCAATAACTTCTTAATTACAATCAAAAGGTGCAACACCAGCAAAACTCTCGTGAGTGATGCTTACAATAAGAGTTTAACGACAAAACAGTGTCCACTAACTGATAAGACTTATTGATTTCATCTCTGAATACTTTCCCCTTCATTAACAGTGTCCCCTAACAAATAAGACTTATTGATTTCATCTCTCAATAGTTTCCCCTTCATTGGTACCCATGGTGCGGTGATTATTCAAAAGTGTATGTGCTAGAGTTCGCATACCTTTCCGGTAACACTTGGGGGGCTCTTGGGTTCTAATGAGAATTTTTACTAAATCTCGATAAAAATGACAGGAATCATGGAAGACACTTAGTAAAGGAAATGGCCCCATTTCTGGTATTACACGCTATCTCACCCTTACCTCCTATCAACAGGGAGGTGTGACATGTAAGTCACCGAAATGAAGATTTTTAAAATGCATCGTCAGTTCGAACGGGGGTGAGACCACTTTACATCAATTTATGTCCAAGATTGTAAGTTTCAATACATAAAAGTGAAATTATTGGTAACCTTCTGTTTACTCACAGTATTGAACAGTCCGGCAGAAAAGTAAGTGTGACAGACTGATAGATGAGATACTTTGAACCATATTTAATGTATCCTTATCCATAATTAAATAAATCTCCGTTAGTTACAGATTTTATCTTGGGACAGTATGGACACTGGACACTAGCGTAGATCGACAACGATATATCACGTTTAGGATACTGAAACTAACAAAATAAACAGTAAAACAACTGAACAGGCTACCTGATAAAGGGTAGCTGGAGCATCCATAGGCGATGTCCCTCAATTTGGCCTACCAGCCTGAGACATAAGCCGTGAGACATGCTCAGCCACTCAGTAGGACTGCCTCTCATATTTAAAGGGAAGCGTATGTAACCAATCAGAATTGAGTACACCCCATCCTTGTCAAAGTGCCAAGTAGCGACTTCTGATGACAATGAAATGTAAAGTGGGTTCATTTGGAGGAAATCCATTCGTTGTACGTAAGTACAACGGTATTCACAGCTAGTAATCTACTAGGAATTCTTTTTCTCAAATATCTTCTGCAATACTAGAAAACCAAGTTTGCCTGACTTATAAAGTTATCCTTTTCTTACAGTTTAATGACAACAAAATACACCTCTCTGCGACATAGTAAATTTATTCATTGATCAAACAATCACAACCATAGATTACTCGGTCCAGACCTTTAATTGGTTAGAACCATAGAATTAATATAATACACTAGAATGGAAACGAGGCTACGAAAGATGCCAACAATTGAATTTCGCGCCAAACGTGCAGTTATGCAATCCAATAGTAAAGCGAATGTGTGTTCAAACCACCTACAAGGTCCTTGGAATTACTCCATAACTTGATAACAGTTGCATTTTATTAGAAATTCACCATCTTCTTATCATCAAATTCTTCAATATTTGACCAATCCCTGTCCACGAAGGCAATACCGTCTCCAACCGGGGGGCTGAGAAAGTACCGACGAAAAACCTGTTTATTTTGATCATGTGGTAGCTATAATACCCCTTCGACTGTCCGAATGTCCTATTTAAATTTTTGCCGTTTACCTTATGATTTAAATGGTGGAAAAGTTTTGGAAATCAGGATAGTTACTGTACTGGTAGTTTTAACTGTCATCGAAAACCATAAAAGAAAAAAAAGATTCATCTAGACTAAATAGCTCACAGTTTCATTTAGCGATGGTCAATGCTATCGAAACTAGACTTTACTCCATACAAGTTTAAGAAATTCTGTAGTAAATACCTTAATGATTTTGAGTCCAAGATACTTTTAGTTACTTTGCAAAAAAAAGTGGCACGATATAGCGAAATCACTAATGTAATAAAAAGATTTTCAGTTTGATGACATAAAATCATCAGACTACAAAACGGCAGAATGCAACCGAAACAAGAAACCTTTTCAGTAGATGAAAGGTTTTGTTGATATCTGACCGACTCTTTCCTCTACACAACTTTAAGATATTCTGTAGCAAATACCTCGATGACGTGCAGTTAAAGCGACTTTTAGTTACTTTGCAGAACAATTTCACGATATAGCGAAATCACTTATGTAATGAAAAGACTTTCAGACTGACGCCTTACACTCCACAGAATAAACAACGGCAGAATGCGGCCGACAAAGAAACCTTTTCAGTAGATGAAAAGTTTCTCTGATATCTGAGCTACTCTCTCCTCTACGCAACTTTCAGATATTCTGTTGCAAATACCTCAATGGCGTGCAGTTAAAGCCACTTTTAGTTACTTTGCAAAACAGTTTTACGATATAGCGAAATCACTTATGTAATGAAAAGATTAACAATGACCACAGCAAGGAGAACTTGAAGAGAGAAAGGAAACTTACACAATACTTAAGATGTCTTAAAAGCAAGAAATTTTTATCGGACGACGATTTTCATAAGATTGCTCCCGTTGATTCAAGGCCAAGAATTCTGTATGGATTGCCAAAGGTTCATAAACAAAGCGTTCCTGTTCGTCCCATTTCATTGGCAATTTGTACGAACTCCTATAATCTTGCTAAGTTCTTGTTATCCTTCCTGAAATCACTCACTACGAACTCATATACTGTGTCTGACACGTTTTCGTTTCTTGGCGATAGTAACTCTTCTTCTTTTGATTTAAGTAATATGTACATGGCTAGTTTTGATGTAGCATCACTTTTCATTAATTTGACAGTTAAGGGAACCATTAACATCGCCGCTAACCGGTTATTTGCTAATGTTTCAAAGGTTAATGGCTTATCTAGGGATCAGTTCCGTCAATTATTATCGTTTTCTGTTAAGAATATCATCTTTCTTTTTTGAATGGAACCATGTTTGAACAGTTAGATGGTGTAGCCATGGGTTTACCTCTGGGTCCCACTATGGCAAATATTTCCCTTTGTATTAAGGAGCAAGAATGCTTTAACGCATGCCCGTTACCTTTCAAGCCATTATATTTTAGAAGATACGTGGATGATTGTTTTCTCATTTTCCGTAGTCCCGATTGCATTGAGCCCTTTCGTCAATACCTCGACTCTAAGCACCCTAATATATCGTTTACATGTGAAACAGAGAAAGATGATAAATTATCTCTGTGTGATTTGCTTAGTGTGCATTTTGGCATACATTTACAAGTAGCATTGATTATGCCGTACAATGATCTTCACTGGCATTTTCATTAATAGAGAAGAGTTTTTTCAACAAAATGGATTCAGTTTACTGTACCGGGAGATTCGATGCAATTTTTGACAGCAAAGATATTTAAGCGTACTTAAACTGAAGGACGTTTGGGTTATTTTCCCATCCCAGTCAACCCTTACCTTACTGAAGAACATCTTCAGAGTAAGATGAGAATTCTTTGATTATGAAAATGATTGATAAAGGGGGAAGTAAGTAATTCAAATGCATTACTATCCCATTTTAGGCAGTTTACATAACACATCACGAATGTACATAATTACGTATTTCAATTCCAACTGCTAAGGCAAGAGAAAGATATAAAATGTTGTCATTGATGCTAAAATGGCTTTATGGGTGGATTAACTCAAGCTGCATTTGACGCAGTTTTGACATCGATGTTTAGTCCTTGGTTTTTCACACCAAAAACTAACAACCGTCCTCTAAAAAACTCAGGTTTTGTAACTAGTTTAAAGAAATAGTTATTGGGGCCCAAGGTAGACCTTCAGAATCATACTTTTTGTAGTAACAGGGACGGGGGAAGTAAGGCCTTTCACTTTCCACTAAGGTGCCTTAGGTCATTTTGTGGAAAGGGGTTTTTCGTGTTGATATGGATATCTGTGAATGTGACACAATGTCTTTCACAATCAATTTCAATTTTGATCAGCTGAAAAGTAGTGACGGAAAACTTGAGGTTTGGCAAATCGTGGGGGTATGGGCCCCTCTGCCCCCTGCTCCCCCGTCCCTGAGTAAGCATATCCACGAGGCACCATAAGAGGATCTAGCATGTTGTCCACATCAACTCGGCAAAGTCTTCCGGAACATGATGCGTAGTCAAGAAAAATCTTTAGAGAGTGAATTTAATCGTGGTGTTACCGTTGTTTCATCTATGATATAGATTTCATTGGAAAACTTATGTTCTAGTGATTATAGGGTAAGCACTTTGAGTGACAATGAAAGGTTTACATTCATTTGGATCCAGGCCTAGATGAGATTCAATCCATCAAAGACTAAAAATATCAAGGATTACTTCGTTCACCTGAGGAATTATTTCTCGCTTCCTTTACTACTCGACCAATTATTTTATTGTGGTATCAAGTATTTTAAAGAGTTATCAGGCTGTGTGCATGTATCTCATGTATCGTAGTAATGAATCTTTGTAGTCAGTTTGTAAATTGTAAATTGAATGATACTTTACCATGAATTTCCACCACTGCAATTGGTATAACTGCATGTCATTTATGACTCCTGCTTACTGTCTTGTAGCCCTGTGCCATCCTGCAGCACTCTAGCCTTTGGTCTGACTTTTTCAATATAGATATGTTGATTTGCTGAGGGTATCCATATTTGGTAGAATTAAACGGTTTTCACGGTTCTTGACTGTGAGGAGGTGACCGTTTCTTCAGCAGCTTCAAAGTCCTCCTACAAAACCAAACAAAATTAGGATGTAATTAAGTCACTGATTTCAGATTATATCTCCTATTTAAATGCTTTTCAACATCCAAAATGAGCAAGAAGAAACTTGATTATGTACTTGTAGAGCAGGGGCAATTTCATTTCCCAGCCTGCAAAGAGAGGACTAGGGGATTCTTATACACTTGAAGCATGAAGTTCTTAATCCTGCCTTTTATTTCTAAGTGAAATACAAGAGTGTACACTAAATACATAGCACAGCTTCATGTAACTGCAGTTGGGACTATAAACATCACAAGTTTTCCCTACCTAAATATATTGAGAATTTCAGTTTGGAAACCACTATATTAAAGTGCTAGAACTTTACATCAGCATGATCTGTTCCAGTGCAATGTTATGCAGACAGCTGATAGAAGATTACCCTGTGTTGGATTTCCAACTCCCTGCATTTAATGATGTCTTATCATACTCATCAACTGGAATATATGCGTAGCGAACCAGAGTATGTCCTTGTTAAAATCCTCTCCTCGTGTCCATGTCACAGGCATTAGAGGGGAAAATTCGTAAAGTCAACTTGATAAACCACATACATATTTGGAAGACACAGAGTTGTATTTATTGTTATCCAGCATTGTGGTAATAGATATATGAAGCTGTCAAAATATTTAAGATTTTGATCCCTTCCCCCTTGTGAACCATTGTTTTATAGCTCAGGACCTCTCCATCCTACAATGTTGCTTTTCCTATAATCCCCCTCCTATTTAATGTGGTAGGCTGCTTTACAAAGTAAACAAGAAGACCAAAACATGCGTAAATACAGTTTAGAAACTCCAAAAATGTGAATCAAAAAGAAATCTTGCCTCAATACACGAGTTTTGGGAACTAGGTACGTCACTAGTCCTGGAAGTCATAGAATTTCCGAAAACCCTGGAAACGTTCCGCAATTTTAAGTAATAGTTTACTAGAGAAATAGAATATGTTAACATCGGAAGTCACCTAGCTCAGTTGGTACAGTGCAGGCCGCCAAAACGTAGTTTGGCGATTCCAGCCTTTTGTTTAATGTTTTCTGATTCGTTTCTTTGCAATGTGACATCTACAAATGCAGGTTATGTGGATCGAACTTTTCGTGATTTTATCAGTTGTGATTTTAGTTTTTTTAGGAATCACTTAAATATTCGCCCGTTTCTGACCCAATTTAACGCCCGACTGTTTGATTGTAGCACCGATAAGTAGTAGAAAAGTACTTACATAACAAGGCTTGCTTCAAATCACCACCCCTTTTTATGCTACTGTCAAAGCTCTGTATCATTTCCATTACTTCATAATATCTTATTCTTAAGCTTCCTTACATTTACTATTGGCCACTTTAAATTATTGAATTTGCTTCCTTCGCTGGCAAATTAGGTGTAAGCAAAGCAGTGTTTTAAAGAAGTAAATCTTGCTATGACTGACTACAGATTAAAAAGGGCATGATCCTCGTTAAAGACCTGACAAACAGTTACATGCATTAGGGGAAATGCATTTGAGTTTGGTTTCCAAGTGTTAGCTGCCCCAAGCAAATGTTTTGCATGGAATCCGGGGCCTAGGGTGACGTAGTTGAATTGAGGCTACTTCATACTTCATACGTTATCGATGTGTCTTAGAGCGGTGCTTTTGACACTTCCTTTGCTTGTATAGTCTCTTGCAACAGAAGGTTATTCCTTTGTGCCATTTTAAGTACAATTTTTACCATGTAAAACATTCTCAGTTTGATACATTATGCAAGTTGACAAGGGGTCATTTAAAACACCAATTCTAATCCAAAGTTGCGCCACGCCTTGCGCAAAAACAGTAGAGTTACTAAACCAACGCCTTAACCATTGAGCCATCAAGGCTCAAAAGCTAAGGCGAAGATTTTAGTGTCAATCTTTCGCAAATTCTCCTTCAGTCAGTGGGTACAGGGAAATTCATTAATTAATATTTATTGTGTTTCGGCTTTGACCCTTCATCAGTGCCAGACATATACATATTATATGTATATGTATACGTGGATGAAAGTTCATGAAACACAACCGAAGTTGGTTGATGCAGGTAAAAAGCTGGCATTAATTGTCCGCATCATTGTTGCCTCACAAAATCTGCTCTTTCAGAGACGTAACAATATTCTCAGATGCTTAAAACTACATTAAATATTCAAATAACAGAAATATATTAGTCGGCAGAACAAATGTGATATTGAACAGATAAGCTATTATCATAAGGGCAGAAAACAAAGGCTGATATTTAACCTTAATGTACAATCTTAACAGTTGCAGCTGTAACCAAAGCTTATATTGAGTTCAGATGATAAAAGTCATGGAATCGAAGTACACATTTAGTTCCTGAATAGATCAGTTGATCCTAAGTAAGTTGCTAGCGAGTTGTTTGGATTTTTCTCTCGAATGACTCACTTGTCCCTAAGTAATTGCTGGAGAGATTAAAGATCTTATATAGGTCAGGTGTTGTTAGGGAGTTGCTAGGGGTTACAACTACATTATACTTAGGATTTTTGTTGTTCTGTTTTGTGGATCACTACAAGATCTTTCTTGCTTCACTTGTTATTTATGAGGTAGATGGGTTGCCTTTAGATCTTCGATAGGATATGATCACAAATAAAAGGCATGATTGCAAACCTAAAATATAGCGAAAGCCATCGGGAGTACCACAAGGATGTTAACCTTGACCGATACTGTTCTTTTTATACGTTGCAACTTGGTATTTGTTTTCCAAATGTAATAATCGTTGGTTTTAGAGTCACAAAGTGACTATCTCAGCTTTATAATAACAGCTTAGGAGAAAGTATCTAGAAATAAAGATTGCAGAAGAAGAATGAATTTACAGGTTCTACGATTAACGTCAATGGAACGAGACTGGAACTGGTGAAACAGTTCAAGTATTTAAGATGGAAATAACAGAACTGAAAACCGCAAAAGAATAGGAGAGGCGAAGTCTGCAGTCGATTGAAGAAAAGAAGTGCTAAAAAAAGACTTGAGTTTGTTACTGAAGAAACGTATTGTTAAACCAGCAGTGTGGAGTATATTGCTATATGCAGCCGAGACGTAGTTGAAAAGAGACTTAAATCATTTGAAATGTGGTTGTGGCCAAGAATGGTAAAGATAAGTTGGGTGGGCAGAAAATCATATAAAGGAGTCTTACAGAAGGATGGCAACGGTAGGTGTATATTGTCAACAATACCTAAGTGAAAGAGAGGATGGATGGCAAACGACAACAGGTATTACAGTTAGATAAACTGGTACTACGAGGGAGATTTGAAGGAAAGCGACATGGAGAATGGGAAAGAGTTGGTCCACGGTCTTCAGTCACGAATAGATCATATGCCCACTTCAAGAAAAGGCCCTGACACAGAGAGTCTAAATGCGACGAAATCGCCAATTTGCGGATTACTTACACACTAAGAGAGCACAGTTGGTAAAGAGGTTTCTGTCTACTCATTTTAGCTATTACAGAAGAATGACGATTCTACAATTGCAGCAAAAACAGAGGCGGCTTTACCATCTGCAGTAACCTTTCAGATGGATGGGGCTTGAACCTGATAGCAGAGGTGATGTCATCTGTCTAGGCTGCTTTTTCGAAGTCCTAAAGGCACCGTACCCTGACTGCCCCTAATGCTCTTCATTTTGTTTGTTGTAGAATCAATATTCTGACACTCTCCTGATACCCGTCTACTACAAACAAAGAAAGGTGTCCTACTTTCACTTTTTAGGCCAAAACCAAGTTCAATAATATAAAATCCGTTACTCAATGCAATATTCTTAATAAAAATTGCAAAGCACTTGGCATTTCCTTGATGGGGATTCAAAGACGACAGAATGCACACCACAAACGTGGAGACTGATTGCAAAGAGCACAAAAGTGAATAAATGTGCAAACCCAGTCTCGTTCTGAAACTGGTTGAAAACGAGAACAGTTTTTTTTCGAAAAGGAGTATTCAGAGTTATCACCCATAAAGGATTCCCTCTAGTAATTATACTGGTCAGTTAAATTTCATTTATCAAAAATCTTGAACACATCATGCATGATAGTTCCAATAGTATAGGAGATTTTGCAGCGGCATTAAGAAAACCCGGTATCAAGCATGCCGTTTCCACCACGTAACCAAGGTCGTTATGGCCTAACGAGCGTTTCCGGTTTACTCGCGTATACGCGACTTTGAGCATGTCGTTGCCACCCCGTAACCAGGGCCGTTCTAGCTTCGGATTTAGTCGCGTATAGCATTGTCAGAACTGGTGCCATCTTCCCATGATTCTTGACCATGTATGTGGCCACTTTTACTAGATCAACAGTTTCCTTTAGAGCTTCGTGTTTAAAGGACCCTTTCTTGGGCGTTAACACCCTTCACCACAAATTTTTGCTCCACAACATGAATGGTTATAGCCCATTCGTGCAATGGAGCCAACAGTGTTCAGTCGAGAAACCCATCATACCAGGAAGGAAGGAGATTTTCCATTGCATAATGGTCAAATGTTGCTCTTGGAGCACTTGCAAATCAGATCATTAATATCCGGATAAGCTTAAAGAGGCTTTTTTATATTTTTCTCGAAAATGAAACCGAATCTAGCAATGTTTTGAGGTGGCTCAAGGCACGTGGACCACCGCATAAACCATTTTCAGTTGAATGTAGCCAATATTGACAAGAACAACTTTTTTTGCTCGAAGGCTAATTAGTATTACTTTATTATTCCGCATTTCATTTCAGTTACAGAAAATTTGATGGGTTTGTGATTTATCACACGATACGACCTCATCAATGCCTCAAGAATGATCCTTAAGCATTTTGTATCAGTGAAAGGTAAGGACGTGAATGTGGTTTTCATAAACGTTTGTGGTGAATATGTACAGAGACAACGCATGCCTGCAGAGAGGACTTGCTGTGCAGAACTTATGTCAGGAAGTGATTAGACTTACGTGTCATGAAGTGCGATATGGGGAATAGATACACAAAACTTCCACTTGATACCAGTTTTCATGGGCTTGCAAACGTTGGCAAAAGGGAGCGTGGTCTTTCTAAACATGTTGTTCTTTTCCTTGTTTTTTCACAAGTTGAAATTTCTAGTCGTGGATGAATTATCCAATTAGGGCTCTGTACAGCCGTGAGAAAAAGAGAGCAATGTAGAAGCAGTGATGGTAGTGGTAAGAAAAAGGCTGCTGGAAAAATCAGGGTGTGTGGTGACTACAAATGCCTCAATGAGTGCATTGAGGATGATAATTACAAGCTGCCCAATATCCAAGATATGCTAGCCAAGCTTGCAATGGACGGCAATCAACCGAAGTTTTTCTCAGCCCTGGACCTGGCAGGAGCTTTTAACCAGCTTCTGTTGGACAACGGATCTTCTAAGCTACTCACCTTAAACACCCATAAAGGTCTGTTAGCAGCAAAACGGCTTAGTTTTGGGTGAAAACAGCCCCCTCAATTTTTCAGGCCACCATGGAAAAGATTTTGTCAGGGATGGCCAATGTTTATTGTTATGTAGATGACGTTCTGATTGCTACTAATATGCTCGAAGAACACCTTTCAACTTTAACCAATGTTTTTGATCGTTTCAGCAGGCATAATGTAATGTAAATGCAAATTTCTGTGACAGGACCTGGAGTATCTGTGCTGTGTAAGGAAGGTGTGAAGCCATTACAGTCGAAAGTTGTGGCAATACAGCAAGCTCCAGCACCCACTACAGTCACTGAATTAAAGTGATTCCTATGGTAATGTTAAATTTTTATGGTAAGTTTTTGCCAAATTTATCAACTACATTGCACCCATTATATGCATTATTACAACTTAATACTGAGTGGACATGGACTGGACATCTTCTTGTGAAGAGGCATTTAATGCAGCTAAACGTGCTCTCAGTAGCAGTAAGGTTCTAGTTCATTATGATCCAGCTAAGCCCTTAGTATTGTCTGCTGATGCTTCTCCGTGGCTCCCGTTTATTAATTTCAAGGAATTTTCCAAGTACTCAAAATGTAAATGATATCTGGAACTCTTGAATAAGTTCCCATGCAACAGTTGACCCTTAAACAGTTGCTAATTAGTTAATAAGTATCAATTTTTGTCCTCGTGTGTGTCATCCTTATTTAAAGCTTTTACGAAATTGAGACTAGAGTTCAGACCCCCCGTTTATTTGGAGCCCCCCGTTTATTTACTTTAGACTGTAATGATGACCCCCCGTTTATTCAGACCCCCCGTTTATTTGGCACTCAAGGGTACTCTTACAATGTCTAAATAATCTTTATAAAACTTGCAATCACAAATAATTTTAAATAATTTAAAATCTCATTTAATCACAAATGATCTTGATTGTCTCAAAAAAAATCATTAGATAATTTTAGGAAACACACAAGAAATCTTCTAATCTTTTAATAATCTTACAATCTTCACATAATCTTTAATAATCTGATAATCTCAAATAGTTAGTAACAATAGTAATCGTAGATAATCTTAACAATCTTATAGAGGTATTCTGAAGTCATTTGCAGCCAGCCACGCCGCCAGCTAAATTTTGAGGGGGGGGGGGGGAATTCAAAGTATAACCTCTTCCCTCCTCTCCTCCCTTCGAAGCCAGCCCACCATGGTTTTATTGGCTGGGGATATTTTGAATTTTTACAGTCCCTAGAAGACTCAAAATTGCATTTGAAAGACTTAGAATTCTCGTCTTTCTTATCTCATTGCATAAGTGAATTGAAATACACAAGAGTTCCATCTTTTAAATGCCCTTAAGGATTTTTCCTGGGGGGGGAAACTTGTGCAAGTTTTATCTATTGGGCGAGCACAGCCCCTCGCGACCCCTTCGCTGCGTGCCTGTTGGCAGTCTTTCAATCAACGACCCCTGATGGGCAATGGGCCCCACATTTGCCCTCTCAGCTGCATTGAACCAACTCTTTCATCATCTGGACATTCTCCTATTGTTTTCATCCGGAAGTAGATCAACTTTCGATCAGCACTTCTCCTCGATTAATTGCAATCAATTTTCTACAGTGCGGTGTACAAGATGGGGGCGTCGGCTTTTGTTTATTTGGAGTTTCATGCTCAAAACGAGGTAATAATGGCAGCCTCAAAACGACCGAGAACATCGTGCCCAAACTAACTGGTATCAAATTCTGTTGGAGGCGCCGCTGACGCGAAGATTGTCTTTCCTGCATCTTAATTCCGTTCACAAAGGTAGGATCGCCAACATTAATGTTAATGCTCTTTATCAATTGTATGTTTACTTATATTTAGCTGGAAAAATGCTGATTAAGACTGCTATTTGCTCATAGACTAGACAACAACTCTTGTTTGACTAGACTGTTCACTTCACAACGCGACATTGTTCGGCTGTTTGTGGTTAGCTTGACGGTCGCGAGTAGAAACGTTTTCTAGGCCAATGTACTTGAAACTTGATACTTACGGGCAGCCACATTAATAGTTCCTGCCAATTAAAATATATGCCTATCAAAGCAATTAATGTAAGTAGGTAGGCCTTGCCTTAATGATTAAATTGATGACAGTACATGTACAGGTATAGGGCCTATATATACATACTGTTCTGTAGCAAGCGGGCCTAGCTCAGGACTGCAGCTTCTCAAAGCCATTGCAGGAACAACCGTTTTAAAGGGTCAGTAAGTACGTTTCATTGTGACTTCAACTCAATGGATGCAGTTAGTAGCCTACACTATATCTGCTACAAAGCTATGACTATGACCGCTGGTTTCTCGCCCTTAATGTTTATCTTAACGAGAGAACTTGCGTATCGGTAGAGCTATGCTTGCCATAGTATAATAGCATAATTGGTATACATGTTCACAACTGTCATCGGTGATATGTTGGTGATACACAGCGTTTTCAATCACCACACTAGAGTCACTAGACATGCACCTTTTAAAAACATTACATTGAAATTAAACCGGTCAGTTTTAGTATATGCTATATTGGCAGACATGCATGTTTGTGTATTCACGATACACTGCAGATTGCACATGAAAATCATCAGATTCTGTTCTAGACAGGACGAATTTGTCTTCAGGTTATCCATGTTTTAGCGCGCCATCCATATAGGTTGTGTAATTCCGTCTACATTTGCAATTTGTTATAACTTTTATCATTTTGTATTTCTTAGCTATAAATTATTTTTCATGTATCATTAATTTTTTTTTATATGTTATTATTCATTACCGATGTAGATCGACGGACGAGAATCGGCGGAAAACTTTTCGATCAAATTGAGTTGCCTGCTGAATTGTGTTTTCAAATTCCTAATTATTGACAATGATGTAATGCTAAAATGATAAGGTAATCACAAGAATACTTAAATCAAACCACGCGATAAGCCGCTCTACAAAGCCTTCGCCTTTAATTAGGGTCACGAATCACAAGGAGTTGAGATGCGTCACTATGGATGGTGTTATTTAGGTCCTAGACCTTGCAGCTTCCAATCTCCATATGATATCATCCCATAGGTCACATATTAAGGCAACTCCAGCAGTGTTCCGGTAGTAAACAGCATCTGCATCATTTATTCTGAATAGAGCTCTCTGATGTTTCCCAGAGAACACTTTGCAATAACCCATTTCGGAAATTCTATGCGAATTATTGCGCGTGTTGTACTCTGGGATTGGTTGGGGAACGATCGCTTTCAATCTAACTTGAAAACAGTCATTGGCAACAGGCTACCATTTGAAATTTCGTCAAATTAAACCATTAGCGTTAGCTTTATAAAGGGAGACAAAGACTTCTGTACAGTTAATGGATGTAGTAACGACAGAAATAATCCTAAACAGTTATAATTTAACTCATCAAGGATCACGTACTGCTTTTGAGGCTTGCTATGACAGTGCCTTGCAGCCTGTTTAGATCTCAACAGTAACTCTTTTATTTTGCTGACGTGATCGATACATTGAGTGACCACAGGGGGCAATACGTATTAACAAACTCATACATCTCCCCGCCAAGTCTTTACATGCAGGTTAAAAGACGTTAACAATAACAATAAAAACATGCGAAAGTTCAGATCGCCTCAATTCATTGTCCCATCGACCCCTGGGGCTTAATATCAACCACTTTGAGAACCCCTGCTTTAATTGATCATCTGGATCTTTTGACGGTTCCCATGTGTGATGCATAAACCTGTCAAAGATACATTGACTTTCTTACATTTCGATGAAATTCTTCACTTTTGCAATTGTGACTGTGGTAAGTCGTCAGTAGTAAATGTTATTGGGAGGTGGAGATGACTGCTATTCACAGGTATATAATATACATAGTGTATAACTCTCAAAGAGTGGTGCCTTACCACAATAGCTTGCAATTTTCGGATGCTGGGGGTATATTCGAACCTACGACGTATACAGAAACGTGCTTATTATGAATTGTCTGAAATGATCAGGACCAAAATAGCGATGATACTATTTATGGTGGGAGGCGGTAGCTTGTTACTATTAGAGGTTTGACTTTGTTTTTATGTTTCTCGAATCAGCTTCAAGAATTTCCCCCGCTGAGTAGTGTCTGAGATATCTCGTTCACTACTTATCTGGATTATAGCTTCGACCTCAAAACAGAGCGGTGGTTCTTTTGGAGATGTGGGAGAGGCGCGTATAGCTAGGGCCCGCCCCAATTAGGAAACTACTGCGTACCTGTTATACTAAGAATAGACTTCGATAAGGAGTGCTTAAAGAGCATTATTTGCTGAAATCAAATTCAGTTATGTCAGGGGCTTTGAATACAGGGGAAGGGGGTGGGCTTTTATCCAAAGTTATCTTGACAGGCGCCATCGGTGCTTATTTTAAAGTTTAAGGTTTGTATTATTAGAATAGAGGAAATGTTTAAGCTATCCAATTACCGGATGGGGCAAAGCCGAGATTAAATGATATAACAGTGGTGTGAACCGTTTTCTGCCCCCGTCCTCTCCAGTGAGTTTCTCATTATATCTTACATTGACCGAAACTATTTATCAGACTGATCGACAACAACCGGTACGTTACAACTGTTTTCCAATGAGGGCAACCAACCAACAAACAAAGTTTTGCAAATTTCACGTCTCTAAAAACTACATCCTGTCTAGGATAACAGTGAGAAACCTCAGAATTCTAGGATATTAGAGGTATGTGCAGTGGACGGTTAAACAATTTTATACTTTGATATTGTACTCAGAGAATACTCGGTAATACTCAGACCCCTCGTCATATTAATGAATAGCAATGAATTGCGGTGTGATTGCAGCCAGGTTGAATACAGGCCTGCCGTCCAATAATGCACTTTCCACGTAGCAGAGAGAATTGTAAAATCGCGTCTAGAATTCGAAAGTTCCTGTGCAGTTTTTGCTGCGGTGAGAATTTAAATTGGCCCACGGTAGACGCTCTTCATGGAGGTTGGCATCAATATAAGCCATATATTTTTTATGTATCTGCAGCTCGTGGTTCCATTTGCTCATCTACCAATGTCATACGAACCAGGTCTGATTTGATAAAATATATAACTTGTAATTCGTTTTGAATGATGCCCTCGAAGGTAAGAACGTATGTTCTTCTTTTTAGCGATACAGAGGTGAAATTACTTACAGAGCCTGTGTGTTTAGGTACATTACATTGTATTACACTACGTTACATTACATTATGTTACATTTCATTTTGGTAAATTACATTACGTTTACATTATGTTACGTTACGATAGGTTACGATACACTGCATTAATTTACATTACATTGCACTAAATGATATTGCAGAGGTGCTGCAATGGCTAGCACAGCCTCCTTTAGTTTTATAGATCTGATTTAGTTTTAAAGGCTCTTTAAAGGTATTTAGGACAGTACCATAGTAAGATAAGTAAGATTGTAAGATTGGGTAATCTCATAGTAAGTACTATTTTATGCCATATTTATGATGTATCTTTTGAACTCTTGGAAAATTAAAAAAGTTGTGAATCAAAAATAACGCTGCTGAATTAGCAGAGCCATTTCAAAATTACCACTCTAACCGAACTAATATGTTGATGTTAAAAGCAGAAAAAATGCAGGTGATATCGTACTTTAAACAACTTAAAACGAAACGCAGGCTATTCAGCCGAACTCGGTATCAAGAAGCCCGATGGCCTCTTCATCGAAAAGATCCGGTACCGCACAGAGCCGGTCATCGACACTGAGGCCTTGGCGCAGCGCCACGACGCGGTCGCGGATCTCCTGGGGGTTCTGGAGCAGGCCGAGTTCGACGAGGCCCTGACCGGAGATCTGGCCGCCTCTCTGAACGAGCTGCTGAAGCTTTTGCCGGTCGAGGTTCTCCAGGCGATGAAGGACAGCGACCCCATGCTGATCGGCCAGATCGAAACCGGCGCCATTGCGGCGCTGCTGCCCGAGATTCGCGGCAGATTGATCGACCGCTTGGCGCGGGCCTGAGCGCGATGCGGTTCGAGAGCTTTCAACTGGCCCGCTTCGGCCACTTCACCGACCAAGTCTTGGCGTTCCCGGCACCGACGCAAGGCGGACCCGATTTGCATGTGATCGCCGGAATGAACGAAGCCGGCAAGTCCACCTTCCGAACAGCTGTCGGAGAGCTCCTCTTCGGCTTTAACGAACGAACTCCCTACGCGTTTCGCCATGCCTATCCAGAACTCCTGCTGGGCGCGGTCATTCGTGACGGTGAAGCCGTTGAGTCGCTGCTGCGGGCGAAAAAGCGCAACCATTCACTCAGCCGCCCCGACGGCAGCCCTTTGCCGGACAGCCACCTGGCGCGGATGCTGGGCGGGCTCGACAAAATCGCCTACGCACGTCAATTCGCACTCGACCACGAGATGCTGGTGGAGGGTGGCAAGCGGCTCTTGGAGAGTCGCTCGGATCTATCGCAGCTGCTGTTCGAGGCCGCCAGCGGAATCGCTGAATTTGCTGCCTTGCAACGGGAACTCGACGCGCAGGCCGGACAGCTCTGGAAGAAGGATGGCCGCGCGAAAACCGCCTTTCGCGAGGCCGCGCGCAGCTTCGATCTGGCGAACCGGGCCAAGCGGGTCGCGGTCACCACCGGCGTACTCGTTGAAGATGCCTTCCACTTCGAACACCGCGGTGCTGTAGAGGCCAGAGCGGTAGTCGGCGAGGCGATCCGCCGCCGCACGGAGCTGAGCGGGAGGCAACACGCAGCTCGATCTGGCGCCCGCGCACGATCGTCGTATGGCGGCCGTCTTGCGGGAGGCGCTGCTCGGCAATGTCCAGCCCAGCGAGCAATTTGACGCGGGAAACAACGGCAAGCTTCAGTCCTGGTGTAATTGGTCGATCGGCTCGCAGAACGCCATCGATGCGCAAGCGCACTTTCGTTTCCGCCTCGATGGGTTCTATGTGAATGTCTGACGCACCGGCAGCGACCGCCCGGTCGAACAGATCATTCACCCATTGAATGACGGGTGCATCGCTAGCGAGGTCTTCAAGTTTTTTGAGATCGCTTTCGACTCGCTCCTGTTCGGCCACCGGCGGCTGGGGTGCGGCACTTGCTACAAGTCTGGCGATTTGGGCCTGCACGGCGGAGCTGGGAGCGACCGCTTGGGCGGGTAAATCGCCCAGCGCAAATCGCAGCGACGACAGACCCGATCGAGACAAAGGATCGACACGAAGAAGCAGGCGGTCGGGGCCAACCTGGACCGGCAACAACCCGTGGGCGCTCACAAATTGGGCCCGGAAGTCAGCCTTTAATGGAGTGGCTCGCGCAACCGCGTCGGCATCGATGAAGGGCAAGCCCAGTGCCCCGGCCCATGATTGAGCCACCAAGTCGTCCGTAACCATGCCTAACCGAACCAGCACGGAATCGAGGCGATCATTGCTCGCTTCTGCAGCGCGAACCGCACGCGTTTCGACATCTGCGCTCAATGACGTTCGGACCCGCAGATCGTCCATGAATCGATCAATCAATAACTGGTCCTGAACCGTTGCCAGTGGGGCTGGAGCGGTAGCCGACATGTCGCCTCGTTCGCCTTTGGTAGTGAGCTCTTATCGGTCAACTACGGCGGGCGAAGGCGAACCGGATGCATCCGTTTTCGGTCCTGCGACGAATTCTCAATCAACGCGGTGAGGAAGGAATGCATCCGATGAGCTCAACAATCACATCTTTGGCCATGCAACTCATCTCGTGGTAGCAGCGAGAGGTCACGGCGATTATCCAACTAATTCAGTGGCAACCCATATACTAGCAATACGTATCATACCCCATACTTTTATATGTACCATTTTATCAAAGGTTTACTCTAATACTGTTAGTGGAGTATAGTATTCAAAGTCTGAAGTATACTGTATATAGCTTACTGCTGTTACTTTATGGATGGAGTTGTACACTCCAATGCTATTGGTATTATAAAAATAATGCATACCCAACTGCATACTTGATACTCATTCATCACTATATTACAACTATAAAAAGCACCATTTGATTTTCTGGGAGAACAATATTGATTGGCAGCCTGGCAGTCACACGCATTATGAAGCTGTGATATTAGTTTTGCCCTAATCTAACCCACAAAATAAGCAAAGAATTGCTGATACATTGTAGTGTGGCTCTTTTAGGCTATTAATCTTCCACGCTCCAGCTTTCCCATTACCTGCTTTAACTGTAGGTACACCTTGATAGCTATAATCCCTTTTAAGATTCTTTCAACTGACGAATAAACAGTATTGAAAGAATTTGGCTAAATGTGTGAGATTTTTGTGCTGCACAACTTGTGTTTTGACAGCTTTTCTTTGAGCAAAGATTATCTCTGTATGTAAAAATGGCACATTCAAACAAAATCTGCCAACAAATTTGAAAACTGCCAAGTAGCATTGCTACACTGTTACCCCACTTTTAGCACGGCGGGCGCGAAGACCACGGTGCTTTTCCATATACTGAACAAGAATTGAAGACAAATGAAGGAATGGTGCTCATTTGTATGGTTCATGGTTGCCAACTTGCACTCTTTCGTAGTTTTTGCACTCTTTCCCTCGACTGACAGAAATTGTACTCGTTTTGCCAATTTTTAGCCAAATTTTAGCAAAATAAAAAAAGCTTCAAATCAAATTATTTGTGTGCAAAAGATATAACAGCCAGCTGGTATGACCTCTTTTATCTCTCCCTGTGCCCCCCCCCCAGTCCTCCACTCTTCTTTTCAGCATATCCAGCCATTCAAGAAGAAGTAGATCAAATCAAAGTCAACTTAAGTTTTTAGTTAACTAATAATCTGTATATAAAAAAAAAAATTCAAAGTAAGCACAGAATTCCAAAACAAAAGGCAAATTCTACTTATTAGTTAACTAGTAAAAAAAAAGAAGAAAACTAGGCTTTTGGTGATTTAAGCTTCAAAGACTTATTGTTGCCAAGCTTGCTAACTGCCGACGTCTAAAAAGAGTCCAAATCAAGGGCCAAAAAGAGGGATTTTTGCTAGAAAAAAGTACAGGTCAAAATATTTGCACGCGTGCGGCTACCACAGCCACTCTTACGTCAGTTGTAAATGGTTATACGTTACCCTGCGATAATTAAACATATTACCTTTAAATTTTTTAAATGTATTTGAAATAAATTCAGAAGGGCTCCCAATTTAACTTTACCTCTACATAAAGAGTTGGATATAAATTCTCATTATTTTTATGGCTAAGAGGTAATGCTCTGCAAGAATTTGTATGGGTTAATTTTGATCACTTGGACCATTAACTGAATTATAGTTGATTTCATAAAATATTTAGATACATTTTTGTCCCCAATTTGTTCGAATGTTCTGAAAAGAATACTAAAGGTCTCAACTACAGCTAGAGGCACAGCTTCATAACTACAGCTGGCTTCAGTGTAGTCAAGTAAAGTACCGTACTGTAGCAGCACAGCTTAGATACCAATATACAGTTATGAAAACTCGATTTATTTTTGGGACACAGTGCGTGGTAGCGATGCTAGCGGCTGGAGACAGGAAACTGCTATTTTTGTCTAATTGATAACAGGAAACTGGTATTGGTATCTAAGCTGTGTATGCAACAAAACAAAATTGCGTTCCCGCCTATGGTGTTATAGTATGATCTGCACGTCGGAGCGTGGGCTTGGAGGAGGTGCCAAGTTGAGAGCTCTCTATCAAAACCTTCTCATGGGCAAGATAGGAGTTTTCATAACTGTATTGGTATCTAAGCTGTGGGTGAAAGAGAAAACAAATTAAGTAGTCAAGCAGCTGGTACTAACAAACTGAAAGTACGGAGCTACTCGGTTTGAAGAGAAGGCCCGACCCGGAAGGCTACGCCAGGCTGGCGCACGATCTTCAAGAGACCCTCTCCGCATTGACAGGGAACGGCCCCTTGCGGGAGGTCATCGAGCTCCTCTACTTCCGGGTGGCGCGTATCTGGTTCACCTTTCTGCCAAAGCTTGAATGGAACGAGGTTATCGAGGCACAGCTCGCCGAGCTGACGGAGATTCGCGAGGCCATGGTGCGTAACGACCTGCGCGGCGTTGGCCAAGTCAGGCGCCTGCACCTGCATGGCATCCTGGCCCGAGTCAGCCGGTTCCTGGTCGATGGCTAAGTCGATTCCACAGCCACTAGTGCGCGGGAGCGGCCCATGACACTACAGGCATCCTTCACCACCACTGCAGCCTGAGGCGGGGAGACCGAAAATGGGATATCGAAAAGCCTTTGAGCCCTCGGAGTTCGAGGCTCGACTAACGAACGTCAAGCAGCGCATGGAAGCAGCCGGCTTCGATCTCCTGATCTGCCAGGACCCCGCCAACATGGGCTGGCTCACCGGCTTCGACGGCTGGTCCTTCTATACGCCCCAGGCCGTCGTCGTGCATCTCGCCGAAGGCGCGCCGATCTGGTTCGGACGCGCCCAGGATGCCAAGTCGGCGCACATCACCACGAATTTGCCAGCCGACAATATCGTCGGTTTCTCCGAGCCCCTGGTGCACCATGCCGCCCAGCATCCCTTCGATGAGCTCTGCGATCTCGTCACGGCGCGCGGCTGGGGCAGCGCACGGATCGGCGTCGATTTCGACGCCCACTACTATACGGCGCGCGCTCACCATCACCTGGTCAAGGGGCTACCGAACGCCCAGATCTCCGACAACCGAGAACTGGTGAACTGGGCACGTCTGGTCAAGTCACCGGCCGAGCTTGCCTACATGCGCGAGGCCGGGCGGATCATCTCCGACACCATGAGGAATGCCCTGGCAAAGTTGGCGCCGGGGGTGCGCCAGTACGAGGTGATCGCCGACGTCTATCATGACCAGATCACCGGCTTCGACGAATTTCTCCCTATAAATTTCAACTAGATAAAAAAGAAAAACAACACTAGTATTTAATTTTCGATGGATCCTTCTTGGATTTAGAGTGGAGCTGGAGCAAACCTTCCTAGTTGTAAGGGAGTTCTTTTCCTGAAAGCCCTATTTATCTAGCACAATAATTTTCTTAATAAGCCAAAACTTGCAGTTGTGTAGTCTACTCTTACAAATGATAGCATGGCTACCTAGGGCTAATATAGGGTTATGCATCCCTTTATGGACAAGCAGACTTGAGCTTCTAATTTAAAGAGATATCTCTTGTCATAAAAAAATGGGGCATGCATAGCCTGCAAGATTAAAGTCTATTGACTTTTACTCTGGGAAGATACTTAACCTCGTACCATAATTCTTCCTTTTTGTTTAGGCTTGAAAGGTTCTTGGAAAAGGAGCCCTGACCATGAACAAAATTTGAAATTTGGCTGAGATCCTGACTGAAATTTAGCAAGCACTTTTCCAAGGCCTACAGTCTAAGAAAGGAAAGGACTTGAGCTAATCTCTTTTTTGTTCAAATTCATCACAGGTAGGCCTAGGCTTAAATCTTTACTGTAGTTTAAAAGCTTTTTGCTACCTCAGAAAGTAGTTGAACCAAGTAAATGAAACTTTTGGGAATGGATTTAGAGCCTAAATCATGCCAAATAAGGATCTTTCAATGTATCTTCCTTCACCCATCCCCCATCCAAAGAATTGGCATTTGGTCATCTTAAAGAAAGCTTTTGTTCTAAAAGTGAAACTTTCAGAAATGGATCTACAGAACAAATGAAACCCAGGGAAGTTTCATGAATCTTATATGGTTGCTAAATCCTGATTTACAAGGTTTTAAAGTACATGTAAAAATATGACTTAAATAACAAAAAACAAAACCTACCAAAATCTGGATTTGTGCTTTCAGAACCTAGAGCAGTGGTTCCTAACTGATTTTGAGCCATGCCCCACCTAGGAATTTCTAAAATCCTGATGCCCACCCCCTTATGATATTTAAATTCGGTTATTACCGCTGTGTTGTCAGCCTGTCTAAAAAAGAATTGCGCCCTTACGATCAAAAAGGTCTGATGAAAGTTTATCCAGTTGGTATCGGCACCCCAGATCAGCCCACACCCACTGGTAAGTTTGTTGTCGAGACCCTCCTCAAAGACCCAGCCTTTTATCATGAGCCAGGTAAAAAGCCGATCCCGGCCGGTGACTCGAGAAATCCTTTAGGATCTCGCTGGCTTGGCTTCGGTGGAGATTTCAGTTCTTATGGAATTCACGGAACCAGCGAAAACAGCCCCATTCAAAAACAATCATCTAAAGGTTGCGTGCGCATGTCCACAAAAGATGTCGAAGAACTTTATGCCCTGGCCGACTATGGCATGGAAGTGGTGATTGAGGAGTAAATTTTACTCATTCAAAAATTCAAAATCATCTTTGCCGATCCCGCACACAGGGCACATCCAGTCATCCGGAATATCTTCAAAAGCCGTTCCTGGCTCAATTCCCGAATCGGGATCTCCTTTGGCTGGATCATAAACATAACCACAAATTCGACAGATATATTTTTTCATAGAAATTCTCCTGAAACTCATTCGTTTGGTAAAGTTAAATTATGCAAAGAAAATTCTAAAACAAATCAAAAAAATAATCTTTTCGATCACGCCCCCTGTTAACACCCCAACATATTCAAATTCTTTATAAAATAGATTGCACTATGAGCTCTCTAAAAACGGTTAAGCTTCATTTTAAAGAATACGGCACTTCAGGAGAGCCACTAATTATTTTGCACGGTCTATTTGGCTGTTTGGATAATTGGCAGACTTTGGCCAAAAAATTTGCCAATGACTTTCATGTTTTCACCGTCGATCAAAGAAATCATGGGCGTTCGCCTCATACCGATAAAATGACTTACGAGCTTATGGCTGCCGATCTGATGACCTTTCTCAAAGACCAGCAACTTGATCGCGTTCACTTAATGGGGCATTCGATGGGTGGCAAAACGGCTATGAATTTTGCTCTTAAATTTTCTGAAAAATTACGCAACTGCAAGCTAGAAATGCAATGCTGTAAATCATTCGTGAAATATCGGTAATATAGTTTAATGGAATATATAATAATTTGAAAATGAGTAAATGTTGGTAATATTAAAAAGAGACTCGAGTTGACATCATATAATTCAGAGGCAAGATTATTTTTAGCTTTTATTGCATATAATCGTCCAGTCATAATTTGAATCGTTGTGAATTTTCGACCAAATTTATAAAGAGTTGTCTTCAATTCATGCCCTTCTCCGAAATAAGAAATTATACTAAAAGAGGAAATAGTAAAAGGATTCCCCTAACTCTAAAATAGAAATAAGAAGTCCCCACTGAAAGCTTGATCTACACAGCAAACCACAAGAACAATGTATCACCAACTATTTGTATCAGTTTGTATAATTCTTGTTGAAACCGTAGGGTATATGTAGAAAGTTTGTGTTCGTTTTAAAGAGTATCGTATATTAGTTTGTATTATTAGGGCTATTATCGAGAATTTAACAGAAAAAATCCCAGCTAGATAGTATTAACACTTAATATACTTTTTGAGAGTAATGATTGATTGTTTTATGCCTTTCCTTAAGTCCCAAGTTTGCGACTGATAACCAAGGAGTACAGTCCTTGTTCTTCAAAGCGCTGCTTGGAGGCTCTTAAGAGTACTGCAGGATCTTCAGAGAGGTCCTGAAATTAGGACCGATAACAAAGGAGTGGCAGTCTTGGCTCTTCAGAGTACTGCTTAGCTCTTAGAGTGTTGCGAAACCTTCAGAAAGGTTCCGAGCTTGGGGTTGATAACCAATGAGTTGCAGTTTCGGCCCTTCAGAGTGCTGCTTGGTCTGTTGCAATATACAAACAAAATATCCCTTCGTTTAGTCTAGCAATATGTTTAGCAATAGAAACAAAGTCCTCTGATGCTCCATGTTCAAACACTTGAGATACCAGGCTCCAAAGATTCACCATCGTTGTTCTAAGTCGTATTCCCATGCTAAAAGATTCATGAAAATAAAAATGTATTTTTCATTCCTCTTAAAATATAATACAACCTTATCTTGTAACAACGCCCAATCGCCACACCGATTTGCGTGAGTGTAGAGGTGCGTCCTTGCGTGAGCTGTGGAATCCAAACCTACGCAAGCCCTTGGCCTTCGGCTTCGACTGGTGGAGAGAAACCCTTGACCGCCGCAGCTCGGCTCGACGGCACACTCAAGATTTGGTCATCCATCTCAGGGTTCGAAACGATCATGAGGTGGAAGGCTCGATTGTTCGCTGCGTCGCAATCCTCAAGCAACAGCTTCGCCACAGGGAAACCGATTCCTATGGAGAGGGCGCTTAGGTCAAGAATCACGTCGGTAATCTCGTCAGCCACTGGGTGCTGTTCGAGCCGTGACACGATACGTGGACCACCGACCGGTGCTCCATCATCAGCGAAGACGTCAACCCTCATGATGGTGCAATCTGGGACAATCTCCTTTAGAGCGATCTCGTTCGCGTCTGCCTGCGCGATAAGCGCATCGGAGGCTCCTGGTCGGTCTTCCCGGATATAGAGGGCCGACAGGCGGCCAGAGAGATTATTCGCGAGCATCTGCGAGACGCGGCGAGATCTCGGATCGAACCCCGCGGCCGCCACCAACATCACACGACGCGAACCGACAGCAAAGTAGTCGGCTAGGAATTCATCGACGGCATCGTCGAAGTTGACAATGCAGTTTTCCCAGTGCCTAGGCATCTGCCAGCCCCGAAGCCCTGCGGAGATAATCGATGTTCTGCGGCAAGAAGCCGCCGCGGTTGAAGGTCAATCCATACACCAGTCCCACCGTCCCGGTGAGCTCGATGAGAGCCCAGTGCTTGCTGCCCTGCCCGTAGTTGCGCTCAATGGTAATCGCGCCGTTGGCGATTGCGTACTTGAGGACCGCTCCGAGCTCGTCCTCCAATGACAGTGCCTCCATCTCCTCTTCGAGAATGGCGATAGCATTGGCGCCAGCGCCGAGCGGAGCATTGGAAAGGAGCGACTCTTCTGTACAGTCGTGGCCAATAGCATCGACCATGTCGCGCACACGTCGGGCATAGGGAAAGGCGCCCGGGCCGAAATCCTGGCGGCCAAGAGGGTTCAGCAGCGAAGCGTCAGCGCGGCTGCCTCGGCGGGCCAGGCGCAAGGGCAGGACCCGCTCAAGGGGAGCCAGATCGCCTCGGCGTCCGTACTTCTGCCGCTGCCGCCCGAGGCCGACCCGCGGGATTCGGAGCGCGTTGCCGACGCCGTCCAGGCGCGGCCCAGCCGAGTGGGTCCGCCGGTGACCTTGGTTTATGCCCAGTCGGCCGAGCAGCTGACCTTGGAGATGAAGAACCAGCTGCGCATGCTGGCGCTGGAGCTGCGCCGCAACGACGACCTGCGGGTCGAGCTGCAGGCCTATGCCAGCCTGCCCGACGGCAACCAGTCCCGGGCCCGCCACGTCGCATTGAACCGGGCCCTGGCGGTGCGCGCCTACCTCGCCGAACAGGATGTGGACCTGGATCAGCTCGACGTGCGCGCCCTGGGCGACCGCGCGGGCGGACAGCAGGCGGACAGGATCGATATCGTTCCGGCGCGGTCGTAGCGGAGCGCGGCCCGCTCGCTCTCGCTCGAAGCCTTTCCCACCACCTCGCCCCTTGAGAGACGGGGGCTTGGCCGTCAAGCTATGACGGTATCACCGGGCTTCTGGCCCGGCGATACGGCGATCCGAAACTGGACCAGAGGAACCCAATCATGCTTTTCGACGTGCGGACCTACGAGTGCCGGCCGGGCACCATCAAGCAGCATCTGGCGCTCTACGAGCGGATGGGCCTCGGGCCCCAGACCCGGCACTTGGGACAGCCTTTCGCCTACATGACCACAGAGACCGGCAACCCCAATCAGTACGTTCACATCTGGGCCTATGCGAACGCCGGCGACCGGGAGGCCAAGCGGGCCGCCATGTGGGCCGATCCCGACTGGCTGGCCTATACGCAGGAGAGCGCCAAGCTGGGCGCGTTGATCAAGCAGGACAACCGGCTGCCTCCATCTATTCATCTGTGTTGTACCACAATCCAATATATCTGCAAATTTAAAGACAAAGCATAACCAATAAACAAGGAACAATATTATTTATACCTGCATTTAAAAAGTTAAAGATTCATTCAAAAAGTGGTTTGTTTCTGGCTTATCAGGCGTTTACTAATGTTCAGTCTGCATAACATTTATTTTTAGGTTCAGAGATCTCATAAACCACATGACCTCCATTGTCCCCTGATTTCTCAAGCTAATGGGGTGGGTTAGAAGCCATAAATTCGAACTTTAGTGTAAAGATCGAGGTATTGACGAGAGGGCGAATCCCCTCATATACATAATAAGAAATATAAGAATATAAAAGTTCGTTATGTAAGTTAGTTTGTAAGTTAAGTATACTTATTACTAATAAAAACGTTCGTAGATAAAATAAAAAGTTCTAGTGGCCTTTTTAAGTAACCAAAAAATTGGAGGTCAACTAGGCCCCCTTACTTAATCCAAAAAATTAGAGCTCATCTAGGCCCTCGTCCCTTTTTTCTCAAAATCGTCTAATAAAAACTTTGAGAATACCATTTAGCCAAAAAAAAATAAAATTAATATGTAAATTTTCTTTTAATTATTCATGTACTGTGAGCCAAAATCAAAAAATCTGCGTTAATTCAAAAACGTTCAGAAATTACATAAAAACGAGTTTTTTCTATTGAAACTAAGGAGCAATTAAAACTTGAAGTGAACAGAAATTATTTCGTGTATGAGGGATTTTGTCCCCTCCTCAATACCTTGCTCTTTACTCTAAAGTATTTTTAGTAATTACAAAAGAGCTATTTATTCTAATTAAACGGCCTTTGTGATTCTGGGGTCATTTTTAGAGAATTGGAACAAAATTCGAACTTTAGTGTAAAGAGCGAGGTACTGACGAGGGGGCAAACCCCCTCATATACATAATAAAAAATATAAGAGCATAAAAGTTTGTTACGCAAGTTTATTCTTAAGTTACGTATATTTTTCACTAATAAAAACTTTCGTTAAAAATTAAAAGTTCTAGTTGCCTTGTTAAGTAACCGAAAAATTGCAGGGCAACTAGGCCTCCTTCCCCACCCCTTATTTCTCAATTGGACGGTTAAACAAGTTCTGCAATTTACCGATGAAATTGAAACGCAGGGTTTTATGGATATGTCCTGGAACTTTGAAGGCGAAGATATCATCGCTTTGACCGGCACGGCCTGGAAAGATGATAAGGGCGGAGCGGAAAACGCTTACCGGGCGAACTATATATGCTTTCATCGATTTGAAAATTTTCGGCGGCGATGATTAAGTGATGCATCGGCAACATCTATACGATCATCATCTGCTGGAATCGGAATTATCAGAAACGCTGAAAAAATTAAAATACGATCTGAGGCCGCTTATGGGCGGCGAAAAAAATAAGGAGTTGATAATGAAAGAATTAGATAGAGTTCCAAAAAAGAAAACCTAGGAAGGTACGGTAAGGCGGTCTTTAAGCTCTTCCCGTACCTTCCTATAATGTTTAACGAATAGGCTTTAAAATAAGTGAGAAGACAGAAATAAGAACACAGAAGTCAGACTTAAAAACGCTGTAAATTAATCGTATGTTTTTTGCTTATCATGAACTTATTTTTGTCTATCCACTTAAGTAAGTCGCCAGTTTAACAGTCGCCAGTCAACCAGCCCAAAAGGTTGAAAATCAGCGTTCTAGAAAAGTTCAAATACATATTTTAATTTGGCGACTTACTTATAGTTCTTTAAATAAAATCAACTTCCCAACGCTAAAAACGCTAAACCGGCCAGTATCCCGCCGATAATTGGGCCGGCTACCGGTATCCAGGAATAGCTCCAGTCGCTGCCTCCTTTTTTGGGAATTGGTAGGATAGCGTGCATTATCCGGGGACTCAAGTCTCGCGCCGGGTTAATAGCGTAGCCCGTATTACCGCCCAGACTCAAGCCGATACCTAAAACGACTAAACCGACGGGTAAGGCGTCGAGAGCGCCCAGGGAAGCGTCTGCTCCGCCTACTTTGGCGCCGGTGATATAAAACACGGCAAAAACCAGGGCAAATGTGCCTATGATTTCGGCGATTAAATTAGAACTGTTTTTTCGTATTTCCGGAGCGGTGCAGAAAGTTGTTTTGGCTTCAGGAAAAAGCACTGGTTCCAACACCAGTGTAGGAGAGGGACCAACACATCTTCTCTAGTCTACGTCGAAGTGCTTAAGCAGGCTTAGAACCGAACGACAAGAAGATCCTAGGACCTCCAGTTTAATGGAAGCTTTGTGCAATCCTAGGTCCATCTTGGTTTTAACATGGTTTTCAGCGCTTGGCGATGCTCGCCTATCAACAAGAGTGGAAATCTTTCACACACAATCTCTGAAGACAACTAAATTAGATTGGCGGATATATCAACATGTACCATTGATAGTTTTAATCAGAGAGGGAGAGTCTCAGAAATTTTACTTTAGAGCGTTTAGACGTATGTATCGAAAAGCTTTAAATGAAAATTATTTTAAGAGGGACAAGGGCTAATAAAAGAACAAGTTGCCATCCAGATTCAACGTGCGTTAAGACTGTAAAAGTTTAAGTTTTAATATTAGTTTAAAATGTTTTAAATACACATCCTAAATTGCAGCTCATAGATCATTGTGCATACATGCTTCAGATCTAAACAGATTCACGCATAACGGAGGCTAAAGTTTTCTCAAAGTTAATTTTGATTTTTAAGAAAATATATATTCAGTTTTCTCGATAGAAATTATAATATTTGAAAATCAAACACAAATAAGGTCTTCGGGGCTACCACTGGTAGCCCCAAAGCCATTGAGAGTAGGCCAGCCATTGACTCCGTTAAAAGTTGCCTTGTTATGATAGATCGCCTGGCAGCTAAAAATGGCGTAATGCAAAAACGGTAGAAAAGATTATTTTTGAACAAAATATTCATGCTGATGGTTCCTAGCGTCCTGTTAAGTTCAATTAAGTGCTTATTTAGACTTTTCTTTTTGGTCAACATTATCTTTTAAGCGATGAATTAATACAATTTAAATCAATTCCATTTAATAGTTAGTTGGCTTCCTATTGCGATTAAATAAAAAAAAAACTAATTTTTTTTAGCTGAAAGTAAGGAGCGACATTAAAACTTAAAACGAACAGAAATTACCCTCCTGGCTTCGGCAGCGTCGCATCCTGCGACGCCTGGTTCGGGTTGAGCCGAGTGGAAGATAACTGACTCTTCGGTGGGAGTCAGGCAAAAAGACCGGAATTTTCTTCGCAATTTTCAGCCCGAGACCAGTTCCCGGTTCAGGACGCCTGCGCTGTCTGGCGTGCGACTTCTGGCGGGAGCGTCACGAGGCCGACGGATTCGACGTCGATGCCGCTGACGATCTCGTTGTAGCCGAGGCTCGCGCAGGTGCGCCGCGCCATCTGCTGGCGGCGCTGCTGCGGCGTCATCACCGGCTTCGGGATGCCGTCGGTCAGCCGCGGCAGCGGCTTGCCCTGCAATTTGGTCAGCGAGGCGATCCGCGCGACCTCTTCCACCAGGTCGGCCTCGCCCTGCACATCCGGGCGCCAGCTGGGCACATGCGCCATGTTGCCCTCCAGGCGGAAGCCGAGGCGGGTCAGGGTCTGGCGCTGGTCGCTTTCCGGGATTTCCATCCCCACCAGCGACTGCACCCGGTTGGAGTCCAGCTTGTAGGCGCGCGAGTGATCCGGTACGTCGCCCGCAATCACCACCTCTGACGGCTCGCCGCCGCAGATATCCAGGATCATCTGGGTGGCGCGGTGCAGCCCCTCGATGGTGTATTCCGGATCCACGCCGCGCTCAAAGCGGTAGCGCGCGTCCGAGTTGATCTTGAGCGCCCGGCCCGCCATCGCGATCTGCACGTGATCCCAGAAGGCGCTCTCCAGGAATACATCCACGGTTTCCTCGGTACAGCCGGTTTCCTCGCCGCCCATGATGCCGCCGATGCTCTCCACACCCTTTTCGTCTGAGATCACCATGTGGCCCGCGCCAAGGGTGTATTCCTTCTCATCCAGCGCCACCAGCGTCTCGCCGCCCTGGGCGCGGTGCACCCGCAGGTTGCCCTGCACCTTGGCTGCGTCGAACACATGCAGCGGGCGGTTCTGGTCGAAGGTGAAGAAGTTGGTTACATCCACCAGCGCCGCGATCGGGCGCAGGCCGATCGCCGTGCTGATGAACCAAACTAGAAAAAAAATTTGATAGACTGCTTTTTGCTATGGGTCCCATGACCTAGAGAATGTTGTCAAGGCAAACCTGCTGGATTTTAAATAAAATTATCCCTATGCCTCTAAAAAAAAGTGTAAAAGGAGTAAAGAATGCTTTCTGTGAATATAAAAATTATCCAGATATTTCAATTGAAATTTTTAAAAATGGTAACGAGAAAAGCGGAAATACGGAAGGAACTGCAGTTTCTGTAGGCTTAGACGCTCCTATTATTCGTCATCAGGTTAACTCTACTCAAGCAGAGGTAAAGGAAATTAAAGTGAATCGGATGCAGGTCATTCAGAAAAAAGTAATGGGAAAAATTAGTGCGCCAAATGATAGAACGTCAACAATTACTCAGTCTCAGGATGCTCAAAATATTCAGCTTATTGTGTCGGAGATCTACGATTCGATCGTGCTTGAATACAGTGACAAACTAAAAGAACCGAAAAAGTCTTAATAGGCCTTAAAGGTCAAGTTGAGTCTCTTGAATTTCGTGCTGCACTTACAGAAAAGCAGGATGGTTTCGAGCAGTGGAAGCTGCTGGATTCGTTAGTATTTTCTGGACTAAAGAAAATAACAGGAGTTGAGTTAAATGTGACTGTATTTGATACTACTGTAAACAAGATTGGTAAGTGAACTATCTCAGTCACAGCTATTGAAGGCTATCGGATTCAGAATTATGAGCCCAAATGCCCCAAGCAATTCTATTAACACCGTGGCACTTGTCCTTATAAAGTTCCTTGAGTAAAGAAATTACTTATGGTGTATTTAGAGCTAAGTCAAAGCTTGCTAAATTAAGAATTTTTGTTAACGAATGCCTGACGAAAACGAAAAAGTGAGCATTTTTATGCGCCAGCAAGGTGATATGAGTACTAAAAGAGTGGAATCACTGGCTGACATGTTGTAACATCTTAATGGAGTTAAATATGTTAGACATAAGGGTTTTTCATTATTTTTATGCTCCCATCTCCCTAGTACTATTCTTTTATTCCCCGGGTGATACCGGCATTGTTGACCAACACTTCGACCGGGCCATGTTCGGCCTCGATTTCGGCGATGGCCGCCGTCACCGCATCGAAATCGCCGACATCGAACTTTTTGGCAGCGATGCCGGTTTCCTGGGTAAAGGCGGCAGCAGCTTCGTCGTTGCCGGCATAATTGGCGACGACCGTGCGGCCGGCTTCCTTAAGCGCGACGCTGATGGCCGCGCCGATGCCCCGTGTGCCACCGGTCACCAGTGCAACTCGACTCATAAATTCCTCCCTCGGTTTATCAAATTCTTCGAGTTAAACGGCTTATCGCTCAATCGCGCTCGACGCACAGGGCGATGCCCATACCGCCGCCGATGCACAGCGTGGCCAACCCCTTCTTGGCATCGCGGCGCTGCATTTCGAACAACAAGGTGTTCAGAATACGAGCACCCGATGCGCCAATGGGATGGCCGATAGCAATCGCACCGCCATTGACATTCACCTTGTCCGGATCCCAGCCGAGATCTTTGTTGACCGCGCAAGCCTGGGCAGCAAAGGCCTCGTTGGCCTCAACCAAGTCGAGGTCGTCGATGGACCAGCCGGCTTTTTCCAACGCGCGGCGGGATGCGGGAATCGGGCCGGAACCCATCACGGCGGGGTCGACGCCGGCGGTTGCCCAGCTGGCAATCCGCGCAAGCGGGGCGACGCCACGCTTCGAGGCATCGTCGGCCGACATCAGGATCAACGCAGCCGCCCCGTCATTCAGGCCCGAGGCGTTGCCTGCGGTGACCGTGCCTTCGCGGTTGAAGGCAGGACGCAGCTTGGCGAGGCCCTCGGCTGTGGTTTCGGGGCGCAGATATTCATCGGCGTCGACCACCGTTTCGCCTTTGCGGTGTTTGACCGTGATCGGGGTGATCTCGTCCTTGAACTTTCCGGCAGCTTGGGCGGCGCCCGCCTTTTGTTGTGAGGCAGCGGCGAATTCGTCCTGCTGTTCGCGGGTGATCTGCCATTTTTCAGCGACGTTTTCGGCTGTTTGGCCCATGTGATATGCGGACGAATGTGACGACGCGGTCATCGTCTCCGCGAATCTGTAGCAGCATGACGTCCGGCAACTGCCGCACCCAAGGGGCCCGTATAGATGACAGCCGCGCCAGGGATTTCAGGCTCTCGGGCAGAGAGGAGCGGTCTTCATCGGAACGGTTGAGAGGATCGGTTTTGATCGCAACGCTGGTGTCGCGGTTCAGAGCTTTCGACAGCAGTTCGGCCTTGGGATCGTCCGTTGTGTATTCGACCCGGGTCCCGGTTTCTATGTCGACAGGCGGCCTGAGATAGACGAAGCGCACCTTGGCGCGACCGCCGCGGTACCATGCATTGTGCAGCGGGCGTCTGATATCGGCGGGCAGGAAAGACAGGAAAAGGTCTTCGCCCTCCATGCGCAACAGGTCCATATAGATCCTTGTCGACAATTGGTGTTCGACTGGTCCGAACACGTCGAAGCCGGCGACGAGATTGTAGTAGATCCGTTCCAGGATCGGGAAGTCGATCACCCAGGCCGTTTCCGGGGTGTCGCCAATGAAGCCGCCGACGACCGTGGCATTGTCGAAATGGCGAAACACCGTGAGCACGGTCGCACCGGCGCCGGCCTGACCGGGCCAAATGGCATCGATCGATGGTCCGCTCTTCGATGGATCTGCTTCGGCATAGCGTTTTCGGCGAAGGTCCGTGTAGCGCCTATTGTGAGTCAGATAGTCGGGCACAAGGCGCTCAAGCAGCGGTCGTTCAACCTGGGCAGCCGGGAGTCCGAGAAAGGGTGTTACTTCAGCCAGATAGGCCGGGTCGGTCACCGAGAGGTCAGCGTCGGGCGCCAGGAAGCTGACCCAAAACCGGTCTTCAATGACATTGACCGCCACCTGGCCGTGACACACGGGACCCCGGATAAAGGTGCGAATGACATAGTCAGCGTCGTCAAGCAGGAAGCGGTAGCGCGCTTCGGCGGGAATGGCCGCGAAGGTGGCGAACGGATTGGATGCGATTGCCGGTTCATAGGAGGGAAGAGAGGTCACCGGCCATTGGGAGTAAGGAGCGATATTAAAACTTAAAACGAACAGAAATTACTCCGTATATAAAAGGGGCTGTTCCCTCCTCAACACTCCGCTATTTACGCTAAGGTTTGACTCTGTCTCTCAACTTTACTTTTTAAAACAGTAAAAAACTTTAGCGTAAAGAGGGGGGCGTTGAGGAAGGAACAGCCCCTTTCATATACGGAGTAATTTTTGTTCGTTTTAAGTTTTAATAACGCTCCTTACTTTCAATTAAAAAAAAAACTTGTTTTTTATTATTTAAGTGTCTTCAGGACTCAATTTTTAGAGTCTTTGTTATCATTGACCGTCTTTACAGTTTGTTACCAACAGTTTCTTTCATAAGATTTTTTTGTGATAAAATTCTTTATTTGAACTTGTGCAATTGGTTCAGTGAATTTGAGCACTGGAAAAATAGGGTTAATTTGACAGCTGGATCTTGAGTTTAAATTTAGCTTTTGTTTTGCTGTTTTCTAATTGTTTTTAAACGTCTAAAGATATAAGTGCCCTTAAAATTGTGAAAATCTTGGCAAAGCCCCACTTTAGGGGCTTTTGACATCTTGAAAAATGGTTAATCTATAAAATTTGAATGAAGCTTCCTCGAATGATATCAGGACCTAAAATATTCCCTTCGAAGTTGTGTCTAAGTTTCTCCCTCGGTTCCTTCGGCAGTATATTTCAAAGCTAAGGAAAGTGGATAAAGACATGCCTACAAGAGTTTTGATCTTAGAGAATAATAATAATTTCCACAATATCGACTCTAGTCTGATTTTCTTTTACTCTAGGTTTTACACATAATGTATAGTAAATACGCAACGGTGTATAATAATTAAATATCCAGTATATGAAGTGGATTAACCTCTTTGCCAAGAGTTCTCAACGTTTGAGACTTTGCTGAGTTTTGTTGTATTTTGCATATAAAATTAGTTACTCTATTTAAAAGATTTTGTTTTACAGATGTATTTAAAAATAAACTTTTTCCCATGCATGGGCATCCTAATATATATTCCCCTGCATCCACCAACCTACGTTACTTACGAATTAACCTACGTAGCGAACTTCTATACTTATATATTTTTATTACGTATATGAGGGGTTTCGCCCCCTCGTTAATACCTTGCTCTTTATACTAAAGCTTGAATTTTTTCCCAATTCTAATTTTGTCTTTAGTCTTCTTTTTTAGTCTATCTTTATGTAACACGAAAATCATATGATTGAAAGCTAATATGTATAGACTATATTACACCAAAGAATGTATGCACAGGTGTGCTTATATCTGTGGGTTGTGAGAAGAGGTCAGGGGCTTTTTCTTAGGGGAGGGGTGAAAACACCCAAGTTTTCTTGTTCACAGAATATTGCCAGAGCTCATACCTCAATGCTCTTAAATGATATATGATGTGTAGTACTCTTCTTTTTACTCAGATCATTTTGATATTTTATTTTCATTTCTTCTAATTCATTTATTATTTCAGCATGAAGAATGTTCAATAAAAATGCTCGACTTTCTCATAAAAAAAAATGAACTGGAAGACTTATTTCACAAAAATGATATCACTAGTAGAGACTTGATATTCATTAAGGAATTGATCGTAGGTCCTGATTCAAATATTGGAGATGATTGGCCATATAAAGGAAGAGATAGTGACAAAGCCTTTTTATATGAGGTAAGAGAATTCGTTTAGATAAATGGAAATAATGGAGATCTAAATATATAACAGATTAAAGCCAGATGAAACATTTTAGGGGTCCTGTTCAATCTATTTTAATATTCCCTATCCCAATTAAGTTTTAATGCATTCACGGTACCCACCTGCCATATTATGCGTCATAAAAATGTTGCTGTGAAATGAAGTTGCTTTTCTTTTCAAACATGGAAGCCCAATTATGCTCATCTCCTCCTGGTATAAGGGCTTCTCCTCGGGGCTATTTTGTTTAATCTTATGAAGTTATTTGACATTCTCTATAGTTCTTCTTTGCTCTCAGTGTTATTTTTACTTACTTATTCTCTTCTTATTTTTTTTAAAATAAAATAGATTTACAATAAAATACGACTTGCAAATTAACGGCGCTGACCGGATTCGAACCGCGTCCTCATGATTACTAAACCAACGCCTTAACCAATGAGCCATCTTAACCTTAACCATAATATTATATATAATATTCAAAGAGAAAAACTACATTTCTAACGTTTTGAGATAATTGTTCCTCACAAATTAACTTTAGGCCTACATATCGACTGTACTCTATCGACTATACCTTAATATATAGATATATAGAGAGATATATCTGACTCATGAAAATACATATTTTTATTTATATTTCAATATTACCTGGTCTATATTTCTATTCATATATAAGTATACAAATATGTATATAATGTGTGTGTACATATATAAATATAATGAAGGCAAACAGAACAACTTTGTCATCTTCTTCTCTTTGCCTTTATCATGTAATTAAGAAGCTCTATATCATCATGTATTGAGCACTATCTTGGCCAGTGTCAATTGAGGCTATATCTTGTATTGTACTCTCCATATATGTGTATATATATGTTTATATATGTTGACTCAATCTGATGAAGATAATATCAAAACATTAAGATAATGTGTATTTTTTAGCTTTAGATATATAATATTTATACGCATAGTTGGTAGAGGGCTTTGAGAGTCTATATGTATGTTTATATATATATATATATATGTATACTTATTAGCCTGCATTCTCCTATGCATATGAATGTTATACGTAATAGATACACATATTTTCGTTGATGTTACTTATATACATAAGTACCCAGAACATCATGTACAATTGTTGATCAAATTCTAAATTCATGTCAGTTTGTTTACATTTTACAATAAGCAATTGCAGAGCATAATGCACACACATAAACACAAGCAGGTATACTTAGGTAATATGATACTGACAGATTCAAACCTATCTTCTTCAAAATACATTGAGAAATGTTTTTTTTTCTTGTTGGTTCAGTAAGCAAATATCAAGCTACTACCATTATTGTTATTCTTGTTTATTATCAAATATTGGCTCTCTCACCTCTCGATTAAGAGCAGTGGAGTTGAAGGTTTCCGATAATGGTTGCGGCATTAAATTAGAGAATTTGGACAAAATCTTCAATCATGGCTTTACGACCAAACCCAACGGGCACGGGTTTGGCCTGCATACTTGTGCCAACTTTATGACCGAAATGGGCGGGGCTCTGATCGCCGAATCTGATGGGGAAGAGGCCGGCGCGGTGTTTACGGTTCGCTTCCCGTTGACCTATCCGGAAAACACCGTTTAACGGTAGGCCAGCCAACGACCAAACCTGAGGCATGTGTTGGCCCTTGGTGTTCTCCCGCGCCATTGTTCGCCACTGATCTCCCGGAATCTCATTGACCCAGGTGTTTGCTGAGGACTTTGGGGAGGATTTCCTCGGCACCACGAGGGTCGCGAATGAAATCAACGAGAATCCCTTCTGGAGAAATGATGTAGATAATCGGTAAGCCGCTTTCTGTCAAATTGTAGGCCGCTGCCAATGCGTCGCCATTGAAGGTCGGATAGGTCCCGCCATACCGTTTGAGGATCGATGCCCCAGGGCCGTTTTCTTTCCAGGTCATACCCAGGAAGACGACCTTTTCCTGCTTGTATTGCTGGTGCAGCCGTTCGATGGATGGGATCGCCTTGATGCACGGCGGGCACCAGGTCGCCCAGAAGTCCATAATCACCCATTGACCACGATAATCGGCGAGGGTGGCTGTGGTTTTTTCGTTGGCGGTAATCGTCCAATGCGGTGCGGGTTGGCCTATTGACGGGAAATTTCCCGAATAAGGCACCATCTCATAGCCCTCCGGAATCGGTTGATCAGCACGCGTGCAAATGGCCCCCATTCTCAGATCATGAATTTCCAGAACCATGCTGGCCCGGGCCCAACCGCCCCAGTTGGGATGGGTCATGGCTAGTTTTTGTAAGTGTCCGGATTCGTTCACCGTTGCCCGAACGAGTGATCTATTGCTAAGCGTGATTTCAACGGTATTAACACCATCCTCGTAGGTAACGCGCCTGGGATTCTTGCTTTGAGCGAGATAGGCGAGACATTCGATCGGCATCATTAAGTTTACATTCTTATGGATCTTGCGTAAATTGGCGTGATAGGCCTACTTAGCCAATGTGAAATAGATATTAGGCTGTGAAAATGAACGGAAAGGATGAAAACCAGTTGCTAAGTATATATTCAGCTGAAAAAGATTTAAACTTTCTCAGACACTTTTATTTCCCCATCGAACACGATCTATCAAGTTTGAGTCAAGATCCTTGTTTATAGTAAGCAGTTAAAACACATTCTGTTTTTGGAACCCAATATTTAACATCAGCTCATCAGAGTGAGATTCATTCATTTCTTTCTTCATAAAAAGACAGAAGTCCAAAATGGAAACATGCCGGATTGATGGGAAGTAGTTAAAGCGGCCAATAAATATTTTTACGAAAAATATATATAAAATAAAAATAAAAACTTTCTAAAAAAAAGAAAGCATATCGGAATGAGACTCACTCATGCCTTTCTTCGCAAAGAGACAAGTAACCCAGAAAATAACTGAATACATAGCTGATTGGTAGTTGATTATTAAAACAGGCAGAACAAATTTTTGGAAAAAAGAAAGATGAAACATCAAAAAAGAAATATCTTGCGTATTTACCAAATGTCATGGCTATGGGGGTTCAAATGTGATATATTCCGTCACCGAAGTAAGGATCATCCGAATTAACATTTAAGTCATAAAAATAAATCACCTGATTTACTAAATAAAATTTCAATCCTTGAATCTAAACCAAATTTAGGATCTTGAATTTAAACACTGCATCTCTTAAGAGAGGACAGTGAAGTTCCGACACAAGGTTATGTGCAGATTTTCTAGCCAAAGAACGCTTGGTGCCAGCTTATAAGTGCCTAGATTATAAACAAAAAATCATACAAAATACCAGAGCCTCCAGAATTTTTCATGGGGGGTGAGCTGCCATAAATTTTTGCCAGGAACACGTTATATTCAGTTTAGGCCCCACCGAACTTGGTATTTATATGCAGTCTTTGTATTCCCAGACGCGGGCAACTGCCTCATTGCCCATTCGTGAGCTAGCACGTCACTTGTTTTCTAACCGCAAACGTGAGCCTCTTTTTTATGTCCTAACGACACCACAGATTCTTTGCAACCACTCTGGGAAAAATATGAATTCTTCTTTAATGTCCGGACCTATTTAGATATGTCTTGTGACCTAAAATTTCAGTGATGTATTATATATTACAATTGTTAATCGTTTAATTAATTTAAAAAAGGAATATCACTCTGACAATAAGACATTTTGTTGGTAGTTGTCAGGACTTCTTTCCACATTTCGTTATATTCGTTATCCTCGTTTCTTCGTTATCTTCGTTCATTTTCAGGTGGCGGCAGAACTTTTAAGCTACGTTGTTTTTTTCACGCGAATTCCAAAAATGCCACTTATCCTCTATGATTAAGAACTGGAGTACTAAGGTCGAAACCAACAAATTCAAAAGTTTGAATGACCCGCATGACAAATGCGGGTCAAAGGGGAAATTGATGTCGTTTGAACAGTACATCCAAGTTGACCTTTACTAGAGTCCACTGTAAGTCGAGAAATGTGAACTTGTTTTTCTTTTTTTCCCAGTAATGATATTCGCCTTTATTATGTTAACGCATAATTCAGTAACCATAAGGCGGGTCCCAATGCATATCCCTTCTGAAATATCTAAGTTACGCAAAATCATTGGTTTTTCTTAATTTTTTAGTAATGTGGTGGTAATTCCGAAATTTCAGGTGAATTGAGGAATTTTGGAGTAAATTTAATTCCTCCTTATCTTTATCTTTTATAGAATCGTAGCTTTTATACGATTTGTACTCTCCTGGGAGGCGATTGACAATTTTCACATTTGTTTTACTAACTTCTTTGTTGATTGAAGCTAAAATAACTCGATCCTTCATCAAATTGAAACTTTGTTTAGACAAACATTCTCCAAAAACTTCCTCAATTAAATTACCACTGAGAATTATGTCTTCTGGTAATTCAATTTATTACGAAGGTTTTTAGGAAGATTTTCATTTCCAAGTTCACGGATGTACATTGCAAATGCTTCTTATTCGGGATCAACTGTACCTTGATAACTTTATAGGTGCTGGTCCTATTTATGGGGGAACTATTTCTGGAAGCGGAAGTGTAACAATAGGTTTAAGCCCGATTACCTTGACTGGAGCCAACTCTTATACAGGTGGCACAACCATAATGCCGAATTCGACTCTCATTGTGAATGCCGACAATAATTTAGGAGGCACAAGCGGACCCGTAACACTCAATACCTCATCGGTGTTAAAAACAAATAGCTCATTTACACTCAACTCGAACAGAGTGATTACAATAAATGCCTTCCATGCATCGGATAGCGCTTCGATTTCTGCAGACGGTACACTGACTGTTGATGGACAAATAGCTGGGACTGGGGGAATAGGAACTCTTAATATTTCAGGCACCTCTGGAACAGTCATATTAACAAATCCATCAAATTCTCAAGGCGCAAACTCCATTAAAAGTGATATGACGCTACAAGTCGGCAGTGATGGAGCTTTAGGAGTCGCAACTCAGCCAAGTTCTGGAGCCCCTGCTCTTGTAAGCATGGCGAATACCTCCACTTTCCATACAACAGGAACATTTACATCAAACCGGACTTTTCGAACTCCTGGTAGTGCCACCATCGATGTGGATGGAGGAACAACTTTAACATTAGCTGGTG
This sequence comes from Alatinidae sp. Z8VKAUB7J3, assembly GCA_010016025.2. Lineage (NCBI taxonomy): Eukaryota > Metazoa > Cnidaria > Cubozoa > Carybdeida > Alatinidae > Alatinidae sp. Z8VKAUB7J3. The sequence goes on from JAAAKM020073195.1 coordinate 147,096,334, forward strand.
TGCTTCAAGACCAGGGATCGCCTGGAGAATTTATCAAAGAAGGAACAGGAACTCTAGTCCTAACGGGAGTTAATACCTATACTGGTGGAACGACAGTCAATGCGGGAGTGCTGCAAGGCACGTCAATAGGTATTCAGGGAGATGTGACCAATAACACTTCCGTTGTTTTTGACCAGACAATAGATGGAGCCTATGCAGGAGTAATGAGTGGACCCGGCTCCCTGACTATGTCGAATACGGGATCGGTTCGTTTAGTAGGAGCAAATTCGTATACTGGGGGAACAACAGTCACTGGGGGAACACTTTTAGTAACGGCATCCACTCTCCCAGGAGATATTACTAACAACGCTACCGTTATATTTACTCAGATAGACCTTGAAAACCCTGGAACCCAGCTGACTGACTGTATTTCAAACAGTAGGTTGTATGAAAAGTGTGGTTCAATCCTGCTTTCTGGGGCTATAATGGAAGAAAGGTTGAGATGGCTAGGCCACATTCTACAGATGAAGGATGACAGATTACCAAAGATTGTCCTTTTTGGCCAACCGTCTGGGGCTACAAAGAAAGCAGGTTGTCCTTGTCTGGGCTGGGAGGATGTCATAAATAAAGATTTAAAGAAAATGGGAACTTCCTAGGAGGGTGTAAAGAGGGAGGCTTTAAATAGATTAGGTTGGAGGAGGAGCGTCCATAGCTGTGTTGGCCTCAGGTGGCTTGGTGCTGCAGTGAGTTATAATTATTATTAGTAGTAGTAGTAAGGAGGGGGACCATGCCCCATATTGGATATACATTCTATTTGTTTTAGGTCTTAATGATGCTCTTTATTTTCATCAAAACCACTTGTTTTGAACAAATCCAATATGTAACAGGAATCATGACCAGAATAACATGGCTGAACACAGGCTCTGAAAAACCTGAACAAGGGTACTCAAAACAATAAACTGAACAATCTTTTTTCAACTCTGCATTGGATATGGGGTGGCATGAAAACAGGGCTTTATCTAGTAACTTTAGAGCTAATTTTGAATTACTACTCTCATGATTTTAACTAAACTTCTAATTTCAACTTTTTCTTTATTTTGTAAGCAACAGCTTCAAGTAATATACAGTATTTTTGAATATATCAAAAGGTAATGACTGAAATTCTTTCAGGATTTTTGAAAATACATTATGACAGCAGAAAATTAATTAAGTTTGTATATTTGAAAATTCATAACCAGCTCTCCTCTTCCTTAATGGCCTCACATCACCCTGGGCTATGTAAAAAATAATGCAATTTATGAAAACTACAAAATTCCAAGACATAAAATGAGAAAATACAGCAAAGTATGATTTATTTATTCTTGTTATATATTATAAAGTAAGGGTACTTGTGTATTGCCACTTACTAAAGTGCTTCATTTATTTAGGACCTGTTTCTTTGTATGAAATACTCCCTACCGCTCAATCTGTTCATGCACTGAGGCACTGTAAACCGCTTTTTTTTTCCAGTTGCTTTCACCTTAGCGTGAGAAAAGACAAAGAAAAGTGACAGAATAGATGGGAAATGTATAATTTGGGCTATACATTTGCACGTTGGGGGGGGGGGGGTAAAGTATTTAAAAAACCATGTGCACGAGAGCTGGGCATAATGGCCAACTTCCATCCCCTTTGAAAGAACTTGGACAAACTCAAGGTTCCAGTAAGCAGCTTCTTTATATAAGATACCAATACTGCAACCTTCTGCTAAACCTGTCAAAAAACTTCCAGTAGAGTCAAAACGTATTAGTAACTGCCCTATTTTCTTGAGAAAGGTCTTTTGTTTTTTTGTCTTTAAAACTAAAAATATATGTTGTATTTCATAACCGTAACTGTTTTTTTACAATAACACTACCAGAAATAATATTTTACGATGATATTTGCAATAATTCAAGATAAAGTTTAAAATTTAGATATAAAATCTTTAAATTAAGCCTAATTTAGGAATTCTAGCTTTTAAAGAAGACGAAGAAGAATAAGGCCTATTCATGTCAACCGAATAGGAAGGACTGTTTCCCCATTTTGCCCAAATTATGAGACACATTTGGAAATCAAACAGCATCTAAAAAAAAGAAGGTCTCGCCTCGATTCGATACTATTTAGAGGCATTTCTGAGATGTAGATGCAGATTTCTGAAATGTAGAGGCATTGAACTTTAGTGGCCACAGCCTTCACTCAGCTTGGTGAGTATATTAATAACAATAGAAATTACTTCATCATGGCGAATTCTAGAGGTGGATCCCAAGACTTTAACAGTGAAGTACGGTCGGGCCGAAAACTAAAGAAAGCATTGTTTTTTGTTTTTTTTTTATTGAAAATGCGTTAAAAGAAAAATCGATTCGTCGGTTTCTTCTTGGTCGATTAGTCACATATGCAGAGGCGTATCACTGTATTGTCTATCTGTACTGTCGCTGTAAATAGTACTATCACTAGGTCCATATTAAATACACTGATTATTTGATTTGTGTTCGTGATGCGAGGTCTAGTAGAATACTTCCTTCGAGAGTGATTTCCCAGTGAATTTCAAATTGATCTAATGAGATTAATGCAATACTCTCAGCTAATGACTCAGCAAAGGCGCACTCTAAATGTACACTCCTCGTTCGTACAATACTCATATCTTGAGTACCAGACAAATTTAATATAATGATACCAAAAGTTTTTGCAAACATTATATTTATTACACCATTTTCAAAAAGTTGTGAATCTCGATCTACGGATTGTATTGTCAACTCATATAGTTTCCTATAGGATTTATCAAAGGATAAATGTAGAGTGTAATTTCATTTATTTTACATACAAGATATGAAAGTCCGAACATTTCAAATTCATGTGGAGAATTTGTCCAGGATCCAACGGCACTAGCACTTTTTACAAAAGCCCAAACAAGTTTTGATGGATTTTTGCAATTCATAAATGTCAAATCAGGATAGGTACGTGAACACGTAGTAATATATCGTTGATTTGTGAATGTATGTGAAACGAGCAGTTTGTTATTATTTCCACTAACGCTTAATTTCTCTATTGTCAAATAAACAGAACTCACGACTTGTTGTTTTTGTACATGAAGTATCACTTACAACAGATAGACTGTTACATCAGGTACAGTGCCAAGTACTTATCACAAAATAAAATTGGAAGGAGCGGGTTGTAGCTTTATGTCAATCTTAACATTGAGAGGCAACCAATGAGGTATATTAAATAGCTAATGATTTATTCTCCCAACCAAGTTCTAATCTTTAGTTGTCGCATCTCTAAGTATATTGGAAGTGTCAGTGTCCGTTTTATATTAATATCCAATAGCCGTGCCCCTCAATTTCTTATATGAAATTGGGCTCATCAACATGTCTTGTATGCAATTAGCATAATTTAAAAGATTATCGGTTGTGCTCACCAATATTCCATTTATTTACACACTGTTTGTCTAAACAAATTGTGCAGTATACAATTTTCATTGGATATCTTTTGAACCAAATTACTGCTTTAAAATTTTAATTGGATATATTTGTGGAAAAGCTGCATGGGAGGGGGAAAAGTTGCCCTCTAGTCACCTTTGACTTAAAACAGGAGCTAAAGGAGGCTCTTTCAAAACTGATTCTACTACACCTTCTATGTGAACCCCTATATAACCCATGAACATAGTTTAAAGTCCTTGCACAAAGATTTGGAGTGTTTTATTAATTCTGAAATTGTTGTTACAGGATCTTTGAACTATTTTGAACCCAAAATGTTATCTTAAAATTTTAGTCAGAATCATTAGGGGAGAAGAAAGTATGGGGAAGGGCTAGGGTGGATAGCTCTCGATAAACTGTCGAATCTTCAAAAGAAAGCTAAACCTTTCACTTTCCCATAAAATGAGCCTGCTTGAAAGTTAATATGATCACCTCTTCCATAAGGCCTTATATGCTACGGGCCATAACTTACAACCCTTACCCGTTTGGTTCTGGGGATTTGTTTGAACCTCAGTGCTGTTTTTGTATGATCTTTAGAATAATCTAAACAAATGATTATCTCAAAAATTTTATTGGATGCATTTGGGAAAAAGGGTGTTTTTGGGGGGCCTTTGATCACATTTGATTTTTAAAGGGACTCTAGAACTTTAAGTTCACAATCAAATGAACCCATTTTAAAGTTTCTAAAACAGCTCTGTCGATACAAAGTGCCTTAGCTAGAGAAAAAGTAAAAAAAAAAAACTATATTGCGCACAGTTTACTTTTTACTTAGACAGGGCTATTGCACTGACTTTGATAATTACAACAAGGCTGCGATGCCTAAGACAGATTTTGTGGATGAAAGATGATAGATTGTCAAATACATTCTTTGTCTACTAGCCGTCTAGAACCAAAGAAAATGTAGTTCGTCCCTTAAGAGGTTGGGAGGATGTCGTCAAATAGATTTGAAGGAAATTGCAACTACTTGGTAAGGGGGGGGGGGAAAGAAAGGGAAAGGTTTAATAGACTGAAATAGAGAAGGGGCATAGGTAGCTAGGTGATTTGCCGGCATTCTCATAGTGTCTCGGACGAGAACCAGACGCGTTCGAAAATGGCGGTTGCAGAGTCGTCCGGGGCACGGTCAGAAACCAGGTGAATTGACCTTGTTTCACGCATCTGTTCGGCTGTCGGCGGTCCACCCTCGGCGCGAAGACCGGACGCACCTACACAGGGAATGAACCAAACCGGCATCGTCGGCCTGGCTCTCAGGCCCGCGTCAGTCCGGGTGACGAGCAATGCAACTCCGGCGTCCTCCGAGGGACACCAGGGAAACAGCATGCGACCGCCCGGCCGCAAGGCCTGCAGCCATTGCTCGGGCGGTGCGGCCATACCCGCGTTGACGTAGATGATATCGGACGGTTTCAGCGGTGATGTGACAGCGTCGGCGGCAATCAACAGGACGTTTTCGAAAGGCACGAGGTTTCGTTTCGCTGACGCCGCCAGCGCCGGTTCGATCTCATAGGCATCGACTTGACCGCCCGGCAGGACAAGCATTGACAGGATGGCCGAGTAGTACCCGGTTCCGGCGCCGATGTGGCTGACATGGTCCCCTGACCTGGGTGCCACCAGACCGATCCATCGTGCATGCAAGAATGGTTCGCCGTTGTGAATCCCCTTGAGCGGGTCGAGGGCCACCAGGAGGTTTTGATAGAGGTGTCGCGGATCGCCATCGGGCGTTTGGACATAGTTGCGTCCGACTCGGATCTGCCACGGTCCTGGGCCCATGAAGGCCTCCCTGGGAACCAGCTCGAAGATCCGCTCAAGACGCGGGTCCGTCGATTGACTGGCGGCTGCCATGAGGCTTGCGAAAAAGGTGCGTGTGGATTCCAGGCCCGAATGGGTCATTGCGTGTCCGTTTCCGATCCGGGCCTCTGTGGTGTGGATGGTTTGCCCTTTCCGAAGGTGTAGCCGGTTTCAACGGCTTTGCGTCCGAACTTCTCACGCACCTTGTCGACGGCTTGTTCGGCGACAGCCCGCTTGGCGGCATCGATGTCCACGAGGTCCGGTGGATCGGCCACATCGGCCTAGAGACACAGAGACATCTTAAGATTCAATTTGGGTTTCAAGAGAAAAAGAACAGTAGAGCAAGCATTAAGTTACCTGACTGCCATCACTAATAATGGTTGAATAATGAACATAAATTAGGGGCAATTTTCTTAAATTTAAGAAGGCATTTGATGTGGTTAAAAGTGATCTTCTTCGACTTAGCATATACAGAATCCATGGGAATTCTTTCTAGTTTTTGAAGTGTTTTCTATCTGATATCGGTCAATATGCAATATTTCATGATTATTAATCGCAAACGGTTCCGTTGAACTCAACCCCCGTTCAACTCGAAATTCCGTTTAACATCACTCAATCCTTCTTCTAACCAAACCCTCATTCAATTCAGAATGCTTGCAATTCGATCCTCATTCAATTAAACGCCTGGAATAGGTTTGGTTAGGTCAAATGGGCTCGATTTGAATCAAAGTGGCACAGGAGTGACCTAAAGCTGAGTTCAGTCGAACAGGGTTGAGCTGAATGAGGGTTGAGTTACAAAAATACCATCGTATACTGTTAATAAGTTATTTGGAGCTCCATAGGAATCAGTTTTGGATATTCTACTTTTATAATCTTCTCTCCTCCCACCGTCTTTACTAACAATACTACCAAGGTAAGTGAAGCCGCGCACCAGATCAATATTTTCTTTATCCAACGTCACCTTTTCATCTTCAGTTATTCCTAGCCTTAGCGACTTAGTCTTCTTAACGTTAATTCTCAAACCTATTCTAGCACCTTGAACTCACAAAACCTCTAAAAGTTCATTCAATTTGCTCCCACATTCATCTTCGGTGCTTAAATCATCAGCATAATTTAAGTCCAGGAGAGCTTTTTGTCCCCATTTGCATCCGTGGTCTCCCATTGCCTTTTCTTTGGTCCTTAAGACGAAGTCCATCAAAATGATCCATATAAAGGGGGATAGAACACAACCCTGCTTAACTCCTGATTAAATACAAAACCAGTTGCTAACCTCATTTCCTACCTTAACCACAGCAGTATTATTCTCGTACAGGACGCTGCTGACGCTCGAGGCGTGGATCGACCGCCGAGACCGGCTGGTCTTCGTGGTCAGACACTACGCCTGATCCTCATGCAGGCTTTTGCAGATCGTCCTGAACGGCCCCGGAGACGGGGCCGTTCCCGTCTACCCGAGCAAGCCCTTACGAGGCTTCGATCCGGCGGCCAGTGCGACGACGGCCTGTTCGATCCGCTGTCCCGCACTGGAGACCGCCTCTGCTTTGACCTCGAGTGCGGCAATCTTCTCATCCAGCGTTTCATTCAACCCCTTGAGCTGTCCGGCCGCCTCCAGGGTGGCGATCATGCCGTCCTTCAGACCGACGATGCGCTGCGCGGTGTCGGCGAGCACGGCTTGCGCTTCTGCAATACCCCTCACGGCCTCCGTGGCGGCTTTCGCCCCTGCGCTGCTGGCGATCGCCGCGATCCGGGGCTCCAGATGATCGAGGCCGAGTTGCGTGAGGAGATACATGGCGATCAGGGGATCGTCGTCGGGCACATCCATGTCGAAATGCGCCCGCAGGAATTCCCGGGCTTTGGCTCGATCAAGCATCGGCCACGGCCGGTTCCCCGATGACGGCGCCGATCAGGGCCATCAGATCGGCGTGGATCGTGCTCAGGCGCTTCCTGACCATGGTGTTGACGGCCTTGTTGTCCCTGGCGGTGGCTTGCGCGAAGGAGGCGTTGGAGGTCAGGAACTCGGCGAAATCCTCCTGCGTCAGACGGTGCAGGGTGGGCAGCGGGATCACGCCGATGATCCGCTCTTCCTTTATCGCCTTTTTGACGCCGGGCAGGTCCATGAACGCCGCGCCATCCTGCTCGATGGGGCCGACAAAGGGGTTGGTCCAGCCGACGACGTTGCAGCTCTCGCCGAAGCGTTCGGCCAGCTGCTCGAACCCCGCGAGCGTATCGCTCTGGGAGGCGCCGCCAGTCACGATGGTGTGGACGAAGACGTCGAAGCCTTCCTCGACCAGGGCGACCCGATGGTCGGAGAGTTTGAGATCAATTTCGACGGCGGGATGCGCTATTATCCTGACTAGTCTTAATTGTAAAATGTCAATTTGAAAAGGAATTTATGAGAATTAAAAAAAAAATACCAAGAAATCACTCAAAAATGGTGTCAGGTTAAAAAGATAATTGCACCATTGGAACCACTATTACCGAATTACGTAAGAAAACTGCAGCTCCCTGATTTGAACAACAAGAAAATTCATTTTTTGCATGGGTAGCTTTCATGTGTTCTCCTTTTTCCTTTTTTAGAATTACAAGACTTGTCTTAACGACAAGAAAACTTAATTCGCCAATATTTTATGGAATATAATGCTGGCTTATAGGGACATCTAAAAAGAAGAATCGCGAATACTTACTGAAAAAGCAAGTTATATAGAAATAGGATCAAGTTTCATCGTAATAACAGACTCATCTTTATTAACTGACATTAGTAGGCTAAATGAGGCTTAGTTATGACTCTGTTAGGTTATCGAAATTCTCTTTATTTTACGAAATTATGGATTAACAAAATAATTCAATCAATAAATTCATTCGTTGTTTCAAAACCATGAGGGTATGTATAATTAGAGCTTATGTTGTAAATCCCTAGAAGTCTAGTTGATTCTTGTTAGCTTGAGAAAAACAGACTGAAATATAGTCGCGAATATGAAATGGAAAGCAAAGCTGGTACAGCTATCCAGCAATTGGACGTCGCATGAAGTTTTAGTCTTATCCATTACAAAAATTTTGCATAGGTCGATAACGTACTTTTTCTTGGACTGAGATAAGACAGATGGATAAATGAGCATTCAATAAATAAAATCACTAATCCTTTCAATGGCTTCATGGCCTTTTAAGGAAAGGAATCATGCAAAAACCTTTAAACAAAATCAAAACAAAAATGAAGAGCTGCTTTATAATCTGAAGAAGACAAAAGCTGACAACTTGGTGAGTTTCGCTGTAAATTAATCAGTAATTTAGGATGTAGGCCTACTCCTAAATTAAGTTACATTAAAGTTTAATTAAATTACATGAAAATTTAATTCATTTAAATTAAATTTTACGTCTGTACTGCTGACAAACACGCTAAAGGTTTGGGTGCCCCCTGCTGGTGCCTCTAGGATCAAGCTTGCTTCGAGCCCTGACACACATTGAGCAGTCGATGGGTTTGTCTCGCAAACGACGGCGGCAACATTATATTGACTCGGCAATGAAACACTTAGGGTTAGATTTTCTTGTACACCAACATTGATTGTAGATACGGAAAAAGCGCCAACACCATTTTCCAAGCGCACGATACCATCAGTCCCTGCGGCGGCTAGCGCAACGATATCGGCAGACGCGTGCCACTGGGCGTGCAACTTAAAAACATTAATACCGGGAATGCTCGGTGCCAGGGGCATGTTCTGGCAGGTGAACATAAACTCTATTTGCCCTGAAGTTGCCGAGTTAGGTGTTAGGCCGAAGGCAAAGGGCTGCACGCCACCCGCTGGAATATCTACCGGTGTGTTGGGTAGTCCCGTGAAGGCGTTTGTGAACGGATCAGTAGTTTGAAAAGTAAACCCAACGTCAACAGGCGTTGCAGGACTAAAGTGACAACCTAAAGCAGTTTCATTAACCGTATTTATCATGGTTGCAAAGGCATAAACCGTCTGGCCGACGGTGGTCGTTCGACTCTGCGGTAAGATCGCAGCGATCACGGGACTTTGACCTGGGAAACGCATGGCGTCTTGGAGATCCGAACCCGCTCGATGTTCTCTTATGTTTATGAAACCGTCACCATCAGAATCGACCAATGCATCAAATGGGTTAAGCGGATCAAGACCATTAGCAATCTCGGTCTGATCGTCAATACCATCATTATCATCATCCTGATCTAGCTGATCGATCACGCCATCTAGATCAAAATCAAAATCTATCTGTATGGGGTTGGTGCCCAGAACATGTACTTCCTGAGCATCACCTAGACCATCGGAATCACTATCCCACCGCAATGGATCTGTAAGGTAGGTTTGAACCTCCTCGAAGTCGGATAATCCATCCGCATCTGTATCACGGTTGGTTGGATTGGTCCCATGCGTCACGTGTTCCGATGCATTCGTTTAGCCTGTACTGGATGGCCGAATAGCATAAATTTTGGTGTCTTTTCATTCTTGTTCTGAATATTGTGATAAAAACTACTTTGATCTTCTATCTTCATAGCCATGGACTCTGGAGTCGAAATATACTTTTATGCAGCTTATTATTTACAAACAGTCACCCAAACGGGTAACAAAAGGGTTTTTTTGAAAATTTTTCGGTTTAGTATGCAGCCTATTCTCTTCAGCTTTCAGCACCACGCATGTCTCAGAAGCCTAATCAACAACTGTCATTCCACTGGCTTCTATTATGTCAATTTTAGATTTAAGGTGCATCTTTCTATCTTTCTAAGGTGTGTTTTTCTATTTTTCTAAACCCTACTATATAAAAAAAAAAAAATGCTATGTATTCTATATTCGACTTTAGGTCTTCACTGCAACCACCTTTTAATAACGGTATTAAATAGAAAAAAAAATTCAACTGAAAGTAAGGAGCAACATTAAACCTTAAAACGATCAGAAATTATCATGTATATAAGGGGGTGGCACCCTCTTTAACACCTCGCTCTTCACGCTAAAATGTTTTGGCACTTTAAAAAAATTATATATTTTTTTTAATAAACGACCCTTGTGTTTCAGGAGCTGTTTTTAAAGAATTGGGACAAAACTTAGACTTTAGCGTACACAGCAAGGCGTTAAGTAGGGGACAGACCCCTTATATAAGTAACAATTTCTGTTCGTTTTAAGTTTTATTGTTGCCGCTTAATTTAAGTTAAGAAAACTTGTTTTTCTCATTTAGTTTCTGATCGTAAGAAAAAAAAAGAAAAAAAGTGTAGCTGGCTCCACTTTCACGGAGAAATCCCCTCCCTACGGAAACATCCAACCAACAATTCAATCTTGGTAAAGATTTATCCCGGGCATTTAACCTTAACCTTTCCACATGTAAAATTGCATAGGTAAAGAGAAAGCAAAACATATAAAGAAATTTCGTATAGGAATTCTGGCACGTTTCCCCAGTGGACAATTTCCCTAGAAAAGTTCTAATCAAGTTTCACTATTAATTTTAATAATAGTTACAATTCCTGAATCAGCCATAAATAGTAATATTTTTTCGCTAGAAACGCTTTCTTTTTGCAAAACAGGTTTTTAAATTTTTGGTTACAAGGTTAGTCTGGTTAGTCTTTCCTAGGTTGCAGCTATCGCTGGAACCATGATGAAGGTGGTTCTATCAATTATTTTAAACTAAAACCTTTCCTAAAAGTTTGCTGCTGAAATATAAAAAAAAAAGTGTGGCGAATATCAAGACTTTGTTTGTAGGCTACTTGACACCAAGGAAGTGTAAAGCCACTTACAAGAAAAATACAAGGCCAATAGAAGTAAAATACAGTCTTTTGCCTAACAGAGATGAGATAAGAATAGTGGATAGGATAATAGAAAGGAATCAAACAATGCTCGGTGTATATTTAAATTTTTTGACGTGAATACAATATTTAATTTATTCTAAGATATCCTATGGGTGCCTTACAAAAGGGTCAAGCCTGGATTTTGGCCTCCCACTATTCCTGAAATATTAAAAATATGTCTCAAAATTATCGTTACCCCAAAAACATCCTTCTTACAGAAAAGCTTGTTGGCCTAGGCAAGTCCTTAGACTTTCATACAATTGATTGAATATGTTGTATAACACTCTTTCCTCCCCCTCCCCAAAAATAATATTAAAAATATAAAAATAAAGGCTGTAATTTATTGCTACTTTTGTTAGTATAATTACCAAAATGCAGAAAGTTATCTTCTTATTATCCTCTTTCTTCTTATTAAATTGACAGTAATCAAGCAGCAGAAAAAAAAATTTTATTATAGAAAATTCAATGAGAATATATATTTGGGGTATATATCTGATCATCTAAGGGGAAAGTGGTATTAAAGCAAAGTATTACACTTTTTGAATGATAGTATTTTAAATAGTTTCCTTACTTTTAAAGGCCATTAGTGCAATTAGGTCTTTGGGTCAGATTTTTGCAAATTAGGCAGGGGTGGAATAAAGTAGGGTAAAATTCTAGTTAATTGACGTTCGAAGACGGCACGACCTGTTGAAAGGTTTGAAAAACCGAGGGCACAAATTGCACCAAACTCACGGATTCCCTTTCGAGCCATTCCCCCATTCCCCGCAAGTCCCGTAACAGGCCGCCAGTGTCGGGAAAACATACAGCCGACTGCCCCAAGGTCACCGGCAAAAGGAACTCAACGATACAATCTACGAACGCAAGGGTTGTTTTTTGGGCAAGAACATCGCCAGCGTTAAATTGGAAATGGTCTTTGAACCATGCCAGTTCATTGAGGATGTTTTGGTGCGTGAGGACCACACCTTTTGGCTTCCCAGTCGAACCGGAAGTATAAAAAATGAGCGCAGGTCCGCCATTCGCCGTTTGCACCTGGCTCATGGCTCGGGGTGATTCATTGGCGCGAAATATTTCAGGCCCAACGACTACTTGCCCTGGCTTGGGATGCAGATTCTTACTGATCTGAAGATATTTACTGAAACTAAACATTGAACTATAATAAATACCGAAAGCTTAAAATGCAAAAAAATACCATATCACGGTAAATCAGTACTGTCATTAATGAACATCAGAAGTCAACACCGCAATCTTTGCTCAATTATTAAAAGATAAATGAAAAAAGAAGAAGAATACAAATAGTAACAAAATACGTATCGTAAAATACGGCAGAGTATAGAAGTGGTAAATAAGGTCAAAATGAAACTAAAGTTAGACAAAACCTAGTATAAAGTGGATCAAAAAAGGTAAAGCACAAAGAAGTCATAAGATTGCTTAAAATAGAGAGAATTTTCTAAATTTGAAAGAAAATTTAGTAGACGTAAATTTTATTTAGCTTGTTTAGTCATATCGTGTAGGTGGATGTCCCATGTAAGACTGGATTTTGATGTCTAGAATGAGGAGTGGTATGTATGGGAAACATGTGGTTTAAGAAATGATGTGAGCTATTCGAGAAATTCAAAGCACATATGAAGCATTTATTGTGTTGCGAGAGCAACACTTCGGTTTTGTCGTGTTTTTTTTTTTTTTTCTAGCACCCCGAATGAAAGACTAAACTAGATCTAAGTTGCATGAACAACGTGTGGTGTTTCGGCAACCTTTGTTCAGCTTTGCCGAGTAAAGTGTTGCGAAAACAACAGCTTAGTTTTGTTCCCTCACTTCGATTAAACGCTGAAGTTGTTAATCTGTAAGGATCTTAAAATGAATACTAAGTGCACTAACATACAAAAGTTGCAAACCCGTCGTTTCTTGTCTTTTCTTTTCCTTGTTCTGGCTGTAGATCTGGTGATTTGTTGTTGTCCTTTTCTTTCCTTGTCTTTTAACCTTCATGTTTGAGTTTTTTTTATTCCTCCTCTCTCTTCAGTTTTCTCCTTCTTTAGTTTTTACTCCCGGTTTTTCTTCCTTTTTTTCTTTGTCACTGTGCGCGAAACTTGTGAATAATTCCTGGTTCCCTATACTTTGGTTTGTTACAGAACATTTACCAAATGCATATCTTCTGTTGGGGACCAGTTTTACTGTCTGACTTGACTTTGACTTAGCTCATCTATCGGGTGCTGCTCGGCTTAGAGAGTGACTTTCTTCTTCCTCCATCTGCTTTGGTTCATAGCAAGCGATTGGACTTCACTCCGTCTGGTATTTACTATCGCCAGACCTGGTGCAGTCTGTCCATCGTTTCTTTGATCGGCCGCGAGGTCGCTTCCAAGCGTTTTTCGTAGGGTCGAAGTCGAAGATCGTCTTTGCAAGTAAATGCAGGGGTATTTGAAGCAGGTGTCCAAACTCTCGCTAAGATATGCTCGGCTACTTGGGTTGAAAACTGAGTCTGCTTGGTGAGCTCCAGCAGTTTTTCGTTACTCACGAAGTCGAACTATCCCAGACTTTCGATCCTTCTCAGGCGCTCGAATGCATCGATGGCATTCGATGCGGTTTGACCTTCCCATGGTAGAAGACGCTTTGGATATCCTTTCTTGCAGCTCGGAGAGAAATGAGCCATCTACAGAAATTGTGGAGCCCAAATGGGTAAACCTTTGGACAACTTAGATGCTAGCTCTTCTGTCCTGGCTAACTGGAGTGACATCAGCCGAACGCCCCTGCGTGCCGCCATCCAGGACCTTGCGGGAGAGGGGCTTATCATCGTGCGCCCGCAGGTCGGTTCGGTCGTGGCGCCCTACGATGCCGACAGGGTGCGTGAGGCGATATTCATACGCGCGGCCATCGAGGCGGCCATTGCCCGCCGGCTGGCGGAAACAGGTATCGACGAAGCGGTGTTGGCCCCGATCCTGGCCGCCCAGGAAGCGGCAGCTGCCCATGACGATTACCGGACGTTCTTTCGCTATGACGAGCAATTCCACCAGATGCTGGCGCAGATGGCCTCCGTGCCGAATGCCTGGCAGATGGTGCAGTCGGTCAAGGCGCATATCGACCGTCAACGCCTGCGCCTGATGTCGACCATCGTTGGCCGGTCACAACAGGCATATGACGATCACATAAAGCTGCTTGAATGCATCAAGCGCGGCGACGCCAGCGGCGCGGCTGCGGAAATGCGAAACCATGTCAACTCGGCTCTGGAAGCCGTGGAGACGGAAGAGGGCAATCCCTAGCGGGCCGATTACGGCTTGTTCAGGATGCAAACGTGTACTAGTATACAAGTAACCAAAGGGAGGAGAAATCCAGATGAAAACTCAGCTTCACACACTCTTGCTTGCGGGCGCCGCTGCCCTGGCGATGACGGCGGGCAGCGCGCTTGCCGATACCGAGTTGCGGATCACCTGGTACAATGATGGTAACGAAGGCGAGGTACTCCGCGACATCCTCGATCGCTATGAGGCGAGCAATCCGGACGTCAAAGTGACGCTCGATGTTGTGCCCTACAAGGCGATCCTGGAAAGCCTTCCGGTGCAACTTGCTGCCGGCGACGGACCTGACCTCGCTCGCGTGACAGACCTTGGCGGTTTGTCGGAGCATTACCTTGATCTGACGCCACACATTTCCGATGCGGCTTACTGGAACGAGAATTTTGGACCATTCCTGAAATGGCTTCGGGCACCGGGCGACGACAGCTCGATTGCCGGCTTCATGACGCAGCTGACCGTGACCGGACTTAGGTCAAGACAACAACCCTGAATGGAAAACCATTTCTATAAATGAAGCCGATGGCAATCTGGTCTCACCTACCGGTTCTGTTGGTTATCGTTGGGGTGAAAAAGGCAAATGGAACATTACACAAACCGACGGTAAATCAGGTCATGAGCTTGAGTTAAGACTAAGCCTTAAAGGCAGTCATGACCACCTTGTTTCTGTTGCATTCCCTTATTTTGGTGGTGCAGAACACGAATTCGGTTACTTCCAGAACACTGAGCACGATGATTTAATTCAGCGTAAGATCCCGGCAAAAGAAATTAAACTAGCCAACGGTGAAACAGCCCTCGTTGCTACAGTATTTGATTTAACCCTAGCCAACTATGGTGTAGACAACGGGTACGACGACCCGAATACCGCTAAATCATTTGATGAAGATTTGCCTTATACACCAGCTTGGCAAGAGCAAATTACCGGTGTGCCACGTGCAGATGTCATCAAGATAGCGCGTGAATTTGCAGACAGTGCAGCGAAAACCAAAGGTCGTTCCATGATCATTGTGGGTGCCGGTATGAACCACTGGTATCACATGGACATGAACTACCGCGGCCTCATCAATATGTTGATGATGTGTGGCTGTATTGGTCAAAGTGGTGGTGGCTGGGCTCATTACGTTGGCCAAGAAAAACTTCGTCCTCAAACCGGTTGGCAACCGCTTGCATTTGCATTGGCTTGGCAGCGTCCACCGCGTCACATGAATGGTACCTCGTTCTTCTACAACCACTCTAGCCAGTGGCGTTATGAAAAACTTGAAATGACCGAAGTGATTTCGCCTACCGCCAATAAAGACAAATGGTCAGGCTCAATCATTGATTTCAATACTCGAGCAGAAAGAATGGGCTGGCTGCCGTCAGCACCTCAGTTGGGAATGAACCCACTGCAATTATGCAAAGACGCTGCAGACGCGGGAATGGCACCTAAAGACTATGCGGTACAACAACTTAAATCAGGTGATTTGAAGTTCGCATGTCAGGAACCGGATAACCCGCGACCGACGTGTTGAGCAGGGTCAACCCCCTTAATATACGAAATAATTTCTGTTAGTTTTATGTTTTAATGCCACTCCTTACTTCCAGTCGAAAAAATTCTTTCCTTAATTTAATTTCTGATGTTTTTTCAATATTGCCAGGAAATCAGGCTTCACCTCCACGGAAAAAACCCCTCCCTCGGTCCTCTAGAATCTCAACCCTTTCAGATCCCCTAGAAAGTATAATCCCTTTGATATCTTTAATTACTTTTAACATCTCTACATACGAAATTGAGTCGCTAAAGTGAAGGCAAGACAAATAATAATAATTTCATATAAGAGTCCTGGTACATTCCCCCAGTGTAAAGCTTCCCATAAAAATTTACCCCCAGAAACTTCCTTCCTCATTGAAAATTTTCCCCAATGAAAATCCCCTCGGTAGAAAATCCCCCCTAACACCTGAAAAATAAGTACAAGTTTCCTGATAACAAATACAGTACGTAAACCCCCCTCTATATAATATATCCTCTACCCAGGACAAAAATATTGGGTAAGACCTTGGGTAAAACCCATTTTGTAAAAACGAAAATTTCCAGAAACACATGAGATGTGATGCAATTTGAACCTATCGATTCACCCTTGACACGCATATTACCTCAAGAAAATATATCAGGATTAAACCCCTTCTCAAAATTTTTACTCTCCTCCTTGTTATCAGTAATTTAACAATTACTATAATGTAATATGAACTGGTCAAATATTGGACAGAAAATCGTTTAGACTAATAAAATTAGAAAATAGAATTATGTTTTTCATCGAATTTGTCTTTTGTTGAATGAGTACAAAACGTGCGTAGGCAGTGAATAATTTCTTTATACTAGCCTACACTGTCTTTCAGGGGTACAGATCGGAGGAGGTAGTTGCCCCTTCCCCTCTCAAAGAATTTTCCCAACATAATGTAAAATAACTCTTTTGGTAATTTCATCGAAAATAAGAATGAAAAAATTACCTTTACATACCTAAAAAAAAATTTATTTTTGTATTTTTATTAGCTCTTTCCCGAAATTTGACTTTCACCAAATTAAAAAAACAAAAACAAAAAAAAAACGGAAATATTTGGATTGTGTGGAAAATATAAGACATGGCAGAATAGTAAAATTCTTTACCTTTTTTTTGGAAGGGGGGGTAGGCAGGTAGTGATGGCTAAAAGACCATTTTCTTACAGAAAGAAACTTTTAGATGTGACAGCTCTTTCCCTTGAGTTGTCTCTGCACGTTGGAAGTTCATTAAATAATACTCTTTATTTCAGTTAAAAAACTAGCCTTTTTTGCATGTGTAATCAACCTGAAGTGGTGACTATCACGAATACAAATCAATTAATGTTAAGATCGCAAGTTTTGACCGTGATTTCCACTCCCACTTAGACTCCTATATTTTTAAACTACAAGAAAATGCTAATCTTAATCTATGGTGAAATATAATCGCTAAGTATCAAACAAGCAAAAAAAGGCACAAGTAAGCGGTTAGAACTAGTTTCATATGGTATCAAACTTGTGTGTTTAAAATAGGCTGAAAATTCGTTAAAAAGCTGAAAGTCCGTTATAATTATCAAAATGGACTAAGCCATAGTTAGGGGACAACCACCCTTGTCCTATAACATCTTCCTTATTTCTGAAGCCTTGGCACTTCTAGCCTTTTTACGATAATATCAAAAACTTGGGCAAAAAGTTGCAGTTTACTTGCATTAGCAGCCCCAGTCACCTCTCCCTTGCAAAATACTCTGTCATTCCCCCTCTCCCTGAGACTTGTATCAGTGTTTACCTGTGATTAAGGCTACTGAAGTGCTAATAACAGAAAAATCAAGTCATTTTTGTCTCTGAACCCATCTTAGTTCTGTTCATTTTTGAAAACTGAAATTTTCAAACAAATTTATTTTCGTCGTTTCAAAATTATGAAGATTTTAGGGCTTTACGACGTTTTTGTCAGTGCTGTCACGTTGAACCTTGAAAGTAAGCAAATAAAATTAATTAGTTAAATTTGACAACGCTTTTCACCGAAAAACTCAAATATTAACAGTCCAAGCATGCTCAAGTCAATCATAGATTGAGGCGCCATGCTGTTACCGCCGGAATCAGAGTTTTCCGAACCGATCAAGGTTAGCAACTGGCCGTCGGCGCCCGCTTTGGCGATACCGTACATCGGATTGTGCGGGTTATTGCCAGTGTCGTTTTCTGAACGCGCCGGAATTACCGCACCGTTGATATTGGCGGCGGTGGTAGGCGAAACGCGGGTCATCATCCCTCGCAGGAAGGCACTGTCCGAATCGAAGGCCAGACCC
>JAAAKM020073195.1:147114471-147133130 GCA_010016025.2 Alatinidae sp. Z8VKAUB7J3
GGTTGCCGGGTTCACAATGGATGGCACCATATCGCCTGGCAGACCCTGACGTTCATAACCGCCCGTTGTCAGAAAATCCAGTTGGCCACCTTGCCGCCCAACCAGTACGTTGGAGCCAGCCTGACTGGACCCCCCCGCAAGGTCAAATGCGATGAAGGGGATCTTGCCGGCTCCTGCCTGGCTGATTCCGCATAGACTACTGACCAATGGGGACAGATCTGGAGCCAGGGCCGCTTGCACGCCACTGGGTAACGTCACCATGCTGCTGCCAAGTACGGCGCCGGTACCCATCATAAAACCCTGGGACAGGAACTCGCGGCGCGTACGTGGCCGAGGATGATCCGCATGACACATCGGGTCGTCGTATTTACGTTGTCTACGTCTACGCATGTTGATTCCTCAAATACCTCGTAAGAAAAGTCTGATTGCTCAGCGTTGGTGCTCTACGCTCGTGATTTAACATGTCAGTACACCGCCTCAGTTGACAAGCATTGCTGCGCTGCCCAGAACGGACGCGCAGGCGGCTTTTGTTACTGATTCAGTTTTGTCTGCAGGGCAGGCCCCGCTGCAGGGTGACAACGCTGTTATCAGCGAGGAAACCTCTGCTCTCAAACCGGCCTCTGCTGGCTGGTTTGTGAACCCGATACCAACAATGTTGTTCCACAACGGGTCGATTACTACATTGGGATCGGCAAAGGCGACCCCTGGGTCGGCGTTGAAATCCAGACCGGGGAAGTAAGTTGCCCGTGCGCTGGTGTAATGAAATCTGAAACAGATATCGCCACAGAGGCGAGTGGGGCTAGATTTACTGAAAACGACATGTGATTTGAACAGTTTTTTATCTTTATCATAACATTTTGTTATCCAAATATTGGTAGAATTTAAAAGATCGGTTTGATTTAAAAGTTAGATTTACTGAAAACGAGATGTGGTTTAAACAGTTTTTTCGTTTATCATAACATTAAAAAAAAACGAACACTAGTCGAACTAAAAAAAAATAAGTGGACATAAATGTGTTCGTGTCACTCCGTTTACTTTTACGTTTGCAATACGAAACTAGTTCCCATGAATGTTCTCTACTTTTAAATCTTGCTTTTAGAAGTGTTGGAAATCAAAGACTCAAAAAACCTTATCACTTCGGAATAAATATCTTTAGTTTTCAAGAAACTATAAGTAGTACCCTAGGCTTTTGAAAAGTGGGTAGTTTGAAGGGTCGTGATCCAACTTATGAGTTTTGGTGAGTTTTTTATTTTAAGTTCACCTTTATTATTCATCGTAATTTTTTGTTTTTTTTAGATTTAATCTCCTCATTCTTTGTGAAAAATGTTTTTTTTTTAAGTTTGGATTCCTTCATGAATTAATACTAGTGTTCCTGAAGTCTCGATAATGTTTATTCTCCTATGCTATGAAAACAGACTCAACTGTCTTGCCAGTAATGTCAGAAAACTATATTTTTATTTTACAAAGTAATGATTGAAAAATAATCAAAAATCTGCCGGGCTAGTTCTTCGAATCTCGTTGAGAAATTAAAATAAAACCGAAGTGGAATTACGTGGAAATGTTTATAAAAGATCTGGAGGAGGAGAAATGACAAATTTTGATTCCAAGAAACAAGAAATCTAAGAAATACTTTAGGAACAAATTTGCTGAGCTTTTAAAATTTATTCCTTGATGATAGTTTTGTGTTTTATTCCTTCGTATCTTGTAGAGCTTAAATAAGAGTTATAGATTTATCCTCAAATTATAGCTTAGGTGCTTTTTTTAAGTTTTAATGTCGGTCTTAGTGCTTTTCTCTGAAAAGCTCATTTTGTGGTTATAGATTTAAAATTAATGTTTCGAAAATAAATGCACTGGCTTCAATTAATATCGAGGATGACCTTTATTTTGTAAGAAAATAAAAGTCTTATGCACAAAATCTGATTGCAGAATGGTTTTGATGATGGAAGTTACAATCAGGATTGAGTATGGGAAAAAAGTGGACTAGTAGGATTTATAGTGGAACTAGAAAAAGTGGACTAGTAGAGTATTATAAATCTAGTGGTTTCTAGTGGTTTCTAGTCAATAATCTAGTGATTTATGTGTTGATTTAGTAATTATTTTTCAAGAATCTATTGATTTTTTTTACCGTATGTTAACCCTGTACCTAAAGTAATAGCAACAATGTAATTACTTTGTCCAATCATTGTAAAGCTGAGAGTGCTTATTCTGACGAAAGTGGATCTAGTTATATAGTGCTTAATCTTTGTTTGCCTGTCATTAGTGCTGCTTCATTTAATTACTGCTAATCAGTAAAAACTATTTCTCTTGTTGTCGTTATAGATGCATTGTCACGGACAGAAATAAAACTGTCGTTTCAGAAGTAGCTGACAAAACAGTTTTTTTCGTGGCAGCCGGCAGAGGCTGATGTTTATCCTGGTGATACTCTTGTTATGGACTGCAAGGTTTCTAATACGGGAGGCAGCTGTTTGTGGCAAACCTACAGAAAATAAGCTGAAAGTTTTTGATTGACTTGGGAGAAAAGAGTAATGGAATCTAGGTTATTATAGAGAGCTAAATGTGTTGGTCCAACGGCTAGAAATTGTTTATTTTCCGTTTAATCAGCATTTAATTAAAAGACTTTATAAAATAACTTGAATGATTTAATTGCAAAAATCTATTTTGCAATATTTAATAATTCAATTGGCTGGGGCTTATTTTGTTGAAATTGATAGCATATGTACTAATTTGAATGTGGAGTTTTGCAATTGCCTCCTAGGTGTAAAAGAAAACATTTTTCATCTTTAAAAAAAAGAAAAGTAAGAAAAAAAGCACCCTCATAAAATCAGTTAAATTTACCCCTCTTTCAATGGAATTTGCGCCCCCTCCCCTCATCATTTCTAAGACTTTTTTGCAAATATATTCTTGTTAAAAATCATGCATTAAATCCATTGGTCCATTTTTTTTACAAGCTATCCACAACTTGATGTAAAATCTCGATTTTTGCCACTGTACCATACTACTTCTAGCCCTCTGGTACCTTATGGCAGCCCCTCGTCATTCCTAAGACATTTTCCAGATTTTTGTTTTTTTTCTGTAGGCCACTTCCGAACGTGATACGCAATCTCAATTCACATCGCCGCGTCACACTATGACTGACCCTCTGGCACCCTCTAGTACCTCCCCCCTCCTCCATTCTCTACCTAAATGACCTTAGTCATTTTCCAGATATTTTCTTGTTAAAAATCATATATTAATGTCATTGGTTCATGTTTTTGCAAACCACCACTCCATGATATACCAAGTGCCACACTATGACTGGCCCTCTGGCACCCTCTGGCCCTCATGTTTGACAAGAAAATATCTTTAAAATGTCATGGGAATGATGGAGGGGGTGCTAGAGGGTGCCAGGGGGCCAGTTATGGTGTGACACGGTGACGTGAATAGACATGGTGTATCATAGAGGGTTGGGTTGTGAAAGCATGAACAATGGATTTAATGCACGATTTTTAACAAGAAAATATCTGGAAAACGTCTTAGAAATGATGAAGAGTTGCTAGAGGGTGCTAGAGGGCTAGTCAGTGTGTAGTATGATGGAGTGGAATGACATAGTGTATCACGAAGTGTTGGTTTGCAAAAACACGAGCCATTGGATTTAATATATGATTTTTAACAAGAAAATATCTTGAAAATGTCTTAGGAATGATGAAAAGGTGCTAGAGGGTGCCAGAGGGCCAGCCATAGTGTTGCACAGTGACCTGAAATGACATGGTATATAACAGAGAGCTGAGTTGCGAAAACATGAATCAATGGGGATGTCTCGTCCAGGACGATGGAGGGCTGCACGGCGCACCGCCCTCACGACCCCACAGCTCCTAGGTATTTTAGAAACATCTTCTTGGGACCTAATTACTAAGGTAAGATGTTTTGTAGAGAAAGTTTTAGAAGTACAGAAGATGTAATTTCAATGTGTTGAGTCTACTGTTTGATTAGTTCAATTTTGAGCTTTTTTTGATTTGTTTGTTTTTCTTGTACATGGCCACTAGCTTTTCAATACATGTATATATACATCTTTCTAAAGCGGTAGGAAATAACTACAAGTTGATAAAACCAGCACTTTTAACAATTAACATACAGTATATGTAATAAATACCATTTTATTTTCCCAGAAAATATATTCAAATTTCACTCTAGCAGGAAATTGTATTAGGCCTATTTGCAGTGTTGATGGTATGGCATGGGGCAGCAGAATGCACATTTGCCCACCCCCTCCCTCTCCCCAAGGAAAAAAACTAAATCCAGCACTGAACTCACTTTGGAGGTCATGTTCATATTTCTGACAATGCATCCATACCCTCCCCTGGATTGGCCTAGATATTACCCTAAATAATATATTCCTTTGTTATTTGAATGTAATAATGTTTTATATTTCTTTGCTACAAGTTTCTTGACCTAGTATTCAGTCTATCTTATTGGAAAATAATGACCAAGACCTGTTGGGTATCAAGTATTATTAACAAGAGTTATGAGCTCATATGGCTCTTGTGATGAGGTTGGAAGAGCCAAGAGCTCATATGGTATCATCTGGCAAAATTCTAAGAACCAATAGATTGCTTTAAAAAGAAAATCAGAGGCTTAATCCTGGTTGGGATTTAAAATAAGAGCTCTGAGTTGCAAAGTCCTTCAAATATCAAAATTCATTAAGATCTGATCACCCACTTGTAGGTTAAAAATACCTCAATTTTTATAATTTTTCCTCTCCCTTCATCCCCCCAGATGGTCAAATTGGGGAAAACAACTTTATCAAGTCAATTTGAGCAGCTCCCTGACACGCCTACCAATTTTCATCGTCCTAGCACGTCCAGAAACACCAAACTCGCCAAAGCACTGAACCACCTTCCGTCGCCGATCGACGTCGACTCCGTTACCGGGGTCCTGCCGGATAGCGATACGGCGGTTGAGCGTAAGACCAGCGACGACGAGCCGTTCTCCGGCTTGGCCTTCAAGATCATGAACGACCCGTTCGTTGGGTCGCTGACCTTCATGCGGGTTTACTCCGGCGTTCTGGAAACCGGGTCCGGCGTGCTCAACACCGTCAAGGGCGGTCGCGAGCGGATTGGCCGGATGCTGGAAATGCACGCCAACAGCCGCGAGGACGTCAAGGAGGTTCGAGCCGGCGACATCGTGGCGCTGGCGGGTCTGAAGAACACGACCACGGGTGACACGCTCTGCGATCCCCTGAAGCCGGTGATCCTGGAGCGCATGGAGTTCCCTGATCCCGTCATCGAGGTGGCGGTTGAGCCGAAGACCAAGAGTGACCAGGAAAAGATGGGTACCGCTCTGGCGCGTCTCGCCGCCGAAGATCCGTCCTTCCGCGTGACCAGCGACGTCGAGAGCGGCCAGACCGTGATCAAGGGCATGGGCGAGCTCCATCTCGAGATCCTGGTCGATCGCATGCGCCGCGAGTTCAAGGTCGACGCGAATGTCGGCGCGCCTCAGGTGGCGTATCGCGAAACCATCACCGAGATCGATTACACCCATAAGAAGCAGACCGGCGGTTCCGGTCAGTTCGCGCGCGTCAAGATGGTGTTCGAGCCGCTTGAGGTTGGCGAGGGATTTGTTTTCGAGAATAAGGTCGTCGGTGGCTCGGTGCCGAAGGAATACGTCCCGGGCGTCGAAAAGGGCTTGGCGTCGGCCAAGGATTCGGGCGTGATCGCCGGTTTCCCACTGATTGACTTCAAGGCGACGTTGATCGATGGCGCGAGCCACGACGTCGATTCCAGCGTGATGGCGTTCGAAATCGCCGCCCGCGCGGCATTCCGCGAAGGCATTCCGAAGGCCAAGCCGAAACTGATGGAACCGATCATGCGGGTCGAGGTGGTGACGCCGGAAGACTACATGGGCGACATCATCGGTGACTTGGCATTTCCCGATCGCCAAGGCTTTCATTCAGGCCGGAATCAACGTGATCTGCGACAAGCCGTTGGTCACCACATCCAGCGAGGCCAAGAAGCTTAAGAAGCTGGTGGAGGATAGCGGCGTCATATTCGCCGTCACGTACAATTATTCCGGTTATCCGGTTATCCGGCATGCCAAGGAAATGATCGCCAATGGCGAGCTGGGCGAAATTCGCGTTGTTCAGGCCGAATACGTTCAGGATTGGCTGACCGAGAAGCTCGAGGGAACCGGGGTTAAGCAAGCCGATTGGCGAACCGATCCGACAAAGTCTGGGGCGGGCGGCTGCGTGGGCGATATCGGTACCCATGCCTATCACTTGGCCAGTTATGTCAGCGGGCTAAAGGCCGAACAGATCTCCGCCGATTTGACCACGTTCGTGCCGGGCAGGCAGCTGGACGACAATGTGCACGTCATGATGCGCTTTGCCGGAGGCGCCAAAGGAATGCTGTGGGCCAGTCAGGTATCGCCGGGCAACGAGAATGCGCTAGCCTTGCGTATCTACGGCACCAAGGGCGGGCTCGAATGGCGTCAGGAAGATCCGAACTACCTTTGGCACGCTCCATTTGGCGAACCGAAGCGCCTGATCACCCGAGGTGGCGCCGGGGCCGGTGAGACGGCCGGGCGTGTCACGCGCGTGCCGCCTGGTCATCCCGAGGGCTATCTCGAAGGCTTCGGCAACATCTATTCCGAAGTGGCCGCCGCCATCAAAGCCAAGCGGTCTGGTCAAAAATCAGACGGAGCCGTCCAATTCCCGACAGTCGATGACGGTGCATCCGGCGTGGCCTTTATCGAGGCTGCGATCAAATCCTCTCAGCGAGATGGACGGTGGGTGTCACTTTAAGGCTCAACGTTCCAAGCCTTGCGATGTTTAGTTGATTGTGGTTTTGTAAACATAATCACTAAACATCGCCGAGGCCTTTCTTCCATGCAAATCGACGCCGCGTTACGTCGAACGCTCATCCAGACGATTGCCGAAGCGGTCATAGCCCGCGGATGGAGTATGAGAAACAAAACAACAAAAAGAAGAAACAATGAAAATAAATTCAAAACCAAACCACTGACAAGGCATAGAAATTCAGGAAAGTGTAATCAAAATTTAGCCACTTTTGAAACGACTCAGTTCTACTTCGGATAGCATCTAAGGGGCTAGTGACTTCATATCTGGTCAATACACTGGCAGCCGAAGTAGATACTTCGCATATTTGTGGAAATACTTCCTAATATCAGTAATGTTACTTCGAGTGAAAAGCCTCTAAAAGACGGAAGAGCAAGCAAATGCGAGACTTTTAACAGAGTATGGGTTGCACCACAATTTTTTTCCAAATCGGAACTCCAAGGTAAATAAGGGTATCCTGTTCATGAGCCACGTGTGCTTTCCGATCTACACTTGGTTCACAGAAACGATTTCCAATTTTTAATGGGTTCTGAAACCTTTCCCTCTTATTTTTAGCCTAGTTTTCAAAAATATAATTCGGTATGTGGATAAAACTGAACCTAAGATACCGAATGACCGCGAAACTGATAATGAAAATAACATACCAAAACTTGCACAGCCAAGCACAAACTTTAACAGTTAAAAACCATTGGAACAACAAAAGCAACAAAATCGAGCTAACTCTGCAACTGTAGATAAGCAACCAACACATAGAAAACACTTATAAGAAAGGTGGATATGCGAGTAAAGAATATGTTATTTAATTCTCTGATGTTCAAGTTAATATATACTAGAATAGGTATATATATTCTCAAGGGAGCTAGAGAGCTATTTGGGGGTGAATGATAGGTAAGCCTACCACACACCTTACATGAACAATTAGCTGCATAACGCAAATTTCTTTCTTATATTGGATTTTTATTCAGGAGAAATTCTCATCAATTACCTTATAACACCAATCAGTTGGCAAGTGGACTCAACTTGGACACCCTTACATATCCGTTTGTAAGTTTTATTAGTATTTTTTCCTTAATATTTCTTTTTTAAGTTTCTAAATACTTTAAGTTAATATTGCCAGCTGTCAGGAGAAAAAAGTTACTTTGCCATAAATGTTGCTATGATTATTATTAGTTTGAATTCCTGTTAAAATATGACATGAGAAGGCACTTCCTTTAAGTTATCTATCAATTTCTCCTCTAAAAGGCACTGTAAAAATTTCGCTGCGTAACACTAAAACTTCTAAAATCCGACCACGGTAAAAAGCCGTAAAAATAGTAAAAAAAATACAAGATTAAACATGAGTCTAATATAAAATAGTTAAACAATGTTAAATTAATTTTAAGAACGTTGCCGTGTATTTGCAACCCTAAGAAAATTTGCGTTCTTGCGAAATTATTGTTGTTCACGATTGTTGATTAGCAAGTTTGGTCTCACGATATTTTATGAGCAATGTATTCACCAAAAAAGGCCGGTATTACTATCTTATTTGACTGAAGCTTTAGACTATGCAGCACAGAAATCAGACAAAGAATTAATTTATTAGTGCCTAAGTTTTTTTTTAAACAATAAGAATAGTTGAATCCAGATTCCTGCGGCCCAACATCCAGATAATTGCCCTCTATCTATTTTGACACCTTCATTTAATAGATTCCCCAACAAGAATTTTGAAACTGACATAGTACAAACGGGAACGCGATTTAAAGAAGGCTTGAAAGACAGAGCAAAAATCTGTCTCGTTTCTACTGAGCCCACCCTTTTCTTAGGTTTTCTTACCACTCCTCTTATGTTAGAATTGACATTAAAATCAAAGGCAACCCGCTAAATCGTGTCTTTGAATCCAGGATTGTAATCACTTATCTAACCTTGCTGTCATTGGGTAAAAATTACTTCTATAGGAACAAGTTTTGCACAGCAGCAGATTCTGTCAAGAGATTTTTAAACCTATCTGGTTAATTTTAGCAATAAAATGTACAGTCAGCAGAATAATAATTCAAACACGCTTAATAATTTTTTGTAAAGACATTTAAAAAGAAAGGATCAATATCGAAAAACAAAATCATTAATGATTTGCTTGAAAAATTGGTTCTTAAAATCAAAGTTGCGCCTCATAAGCGATGACAATTATAATTAATTAATAATTATTCATAATTGAGTAATGGAACTCATCCTAAATCAAGATACAAAACGAATAGCCTTTTTGTTTAAAATGTACCTTGTGTGGGTTCCTTGAAGTCTTCCATGGGTGGTCGTCTATCACTATCTTGTCTTGGCCGACTGAAACTACCACCATTATTTGCGCCCCGTTCTTCATACCCACCTCTGCCACCGAAGTTGCCCCTACAAGCAAGAACACAGGCATAAAAGAACAATTCTCACCACCAAAAACTTCTGGATTCTTCAGCGGTGGGTACCCTGGTGGTTACTCAGTGGCGTCATTTCACGAGAATTGAGGGGAGAGAGGAAATGCATTTTTTTTTTAAATCTAAGGGGAGGAAAAATTCATCATTTTCAAATCATTCAATAAAATACAAAAAAGGCATTTTTCAATGAGTTTATCCCCCAAACAATTATTTTTCAAAATCTAGGGGAGGACATATGCCCCTCACCCTAATTGGCGCCACTGTGGTTACCACCTCTATGATTCTAGCGAATCATTTTCTTGGTTTACCTTCGGCTTTAAATCAAGTAGTCAAAACTCCTTGAACACGCCCATATCAGCCGTACTTTTCCATGACGATAACTCATTAAATACTTTGGGGCTTTTAAGGGAATTTTGGCTTTTGCTATTTATAATTGCTAATTACTATAGAATCAAACCTTCTCTTGACCTTTTAAAGATAATATATCACAGAAAGGAAAATGCATTTGACTTGTTCTAAGCTGGAACCTCGAAAAGAACGAACATTTAGCACGAGAAAATAAACAAGCGAATCGAACACATAAGAAAACAAACAAGCGAAACGCATAAGAAAAGAAACAAGCGAATCGAACGCATAAGAAAACAAACAAGCGAATCGAACGCATTAGAAAACAAACAAGCGAATCGAACGCTCGACTTTAGTATATTTCATATCTTCCATTAATACCAAAATAGCATATTTTATAAAAATGTTTGCACATCATTAAAAAACAAAACAACTTTTTGAGGAGTAAGTTAAACTAAATCAAAACATACTATATGCAAAGAGGTTGTCAAAAGGCTATGCCAGTAATATTGTACCAATACTAATAGACCCCGGCGCCGCACTGATTTAATAGTGGTGCTTCACCGATGAAAGAAACGACGGCGCGAAGAAAAATTTCGGCGACACGGCAGCATGCTACCGGTACCATAGGTGCCGTGGCGTGCCATCTATCTGTCTATTATTGGCCTTATGTTTTTGCAGTGATTTGTCGATTCCGGACTGATAAGTATGCAAGCGTGCTAAGTAACTTGAGCCTCCCCACATTGTTCCAGAAGAATTTCTTAAAGAACTTGTCCTCTCACTTGGAGCAGCCCTCTTGATTTCTTGAAGCATAGTTTGACAACTTATTTTAAATGGCTAACAACAATCTTATTTTATTTTATTACAGATCTAACAGATAAACAGAGCTAACAGATCTTATTTTGCTTTTTATAAATCCATGAAAATTACTCACTTTTAAGATCTATTTCACATCATCAGCCGTATTTTCTCATTCCCTTGGTCATCCTGTTCCTGTATTCTAGTTTCCAGCGTGTTTCATTGCAAAGTTTTGTTTTTTTAATCTTTGGATTAAGGATTATCAGTTTTCGTCTTTCAAGGGACTCAATAAGCCGCAAAGCTGCAAAATGTTTGGAGTTTAGACAATTACAATGTCTTCTTTTGCGTAAAATTTGTTGTTCCTTCGTGAAACCATATCAGAATGCCATGTATTTATAAAAGATTTGAATTGTTTGGATCTACGATTTGTACTGAAAAAGCCACAGCAGTTTTGATTTGTTTTGAATTCTGCGTACTTGAAATCGGGCGGATAATACCTTCAATCGTTATTCTGTTTTAAAACAAAGATGAAAACTTTAGCTCGAGTTTTTCTAAGAAGCCATTAGTTGAAAGTATATTCTTGAACTCTTGCAACTAAGGCCATATTTTGCTTATTTTATTTCATTTCACACTTTGGCAAACAAAAAATTAAAAATAAAGCAAAACCCTGACTGTCTCAAAGATAAAGGGTATATTAGATAAATCTTCGAGTAGACTCGCCAGTATATAGAGTATTGAGAATCAATGATTTGAATATAGAAATTGATGGTAGATTATGCAATTTTACGTCCTCTGCATCGGCAAGGCTTTCAATCAGGGTTCAGCCCTCCTTTTGAATCATAAAGAATAAATTTTTTGCAGACTAAAAATTTTTTGCGATATATTTTTCCTGTTTCTGGGAAAATAATATTTTGCTTAAAGGTATCCACTCCATTTCCTGGAAAATTATTAGCAATAGACTAAATATAACATCATCAGAAAAAGGAGGTAAAATTTGCCAAGTTAATTCTTTTGAAAAGAACTTTAAACCATAATTCGATTTGCTGGAATTTGTCAAGTTTATTTTCTCTCTCCTGTAAAATTTCAAAAGATGGACTGACTCCGTTTATGCATAACGTTACGAAATTTAAACAAAATAGAAATTTAACGAAATCCAGTTCTAAAAACCAAGGAAAGATAGAAAATAACAACTAAATCAGACGCTTTTGAGTTTCTTTTATGAATAAGCACGAAAAGGTTTCAATTCTCACCAAGCGTCTTATTTTTGTATTTTTCTGGAATTG
The DNA here is from genome assembly GCA_010016025.2 of Alatinidae sp. Z8VKAUB7J3. Lineage (NCBI taxonomy): Eukaryota > Metazoa > Cnidaria > Cubozoa > Carybdeida > Alatinidae > Alatinidae sp. Z8VKAUB7J3. The sequence continues at coordinate 147,126,126 of JAAAKM020073195.1, forward strand.
GAATCTTCATTTCCCTGATTGGAGGTAAGAATTTAATACTTTCATGAAGAATTTCTACTTCATCTTCCATTGGCTCTTCTGTCAGCTTCCCTTCAGAGAAATTGTTTGAATCCGCAACCTCATCAATATAGTCAAATTCTTCTTCAGCGTTAATCTGAATGTCAATCATTTTGGAAAATCTTCAACTACAAGTGGAAAACATTACCCAAACAGACGAATTAATAGTTTAACAGGCCTATAATTTAAGGCCTTTCAAAGTAGGAAATGACTGATAAATATATTAGACTCTTACAGGTTTTTTCACTCACCAAATCCTTGGTTTTTGTCACCCTTGTGGCAAAAATTATCTGATTTTTTTGGTCTAATCAATAAGTGGTCAAAAAGGGCCAAATTGCTCACTGATAGGCTTCCGTAAGAGCATACATGAACTCAAAGTGGAAATTGCAATTGTAATAAAAGAAAATCAAACTGACGACGCAAGTATATTTCAGGGATGATAATTTAATTATTAAACTGATCTGTTTGATGGAAATCTTAGGACAACTGAGCGTTTTGAATAAAACGATGTAAGGACCAAAAATACATTTATTGACTCAAAAAGCAAAGGTGAAAATATTAATAAAAATGGAGCTTTGGAAGACAAATTGGGAAAAATATGAGTTTAAGATGTTTCTACATCTAAATTTATGCGTCCAAGATAACATACTAGCAAACAAAAATCCATCCGTTGAACCCTGGGATTTTTTGCTAATTTATTTCTTGAGTTATTTTGATTTCTGTATTATTTTGTAAAATGGAAGGGAGCCACCATATTATCAAATATTTTTAAGGAAGCCGTGGTAATATAAAGTTTAGAAGTCACTGATCTACGGTATCCCGTATTAGAATGGAAGGTTAAGATAAGATATAGCCCCTGTATTAATTCTTACGAACAAAATTTTGATACTAGGGTAGAAGTAATGACTTTTTCGAATAAAAAGTCAACAATGAAATAAAAACTCGTGACCAAAAATATTAAACTACCCTCGTGCAACGGGAAACAATTATGTAAGCTCCCACCTTTATACTGAATCCTCCTTATAATAGCGCGGAAGCCGTAGCCTAACATAATGTCGCAAGATACTAAACATGTTGTGTGTCAAAAAAAGCATCCTGTGTTAATTGAAATTGAAAAGGTTAAAGTATTATAATAACAAATAGCCAATTTATGAAATTCATACTAGTAGAAAAGTTCCTCTAGCTTCTCTATAAAGCAGAAGGGCGAAAGCCTTAGCATAAAATTATGTTACAATATACTGAATGTGGCGTACGTCAGAAAAGTGCCAATACTGAAAAGGCTAAGATAATCTCTTACTAGTAGTTAAGGCCGTAATTAGGAAAAAATCAGGGACCCCCCTCCCCCCGAAATTTTGTTCCAACTCGTAAAAATGTAAAAAAAATCTTTTTTTTTTTGGGAATGTTATTTCATTCCAGAATTAAGTTTGATATCTACCTATAGTATTATCAATTCAAATGATTTTATATCCCCCCTCCCCCTGTGAATCTCTGCCTGCTTTTCCTCGTCACCTAAAACGGATGCGAATTCTTCAGATTATTATTCAGCTTGATAATGTGAAAAGACGGCGTTTGGTCATCACCTTTTCGTTTTGTGTGGCAGAAGAAACATTCCAAAATTATTAACAAGATGTTAAAAACTCCTTCATCGTCTCTTGTCATAAATTTATGATTGGATCATATTTTTTCCATATGTCACATACCTTTTTTTTAACCCGGAAAAATCTTAGTATTTTAATTTGTATTTCAAATGCACACCTGAAAGCAGAAACACGATATGCTTGGGTGATGCGGGATGGTACTGAATTAGGTGACCGACTTTTGAAATAATTGCAGTCAAACGGTAAACTATAGCCTAGGCCTAGCGCTTTGATAAATCGTCACATCGGGTAGTTTTACTTGAAACCGGTTTTTCGACAGGTTAATCTTCAGGGCTTAGAAAAAGCAAATTTGAGCTGTTATGATGCTTGAAGCTTTTGAAGATAAATAATGGTTGTTTGTGGGACTAGGAAAATGGGCCAAAACTTCTTCTCGGCTGACTTGTTTAAATTCCAGACTATTTCACCGTCATAAGTAAAAAAAAAAAATCCCTGTAAAGTTCATACATAGAAACATTCCCTTTGAGTTACGCAGCTACTGAGGAACCACCTAAACTTTTCTGTCGCTGAGCCTCTTTCCAAATGCGGTATAATCCTGGACTAGGGGCTATTGAGAAGGGAACATGTTACGAAAACAGTTCTTACTTCATAATACTATATTTCCTATGTGTTTTTCTGTTTTGTTTTTTTTTTAATTTCATGATAGTTAATTCAATTTACGTTTACACGGGTTGAAATAAGGGGATCGTTATCCTTTCGATTGCGTTTCAAGGCGAAATGAATCGTCAATATACAATTTGGGCTATATATTTGCACAGGGATGTTTTACTGACCAAAAGGTAATAGGTCAATACTACAGCTGTTGGCAATGCTACCGCTATTCAGTTCTATTACTAGTAATATCAATAATTTGCGCTTTGCTGAAAACAAACTACATTTTAGATGTTTTCACTTTTTTTACTTTCAAAAAAAATTATCAAAATTTTAAGGAATAAATATCGTTAAGGTCTTTTTTTCGGTAAAGCACAAATTTTTTTCTGGTGTCGAGAAGCAATGGGGTTTATCAGCCCTACTCATGTTAATTTTTGCTTGTTTTGAGTTTGACGCAGCTATTTATTGTAATTTCTGTTCGTTTTGAGTTTCATTTATTTATTAATAGTGATGCATGATAGTTTTGCACTTGGAAGATTATTTGACTTAAGTTCTGCTCATTTTTGGTTTAATAGAACCCTTTACTTTTCATTGAAAAACTCATTTTGCGAAAAGAATTTCTTAAATTAATCACATGTAAAAAGTTAATCTACCAAAGAAAATGAGCTTACAAGTCCTTTTCAATGATATAAGAATTATATTACCAAACCTTAATGAAGCCTTAAAATCTTGTATGTTCTTCTTTTTGCTCTCTCCGTCGAAAAAGAAATTTTGAGGGGGAAGTGAACTGAATCGCAAACGCCGCATGTTGCAGGTTGTCAAAACGGTGTAACAGCAATAACCTTAGAACCGTGTGGTATGTGAAGTTGAAACTAACAGGGCTTGTTGTGAGAGATGTTGAAATAACCAAAAGAAAATATTTGCTTCCTAGTCTACTGTTTCGGCTAATACTACTACTACTACTGCTACTATTACCACGTCTATTACTACTACTGCCACTAAAGCCTAGGTTAATTCTAATGCTACTACTACTATCGCTATTAAAGCTAAGGGTATTAAGTCAAAGAATTTGGGATGCATATAAATTGTATGGAACTAAATCGAAACACACTATGCCGACAAAGGTTGTTAAACAGACGCATCAGAAATTCTTTAGGAATGGTTGATGGTATTATTAAGCTGAAACTTTCAGCCGACCGTTTTTGATCCGACCCTTCTAGAGCTATGAGTTAAGCTATACCCTTTTTAGTCGTATTAGAATGAGCTTCTGTGAAAGTCTGAACCTCTAACTTATGCCCTTTTGGCATCAGCGTTAATATCTTACGCTTAGGTTAGTAGCTAATCGAACAGATTTATTCCACCCAATGTGGATGCTGAGCTGCTTGTCTTGACTGTAATAACACGTAGCTATTAGCATTAACGTCTTTGTCCTCTTCTAACAGAAGTTCGTCAAGAAGCAGTGCAGCAGGCTTTGGCAGCAATGCAAAATCGGCCAAAACCTTCACTGCCTATGCCAAGTAAAAGGACATCTGTCATGGCTCGCTCTCCTGATAGACATTCCAACGATTCAGGTAAAAAATTGAAAAACTGCACGCGCTAATCAGCTTGCTGTTGGTTGAGGCCTTTTATTTCCATTTTCTGTTCTAACTTGTCTTATTTCTTCTTTGGCTGGAATGATGGCTTCTGTTTATTTATTTAATCCCTGCTTTTCAATTATAAAATGTTATGGCATTAAAATAAAAAATATGCTGATTACATCTCTTTCAAGGTGTGTGTTTACTTACTTTCGAAAGTGCTAAAACTATCGAAAGAAGTTAAAAAACTAAAGTTGTGTCTATAGGGCTTTGACAAGGCCTCCAACTGTCTCTTCACTGAAATCTCGAGTTTATCACGATTCTCCATGTAATTACTTAACGTTTAGATATATGCTCTAGTATCAACGTTTAGTCGCCTAATTTCACGCGTATTCCTGTCACTTCTGCTTTTTATGATGCTACATTAAGTATTCGCTGTATTGTCTGAACTCATGAGCTGAAAAAAATTCTCCCTGCTTTGTTGAATGTGACGCATTTCTTCTGCTTGGTTGTTCTTCCCTCTCTCACAAATCATTCTGCCCCCAAGACAGAGTAAAAATCAACCATTAGAAAGTTCCAAATATTTGAAGCATTTGTGACTTCGGTGGACTTAAGCAATTCCAAGAGTTCTTAAGAAGGACTAATGGTGTTCGTTTTAAGTTTTAATGTCGCTCCTTACTTTCAGATAAAAAACATTTTTTTTTTTATTTAATTCTAGCAGTAGCGACAGTACATAAATATTGCCTTTTTGATTTCGCCTTTATCATAAAAACCTGAAAGTTCTAAATTAATATACTTAGTCATTCCTGAGGTACTCCCTTTCGACAATCTATATATACATAATAGGTATCTTGATTTAGTTCAACACTCCCCACAGCATTCTCTGAAAGGCCCGCCTGAATGCCCTTCATCTTTTTGGAAAGTAAAATCAGACAGAAAGTAAAATCCAACTCTAAGTAAGGAACGACTCAGCTCAATAGTAACTGAAACTAAAAAAGGGAATTTTAATATCAATAGATAAACCAAAAGAATCATCTTATTTTTCTGATTCTAAATATAAAAGGTCCGTCAATTTTAGTGTAACCCATCAAAAGGAAAGAGCCTAAATTTTTTTGATGATATTTGAAAGTGGGGAAACCCCCCAAAAAGTAAAGGAATCTAAATGGGAATCACACCATCAGATTCATTGTACCAGAGAAACCTGTTCTGGAAGTTTCGAGCTCCTGTCTGCAAAAACGGGGAATTTTGCTATTTTTGCCAAAAGACAGATCAATGATGCATTTTTTTTGTCTTCTTCACAGGGGTGATTTTATCAATTGAATAGCTAATAAGCAAGGCCGTGCCGTGGGGGACTAGTTTTGAACCCCCCCCCCCCCTCCTCACAAAATATTGTGCGATTCGTAAAATAGTGGTAAAAGGCATATAAACAAATTTTTGATCCGTTTTTCGAAGTGTTTGGAAAACGCTAACAAAAACTCAAAGTTTTCGCTCACATAGAAAAAAATGCATCAATAATTGTTTGTATACTTTTTTGCTACTTTTTATGAGCCAGAAAAAGCATTCGGGGGGGATTAATTGTTAATCCCGGAACAAGTTAGGCTGACTGGTCGAAGTCTATGAAAAGGAAAAAAAACTGGATGGCTGGGATGTGACTTTTATACTATGTATGACAGTAAAAACTGTTGGGATGGCTTATAGTTTTATTTTTGTTTTTATTATCAGTTTCATGTTTTACATTTCTCATTTTACATTACGTCATGTTTACTCTTTCATTTACTGTGCAATTGTGCTATTTGGCGATGTTTTCCAAGCTTTTAGCCGAGGAAAAGTGAGAGGGATGGGATTTGAACCCCTCAAAAAATTTGAAAAACTGCATAGGAATTCAGCTAAAAAAAAAAAAAAAAAGAAAAAAGACACACAAAAACATTTCTGATCATTTATGAAATATTGCTCGGAAAACAAAAATGAATTAACTGATTTTAATTGTAGAAGCTGAGAAAATTTTGCAGCAAAAAAGTTTTTGGACAAAAAAATTGTGCCATTTTTTTCATGACTGATGCATATATTATTTGTCTTCCAGGTAGGAGCGGTAATAAATGGATAAGTCCAAAAGGAGCTGTCACTTTTACGGTCAGATTACTGAAGCCTCGATCCTTCGCCTTTGGAAATATATCTCTTTTACAACATGCCGCGTCGCTTGCAGTGGTTCAAGCTATTAGAAGAAAAAGAGGCTATGAGGTATGAAAAAATTTAAACTCTAAAGCTACACTTTGCCAGGTTGTAATGGTTGTCATATAAGTAGAAATACGTTTGTCAAAGATATCAGAATTACTACTACTACTAACAGCTCCCGGTATTACCAAGCTGCCTGAGCCCAACACAGCTATACACGCTCCTCCTCATCCATTCAAAATTCACTCTTTGCCCCATCTCATGAAGTTGCAGTTTCGTTTAAATCCCTTTCTTATGGCATTTCCCCACCCAATTCCTCCTATGGGGCACTTCAGTAAGGTTTTTTATTGTTTCAAAAAACACAGCTGTGAAAAAGAGTTAAACTTTAGCGTAAAGAGTGAGGCGTTGAGGAGGGAAAGCCCCTTTCATATACAGAATACTTTCTGTTCGTTTTAAGTTTTAATATCGCTCCTTACTTTCACTTATAAAAACTTATTTGTTTTGTTTTTATTTAATTTCTGAGTGTTTTTGACTGAACTATTTTGAAAATTCGTTGGTTTATTTCTCCCTAAATTTTTCTTAAGGTTTCTAGAAATGGTCTCCCCTGCTTTTAGCCACGTGACCCGTCCCATGAGCGCAGGAAGTAAGTCAGACTTGGCGCGAATTTTCACGACGTGGCGAAAGTATGTCACAGGTCGTGGAACAATAGAGGCTCCAAGATGTACGCCCAATTGCCGAGAGTGAAGTTTTGGATTTGGCGGCAGATCTATACATCGTTATGATAAAGGGAGTGATAAAAGTCTTTTGAAATTTTTAGAAACCTGAAAAACTGCATTATTGTGAAATATCTTGTTGGTATAGTTTTCCCTAATTTTTTGAGGTTTTTATACTTTGAGTTCTCTTGCCACAAACCAGGTGGCATGAGCGACGAAAGTTCGCAAGGCGTGGCACATCGC
>JAAAKM020073195.1:147133140-147159981 GCA_010016025.2 Alatinidae sp. Z8VKAUB7J3
GAAGTGTGCCACAGGTGGGAGAATAATAACACACATCCGATGGCAGAGGGTGATGCTTTAATTCCTCCGGTGAATCTGGAGCACTTTGCAAAAAGGATAAAAATTTGCAGAAAGAATACTAGGAACGTACACAAGGCCTCGGGGCCATACCTCCATTTTGAAATCCCGAATTTTTCTGAATTCTTTTTTCAAATTATCAAATTTTTTCCCCTTCCTCTGAAAGAATTCTTGCGTACTTGCCTGTCACAAATAAAGACTTAATTCATACTCGGGGCTCCGAATCCCGTGATTTCCACTCCAGGTTGGGATTCTGCAATGCAAGGGGAAGTTTTCATTCTTAAAATAAGTTATTTAGATTTAAAGGTAATTGGCTAATTTTTGGACCAAGTGAGTAAGTTAATTCGTTAAGCAATACTATTGTTGATATAAATTTCAAGAATGTTAGCTTTTCAGATATTTAGTGATCCTTCATCTTAACGATGTAGTAGCCATCTCAACTTCTCTCTCATAATTGCTCTAGAAAGTGAGATAGAACAAATTTTAGGCACAACTAACTGTTTTGACTTTTCACGAGTTTGGCTAACCAGATGGCCAATTACGAGTTTGTCCGACGGGGCGCAAGGGACTAAATCATCAACTGGCCGCAACGGCCTTCCGCCCCGAAAGGACGAACCGCATGCAACAGAACACCTACCATCCCTACAAGATCGACGACTCCACGATCGAATTCTACACGCGGCGCGCCCGGCGAGAGCGTTCGCGCATGGCGTTCCGCATGCTCGACGCAATCTTTCGCAACAACGCCCGGAACTGAAAGAAATCTGAAGTCGCTTTCCTCCCAGGGCAAACCTGGAGCCCGGCGGGCATGCCCGCCGGGCTCTTTGCATTTGGCGCCGTTTTCATACATGACGTCGACCGGTTAAGGTCGTATGGGTTCCGTCATGAAAACGGCCAACGCAAAATCCCCGGGTTCCCCCGAAACGCAAGCCGATTCGGGAAGAGCTGAGTTTCTGATCCGGCCAAATCCGGAAGACCCGAAATTGTCATCCGAGGTCACCGGCATTGACCATACCGGCGCTCCGTCGACGGCGCGCGTCGTCGTGGAAAAGCCCCTGACGCTTTTCCTGAACCGCCAGGAAATCGTCACCATGATGACAATCGGTGACCATCCCGACCTGCTGGCGACCGGATATCTGCTCAACCAGAACATGCTGGGCGCTGACGATCGCGTTACATCCATCGATTTCGACGAAGAACTGGGTCTGGTCGTTGTGCGCACGGATCGGGAAACCGACTACGAAGGGAAGCTACAGAAGAAGGTGCGCACGTCTGGCTGCGCCCAGGGCACGGTGTTCGACGACGTAATGGAGAACTTCGACGCCATCGCGCTGAATCCTGCCGCCACGATCAGGACATCGTGGCTCTACGCCTTGACCAAAAAAATCAATACCTCACCGAGCCTCTACCTCGAAGCGGGCGCGATCCACGGCTGTGTGCTCTGTGAAGAGGACCGGCCGCTTGTCTACATGGAAGACGTCGGCCGGCACAACGCTGTCGACAAGATCGCCGGTTGGATGTTTCAGAACCACGTGACGCCAGAAAACAAGATCTTCTACACGACCCTGTTTTTTGTTATCGTACGCTCTTCACAAAACATAAAGACTTTTCCGGGACCGGAAACTATAGTCAAGGCATTACAGTTTTTCCTGAGATATTGTTCGTGCTTCTTTTTGACAACCTTCATACACATAGTGTTTTGATTTAGATCAACATCCCTTTCATTTCCATAAAATTTCACCCATTAGTAGGGTACTATTAGTAGCATGTACATAATTCTTTTTGGTTAGCTCATCATTCGCGTCGCCGGATACTGAAGTTTGTGACTTAATACCCAATCCGTTACTGAGACATAGCTGATACACCCTTTTGGCAGCATCCATGCACATAGTGTTTTCTTATTTAGTTCAAAACTTCCCCAAAACATTCCCTGAAAGTTTCATCTGGATACCATTAGCCTCAACTGTAGCAGTAATCATAGTATCATTTGTGGTAGTACCAGTAAGTGTATTTCGATTAGTTTAACATATTCCAAAAGTTTGAGCTCAAAACTCTTAAGTCGTTCCTGAGATTTTGCTGATGCATCTTTTTGACGACCTACATTCACGTACTGATTAAGTTGTACTTCCCCTTAGACATATCCTGAAAGCTTCAGCTTCATTTCTTTAGCATCGGCAGTAGTAGCAGTAGTATTACTAGCAGAAGCACTGTACACATAGCGCATTTTAGTTTTCGACATCCCTCTCAACATACCACGAAGGCTTCATTTCAATAGCCTGGGCAGTTCCTGGGACGTTGTTGACACTTCTTTTTTACAACCTGTTTGTACATCTTGTGTTTTGATTTAGTTCATCCGCTCAACATTTGCAGTTGTAATAGCAGCAATAGAAGTAGTGGTAGTAGCATGCAAAATTTCCTTTTGGTCACTCCAACATCGCCCACAATATGCCCTCAAAATTTCAACTTAATGCTCTAAGCCGCTCCTAAGATATTGCTGAAACGCACTTTTGATAACCTGCATGCATATAGTGTGTTTGATTTAGCTCAACTTTCCCCTCAAGATTCCCTGAAATTTATCTTAATACCCTTCGCCAAATTGCTTTTTCTTTTCTACGGTCTAAAATGGCATTCAATAATTTGAACTATGTTTTAGTATTTATCAACAGTGGCATGATTTCGTATTAATCTCAGTCATAAGGATCTTGGTATTTCGTGGAATAATAATCAAATTCAAATTTTATTAGGCTCAATATATTTTGAAGGCGAGTTAAATAATCGTAAAAAAGGTGGGAGTATCTTTTATTGGAGTGGGTTATGATGCATTACTTGAATATCGGAGTGAGCTCAATAAGTTTTGTTATGAAAAAAGGCTTGCTAGCAAGGACGCTATTTCGTTATATCTTGAAGAGGAGGAGGGGTACAAGAACTAAGAACTTTTTAAGTAAGTTCAAGAAGGCAGAAACATTCAGTTACCATTTCAGTAGTGGTTGGTCAACAGGGGCGGGAGCTACACCTGAGGCTCTAAATATCTTCTATGAATATAAGGGATACATCATTTGAATAACCGGTTAACCTAGAAACCAGTTGCGGCAAGGAACTTCCCCAGCAACCAGATTCCATGTGCTACAAGAGATACATCATTTGCATACTTCCAAGAGAATCTCATTTGCATATATTCAACCTTCATTGAATCAGAAGAATAACCGTTTTAGAATCAAAAAACGACAAGTCTGTTGTCCCTTTTTTCTTATGACGCGCGCTTGGATAAAGTAAACCGGCAGAAGAAAAATAAGTTTCTTCTTTGTCTCGTATGTCATGTATAGCCGGTGTGGCCTTACAATGTGTTTAAATTTTTTGAGCATAAGTAAGAGGAATTTCAAAACGCCCTACACCCCATAAGGGGGTGTAGGGGGCACCCCCCCTTGGCTGTATGACGCTTCCTCATATATTTATATTTTGGTTTTGAGATTTCTATCAAACATCATTGGAAGTGCTGATTAGACCAGTTACCCCCCCCCCTAAAATTCAGCTTATGGGTGTCCTTGACTTGTGAATTTTCTTATCGAGGGAGTATATTGTTAATACTTAGTGATATCCAAAGAAATATTTTCAAAAGTACCGCACTCAAGGAATCGACAACGTCAAGAGGCGAATCTCCAATTCTTTAAGACTCCGAAACACGGAGATGTTTTCTTTCTCAAAGACCTCAGCATAAGCGACCGCCCCCTGCCCTCCAATCCCGACAGGACAATAGCGGCTAACTTTTTCCGAAAGACCTTGTGCCAGACTTTTAGCCTCTAACTTCGATGGTGGAATGACTAATGAGAGTAACGTTAACGCAGGACGAACTTGTTCACAATAAAGGGCCAAATCTTCTACCGGTAAATCGCCTCCAAGATAATAGGTTCGGCAACCACGAGATTTACATAAATACGCAACGGTCTGAGCGCCGATTTCATGAGGCTCATTTTCCGGACAAGCGATCACTACTTTCGGGCCATGATCCACAATACGTAATTGATTCAACGCCGTAAAGATTTTTTGTTTTACTTGATTCGTTGCATAGTGCTCTTGAGCCGTACCAACGACGCCATCATGCCATAGCTGCCCCATCCGTTCTTGTAAGGGCAAGAGAAATCGTAGAAGAGCTTCTTCGAATGGAATAACAGCAACGGCTCCATTTAATTTTCGCTCAAACGCGACACGATCATTATTTTTTATCGCTTCCACTAATTCACCCACCAGTCGATCAGAAGGCGGGTCGATATCAAATGACTCCAATGTAGCAATTTTAGCTCGCGCCAAAAGCTCTTCCCGCCCGACTTCGGCGAGCTCACCAATCGAATTGCCCTTGTCGATCTCCTGTTTCAAATAACGAAACAGCCCCACATCCTCGTCTGTATAAAGCCGATACCGGTTCGCACTTCGTTCTGGTTTTACGAGGTTATACCTACGTTCCCAAGCACGGATGACATGAGTGGAAAGTCCAGTCAATTTGGAAAATCTGTGAATTCTGTAATGTGCCATAAGCACTGTATAACATTTTGTCTAATAATCGTCAAAATTTTACGAAATAAACTATTGACAAACTATAAACAATAAATATAAATTTAGGCATAACATTTTACAAACGTTAAACATCAAAGAGGTGACAAAAATCAACTTTAACGTAAAGAGCAAGGGCTGAGAAAGGGAAAGACTCCCCTGTAAGTTTCAATGTTGCTCCTTACTTTCAGTTGCAAAAACAAACAAGTTTTTTGACATATTTAATAGCGCTAAAGCTACACATATAAAGTTAGTAGTACTTGTAGCAGTACAGCAAAGCTGAGACTCTCCTTAGGAATTTAAGGATCGAAGTCAAGTATGTTCTGTGGTAACTTCGTGATAGATCCGTAGATATGAAGTCTTGTAGTCTATTGTTCGTTTTAAGCATTAAAAAACAAACAAAAACTGCAGAAAAGTGTTGATCTACATGACCAAAAACAATGGGATGCCAGTCACTTTGATGTTTTGAAGAACCTGATAAAAATCTATCAGTTTCCAGTTGCTTTATTGAGCAAAAAATAGCTCATGCTTTTTATTTTCTCCGTGTATCATATTGCGCTAATTTTTATACATATAGATTACAAAAAAACATTGCTTTTTATAAATTTGAACCTTATCAAGAGCAAGATATGAGCAGCAATTCAGGTTGCCGTGCTTATTCGACGAATAGTCAGAAATAAGGGTAATTAGTCTGAAGATAAGCTATAAAAATAACTTGGTTGAATTGATTTTGTAGAAACAAAATTTATCACTTGATAATATGTCTGTAAATAAATTATCCAGTTTCTGTAGTTTATCCCTGTTTTGGGACAATGTCTCGTTTTAGGAATATTGTCAGAAGTAATCCTCCTGTGATATAATCCCTTCCTTTAAAAAATTTCTGCCACTTTCTATGATATTACTGGCTAATTCTGGATAATGTCTCCTATAGAACTCGCCTTAATCCACTGAGGCTATAACAGTTGTGCCGTCTTTGCTAAGATGGGATGGTCTTCTGTTTTCAATATGGAAATTTGTATACCTCCATTTACGAGACTATTGATTATGGGAAATTGATTGGCTTTCTCAGAGTTGGCATGCTCCTGTTTTTTGTTCTTTTTTGGACCAAAATTGATGTTCTGCATTACAAAACGTAGGGGCACCACCCAGTCCGGTGTCGCTTTCCAGATGCGGAGGCAACTTAGTCCGGTGAAACCGAGCGTGCCTAGTACGGTGACGATTCCCAACAGGAGCCAGCGGTCATTATGTCGCAGCCAACTCAGGTGGAAACGGAGGTTCGAGAAAAAACTGTCTCGTTGTCGATGCCTTGCCATGGGTGTTTTGAGTCCTTGCCGAAACCCTCGAAGGGGTGCTGCTAAAAACGGTTCGAAGGACTCGACCTCATTGCCTGAGTCCTAGCCTTTATGCTAGGCTGCGGAGCGGTTGGGCTCCATAGCCCGGATGGGCTATATGGAAGGCTACGGGTATTCACCTGAACCAGGCCGGGGCGGCCTCCCTGTGGTCGGTGGAACTCGGAATTCTAGCAATGGCAATCCAAGACAGGCTGCGAAAGCGGAGCGGCGTCGCGTAGATCAACTAGGGGCGTTACTCGGTCGGTCTGAAGCGATAGAGGAGATTGGGTTCGCTGACGATGTAGAGGGAGCGGTCGGCATCCAGTGTGACGCCTTCGGCCTGTGGGATCGATTGACTCAGGTTGTTGAAGCCCTTTTCCAAATCCATGTAGCTAATCTTGTGGCCTTGTAGATTGATTTCCGCCAGGAGCCGAGACTCATCGCTTAAGAAGATCATGTGACCCGTTTCAACGTCGTAGTGGAGGCCGGACAGATCCTCAAGGTATAGATCATCCACCTGAATCCGATCGTAGTATTCGATATTGATTCGGTTCTGCTTCTCAATGAATCCGGACACCTTAATGAGCTGCATCGGGTCCCGTTCACGAACGGTGAAGATGGTGCTGGTCGTGGGATCCACGGCAATCCCCTCAAGTCACTTGTTGCCGTACTCGTGGAGCTTGAGAACGAGTTGCTCGAGTTTGAGGCCTATGCGGCCCCAAGGTCAGCCCTTAAGTAATTAGTTTAGGGCAGCCTACTTCCCAATCTTGCCACGGTTTCCTTACCTTCTTCAGCCAAACATAAGAGGTCAGAACGAAATACAAAAGAGGGGTAAGATTTCCAGTGACAATCTTACAAAGGTATACTTCGCAATAAATTCTTTACGAAAATATTTTTGTTTGTCTCACTTTACCTTTGACAACTCACTTTCTATATGTGATGACATTCTGGGGGAATTGTACTGGAAAGATTTTCACTGGGCTTGGAATTGTCGGAGTTATTCTTCTGTGGTGACGTTTTCCGGGGGAGAAATATCCAATTAAGGGGAACATTTCCAGGAAAAACCTTTTAACTTTGAAAAATTTTAATTGATACAAACCTGGTTTTTAACGGTTCTCTTTTAAATAGGGAACCTGTGTGCATTAATAGTCCTCATCAAAGACTGGAACCCGAAACGAGTTATCTCCAATTAATCATCCCTATTTCAATCCCTTACCTAATGTGTCCCCAATTAATATGAATGACAGATTCCCAGAAGATTGGATAAATCCCCCCACTTCCACAGGTGGGGGATTGCGGTGAATTTTTGAGTCCTATAAGATGGTTTCACTTCAAAAAGTTACAACCATATTAGGTCACTCAGCCCAAATCAATCCCCACAAATCTGTAAGACACAAAATATTCAGGGGAAAAGAAACCAACAGCCGACAATGGCCATCAGCTTCTACGAAAAGAATTTCTTTCTGACTATGAATTATTTCCTGTTGTATAAAAGTGACTCTAAATGAAAATTAAGTAAAAAAAAAACAAGTTGTTTTTAACTGAAAGTAAGGAGCGACATTATATTCAAAACAAACAGAAATTACTCCGTATATGAAAGGGGCTTTTCCTCCTCAGCGCCCCACTCTTTACGCTAAAGTTTGACTTCTTCTCTTAACTCTACTTTCCAAAACAGTAAAAAACTTTAGCGTAAAAATCGGCGCGTTGAGGAGGAAAAGCCTCTTTCATATACGGAGTAATTTCTGATCGTTCTAAGTTTTAATGTGGCTCCTTACTCTCAGTTAAAACAACTTTTTTTTTTTATTTAATTTCTGAACGTTTTTGAATTAATGATTGTTTTGATTTTGGCTCTCCCCTATTATTTTGTAACTTTTTTAATTTTATTTTTTTTACTTTGAAGTAGAGGATGTATTTGGCAAAATTTTGTTGATGATTGAAAATGTTGTTAAAGTTTGGCCTACAAATGGTTGGGAGACATTAGGGGGGGGGGGGGCTAATCAACATTTTGCCTGGGCACAAGAGAGGCCAGAATAACCACTGCCCTCCTCCAGGCCAGAAACTTCGTTTTTTAATCTGAAAAAAAAATACTATTTATATACTCTATAAAATGGACTGTGAAGATATACTCATAACCATTTTTGATGATGGTAAACAATATGATGAGGGTAACAAAATAAAGTTGGATCAACATTAAAGGCCTAAGACAGCCAATAGGAAAGACCAAAGAGTATAGCTCTGAGTTTGGGGAGAGGAGTTTGCGCAGATGCATTGTTGTGGGTGGTTTTGTGCTACGTTGAGCTATTAGAATACTTCCGTACTAACCAGAACACAGTCAAGAAATATTCGTTGAATTTGAGATAACTGGTTTATAGTTGTCTTTATTCAGAGACAATTAGCTTAGGCACAATGGAAAAACTACGTTGTAGATATATTTTAATTAAATTTATAATATACAGAGTTGGTATTTCGATTAGGCTAGGTATTTAATATAATGTGTTCTGGGCGGTCTGCTTTCAAAATTTTTTTGCTGTAGTTTACATAATTTTGTTACTAAAGTATCATATTTTCATTATATTTTGGTATATTTCATTATTTAACGAACTTCACTTCTTGAGCGTGGTCTGGATAACGCGTAAGTAGCACCATTAGTAGCATTATTTTCCTGTTAATTCGTAGCCAAGTTTTAAGACCAGAATTGAGATCAGCGTCATTATCAGCAATATCTATTTATTTAGTTTTGTCACCTTTTTGTGCTGCAGACTTACTCGGGTATATTTGGCACTTCTAGACCGGTTTTCATCCTCAAAGAAAAAACCACTGTCATTTGAGATTTTCAAAGTCGATCAACTCACTGTCGCCCATCATCATTCATGGGCCACTTCACTTGGTAGCTGGAACCCTGTCTGGGCTAATTTTCAGGTTTACTGGAACTTGGTAGTCGATGCGTTTCACACCCGTGGCCTGAAAGACAAAATAAAAGTCTTTTTGAAGCCTCCAGGTTGGCGTTCAGATGGGGCTAAACAGCATGTACCCAGACAATACGTTACAACGAAAAACCTGGTCAAATACGACGTTGATTTGGACAAAGGCAATATCTATTACATTGGTGTTCATTTTTCGATTTTCATTGGGCTCATTGTCACACTATTGCTAACAAGCTCGGAATTCTCACTACAAGTAAATTTAGGGCTATGTTCTTTGGCGATATTTCACGGACTGGTGATCAGTGCCATGCAAGAACGAAAAAGCTGGGTGATTTGGGCAGAACCCGCCCGCCTAATATTAACGGTGACGGCAATTTGGCTTCTTGTAGCAGAGCAGTATCATCTTATCGCCACAAGCATTTCAGTTTTTATTTTGTCCATATCCTTGATGTGCTTTTTCTTAATAAAAACCAAAGAACCAAAACCTCCTACAGACACAACGAGAATAGAGCCCAAAGCCACTTCTTAAAAAACATCAAAACACATAATTAGAACTATAAAGAGAACACCATGGAACAATCGAATTTTTTACCTGTAAAGGTGAAATGGAGCCTGCTTGCGACTGCAATTTCTGTCAGTCTAACAGTCAACGCTGAGGATGAAAAAAGCGGTATAGAAGTCATCCAAGTCAATGCACAAAAGCGCGTTGAAAACATTCAGGAAGTCCCAATTGCTATTCATGCATTTTCAGAAAAAATGCTGCAAAACATCGGGGCTGAGAGTATCAACGACTTAGGTGTGTATACACCAGGTTTGGAAACGAATAACGCCACTGCAACACAAACCACATTCAACATTCGAGGCATTACCACCAACGATTTTGGCATTGGTTTGGAGCCCGCCGTAGCGGTGTACATCGACGGAGTTTATGTCGGTCGTAGAGGCACTTCCAATCTTAACTTCAACAGTATTGAGCGAGTTGAAGTACTTATCATCATCAAAATGTTGGCAATAAAAAAAAAGGGTGCTTTTCATACGAAAAGTGTGCAAGATGGCAACCCGGCCAGGAACAGCGGGTATTAATTATGAGCACTATTGGAAACTTGAATGGTGACTGAAGCAGATCATCAACTAAAACAGCTCTCACGGACAGGGTTACCAACTGCCTACGACTAAGAAGAGTGCAAACCAATGCCAAAAAGAGGGATTTTCTTTCTTGCGTATCCTCTCTGAGGATGAAAAGAGTGCATTTCATAGAAAGTATGTATGGTGGCAACCCAGCCTAGTACAGCAGGTAGTGATTAGGTGCACTATTGAAAACTTAAACGAAAGATGGTTAAAGCGGACCTTAAATTAAAGCAGCCCTCATGGATAGGGTTACCAACTCTCGACGCCTAAGAAGAGTGCAAATCACTGCCAAATAGAGGGATTATCACTCTTTTTTATCTCCTCTGAGGTTAAAAATACTATATTCTGGAAAGTGTTCAAGCTGACAACCAAGTTGACAACAAAAGATGGCCGAAGCGGATCAACCCATCAACAAAAATAGCACTGGCGGACAGGGTTACCAACTGTCAATGTCTAAGAAGAGTATAAATCAAGGACAAAAAGAGGGATTTTTTCTCTAAAGGAGTACTAGTCAAAATTTGTGCGCGCGTATAGTCATACCAAGTAGGCCTACCATACCACAGCAGCAAAAAAAAATGTTACATTGTTAGTCGCAAACAAAGTTGTTAAAACATTGTTAGTTAAAAAAAATGTTAACACATTATTAGTGGCAAAAAAAGAATGGTTAACACATTGTTAGTTGCAAAGAATAATCGTTCTTCTTCTTCTTTTGGATTTTCTCGTTCTTTCCTTTTCTTGTAAATTTCTTTGTGAAATAAGTAGTTTCCTGGGTACATTTCAAAAAAATTTGATAGCTGCTTGTTCATCGAATGTTCTGCTTTGCTTTGATAATATTTTCTTGGACTAAATTAACAAATAAAAATTAAATACGGATGAGACAATAGTTCTGTTTTTTTTTCTAATTCTTTTTATTATCGGTATCATACTAGAAATGTCGAAAAGGTAGTAAATGAAACGAGAAATACATGAGAACGGCCTATGGGTGTACTCCTCTGGTATAGCCATCCGGACAGCATTACGGGCTCTGAACCGATTTTATTATTTAAAAATCAGGTCAAAGGGTTTGTTTTCAGTCGAGATCCGGGATAAGAGCAGGTTCCCTGTTAACTATTATGTATGTGACTGCTTCTTTTCTTCTCGATTATGTAATTTAATTAGTTAATTGAACCACTTTGCACGACTTATTTGGTCTTCTACCAATGGCTAAATTTATTTCATTGCTGTATTATTTTGTGAATTATTGAAAATAAACGTATCAATTAATCAACTTTTCATTAAAAAGTTAATTCCAAATTTGTCCTAATTTTTTCTTATTTATTTACTCCTCAACAATTACACTGTAATTTTTATAAAGAGGGCAAAACAAATTATTAATGACATGCAGACGTACTAACACCATAAAACTATCAATTTATAACAGACTGCAGCCAGAATATGTTCAGGCGAACGCCTTGCACTTCTTCAGCACTGCCACCGAGCAGAGCACTGCCACCAGCAAATATTTCCTAAAGCGTTTGAAGCAGACAAAACCGGTTATTTTAGGTGTATTTCCCTACTGCCACCAATGACTGCTACAACAATGTCTTACACATTGATTGGACCAACAAGCCCTCTAAGGTCTTCTTAGTAGGCGCTGTATAATGTTTTGTATTGCTGTGTAAAAAAATAATAAATGCAGTATAACCGAGATTCTAGTGTTTGTTTAGCTACTCGCGTATTGCAATGCCTTTTTTCGTATCTAATGTATTCGTTTAATTAATATATTGCAGAACTGTATAAATTAAATTTCAATTTCAATTTCGAATTTAATTAATATATGGATGCTCATCTGGAACGCACAAACGAGATATGCAAATTTTCCTATGGTCATCATAAAAAGTTAAGGATATCAAATGGCAAAATTTACAAATTCGAAGAAAAAAATGATTAAAAGAAACAAAAAGTTGGTGGAATAATCTCTGATAATTATTCAGAGTAGTATCTAGAATCTCCCTGCTTCTACTCAGACTCTAAGACATGGACTATAAAACTCCACTTCAGCTTACAAAAACACATTCTCTGATCCACTCCCTATTTACTGTTGAATTTCTCAAGGAACTTTATTTGGACCACTTTTGTTTCTAGCACTTGTTAATGAAATTGGTAGTGAGTTCCCTCAAAGATGAAGACATGTGGATGACTTGTCGGTCCTCAAAGTTTGTCATAGAAATATTAAGTGACCTCCTTAAAATTTAGCAGGTGCTCTTGTTTCGGACGAAGCTAAGAACCTAAAACCATGTACTTTTAAATGAAACATCATAAACTTCCCAAAATCTACTCCCTTTTTTCTAGACCCTACCCCATCCAAAATTCTAATAAAATAAGTTAAATTCCTTGATGTCACAATTTCCAATGATCTTGAGCAGGATATACATGCTTTAAATATTACCAAACAAGCAAATGGTTCGTTATCCTTGTTTGAGCTTCTGTATAAATTGAATCGTGCCACCGTGTTTTGTGGTGAAGTCCCTCCGAGTTCACTTGTCCCTAGTCAGGCTGTTATTAAAATCCGCATGCCTAGTCTAGCCACCGCATTTTCTTAGCGAACTTAGCAACAAAATTGAGTCGGTTCTGAAGTACTCGCTCTCAGGATCATTTACAAAGAAGTAAAACGTCATAGTCCTTCCTTCTTGTAACTCCAAACCCTACTACCTTAAAAGAAAGGAGGGCTAGTATTTGCTTGCCTTTTGCCAAGTCACTAACCATGTATTTCGCTAAGCCCTGTCTTCGCCACTGAAACTCCCCTTCAGTACGCACTTACTCACCGATCCATGCTGTAGCTAAGGGGTTGCGAAATAGTTTCACTCCGTTTTCACAAGACACCTTAATGATTCTCGAAATCTGTTCTAAACTAAATAGAACTGCTTCATTTATTTTTATTTGTTCAGGTATTGTCGAAATAATTAGCTTTAAAACTAGCTGAAACAGCCAGACTTATGACAATTTTCTGTACATGTAGAATTCTGAAGGAATAGCTCTTTACTGAAAACCGAGCTTGCTTGTGCTTTTTGGAAGCTGAATTGTACGCTAATGTTTGCCTGCATTATCACCGGTGAAATATTATTGAGAGTATTATAGACTATCTTTTTTTTGCATACTACAGTAATTTTCTATTCTTAAAAGAACAGTTTTTTTTGGCGTTGATTTTGAATTTTTATTGAAGCGTTAATTTTCAGAATTCTACAAAGTCCGGAAATATCACGAGTCAGCTTCATTCACCAAGTTATTCAAATTTTTCAACTTCGCTCATCACGTCTGTCAGAAAATTTTCTTTTAAGAAGAAAATGAACTAATTTTAATACTGCTACTATTATGACTGTTAATTACAGTTATTAATAATTAAATACTACTTATATAAGCTACATGAGATGAAACGAAAATTTCAGTTAAACAACTAAAGTGACATCCAATTAAGAACCAATTTTTTTCAATAAAATGTAAAAGACCTATATCAAAGCTTAAAACAAATAAAGATTAATTTATATAGGACAAACACAAAATGCATATAGGTAATACACAAAACGAATAGAAATTAGAAGTTAAAGAGCAGAACTTGAAAATAACAGAAACATCAGCAATTAAGCGTGACGTTATTCCTCCCTTGTCAAATCCTGCTAAGAGCTAGAGTATAATTTCTGCAATACTGAAAAACAAATGGATTTTTTTAAACTGAAAGTTTTTGTGTTTTTGGAAACAAAAGTGGTTGTTTTTGCAACATTATCTCATTGATCCATATGCTTGAAGACTCCGCACATAAACTCCTTCAATTAAGGTACCCTGCCTTTTGCCCCTAAAACTTTCAGCACCACTCATAAAACTTGGGCTAAAACTTTAATCATTAGAAAAGCTCAAAAGTTGCCTCTACTCGTCCTACATGTTCAACAAGTTTGGATTGTTGCCAGCAGACTCAAACAATATTAACCTTTGGAAAGTTCCCTAGCCCCCTCTAAATTTTCTTGAAATGGCGCTTTTGTCTTCTAATCTGTTTTTTACGCCGACAGTTACTTCTCGGATGTAACGCCATTAGGAATTGTTTTGTAATGTAATCTTTTTTTAATGACCTCCCCAGAATAATCCAGGCATCCACTTGGAGGAACCCCTATCCTGAAGAACATAATATTACTGGTCTAGCACGCTAACCTGAGATTGCTGAAAATATTTTTAAATTACTATTTTCTGGCTGTTATAATATGCGTTTAAACTTGTAGTTCTTGAAAAAAATATCATCTGCCACAAACAATGATTGACTTAAGGCATATCATAGTTAATTTTTTCAAATTCGATCATCGAACTTGTTCTCTATACTGAAGGATGAACTAGCATTAAAAAGAATACTAGGAAAGAATTCCAATTAAAGATAACAAATTGTTATATTATAAAAACAAGTCGCTATGGCAGTGTTAAAGTCGAATTGGAAAACCAGTAACACAGGCGAAAAGTTAATTTTAAGGTGATTGGTCACCTTTTTGCTTCCTGCTTGTATCTTATGGCACTAATGAAGTGGAAGCGTCAGGTCTTCATGCACCGTGTTACCTAATTGTGTAATACACTTGAATAAATGACTTATGCATTGCCTTTTTGATTTAAGATCGCAGTGTACAATCTAATTTTTAGCTGCATTTTTACGATCAATTCACGATTTATATAAAAATTCAGGGGGGGGGGAGGAAATAGTTTCTTAGAAAACACTCTCTTTGCATTTACAATTACATCACTACTACTAACAACTTACTGCAGCACCAAGCCGCCTGATGCTAAGATATCTACACTCGCTCCTACTTAATCCAAATGTGTTGAAATCCTTCCTCTTAACGCACTCCCAGGTAGTCCCCATTTGCTTTAAATGTTTCCTTACGATATCCTCTCACCCTAATCAGAGACAATCTGATATTTGTTTCGTCCTTGTCGGCTGAACGAAATCTTCGGCAATCTGTCATCCTGTGAAATAAAACACTGAAAAAGCCCTCTCCAAAAGCAACATAGTTTTTTATGGGTTACGAGACAAAAGATTCAGAGTGAGGTGCTGCATTTGAAGGGTTTGACGACAATATCAATATTGGTGATCTTATTTTATATACTGATGGTCTCAGTTTCGATATAGGAAATTCTATACTTAGAAGTTATTTTATAGTCGAAGTTATTTCGTCTTTTTGGCGAAGTTAAATAATGAAAACAAGAGTTCTTGAACTTGTTCTATGCGTTGAACTTATGCGTTGTATGATGAGCTTTTTAAAAATTTTCAGTGAATTTGGGTAAAATAACTGAGAATCAACTCTAATAGTCAAAACTTGCCAGGTTAGGTTATGTTGGTTTGAAAAAAAATATCAGTTTTTCCAAACTGAGTAAAATAACTGAGGATCAACTCTAATAATCAAAACTTGTCAGGTTAGGTTATGTTGGTGTGAAAAAAATATCAGTTATTATTTGCTATTCCAGTTAAAATGACTCCTACCCCAACAATATAGATATTTATTGTTTTCTGGGTCGCAAGATAATAAAAGACTCAGAGTCAGAATCTGGTAGGGTATCGTAATTAGAAGAGTCCGACGCAAGATTTGGACCAACTTTGTCAAAACATGGGTTTTCATTGTCTATCTCTTTTTGGTGATCAATATCTTGTAAATCTGATGCTTCTGTGCAAGTAAAAATGTCAACAATTTCCAAACAAGAGCCTTCTTTTTGATTACCCAAAACATCCTCAACAGTACCAACAGCTCTTAATTCTGATAACGATTTTACTCTTTCAGCATCGTTGGTAAATTCAGCACAATTGGTATCAACAATAGAGCGGCTAGGGACATTATTTACGTCCATATACCTCGTGTATCCCTCCTTACATAAACCTTCCTTCTCAACACACAAAACCTCTTCAATATGGCTAACATCAGTTAAGTTTGATACAGAAATTGGTTCCTCAGCGTCAATCGTATATGCAGCATCATCACCATCAATCTTAGAACAGCTGGGGACGTAATTAGAGCCGTCATTTGACGCCGCTGCCTTTTAGGATCGGCCGGGCTTGCAGCCCGGCTCATTCGTCCCACATTGCTTAACAAGCCCTGCAGGCCGCGCTTAGAATGGCCCGCAGGCCGCTCGGAGGAGAATTGAATGGCCACCCTGCCCCAACAGGTATTGGAGGTTCCGCGGCCGGACTGGGTGAGCGACGACGTGTCCATGTTGCAGGATATGGCCGACCGTTTCATGGAATCGGAGATCGCCCCCCACTACGAGCGCTACGAAAAGCATGAGATCGTCGACCGGGAGGCTTGGGAAAAGGCCGGTGCCGCAGGACTTCTCTGCGCGTCGATGCCGGAAGAATATGGCGGCGCCGGTGGCACCTACGCCCATGAGGCCGTCATCGCCGAAGCGCTGGGTCACGCCGGCGTCGACGGTTTCGGTATCGCGCTCCATAACGCTATCGTCGCGCCTTATATCCTGCATCACGGTTCGGAAGAGCAGAAGCAGAGATGGCTGCCGAAACTGGCGACCGGCGAACTGATCGGCGCCATCGCCATGACCGAACCCGGAGCCGGTTCCGATCTGCAGGGGACCAGGACAACCGCCCTCAAGGATGGCAATCACTATGTCATCAATGGCTCAAAGACATTCATCACCAATGGCCAGCACGCGAACCTGATCATCGTTGTCACCAAGACCGACCCGTCCGCCGGCGCCAAGGGCACGTCACTGATGATCGTCGAGACAGACGAGGTGGAGGGTTTCGAGCGTGGCCGCAATCTCGACAAGATCGGCCTGAAGTCGAACGACACGTCGGAACTGTTCTTCAACGACGTCCGCATCCCGACCTCCAACATGATCGGCACAGAGGAAGGGCAGGGCTTCGTGCAGTTGATGGAGCAGCTGCCGCAGGAGCGCTTGCTGATCGCCAACCAGGCGATGGCGATGATCGAGCGCGCGCTTGCCGTCACCATCGACTACGTCAAGGAGAGGAAGGCCTTCGGCAAGGCAGTCATCGAGGTCCAGAACACCCAGTTCAAGCTGGTCGAACTCAAGTCCCATCAAGCCATGGCTAATTGTAGAAAAAAGCCAAGACGGATAGTCCGGGTGAGAGGCAAATCTGGCATAAGCCCTTTTTAGGATTGTATAAAAAAAATGTCATTTCACTTGTTGATAGATGAGTCTGTAATCCTTCCATTCATATATCATTCCTAGGGCAGAACAAAGGTAGATAGTCACAGAACTAAGGGATGAAAGACCGATTTTGATTGATTTTGGGTTGACGCGTGATGGACAATGTCCACTGGACTTGTAGACCAAATGGAGGCCTGAATTTGCTTGAACTCACAGGCGAACAAGTGACCTAAGCCTAATGGGCATGGCCGCATGCAGTCTAAAGATGGAATACCGTGTCATAGGATTGACAGGAGCACTAGGCGAATGAACCCATTCACAACCTAAGACAGTTGCGCTAACAAAAAATTAATTAAATATTGGTTGCAACAAATATTGCAACTGGAATTTTCTAATGAAGAAGATGGCAGTGATCGTTCAGATATCTCAGAAAAATAAAATTTAACCTCAAAACAAATTTCCAAGGCGATGTGTTTGATTAATGAGGCTATGGAGATTTTTTTAAAACACGATCGTAACAGCAGAAGGAGTTTTAGCGTGTCCCAGGCAGTAGCTACGCATATCAATTGCTTCAAGGATATTATTTTTAAGTTGAAAAAAAAGCTGTTCAGCAAACACTGGACCCATTTTCGGTGAAAGAAACCAGACTTACGACAACACCCATTATGGATTCATCAGAATGTGATTAAGCTTTAATTTTGTTTTTTGTATGCATGCAATAATTTTTTTTTAATGTTTAATTTGTTCAATTTTCTATTTAAAAAGCAGTATCTTCAATCTTTAAGATATGCTCTTTAAGCCGTCCTGGCTAAATGGCTGACGTGCTGGTGTGAGAATTCTTTGTCCAAGGGGATTGGGTTCAATCCCAGTTGTGACCAGTTATTTGATTTGGGATGGGGGTCTGTGGCGTGACTCTGTAAGTTCAGCCAGAGTCGACCCAGCTCTAAATAGGTCTTAAATTTGGTGTTTTTTTAAAGAAAAAAAGTAAACGTTTCTTCTCTATCTTACAATCCTTCCTAGTAATCTCTTACTAAAATTTCTAATTATATTCTACTCTTTTTTTAATTTAAGGGGATTTGAATATAAGACTGGCCTGCAAGCATTTTGAAATGGCTACTTTTGAATTAAAAATGAATATTTGGAATATTTATGATATTTTTACTGAATAATTTTCTGTTAAACCCATTTTACCGGACTTATTTGTTGTTAAATAAGAAGAAAAAGGGACACAATATGCCTCCTTTCCCTTTCTCCTTTTCTATTTTATGAATGTTTTTTTTTATAGAGTATTAGAATTAAGCAAATAAAATAAATTGGAAACAAAGTGATAGTTATGCGGGTTTCGCTAGAATGTAAAATAAAAATGAATACCGACAAACAAGGAATAAAAAGCTATGGAACGACAAGTAATAAGAAATGAAATATCGGATTTAGTATCTACGAGAGTCTTTTACTGAAAGTAAATTAAACACAGTTCTTACTGACACTTGTTCACTGAGAAATGTGGGGTAAAAAACCCCACGAAAATGAATATTGCATAAATTTGACCTCGTATGCATTTATCAAGGATTTTAGATCTTTATTGACTTGCGTTATCTTCAAATCCTCTTTAGGGCTCTTAATCGCTACAACAACAAAACTTGATTATCGAATCCGCCCAGATTCACTGCAAAAGTAATAAATAAGACAAATAAAAAAGTGAATACTTAAAATCCTTATATTTCTTAAACCGCATGTGGTTGTACATTAAATATGTTGAACCACAGTTTAGAACTCTCATTTACATCAGAATGAGTAATGAGACGTTTAAGTAAATAGGATTGACTCTGGTTTTTGTTCTGGTCTTAAGCAAGATTTGTATTTTTCAATGGTTTATTTTTATACTTCTTCACTGACAGTTTGAAGTTGTACAGATTGTAACTGAAGGAAGGAAGTTTTATTATGAAGTTAGTGGATAAAAAAGTACCACGACAGGATTGCTAAGGAAAGTACCCGACCTTTGGTTTCACACCACGTTTTGGCGGCTAGCGTCATTCCAAAATCGATAAATGTGATGGGGTAGGAGTTACACTTTTGGTAGCTATTCCACCACCATTTAAGCATCCATTCATGGTGTGAGTCGCATCCGGTGAGAATGCCTTGGCTCTTTTTGGTCATAATGTCTTTATACCCTGGTTGTGTAATTAACCAAAAGAGTGAGACTGGAGAATCTGGTTTTTTCCTGCGACAAAAGGGTGATGGTAAATGACTAAATTTTCAGGAAGTGGACAGTCAGTGCAGGGAGCATAATTAAAACCGCTTGGCAGAGTTTCAAGTGGCATTTTTTCTTCGTAAATGGTCCGGTTGAGTGCGTCTTGTTCAGAAAAAAACGTCTCATTACGCGTTAAGCAATTTTGAATCCATTTTTTTAAAAGAGGAGATGTGGATTGATAGGCAATCACGCCTGTGAGATAGGCGTTTTCATCAGGAAAGAGTAGCCCTTTTTCTCGGCGAATCGCAATGCCTCGCGGCACATCTTGGCACACAGCAAAGTTGGCAACTTTGAGAACGTCAAAAAGGGACGTCAAAGGTTTTTTCACTTCGCAATCGACATCCATCCAAACTGAATGCTTAAACGGAGTCAATGAAAGGAAGAGAGGTTTTTTAAACCAAATCGCTCGATCGTTCCAAATGTCATCAGGATGTAGCTCTTGCCATTTCTCTTTTTGCGATGGAGTGGCTTGCTTGAGGAGATGATGAGGAGCAGTTAATACGGTTCCTTTTGTTTCGCACCACATGCGTGCACTTTTCGACATGCCGAAGTCGCAAAAAGCAATGGGGAAGTCGCAGTGCTTTGTGTAGTGTTTCCACCACCATTTAAGCATCCATTCGTGATGGATATCGCATCCTGTTAAGACTCCTTGTGTCATGGCATTCCTACAGGTAGTTTCTCGTAGAGGGCTTGTTTTCCGCGGTGCGTTAAATGAATGATCACAACATCATCATGCATTCCATCACAAAGGCGCCAATAATCGTGGCTTATAACTATTATTACGTTATAGTAAAATCATACGATTACGTCAGTTGTGACTGGGGTTCTTTCTTTACTATATCACGATAATAAAAAGCCGAAGGCTTTTTCCTTTCTATGATATATAATTACAATACAGACCGGGTTAGGTCTTTGAAAATTCACAAGAGGCATTGTTTATCGTCGGGTTTTACTGTGCATAACGTTCTTCACCTCCGAGTTAGTCTCCCCACCCTTCAAGAGGCACCAAATCAACAGTCACAACTTAGAACAGCTTCTTTAAGGCAGCTTCTTGTTAATTGAAGCATCAAGAAGATGTTACCCATCAAAACCTTCGTGCCCGAGAGAATCTGTCTTGTTTTCAAAAAGGTCAAGCGATCTTAATGAAAACCATACTATCAGATTCAGTGAAGTTAACCAGAAGAGACTGCACTACTTGCTTCCAGACACTGGGTATCTAACTAGAACTTATTGTCTCACAAGAGTATCCCTTACTGTTTTTTCTATTTCTGTATTTCCCATATTTAAATAGAAAGGAATAAGTTAGGGTAATACACTTCAACGTTGGGTTTACAAAAGAGGGGAATGGGAGGACCGATTCATTTTTTTTTCTAGAAAATCACTAGAATAATAGCGTCAGTGCATATCACTAATAGCACCAAAATTATGAAAAAAAATGATAGAGAATATCACACTTAGAGAGGTGTCTAGCTTCCGAGTGCTCACTTTCTAATACCATACACCCTTGATAAACATGATGCTTCTGAACTGACAAATATTCAACAGTCGTCCATATACCGGAGTCAGTCACTCTCATTGTCTTGTTTCGTTTGGATTAGGGTCTCTGAACGGGTCAATAAGTACAGGATCGCGATCTGAGAATGAAATCATCCTACTACGTAAAAACAAGAATGGAGATCTGCCATTTAGAAAATTTTTTCCGCTCACTGTACCTGGAGACTATAGAACATTTTGTTGCGTATAAACAGAAAATTCAGCTTTATCTTAATCCACAGGTAATTATAAACCCATCTTAACGTTCCATGCACCGGGTTTTTTATGCATCTCTTTCATATAGTTTTTGATTTTCAAAAACCGATCCAGATCATCGGTCTCCAATGACCCTTTAAAAACAAAGGGCCTTAAACGTTCGATTAAATCGTTACCGGCATCTGGATCTCCTGCATTGACGCGGGCTCTGAGCCAGATAAAACGTTCCAGAGGCTCGGTGCTAATGGCGTAATAATTTTCCATATCATCTACCGGCATCACCATAGGGCCGGTTTTGCTCCAGGGACGAAGGTTCAGGTCAACCCGATATAAAAAACCACTGGCACTGGTTTTTTGCAGTTGGTTTACGAGTTTGCGTATCGTCTTCGTCATCTCTTCAATGTGTTTATTGTTCTCCTGGCTACAAGTAAACAGCAAATCCACATCGGAACTGAAATTGAGTTCTCTTGCACCAAGTTTGCCCATGGCAATGACACTGAAAGGGCTTTCATTGCTTTTGCCATTTAATAACAGGTTTAGGCAAGCCTGCATGGAGACATCAGCGATATCACTGATGTATTCCAGAATGTTCCTGTAATCAGTTTCCTCGCCCAAGTCCATTGCAGTCACTTTTAACAGGTGAGCGTATTTAAATTGTTTTACTTTCCTTATTTTATCTACATGTGAAGTAGACAGAGCCGGAGTCAATTCCAGGTTCTTAATGATCTTTGGTTTGTAACAGATTAGGCGGAATAAGAAATCAGAAAGCCCGATAATATGAATGATGTTTCTTCTATTATCTTCACTTATTTCGGAGAAACTTTTTTCAAAGACGCGATCATCCTGTAGATGTTTCAAGCGGGTATTTGCCAGTTCAGGATCGGCAGAAGTGGAAATATACTCGATATAATCACTCATTTCGGAATCGGGACACAGGTCTCATAAATGACCATTTTTATTATTATTAAGTTATGTGTCTAACTATACTCTATCCCAAGGTACAATATGAACTTAATCTTTAAATAAAGAGTCATAATAATTGTTAGAACTGAAATCCTAATCTATCGCCACGCCGCTCGCGAACTCCTCGATGAAGCCAAATCCCGAGCCATCCTTCCTTCGGACCGAGAACGGGTAAGAAGGGTGAGCACGGATTGGATCACCGCCCAAGATGCGAAGGCCCTTTCGAGCCTCCGTTTTTTCGCTGCAACAGACACGGTGCGATTGAGTCAGTCGGGCACCCGGATCGCGATCGGCAACTCGAACGGGTTGTTGACCGTGTGGGATCTTGATGAACAGGACCGCCGAAAAAATCCGCGTACGCTTCAGTTTAAGCACGGCATCACCCGAATTCGGTGGAGTCCGGCCGACCGCTTCCTCACCGTGGCTTACGGTTCCGGCGCAGCGTCCCTGACGGATGTCGTTGTGGCGTCAAACTGTAAATTGTTCACTCCGGCCCCGCTACCGGCGGCCGACGGGGTCTCGGCATTTTCACCGAACGGACGGAGCGTGACCTACGGAGTCGTCGATCCCCTCGAAACGGGAGATGCCCTTTGGTCCTTCAAATTGGTACGCCGCGAAAGTGAGAAACTGTACGAGTTGCCCGACAGCAGAAATCCAATCGCCTGCCTCGCTTACTCCGCGGATGGCGATCAGCTTGCGATTGCACACGAGGCAGGCCTGGACGTCACCTTGCTAAGCCTTCAACCCGGTTACGAAAACTGGTGGCAGCCAGATCCGATCGAATTCTCGTTTGACAGCTCGCCATCATTCTTGGTTTGGCATCCGAGTGGCGCACAACTCTTGGTTGGAACGGAGACCGGAAATATCTATCGGTGCGACCCGCAACAAGGGAGTCAGGAACTTTTTCAACGAACCGGAAACGCCGGCACTCGCGTGCAAATCGCCATCTCTCCCAACGGACTGACCACAGCCGCCCTTTGCAGCGATGCCCGATTTCGAATATGGCGCAGCCATGAGGAGCAAGAGTGGGGCTCAGCCGTAACACTAGAGGCCAGCGGGTTGCAGAGTCACCGGGACCATAGTCTCTTATGCTATCGTGGAAACGATCCCCAAACGGGCCTCCCATTCCTATCAAACCAATGTGATGAAAAAAGTTGAACCTTAGAGTAAAGAGTTGGGCTAGGAGCAGGTGTGAGTCTCCCAAATATTTGGGAGAATCACATTTATTATCCAAATCAAATATACTTCAGAGAGTCAATATATTTTAAGCAATATTGTATACAAGTTAAAGTTTTCCGGAATGAGCAGAAAGTTTAGAAGGGTTATAACCTCAACGCCTTATATTTAAGGTCCCTGAATATGATGTTAAAACATAGAATATAGGATACAGTCTCTTCGTTTTAATTGTTGACGTGTTTCCTTATTTCCATTAAAAATGTAAACCGGTTTTATCAATGCGTAAAATTCATGCCTTAGACCTGAGTGGGGCGGGGGGTATATTCAAAATGTCCTTGAATTTCTGGGCATTTCTCAAAATTATTGCACCCCCCCCCCTGAAAAAAATGCCACGAAATTGCCTGATTGAAAAAACTATGCTAGAGATCTTATGGCTTCTAGATTACCTGAGTACAGCTTTACCTCTTTTGTCCCGTAGACCTGTTTTTGTAATGGTATCCGCTTTATATCTATGTTGGCTATTTTAGCTATGATAATCATTAAATAATAATTGATAATTAGGTACCACTATCGCATCTCATTATTTATTTATGTTTTCATATGCTTGTATAAGTCATGCGGTCTCAAACAAATTTAATAAGCGTGCTTAATAAAGCATACGCAATAAGAATTGTAACTGCAAGTACATCGGAGACAATCCAAGGGTCTATAAACTTGTCAATTATAATTGACATATCTGGGACAGAATTCATTTTTATGTTGCTGTTTTTTTACAAATAGCACCATTGGGAATATGATTGGGAATATGATGTTGAATACCTTCTTCCCATCCACCGTGCACAAAAGAAGATCTCCCATATTTTTTTTGTTCCATTTATCTGTTTGGTAGAACACCCTAGGTTCAATAGAATTAGTGAATTAATTTAACTGTGAGCGCGGGAACTTCCAAAAGAAACTACGCCTTGAATTTGTCCCCTTCCCTATTCACAAGATTCTATAACAATCTGAAAAACGGAAAATTAACTATATGACCCATTACTACATCCAATTAAATTTAAAAAAAGGATAAAAAAGGTAAATAATAATGTTACAACTCAAAATAAACAGAGACAGTTATGCATGGGAGGGAGGCTGTCACCTGGTGGCGATTATGGCCTGGGCAGGTACCCGCCCTACCCAGTATTTTCGACATCTGACATTAAATTCCTTTTATTTTACATGGTATACCTCGCCCCCTCTCCAGATTATAAGGTCTAAAACCGCTATTACTATCACCCCTATTTAAGCCCCACACTTTATTATAAAGATTAAGTAGAATTTAATTGAATATACTCTATAGTCTAAAACCATAGCCAGTTGGTAATCCCAAGTATTTGTTTGTCGATTGTGTTTCAATGCACTTGAAATAAAACAAAAAAAACTACTATTTAAAACATATAAGTATCCAACTTTAGCGTAAAGACGGGGATTTGGGGGTACAACAGCCCCTTTACATAAAGAATAATATATTTTTTTAGCTTTATTGTTTTAAAATAAAGTCCCTTTTTCCTATTTGTTTTCTGCCTGCTTTTAGAGTTTATGATATTCCAGAATTCTAATTCACAAATATTTATTCTTTCTCATTGGAATGAGTATATTGAGCTTTATCCCCTTTCACGTCTTACCCTAATAGCACCATGGACCAAAAGCCAAGTAAGGGCCCTGTTACTCCCAATTCATAAACAGGTCCTAGAAATTGCTATTTGTGCTCAACGGAGAACTTTTCCAATATTCAATGACCATCAATTCCGATTTGAGTAGCCCTTGTGATAGCAGCTTTAGAGTGATACAGGGAAGAGGTGACATAGAATCCGTCATTGTCCGGATAACTGCCATTCCCAGAAAATTCTCCCACATTTGAAATTGAGCAGCCAAGGGATGGTAGGATAAATACAAAGAATAAAGAACACAATGGATTTTGGAATATTCTACCTATATTCCAAACTATAGGTAGAATGTATGGAGTATAACCATACCGTTTAGTGGCTCAGCCCAAAGAGCACGGAAAATAAATGATTGTCCTAAAAAAAAAATTATGTTTTAGGTGCCACGCGTTTTAGCAATTTTCTGGATTTTTGCCATTATTTCTTTCCTTTTTTTTAGTTTGGCACTGGCTACCACCAAAACGTTTTAAATTTTATATTTTTCTCGTTTTAATTGGCATTTATCAATCAATGTAATTTTTAAGAACTCCATGAGTCTGACATGGATATGTTAACGGATATATACTAAGTTCATCGAACTTAAAATATACGGGATGACTGCAAGCCTATCAACCAAGTTAGTGGTAGCTTGAATAGAACGGAGGCCTTGTGTTACCAAGCATAGACTTCGGCCTATACATGTGCGTACTGCTCTTCTTTTAACTGCCTATGATTTACCTCCTTTTTATCGTTATGCGATCCTCGTTCCGCTTAAAACTATTGGGGCCATTGGGACCCTTGTCTAATTCAATTTAATATTTATTTTCTTATGTTAGTTAAAATTTAGTCATTAATGTACTTATTGATAACAATGCATATCTAATCATTTAAGACCATTCCTTAGATGGTGCTTGAATGTACGGGAGTTATGTAAGTGACGAATTATGAGGAGCGGGGGTATTTTTAGTGAATTTTTATTTAGACTAGAAGTCCCTCACTTTTGGTCTCTAATATGTGCTAAAATCCTTGTATTGGCCCAATTTTAACATGGAGTTGTGTTTCCAAGTTTCTACTCAAACATATATCTATGAAGCCTTGGCTTCAATGGGCTATTTTCATTATTTGGTATCTTCGCCAATAGCGGCTGTGCGTATCTTTTTGTCCATGGATTTATATTCTAAAGCTTCTTTATCAGTGTCATGAAAAATTGATTCCTTGAATTGTTGATACAATTTCATCGGGATCGTGGCAATGCAATGGGGAAGAATGGTTGTATGGCCATTCCATGGTGAACAATACGTTCAAAATAGGC
Source organism: Alatinidae sp. Z8VKAUB7J3 (assembly GCA_010016025.2). Classification (NCBI taxonomy): domain Eukaryota; kingdom Metazoa; phylum Cnidaria; class Cubozoa; order Carybdeida; family Alatinidae; species Alatinidae sp. Z8VKAUB7J3. The sequence continues at coordinate 147,159,390 of JAAAKM020073195.1, forward strand.
TTATAAGGCATACTTGACATAGTTTGCATACACTAGATGCGTACTAACTTTGTTAAAGTTACAATTACAAAAAAATATTTAAAACATATTTAGTTTTCAGTTAAGAACAAACGGCGCAATAGAATTTAGAATATTTATGGGGGGAGGGCAGTAGCCAAACTTCTGTTTGAAGAAAATTACTGTTTTCTTTTAAGTTTTACTTGTGTCTTCACTTCAATTTCTAATTGCTTTAGGATATATTTATCCACCTATATTAGTCTCGGTTTTCTTTATGTTTAATATGACCGTTTATTCTAATTGTTGATAGTCTTAACTTTGAAATATTATAGGACTTCGTTTCTGCGTCTTCAGTTTTAATATGGTTCTTTAATTTTTTTGAATTTTTTTTTCCAATTATTTTTTTTAAAGAAATTTCTGCTCATTTTTGATTGCCAAAGTCCTACTATTGGTTAATATTATGAATATTCCTCCAGTTGTCTGAAAAACTTCTTTTCAGAATATTTTGTTAAGTTAAACAATAATAATAACAAATTAAAATTCCCAGTTTCTACCGAATAAATAGTTGAAATTACTAAAAATATTTTAGCATAAA
>JAAAKM020073195.1:147159991-147179511 GCA_010016025.2 Alatinidae sp. Z8VKAUB7J3
TGCAGCTTCGTACGTCTTTGCAAGCAACGTATTCTCGCGATGTGTGATGCCCATCAGTTCGTGCTGCTTCAAGACACTATCCTGCTTCTCCTGTATTTTATATAATCTGACCAGTGAATTCGTCAGGTTTGTTAATTCGTCAGAAAAAGGTGATTCGCGAATCTTACAAGATTGACTAGCTGGCTGTTTGTTTACGATGTGGAATATGACGTTTTCTAATAATTTGCAGCATATCGATATATTAAGCACACCCCGTAAAGTAAAGCATCTTTGAATGCTTAATTAAGTCATCAGTTTTCCCAAAACTATACCAGTTTTCCCAAAAAAGGGTCTTGTATAAAAAGGATTTAAAAACAGAGTCGAGTTGGAATACATTTAGCCGCCATCAAAACATCAACGATTTAGAACCGACGTCATATCGTTTTGGGTTATTATGGTAAGTACAAGGCGTCACCTATTGAAAAAGCTATCGACTCAATAAAACCGAAACTCTAAAAAGCTGAATTTTGATATCAATAGATACATCAAAAGAAATGGCTTATTATACTGATTTTAAACGTAAAGTTTCATTAGGTTAATCATACGCATTAAAAGCCTGAGGAAATTTGATGTGTTTTTGAAAAATGGGGGAATCACCCATTAAAAGTTAAACCCTATTGCAGAAGTTCCAAGCTCCTATCTGAAAAAATGTGGAATTGTGTACTTTTGCCAGAAGAAAGATTTTGGATCTCTTTGTGCTTTTTTACTCAATGGTGTTAGTATCGACCCAGAGACCTAGAATGTCGTGAGAGGGCTCCTTTTAACAGAAATTAAAAGTTCTAGAGACTTGTTAAGTTACCAAAAAGACTGTAGGGCAACTAGGCTCCCTCCCCGCCCCTTTTTTCTCAAAATCGAGCGATCAAAACTTGATATAGCCATTTTGTTCGCCATAGTTGAAAGGCCTAATATCTATGCAATTTAGATATAATACGACTACCTATAGCCCCAGGAAAGGTCTTTAAGTTAAAAAATGAACCCATTGTTCACGCATCGTATTTGTTATTAGGAAGTATGTATACATTTTCGGGTTGGAGGGGGTAAAACTTTTCTCCTGAGTATTTTTCATGGGAGGGAAATTTACAGGGCATAAACTTGTCGGGGAAATTTTCCAGATTTCCTATATAAAGTTCTTCTTATATGTTTTTTTTTTCTGTCTCAATGTTGCAAGATGAGTTGTTAAGAGTAATTGCCCGAGGTAAATTTTCGCTGGGATTGAATTGTCTAGAGGATAAATCCGTGGAGAGGATTTCTCCGTGGAGGTGGGCCATATTTACTGACATTATGTAATAAATGATCAGAAATTAAATTTGAAACAAGTTTTTCAAATGAAAAGTAAGGAGCAACATTAAAACTTAAAACGTACAGAATTTTTTACGTATACAATGGGAAGTGCCCCCTCTTCAACACCTCGCTCCTTGCGCTAAAGTGGAACTTTGCGCCCATTTTTTATGAATGACTCTGGCTATCTAAAAGTTTTTGTTGGATGGGTTTGTGGAAAAAGGACGTATGGGGGGGTTCTCTAGTTGCCCTCCGATCTCTTTTGACTCTTCAAAAGTGAACTAGAACTTTAATTATATACGAACATCCCTTCTATAAAAACAATATATACCTCTAGGGTATAACTTACAACACCTGCCCCCAGGCTCTAAGGGGGCTGTGTAGACCCCGGAGTTTTCTTTATACAATCTTTGAACTGTTTTAAACAAAATTTTTATCTTAAAATTTTTACCAAATGTGTTTGGGGAAAAGGGGCGCGGGGGCAGTTGTCCTTCGATCCGTTTTGATTCTTAAAAGTGAACCAGAACTTTCAATTTCCGATCAAATGAGCGTTCTATGAAGTTTATACCAGCATCCCTTCTATAAGAACCAAATATGCCCCCAGGGCACAACTTACAACGCTTGATCCCGGGCCCTGGGGTGTTTTGACGACACCAGAGTTTTCATTATATGATCTTTGAATCCCTTCTATAAGAACACAACTTACAACACCTGATCCCGGGGGAAAAAGGGTGTATGGGGGGGGGCTGTAGTTGCCCTCCGATCTTTTTTGACGCTTCAAAAGTGAACTAGAACTTTCAGTATATAAGAGCATCCCTTCTATAAAAACAATATATACCTCCAGGGTAAAACTTACAACACCTGCCCCCAGGCCCTAAGGGGGTTGTGTAGACCTCATAGTTTTCTTTATACGATCTTTGAACTGTTTCAAACAAAATTTTTATCTTAACATTTTTTCTAAGTATATTTGGGGAAAAGGGGCGTGGGGGCAGTTGTCCTCTGGTCTGTTTTGACTCTTAAAAGTGAAGCAGAGCTGTGAATTTCCGATCAAATGAGCCTTCTATGAAATTTATACCAGCATCCCTTCTATAAGAACACAACTTACAACGCCTGCTCCCGGGCCCTGGGGTGTTTTGACGACACCAGAGCTTTCGTTTTATGATCTTTGAATTATTTTTTAGCAAAATGACTATCTCAAATTTTTATAGGGGAAGGATGAAGAATACTCTTTCAGATTCTTTCATATTTCAACTATTTCAGAAGTCGAAGACACATTGCCAAGTGGTTCTAATCTTGTCTTTGGAGCTTCTAGTCCAGAATTTGATGCCAATCTTGTTCGGTGTGACTTATCTGCTTGTAACGAAGGATTGTCAAATTTGAACAAAGAAGGTACTTATAAATAGGTTTTTCTTATGGTTTGTATAATTTATTATGGGGGAGCTTGAATTTGTATTTGTACACACAATGTAACTGTGTACCAACATCAGATCTCATACACATATGCTGCTGTACTTTTCTTAATAGACATATATTACGTCCATGTTTTCCCCTTATTGCACACAATGAACAGTTCGTGGTAAAAAATAAACACAGTTAGTAAAGAGCAACCCTTGCAATATTAATCAGAATTCTAAAAGAATAGAACTTTGATATCAACATCAAGAGATTCTACTTTCATGGTTATTCTACCTATTTATATTGTTTTAAACTGGGATTGTCTATCAGAAGCTACTAGCTTAAGGAAATTAGCATAATTTTCGAAAAATTGGCGGTATGCTCCCTCAAAAAAGAGGGACAGGCGATTCTTGATCTGCTTGATGGGTATTCAGCGTAGTCGGCTCATTTGTGCTTCCTTATTTGTGTACAGTAGCCAATGGCGGGTTAAGGCTTAAACGGACCCTCGGCAACATTATAATTCCGGGTCTATTTTTCAGTCATGGCTCGTACTTTGCGTTTGGTAGTTTCGTTTTAAAGCATACAATGTGTAGTTCTATTGAATTATCGGATTCCAGGAAAAAATTAGAAATCAGATAATATGCATGTGCAAAATCAAACAAACATAATTTATTAAAACACGCCAAAATAAACATAATTTATTGAAACAAACAATAAAACCTGTTTTTAAATAGGTATAGCTCTTTTCGCCATGCATCGATAATAGCTTTCCCATTTTGTATTAAAACTAGAACATAACAAATGTTTTGCATAGAAAATTGTTTTTTATTATACTTGAAATTTTATAATATATTCAAGAAAGCAGCCAAGAAAGACTTGGAAAAAAATCACTGAATTTCTTAACCCCAAGTCATCTGCAGCAAGGCCTTATCGAGGGGCGGGGGATAACCCCCTTTACTCCGAAATGTTTGTTCGACTCGTAAACACATAAATAAAATGAATAAAAACGATTTTTGATGCATTTTTTAGTTTTCTTTGTAAACCCCATTGTTTTACTTAACGTACCAAGGACAGTGAAATTAAAATCTGATTTTTTGTATTAGTTAAGTCTAGAACTTAATCCTCAGGCAGCAATTTGGCTAAAACAGTCTATATACTTGAACAAGTTATGCTGTTCCATTGGCTCGAAACTTACTGGACATAAAACAAACAACCCTGATCAAAAAGGGCTACCGGATTTGGAACATGTTCTATTAACCCAGACCAAACTGTCGGCACGGACCAAATTATTTGCCGAACTTGGGAATGTTTTAGTCAGTACAGACCAAAAGCACTTGTGGGACTTGAAATACTTTCCAGCAGTCCACACCGAAAGGAGTTACTGAAATTATAACGATTTTGATCCGACGAGGCCAAAAAGGATTGCAGGACCTATAATATTCTCAACCAGCTGACACCAAAAGGAACTACTCAATTTGGAACATTTTTGTGCAGCCCAGATCAAAAGAAGTGACCGGACATGGAATAACTTTGACTACCATATATTAAAAAAGAGCTACCGGACTCGTGAAAATGTTTTGAATCAGCCAAGGTAAAAAAAAAGTTACGAGACAAAAAATTTTAAGACAAGCATGTTAGACGTGTTTGATTTACGATAAGCTCAAAGCTTGCCGAGCATGTATCCTGATTCAACAGGACTTCACCGCGCAACAAATTTTGTCTTATGGATGTAAGTGTGCATTATTTACTGTTTCTCGTATTGTCTTGGGAATTTCAGAATCTCTACATATTGTGGGCTAAGGTGACCTCTAACCGCAATAATTGTTTGGAAAAATTCCTAAGTGTACTGAATATGTTTTTGACACCCAATCTAGATATCACTGTAACATCGTGTAACAAATCGTGCAATGTAACATTCAATAATGAACCACATAGCCTCTACCAATGTCAAAATTATACAGACTAGAGGAATAGTGGCAATGGATTCCATACGCCTCGTGACTAGGAGACGAATTGAAACATATTAAATCTAACAAAAAGATTTTACAACTTCAGTTGTCAATGAATCAAAACCATTGCCAGGAAGTAGCAAGTTCTTTTCTTACTAATTTTTAGGCAAATTTAATTATGGGGAGCTGGAAACGGAAGTTGGTCCTATTGGGTTTCATTGGAGACTAGTGGAGGAAGTGTTCCATCTATATATTGGTAACTGGTGGCAGGAGCTTTTATCTCCTAGTGTTGTTTTAGTGTAACAGCAGGGCAAGATGCCCTATCTTCAATATTCTTGTAAAAAAAAAACTTGGACAGTGCAAAGGCAAGAAATTCAAAACTATTAACAAGAAATACTTGACACGGAAGATCAAGATGTTCAGTTTTGAATCTTTTATTCCATTTAACTATTTTTTGTTTAGTTATACCTTAGCAATTTTGTAAGTCTGAACGCTTTCCTGGAAAGAACGTATTACTTATTAAGGATAATCAGTGTTTTAAATCTGGCATCTAAATCTGTCGCCGATTCTATTAGACGAAATACAATCGATCAATTTTTCTAATCTGTGTTCCTACATCTTACTTGAGAATCCAGGAAATATAGGTAAATTTAAAATTGTCAATTCTGTTCGAAGTATGTTATATCTCCGTTTCTAGAATGCGCAAATATTTAGAATCTGTATCTTTTGATATTCAATTGAATGTGTCTCAATAAAAATATTTCTTGGACACAAACAATTATCCTTTCTGTATAAAAAATGAAGCCACACATTCATTAATATAGTATTATGTTTAAAATCTTTGGTTTAAAATTAAAAGAAAATAATTGTTCTCATCGAGGTTATTATTAAATCTCGTACAGAACTTTATTTCTATTTCTGTCAAAAAGTAGGTCGAAAATCATGACAGCTCAGCATTTCTGCTTTAGAAATTGCACAAAAGAAATGTCATTTTTGGTAACATGTGGCTGTTTAGATGGAGATATTAAGACGAATTTACAAATAACGTAAAGATATGACCAATAGCTTGAAAATGAGCCGTTAACCAAGTCTCCAAGATGATGCAGTAGCTTGCTACTTCTGCTAGTCAATCGTCGGTTTTGGAAACTTACTAAGGGGATGGGAGGGATAGTATACAAGAGGGAGCATTCTAAACCCTGAATGAAAGTTTTCGACCATTTAGATTATGGTAGTACCCTGGATTCCTTATCGCACTTTCTGATGGTTTGATCAAGCAGAATTTATAACCTTAAACAGCTCCGTAGAATGTTTCAGTGCCCTGCTGGCAGCGAAGAAGGAGAAAAAGAAGAGATCTCATGAGTTTACTCGGTGTACCCGAGTAAACTGATTTTCCTTGTTGTTCAAGTAAGTGAGCTGTAAGTTTTCTGTGTAGAGTTTACGGCAGTGTTGATTCCAATGGTGTACTTATTATTTTAATCCAGGTGGCAGGGCTCAGTCCGAGTGAGACGAGTAACTGGCACTGACACCTCACATGTTGCTGAGGCGCGCAGCGCCTCACCGACGCTTGCCAGGGGTCAGCTAGTGAAGAATAAAAAAAAGAGAAATGAGACCAGTCACTGTATGGAATGGCAAAAATTGATTTGCCTTGTTGCTCAGGATTTGGACTGTAATTTACCAAAATGAGGAATTCAGCTATGGTGATTCCAATGGTGTAGCTTTTATTTCCATGCTACACCATTATGGAGAATTTCAGGCTATTTTATGAAATTCCCACGAATTTGTTTTCATAACGATTATCATTGAGATTAATCAAAAAAAGTTTCCATCCCTTAATCAAAACTTGTTGTAGCGCAGTGAATTGATGCTCCTGTTTGGCAATACGGAGCACCAGGGTTCGATCCCCGCTGCAGCAATGTTTGACAAATATTCACATGTTTTATATTATTATCCCTGAATCATTTTAAATGATGATTCTCCTATTATGGGTGGTACGCAAATAATGGAGTATTGGATGCTAAACTGGGGGACACAGTTGCCGAGGGTAAGGTCAAAAATCTGGCAGGGTGTATAAAGGATTGAGAAATTGGCCCCTAGTCTTCAAAACGGATGTTATTTGGAGGGGACGTTAAAGAAATGGGCCCTAGGGTCCTCAGCTTCGACTCAATTTGGCGAGTCCTCCCACAACAATAATAATAATAGGTGACATAACCAAGTTGAAGTTATTACCTCCATGGACCTAATATTATATACATATCTGTTGTGGATCTGAACGGTTTACTGCAACTATAAGCGTTTTTGAGGAGATATTTTGAAGAATAAATGTATTTTGTCTTATATAAAAGATTTTTATTTCATGTTAAAATGTCTTTCATCTTCAAAATTTAACAAAAATAATTAACTCTTTTAGTCTACTGGTGATAATTTCTTTTATGGACTTTTTATTAACTATAAGGAGAAACAGAGTTTTCAATTACAAGTAAAGAGCTATGTTAAAACGGAAATGAACATGAACTTGAATTGGGTAACCCCACCTCCTCAGAAAATTGGAGTGGGTGATTGAGACAAATCGTTTCCCATGTTATTATTGACAATATGATCTGTTTTTTTTTGAAAATCAACATAAGTTTTGTAGTTACTAAATGAGCTTTGTTTTATTATATAGTGTGGTCTAGGCTAAACGCCCATTTGTAAATTATGAGAGGGGTTTTAAGATTGCTCATTAAGATCCGTAGTATTTTTGGCCATATGGCCCTATTTTCTGGCGCAGTCACAACAGATTCTAAGTAGCAGGTAGGGGTCAAAATTACCTGTCGAGTAGGGCCTTTATCATCGTCCGTCAGACGTCTACTCGGTTGGAATTACTGGTAAAAACAAGAGCTAAGAGCTCACATGGCACTTGTGACGAAGCCGGAAGAGCCAAGAGCTCATATGATATGAGCTCTAGCAAAATTCTAAGAACCAATAGATTGATTTAAAAGGAAAATCAGAGGCTTAATGCCGGTCAGGAGAAAATTGGTTTAGATTGGTTACCATTTTTGGCAACCAATACATTAACCTTACATTAATACAGTAGATTTTCGCAGGCTGAATATAGATTTAGGTTGCAACTGTCTGGCTCTTCGAGTTGACAGCATTGCAATACAGTCTTGACAGTCTTGCAGTGAGCAATGATCAAGTTGAGCTGGCACCAAACAGAAGTTTTTTGCATGCAGGCCAGAAGCTTTCATAGTTAACATGTAATTCCATATTAAAATTGGGAAAAAAGCAAACAAAATCTCAAATATTTGAATTTTGCTCTGTAATTTATTATCTCTCCCTGTATATCAATGTATTTTCTGTCAACTAATTATTATATTGGAAGTGAATTATATTGTATTGTGATTATATAATTGTGATATTATTTTGATATGTGATTAATTAATATTGTATTGTGAGTAATTATATTGTATATGTGATTATATTGGTCAGCAGTCTTGGCAAACTAAAGGGAATAAAAAAGTGGCTGAATTAGGGATGTAAAAAAATATGCATCTTAATTCTTAACTTAATTCTTCAGCTAGTTGAACAAACAGATGGTCAAGCAGATGATCTTGGCTGATTGATGGAGAAAATGGAAGGATTTTGAGAGTCACAGTTCTGCTTAATTGTTTTGATATAATATCACTAATAGGCCCCATGATTTAGTGGTGTATTTTATCACTCAAGATTCTTTACGATTTGCCCTATAATTTTTTATGTTTTTCATATACTGAACTTATTTTTGTGATTTCTTCGAAGTTGGGTCCACTTCCTTCCACCGAAACTGAATAGTATACGTAAGACCACGTCAGGGCGGAATTCAGTAATTCCCAAAAACTGCTTGCTTAGGTCGCAAATCAATTAAACATAGTTGAAAATTTCAAGCCCACTTATAGAGGGAAAGCGGTTTAATTTCTTTCTCACTCCAAGATTAATATTTTAACTTTTTGCTAAGCGATCAAGCGTTCCCCGTAGATAGACTTATTAACTTTCAAGTACAATTTTGTCGTGTAGCAGTCAGTACTTGATTCATCAATTTCTTCACCTAAGCTGTCTAACTTAGTAAAGTCAAATGCTTCAGAGCCGTTGCCAGCTTTTGCCAATTGACTATTAGCCGATATTCTGTCTCGGCCATAGTCACCGTCTTGTCCTGGATAGTCATTACTGGCATTTGTTGATTGAGATGTGGCTTCGGCGATACTGGTCATGCCTGTGTCGTTTATTAACGAGTTGGACATTGGTCTTACGGTGACATTTACAGTGTCTGATTCCGAGTTGCCAAATTGGTCGGTCACACTCAAATTAAAAGTGAGGGTTTGGGCTGAAGATACGGAAGGAGCAATCGCATTTGTTGTACCGTCAGTAGCGTCGGTAATGGTGGCTACCGGTGTCGTGGTATTAGTCCATAGATAGGTATAGGGCGTGGCGTCGGCTGATAAGGAGGTAGCTGAGCCGGTCAATAAGATTGTTTCACCCTCGCTTACTTCAAGATCAACACCTGCATCCACTACAGGAGGTGCTTGGGTAATATCCAAAACGGTTACTGTCGCCCGTATGATTCCCGTACCGCCTTCGTTGTCAGTCACGGTGAGTGAAAATTGCAGGTCTTCAGTTGTTGTCAAAGACGGGGTGGTTAAGGTTAGTGTTGCTTGGTCTAAAGTCGCGCCATCCGTAATGTCTGTTCCCGCCGTCTGCCTGAGTGAAAGTCTAGCTCGTGCATAACTAGACTGGGTTAAGCTATGGGCTGATAAAAGTAAATAGATTAAAGATCCTCTTGAGCCATTGCTGGCGCTTGGGTGTCAAGTCGACGTTTCAGTTGCTGAGTGTTTTTTACAGGGACAAGTAGCAAGCTTGTCGCCCAACCTTGCTGCAGCAGGGATTGAACCCGGATACCTCCGTATTACCAAGCAGAGCCTCAATCCACTGTACTACAACAAGTTAACTTAAGTAATATCTTGTCAAATTTGCTTCACGTTTTTATTAATAGAAATGAAAACGAAAACTTTTGACTAAATAAAAATGGAATTAACAGAAAAGAAAAGACTGCATGGGGTAAATTCTGAGAGCTATTGCCAATCCGGAAAATTGGTTAATTCTAGATGATAGTTTTCAAAGATTGCATGTGCCAAAGAGAATCTTCCGTAAGAGAATGATTGATGTTATAACAAAAAATGAGTCTCCGGCTTTGAAATATTATCTGAGACTTATATGTCGTGGTCCCAAGGCATTTAGTCAATTTATCGACATACTAATCAAAACAAAACAAAATAATATTACGCATCCGTTTAAGGATTACCCAGAGTTTCAGTTACTCCTCCCATTTCTCCACTGACCCAAAAAACGATCAGCAAAAGTGACTAGTCATAGAAAAGAGCATACATTCTATCAATAGCAAGTCTGTTTCTTTTTGGAAGTGAAACAGTCAAAATAGAAAAATAAATGTTTTACACATGTCCATTACGTTGTTTATACGTTCGAAAGCTGGTCTTCATGTGAGAATTGGCTATTGTTGATGAGTATAATGAAAAGTGTAGATTATGCAATCCATGTAACTTGCATAGAGAATACGAAGTGCAAATTAAAGATTGTCATTCCTGTCTCGAATTATTGTCTTGAAGAGAGTTGCAACTCTCATCCTAGAGGTTTACTCTGTTCCAATAGTCACTATGACAAATGATCAATGGGAAGCCACTTACCATTGTCTGATTTCAAAAAGCCTAAACGTGATTTAGTTCATTTTTAAGAGTTTACTATCGTCTTGGTTTTTACTTTTTTCGGGAGGATGAACCTATTCTACGCTTGAACTCCGGGAATAACAAGAGACTCTGGCTCTTACAACATTGCTGTGAAGATACTGGCTACTATGATCATAAACCAATTTATTTTTATTTGACTATTACCAAAATCGATTCTTTATAGGAGAATGTCATTTGCGACATTACTTCAAATAAGCAAAGTAAAACATGTGAGTTTTATAATCTTAATCAAAATGGTATTATTGAATTTATAAAGAAGTATAATAAATATGAAGTTACATTATAATGCAGAAAATCTAACCCTGACTTTGCCTGACCGAAACAACGCCCATCTCGAGTTTCTGTGCCTGGATGCCCTGACCCATCACGAGCGGGTTCTGGATGCGGTAGAAGACCTGATTGGCCCGGACATCCTGATCTATGGGACGGTGCTCTTCGCCAAGGAACCGGGCAGTTCGGGTTTTGTCAGCTGGCATCAAGACGCCACCTACCAGGCCCTTGCGCCCCATGACGGTGTCACCGCCTGGATCGCTCTGACACCCAGCACGCCCGAAACAGGATGCATGAAAATGATCCCGGGCAGTCACAAGACACACATACAGGATCACGTCGATACGTTCGATGCGGATAACATACTGACCCGCGGTCAAGTCGTCACGACCGTCGACGAGGACGCCGCCGTCGACATCATTCTGGAGCCTGGCCAGATGTCCCTACATCACATGAGGACCGTTCACGGCTCTGGCGCAAACCGAGGCTCTGACCGCCGCGTCGGTTTCGCCATCCAGGAATACATGCCCCCACACATGCGACAGATCGGGCGAAAGAACCATGCCCAATGGGCACGAGGGGACGACATCGAGGGCAACTGGCTGCCCGCGGGACGACCGACACAGGACAGGCACCCAGACGCCACGGCGCTGCGAGCCCAGGTAAACACCATCTGGTCGGAAATTCTCTACGACGGCGCGGAACAACGCCGCGCCTACTGAGACACCTGCTGCTGGATCGTCCGAAACTGGCGCAGTGCCGCCTGAAGGGTGACTTCCAACTTGTTCAGAAAACGTGATCGATCCGCCTTGGAAAAAGGACTCGGTCCATCGGTTATCGCCCCCGTTTCACGAAGCCCCTGCATCAGCTCTCGGGTCGCCAGGGCTGAACCGATGTTGTTCTGCGTGAAGGGCTCGCCGTTGGGCTTCAAGGCGAGGGCCTGCTTTTCCAGGCATCGCGCGGCCAGCGGAATGTCGTTGGTCACACAGACATCGGCGGGTCCGATCGCTTCCGCGCTCCAGTCGTCCGCGGCGTCCGCGCCCTGGGAAACAATCACCATCTCCACCATCATCCTGACAAGTGATGTCAAATGCAAAATGATTTAAATCTTCCTCGATTATAATTTCAAATTTCCCAATTTTTTTTGTTTCCCAGCTTGAAGCTGGGGATGCCGTACATCAACAGCCCTCCAGCGCGGTCATAGCGGTCATAGACAGTGACCTGGATACCGGCCTTGCGCAGCATGTCCGCCGCCGCCAGGCCGCCGGGGCCGGCGCCGATGATGCCAACGCTCTCGCTGCGCTCAGCCAGCGGCGCTGCGGGCTTGACCCAGCCTTTTTCCCAGGCGGTGTCGGTGATGTACTTCTCGACCGATCCGATAGTGACGGTACCGTGGCCGGACTGTTCGATCACGCAGTTGCCTTCGCACAGGCGGTCCTGCGGGCAAATGCGGCCGCAGATCTCCGGGAAGGTGTTGGTGGCCTGCGAGGTGGCATAGGCCTCTTCCAGGCGGCCAGTGGCCGTCAGGCGCAGCCAGTCGGGGATGTTGTTGTGCAGCGGGCAGTGGCTCTGGCAATACGGCACGCCGCACTGGCTGCAGCGGCTGGACTGCTCCGCGGCCTTGGCGGCGGCGTATTCGGCGTAGATCTCGTTGAAGTCTTCCTTGCGCACACTGGCATCACGCTTTTCAGGCATGTCGCGTTCGATCTGCACAAATTTCAGCATCGGTTGCTTGGCCACGGGCTGGACTCCATCGTTTGTCTGGCTGCGAGGGCACCTTTGCAGGTACTGGAACGCTTTATGTCAACTATGCTGACCTATTTTGCCAGCGCTTTACCTCTGATACCTTGTTCGGCGGAAATGTACAGAAATTTTAGGTCCGGATCGGACCATAATATCCGCTTCCCAATTCAGAGGCGGTATTTATACAGAGTCACGACAGTTTACGGCCCGTTCGCGGCCAGCAAAGGACGTTTTCAGTATGCCTCTTTTCCAGCTCGTCCTGGTAGCGCTGATCCAGGGCATTAACGAATTCCTGCCCATCTCCTCCTCCGGCCATCTGATTCTGCTGCCCGGACTGACCGGGCTGAATGATCAAGGGCACGACATCGTCGATCTTCATGTCGCCGATGCGCTCGTCATTCCAGGCGGTGATCGCGACCTGCGCCATTTCCGCGAAACTGAGATCCTCGCGCACCACGTTCTCTTCGACCATGTCGAGATACCGCGTCAGGTGATCCTCATCCGCCTCATCAATGCGTGCAGTGATCTGGGCAAACTTCTCGTCGCCCGTCTCGCTCAGAAGCTGCCTGAGCGCCGTCAGACGCCGCCAGCCCTTCTTGAGCTGCAACTGCCCCTGCCCGTCCCTGTAGAGCTCTATGGGCTCTTTCTGGCCGCGCGCGCGGATCGAGGCCTTCAACTCCTCCATCTCATCGCTCTCGGCGACTCTGTCCAGCTCCATGCGGTCGCGTGGCAGATCGTCCGTCTGGATACGCTCCAGCGGGATCTGGCGCAGGATCAGACCGGCCTCCGAGGCGGTGCGGAACGCCCGCGCATCCTCGGCATTCTTGCGGCGCTGCTCGACCTTGGCCTCGGTCGTCTCAGCGAGGTTTTCCGCCGTCTCGCGCACCGCGGCCCCCATCGGCCCGACGGAGCGCTCCCGCGGTTTCATCGATTTGGTCTCGAGCGGCTCGAAGCCGAATTTGTTTTTGGACGGCATGGATCAGTCCTCCTCTCGCGTGGACAATGGCTGGGTCCAGGACCGCAGCACCGTGTCCTTGAATTCATCATAGGCGCGGTCGAAACTTTGCCGCGCGCGCTTCCAGGTCTCCCGCGTCATGTCGCGATAATCCTGCTCATAGATCGACATCTGGAACCGGCCGGATTGTTCGACCGCGCGGGTCATCTCGATCGCGTGCTGGCAGACATCGGCACCGAACACATTGCGGAAAGCGTCCATCATAGCCTGATGCAGCGGGTTGTTGCCCTCGTAGCGGGTCATGAGCACGCGGATATCGGTGAAGGTCTTGGGCAGGCTCAAACCGGCATCCTCGGCGAGCCCGGCAAACCCCTCGGAGATGTCCTGCATCGCGTCGCCCAGCTGGCCCAGATAACTGGTGGTGGAATCATGACTAAAAAAGACTTTCTTTTAAAGCGGGGCTAGATTTGGAAGAAAACCGTATGAAAACACAAACTAAAGAGTTGACAACGCGGTTTGTAACAAAAGCCTAAAATAAGCAGCGGACTTAATTTGACTTCTACAAAGTTCAGTTGCCCCTCAGTAAACACCCAGAAATAGAGGAGTTTTATACAGACGCCTCTTTCTGTCATCACACTTCACATAAGCACGGGTATGTTCATTTTGCACCAGCACCAGATAGGGCCCAGGCAGGAATTTTCCAGGGGGGGGGGACAAATCAAAACTAGACTAAAAAAACAGAAGAGTTAAGGAACATGGCAAATTGAAGGATCTTTAGAATCTTATGGCTTCAATCGGATGTGACTTAAGTCAGTCAATCGGGCATGGAGCCAATGGCCCCCTCCCGACGTACGGGCTTCAGCACAAGTGGAAGGAGAGGGAAACTCTTATTCAATGGACTACTTGAAAATTATCCTCGTCGCACTGAACAACCGATAAAAAAAAGCCATTAAGATGTCGCCTATAAAAGTTTTATCAAGTACCAAAGAAAAAAAATGCAACCCTCATAAAGGTTTCCCACCAGTTTAGGTCTTTAACCGCTGTTGGGTAATAAATCTTAAAATATAAGACGGAACAACTTCCCAGCCAGACATAAAATGCATGTTGTCTGTAATAGGCCTGAACGATGATAAAGCAAAAGCCTTTTTTGAATTAAGGGGATTTCTGATTAATGGTTTGATGGTGAACTCAGAAACATGGTAAATGTCTGCTTTGGAGTCAAAATATTTTTCAGATTATTGCTGCTTTGAACGAGAAATTATGATTGCTTGTAGGCTAAGTCAATCATTACCGACAGTCTTATTCTGAGAGTATTTTGAGCTTCGTAAGATTAGAGGTCTAGCACCACTTTACCGACCGTCAACTATTAGCGACCGTCTTATTCTGGGAGGAATGTTTTATCAAATTATTGCTACTTTGAACGAGCCATTATGTATGCTCTTAAGTCAAAACTTACTGAGCTTCTGATCGCATCGGCCACCACCGAAATCGGCATTGGTGGCGGGGGTCGTTCAAACAAGTGTGCCGTGGTAATTTACGGCGACCTCTTCACCCTCACCAAACAGGCGCCCGTCATTTCCTATGGCGAACACTGTGACGCAATTTTAGTCACAGCACGAGCCTCGGCCTCGGCCGCCGCCAGCGATCAGGTACAGGTCCTGGTGCGACGGGGCGATTACGAACTGGAACAAATCGCTGGCTGGGACACGCTAGGTTTTCGTGGCACCTGCAGCAGCGGTTTCACGCTCACCAGCCGGGGGCACGTTGATCAGATCCTGCCCATCCCGTTTGCCGACATTATGTCTCGCTCTATGCACCCGGTGTCGCATCTGACTTGGGGTTCACTGTGGACCGGTCTGGCCGCCGGCTCGGTTGCCAAGGCCCGCAAGGCGGTACGCAAAGCAGCAAGAAAGAATCCCGATACGCCGCCCGTTTCGGCCCTGCGCCTGTCCGAACTGGACGAAGTAATGTTCAGCATGCGTAACGGCCTGAAAATGGTCATACAAGAGTATGAACAGATGATCGCCGCCGGTGACGCCTCGGCGTTTACCAACTTTGCCTTCTCGATTCGCGTCAATAACGTCAAAACACGCTGTTCGGAGCTGGTTGTGGAAGTGGTGGGTAAGGCGCTGCAGATCGTTGGCATCTTTGGCTACAAAAACGACACCGAGCAGAGCTTGTGCCGGCACATTCGTGACGCTTACGGCGCTGCCCTGATGGTTAACAACGACCGCATACGCCAACACAACGCAACCATGCAGATCGCGTTGCGAGAGAACCACTGATCGTCCTCACGAACTGGATACACTATGGCGATCATTCCGTCTCTGTCGCCTCAGACTTATCAGCAAAGCGTTATCCACGCGCCTGATCGGATCTGGATCGAGACTAACTGTTACGTCGATGTTCTTGTCGAGTTAATCCATGCCCTCGGTTTTGATCCAGTAGCGGGCCTGGCGTTTTCGATTGCCGTTGACTACGAGTGCGCTGATCGCACGGGGATTTCAGGTCGCCATTCTGCATACGGGCCGCCATGAAGTGGATGAGATTCCCGCCAGCGTCGAACACATCCACACCAATCCGTTTGATGAACAGCAATTGCTGGCGGCGTTGGGGACAAGGTCCTTCGACCTCACCATAGCCACCTACGGCAGGCTACGGCGGGTGGCGGAACTGTTCCGCCTGGTCGGCCTTCGCCCGGAGCAGCGGGCGCTGTTTCCGCACCAGTTTTCAGGCGGCCAACGCCAGCGCATCTCGATTGCCAGGGCGATGGCCACCAATCCTGCGCTGATCGTTTGCGACGAGCCGGTCTCCGCGCTGGACGTCGCGATCCAGGCGAAGATCCTGAACCTGCTACGCAAGATGCAGGATCAGCTCGGGCTGTCCTATCTCTTCATTTCCCACGATCTGGGCGTGGTGCAATTCATCTGCGACGACGTTGCGGTGATGTATCTCGGGCAGATCGTGGAATATGCCAGCCGCGCCGAGCTGTTCCAGCAGCCGCAGCATCCCTACACGGCAGCACTGCTCGATGCCGCGCCGTCGCTGGCCAGGCGCAAGAGCGCCGGCTACACGCGCGAGGCATCAGTGAAGGGCGATCCGCCAAGCCCGCTCAACCTGCCGAAGGGTTGCGCCTTCGCCTCCCGCTGCCCGCAGGCGAAAGCGCGATGCCTGGAGGAGGCGCCGGTGCTGAAAGGCGCTGATCGAAGCGTAGCGTGCCACTATCCGCTCGGTTGACCTTGCTGGCGAGCCAGCCGGTTCGATCACATGAACTGCTTCAGATCCGCACCAGGATCCGAAATCGCGTCGCGGGGCGGCGATTTGCCGGCCGCGAGCAGCTTTCGGCCCAGCATGTAGGCTGCCGGGTCGTTCATCGCCTCGACCGATATCATCTCGTCATCGCGGTAGTACCACACCGACTGCGCGCCTTCACGTTTGCCTTGGCGCGTGATCGTCTCGGTGTATCCGTTGCCGAGGCCGGCGATCTGCAGCTTGACGTCGTACTGATCGGACCACCCTGGCAAAGCAACTCAAAAAACATCCGTCAATTTAAAATTACTGACCCGAACATTACAGTAGCTAGAGTAATAGCTAAACACAAAAAAAAGTGAATATGACTGCCCAGGAGTGGTGTTCTGTACTATTTCAATAGTCTCTGCCTCTTTTTTTATGTTGTTGTTGTTTGTTCGTTTTCCTTTTTTCTCTATCTCTTTTTCTCCGTCTTGTTCAGAACTTTGTATTTTTTGCATGTCTGTGTCATCACCTTATATCGTGCAGTTTGAAAGAGGTTAAGATGTTTTTGTTGTGTTTTTTTTTAAGTGTTTGTCTTCGTGCTCAGTGTTTATTTCTTCATTTTTTCTTTCATTTATTGCTCCGTCTTTTGCTTTTTTTTGTATGACGGGTTTTTCAATAAATAATGATAATAATAACAACGGTATTTTCTGCTGTTTGCACTTGAGGAGCTAAAGTATCGTGAGGAGTTTGACTGAAATAGCACGTTGTTTCATTTATCAACTGCAAGTAAACTTGAAGTTTTTTGTTCGTTCTGAAGCGTTCGTAGGTCGTGTAAACCTGTCTAAAGTGACTGATTCTAGCTATAATTACCTCTCTTCATCATTTTCCAACCCGGTTTTAAAGATAGGGGTTGCTATTACACATCTCTCTCTCCGGTTCTTCCGCAAACAGCGTAAGTCGTGAATGACATCTTTAAACATAATTAAAGATGACTATTCATTGATGACTATAATTAGTCATCAATGAATGATAATTAGTGACTATATTAGTGACATTCATTGATGACTATAATTAGTCATCAATGAATGATTAATCATTGATGACTATAATTATAGTCATCAATGACTATAATTAGTCATCAATGAATATAATTATAGTCAAAGATGACTATAATTAAAGATGACATAATTCATTTTGACTATTTTCTTTTTAATTAAGAAAATTGAGCAAGGGTAAGTTGTCTCCAGCATTGTCAAAGCTTGGTTGCAAACTGTACTAATTTTCGGAATAAGATTATACCGTAAGAGAACTTCATGAACCCCCCCCCCCTTTGCTTTCGAAATATTTCTTATGAAAAACCTAGCAGAAGCTGAAACTATGGCTCTGACGTATATACGTATGCTGACGTATTGCTCTGACGGTCCGTCAACTTGCCTAATTACGCGCTATGAAATGTGTGTCATGTTTAGAGAAACATTTAACTGCTGTGTTTTACTTGTACTGTGATATACAAGGGTACCAGTCACTATCAAGTGCCCTGTCTTACTGCATTCTCCTGTAGCGACTCTTGATCCGACTGCTGAACCTCACGAACGTGTTCAGAGCTGTAGGTACTGGTAAAGGATATTGAACGGATACGACTAGGAATTGAACATGAAATTTGGAAATGCATTATTTTTATGCAACTTTTTTCACTATTAATAACTATTCTTGATCCAGTTTGGATTTGAGTATATGAATAATTTTATTACATCAATAATTGTGAATTAACTGCCCAACCAATTTCTACAACGAAAGTTGACTTAAAACCGTTTCACATAATGTCACAAAATAGCTCCAATGACATTTGACAGTAGGCTAGTGTTAACCATTGTTCTTTTTATTTCTGCGATGGCATGTTGAATTTCTCCTTTTGCGTAGCTTATTTATCACTTATAATAATTACTCGTGTTGTTTTTTAGCTTTGACTAAATGAATAAATGCTCAACCTACTTCTGCAAAAAAAAACTTCACATAAAATCGTTTCGCCTACCATCACAAAATAGTTCTAATGACATTTGACAGTAGGAATGTTGAACTTTGTTCTTTTTATTTCTGCGAAATCATATTCGTGTAAAAAATAAACAAATAAAAAAAAAACAACAGGAAGGCGGAAAGTAGTTGCAAATACAATTTTTGGACATAACTGACACTTGCAGTTGCTAGTCTAAAAGCTAATTGCTTATGAACCACTACATGGAATTTGACTATTTAAAATCTTCAGAAAATACCAATGAAAGCATCATTAATAAATAATTTATGATAAAATATGATTTGAAATTTACATTCAAATCAGTTCTGCGAGCAACGGTTGTACCAACTCGCCGGTGCGATCGATCACCTCGCGTGATCCGAGCAGACCCGTCTTGATCGCACCGACCTCACCATCGTCGAGAGCCGCGCGCACCATGTCCGTGAACGCCGAAGTAGCAACTGGCTCAATGCGCTGCAGGCCGTCGCGGTTCTGCACGGTCAGACATGCCGGCACCGCCATCGGCAGGCCGCCGCGCGCTTGAATCATCCGCGAGTCCGCAGTGATTCCCGAACCACCGCACGGGTCGACCCCGCCGATGACCAAGACCCGCGCCGGGGAAGTCGGGCTGCCCACTGCCGCGGGCTAGCCTTCGACCAAGCAGGTCACCGTCGCGCCCTCGATGCCCATGCTCTTCAGCACGTTCTTCTCGAGGCGCCGCTCGAGGCGCTTCACGCCGCGCGTGGTGTTGTCCTTGAGTTCGACCGAGCCACCGGCGATGGAGCCGTGGCCGCCGAACGTTCCCTCGCCGTCGAGCGCATCGCGGATCAGCTTCCACGCCTCGCGCGTGCACAGCTCGTCGCGGACCGCGG
>JAAAKM020073195.1:147179521-147221768 GCA_010016025.2 Alatinidae sp. Z8VKAUB7J3
GGCGCACCAAGAGATCCGCGACCACGGCGACCATCTCGGGGCTGGCGATCTTGCCCAACGAACAGAGCACGATCGGGTCGTAGATCCGAATGTTGCTCAGCGCGTCGCGCAGCGCCTTGAAGTACTCGAGCGGCAGATCCGGCGTGGTGATCTCGGCGAGCTTCTTTCGATCCAGCCGACTCTGCAGGTAGTCGTACGCCGACTCGTCGATCTCCGCCGCGTTGCGCGACAGATCAGCGGTGTCGGTCCGCACCCCGTAGAACAAGCCGGTGGCGACGTCGGGGGTCACCTCGACGCCGAGTTTGCGCAGATGGCTCGTGATGATGCTGCTGGTGGCGCCGACGTCGGTGCGAATGTCTTCGAAAGCGACCGGCGGCACATCGACGCCGTTGGACGGCGACACGTGGTGATCGAGCACGATGTCGATCGCACGGCCCGGCGGCAGATGCGTGTGGCCAAAGCCAGGCTGGGCTAGTGAATGGAGAGGGATTCCAAAATTCTAGTCATCAGGACATCTGCTACAAGATAATACTCGTAGTTACACCCTATTTAGGGATCATGGTGTAAAACTGACAAGGTGTGCCATAATCAACAGTGCCTAAGTTATATATTTTCACAGTCTGAAATCGATTTGCCCCCTAGGGGAGAGGCAAGGGGTCTCTAGAATCTTGTCCGGAGAACATCAACCAGAATGAGAAGCTAAATCCTAACAACTGATGCATTAAGGACTCCATCTAATGGCACCTTTTTTTGGGGGTGGGGGGCAAAATTCGATAATGTGAGCCTAATCGCTTGATGAGTAGGCGGAATCCATTTGATCAAACCTGGTAAACAAAAACGGTCACAATTTTGCGTATCAGTCCTTGAATGGACCTCTCTAGGGCAATGATTATGTTCTGGTCTTCATCCATCAAAGTACAATAGTGTGTCCCAGCCAAATTTGGTTGGAATACGAGTTAAGGTTGAAATTTCACCTTAGTGGGTGGGCTTTAACTCAACGGCACTTTGCAAGTATGACAAAGATCATGCCATTTTTTCATATGAAACAAAGTTACATACGTCGTTCCACACAATCTAATATAACTGTATATATTACGAAAACATTTGCTAAATATTTTCCTTATTATATTTTTTCTACGAAGGATTTTCCTACGTTAGTTCCCTTTGATTAACTGCTGTTTCATCGTCTTTATTCTTCAGCTTTTTCTTGTGCAGCAATTCACTAACGACCTAACATCGATTCCACAATTAGTGACTGCGATATATCATTTAGGCGGTAAACTGCAGGAAATATAACCAAAAAGTGACCGCCGTTTCTCTACTCAGTGTGCCAATCCTAGAACGCTGATTGTAGAAAATCCATGTTTCCCCCGCTATTTACAAAAGAACAATCAGTAGGAATAAATAAAAAGACGATTCTATTGAACGGCTAGACGAAAAATGGATCCAGAAAAGATTCAATACATATTTTGTTTGAAAAGGTGGAAGGTATACTGAATGCTTTAAAAATCTTCTGTCACGTGCGTGCATGTACTTTACTGGGTACCTCACACTTAAATAAATTCAAAAGCAACAGCTGAATTTCAGATGCCACATTAGGTGGAAAAACACCCGATCCTTCTAAAAGAACAAGAAGGACAAGAACAGTACTTTTCTAAAGGGGAAAATCAGGAGATCCCTATAGAGGGAGAACATATTGCCCAAAACCCATGGACTTATTTTAATGTCGTCATACGTTTCGCTAGTGTATTAGATACAGGGGAATGCTAGTCCTAAGGGGTTGGTCCTTAGCTCTAAAATGTATAAAAACCCACAAGGAAAATAATGTTATCCATACCAAAGTATAACCGTATTTATTTTAACATGTTTTACTTGTTTCACCTCTATTTATGCTAAGTCTAAAGTATTTTTCTAAAATGTTAGATTGTGAACGGATAGTTAGCATGTTTACGTTATTATGGTGTTATATATTTACTTTCAAGACTGACGTGCAGTTTTATTTATTTTTCGGTTTAGTTTACAGATGTATCTCAGGCTGCCCTTGTAAGCTGTCTTATTTCGTCCCCAGGTTACGGTAGTCAAACTCCAATGTAAAAATTTCCTCTATATGACACTTGAATTAGAGAGCTCGAACATAAAAAGTCGTCAAACCCCTAACGAATAATTATCTTTTTGATTAACCGCTTTGAGCCCAACCTCCATGGCTAAGTTCTAAGCCTTGTATCCAGAAGATGAGGGGACGGATAACCTTTTTATGGCACTTGGTATCTACCAAGTGACATATAGCGATCGCAAATACTGTTGGTCGGTCGCTAGTCTGTCTATCTGTCTGTCGGTCTGTCTGTCTGTCCCGATTTTGCTACTTTCGGTACTTCCAGGTAAGCTAGGACGATGAAATTTGGCTGGCGTATCAGGAACCAGACCAAATTAAAATATAAATTTTCATTTCCTGATTCGACCATCTGCGGGGAGCGGGGGGACGGTTCAATAAAAAAAAATTAAAAAAATAGAGGTATTTTTAGCTTACGGTCAGTGGAAAGCGGCGAGATCATCGTGATTGAGGATGTACCCACCTCTAACTATAAAGATCAGCCGAGTGTTGTGGGGTTGGGACTTTTGGCTCTCATGGCGATTCCGTTGAAAACCAAAGACGGCGTGCTTGGGGTGATCTACATCGACACCAATTCACCACGGCACAAAATTTCAGGGCGAGACTTGAGCATATTTACGGCATTTGGTTCCCAAGCAGCGACTGCCATTCAAAATGCAAAGTTTCACGAGAGTCTTCAAGAAGATTATTTGTTTCTCAAACGCTCGATCGGGTTTGACAGTATCGTCTACCAGAGCAATGCCATGCATCGCGTCTGGGAAGCCATAAAACGGGTGTTGGACAACGATATCACCGTGTTGATCCAAGGAGAGACCGGGGCGGGTAAGGAATTGGTGGCACGTGCCATTCACTTTAACAGCAAGCGTCGTGAGTGGCGGTTTGTCAGCCAGAATGCGGCAGCTTTACCGGATACCATTCTCGAGAGCGAACTTTTTGGACACAAGCGGGGGGCGTTCTCCGGGGCCGTAGAAAATAAGGCCGGTCTTTTTGAAGTTGCGGACGGTGGTACGGTTTTTCTCGATGAAATTGGCGATGCTTCACAAGCCATGCAGGTGCGGCTCCTGCGATTCTTGGAAACGGGCACCTTTCGCAGAGTTGGAGAGACTCAGGATCGGACAACCAATGCCAGAATTGTCGCGGCCACTAATTGTGATTTGCAAACGGATGCGGAAGAAGGCAAATTCCGCATGGATCTCTATTATCGGTTAAGTGTTTATCCCATCATGATTCCGCCTTTGCGGAAGAGAAAAGAAGATATTCCTGTTCTGGTGCGACACCTCATCGAAGAATTTAATCGCAAGCTCAACAAGTCGGTAACCCGAGTGCCCAAAGAAACGATGGTCAAACTCATGGATCGCGATTGGCCAGGCAATGTTCGGGAATTGAAAAATTTTGTCTACCGGCTGATGGTGCTGGCCACCGATGACCGGCTCGTTTATGTCGAACGGAAATCAAGGTTTGGCTGGAGCCAAAATTGGCAGCGGCAAAACCGCCGACAGTACCGTCGTGTTCAAAATAAATGGCCAGGGCATCGGTGCTCGGTGAATCGTCATCGATGGGCACGTAAAGTTCGAACATTCCATCAGAATCCCGATCGCCCGCAGTCATTTGATATATGTTCATGTTGGTGAACGAAAAAACACCGGCAGTACCCGCATCGGCAGCGTAAGTGTTGGCACCGGTACTTTCATAGATGTAAATGCGGTCATTTACACTTTCGCTAATGATGATTTCCGGGTTGCCTGCACCATCGAGGTCGTAAACCAGCACATTGCTGATACCACTGTTGCTGCCACTGGCGAGGGGCAAAGTCGCTTCCTGGGTAAAACTACTTCCATCCCAGGTGAAAACATAAAAGGCATTATTGACGCGGGCTTCTCGGTCAGGCGCCAAAACCACTTCCAGGGTACCGTCGTTGTCCAAATCCACGGCACGGCTGAGGGTGGCGGCACCGCCATCGTTATTCATCATGTCGGTATTGCCCACATCGGTTGAAACCGCGGCCGCATAAGTGTTGTCACCCGTATTTTCAATGATCAAGAACCCACCCGTTTCTTCTCGAGACGAGAGCAGTAATTCGGCATTGCCATCGCCATCTAAATTGCCAATTTGAACACCATTGACTGAACTAACCGCCACGGTAAACGAGGGCGTATCACTGGGATTACTGCCATCGAGGATTTGGCCGGCACCCATTTCGAAAATTCTTAAGGTCCCACTGGCGACGTGGACAATTTCCAAGTTCCCGTCTCCATCACTATCACCGACACACAAGCTTTGCGGCACCACCGAACCGGTACCGGAATTCACGTCGATGCCCCAAACTTGTCCGTAAGTGTTGTCAGCCGATGCTTCGAAAATGAATAGGTCATCGGTACTGTTCTTATTCACAACCAAGATTTCGTGAAAGCCATCGCCGTCTAAATCAATGCGGTCACCTGTATCGGACCGGTTTGTTACCACATGGATTCCTGTTCCACATCCGTTTTCGGTGCGTTCTGTTTATTTCCCGGCCACTTCGACAGGAGGGCGTAACTGACGCCCACATTCTTCTCCGTGACCATTTCAGATCCCATGCGGAACATTTGAGCCGGTAGGGGAAGGGCTTTGTCGTCTTCCCAGTGTTCGCTGGCTTTGATGACTTGTTCCACGTTCTGGAGTCGGTTGACCACGTTCTTGGTATAGATGGTCCGGTCCGATTCCATGACGGCGTGGAGGGCATCCGCCATCGTCTGTGGGCTGATGCCGGCGGAGGCCGGTGGCGCTGCGGTGCCGCCGCATCCCGCTAGGAACCAGGCGGCCGTTAGGGTGGTCACCCCGAGGGAGAGGAGTTTTCGATTGGGTTTCATGAGGTTATCGTTCGTTCGGTTTCGTTAGGGTTGGTTTTCCTGGACCCGCCTTCGTACCAGGTCGAGACTCTCGATGTGGCGAGAGGGCGTTCCTTGGAAATTGGTTTGGATGAGATCCGGATCGGCCAGGGCATCGATGGCGAACCCGAGTCCATGACATTGCAAGCACACCGTTCGGATCATCCGTTCGTTGGGTTGGAGGTTCCAATTCTGGTTGTGCTGCACGTGAGTGGTGGGGGCGTCGGCGCGACCGTTTTGGATGCGTGGGAGATGACAGGTGGCGCAGGAAACTCCGGTGGATTCGAGTGACGGATCGGCGAGAGCCTCGGTCCAGAGATCGTGGTGAGGGGAGTCGAGGTAGTTGCGACTGTGGGAATCATCGTGACATTCCAAGCAGGCGGAGACGGCGGCCTGCCGCGTGTCAAAACGGTGAGCGGTGTGGCAACTGACGCAGTTGAGTTGACGGTGGTGGCTCTCGGGACGCATTTCCAAGCGAGCCAAACCGGCGGTCATGGGAGACAGTTCGACCGCGACCCGAAGGCCGTGTTTGCCGCGAAGCCAGCCGGCGGTTTCTTGTTCGTGGCAGGTTTGGCAAGTGGTATGGCTGACTTGATCCGACCATTCCGAGGCCCCTGATGGCCCCTCGGGGCTGTAGAGATATTTTACATGGCCGTTATAAAATCAAAACGTGGTATCTATGCAGGCAGGATGATTTTTGAGCATCTCTACTCCTTCTGTAAACTATTCTAAGGCGTAGAAAATTGCATAAAGACAAGTCTACATCTGTTATAATCTACGGAAGCAATAAATCTTTCTGTAATTTTGGTTTGAGTTTGATTTTCTTTTAAGATTAAATACATAATAAATAAATATATTTTTGATTAAATAAATTGATCCCTTTGCCAGGAATCCTTGTTGTTTAAAATTTACTGTATTTTGTTTCATTTTGGATGCAATTTAATGGCTCTTTTTATTTGAGAGTTTTTTTTCTAAAAGTATTTAAAAATATACTTATTCCTACAAAAAACTATACGTAAATATATTCCGTCACCCAACTACCACTGCTGTTTTGGTGTCTGCCCCTCCCCCCTCCCCTGGAAAATTTTCTGCCGGCGCCCTTGATGAGGTTAGGGTATAGGGTATTCATTCAAAGTTGTTATTATTTATACAAATTTATTGTCAAAATCTATACAAACTTAAAGTGTATCGAGGGTACAGGGTATAGCATCTACTGAATTTAAGATATTAATATTGAATCATTTACTTTGTTCAAAATTTTTTTACACCTGTAAGAAATTGTAAAATTATTCGGCGAATAAAAGATCTTTTGTAGCAGCAATTCTGTCCAATTCAAAGGGGTCATGGGGTAGCAATTGTATATATTTGAGTTTGTTATTTCTTTTTATTCTTCTTTGACTTTATATTTTCCACTTTTATTGTGCAGTTGTGTTTTAAATTCTTTCTTCTCCACATTGAGGACGCCTTACTTGATACAGGCGAAATATTCGTGTAATTATTCTCCTTTTTCCTTCTACTAACCACAGAGCCTTTTATTGTTTAAGAATTATTTGTAATATGCCTGAAGTCTGTAGACATTAAATTGAAACAAGGTCAAGTGGTTTGGTTTCTTATTGCTATAACACAAACTCAGATATCTTTATCCTCGACTGTTATGGAAATGCAACCCCTAAACCCTTTAAGCTTATTGTGTCATTTGCCTTTTATTAGAAACCTGAACGTTTTTTGAACATTATTTTTCAAATCATCAAAGCTAAAAATAAATTAAAATTACTACAATAATCAAGGTGGCTGGAAATAATTATTAAAAGCTTCTGTTTAGAAAGTTTTAAAAAATAGGATCTGTTTGTTTTTGATTGCCTATCTAAGTTATATTATTAGCTTATATTAAGACTATATTTTAAGGTTTTTCAGGTTTTCTGCTTAAGAATTAAAATATTGGATTATAAATAAATTATTAAAATGTGTAAGGTGATCTGAGCGTTGGTTTTGACTGTGTTCAGCATAATTATTGTATAAACTACATTCAGTTTGAAATCAAGTCTTAGGACGTTTGACATTCCCATCAACATTCCCTGTATGTTCAAACTAGCTAAGGGTTAGGAATACCCTTAGATATTCCTAAGAAGTTTCATCTTCATACCCTTAGCCGTCCCTGAGATATTGAAGGTGCGTTGTTTTGACAACCTGGATGCTCATTAATCATTTTGATTTAGGTCGACATTCCCTGAAAGTTCAACTTTACCCTCAATTGTTCCTAAGAAGTTTCATTTTCATGCCCCTTGGCCGTGCCTGAGGTATTGAAGGCACGTCCATTTGACAACCTGGACGCACATGGCGTCTTTTGATTTAATTCGACATTCCCATCAACATTCCCTGTACGTTCAACTTATTACCCTTAGCTATTCCTAAGAAGTTTCATCTTCATACCCTTAGCCGTCCCTGAGATATTGAAGGGCACGTCGTTTTGACAACCTGGGTGTACATAAATTCTTTTGATTCAGGTTGACATTCCCTGAAAGTTCAACATGATACCCTTAGCTGTTCCTAAGAAGTTTCATCTTCATACCCTTAGCCGTTCCTGAGGTATTGAAGGCACGTCATTGTGACAACATGGACGCACATGGCTTCTTTTGATTTAGTTCGACGTTCCCATCAACATTCCCTGTGAGTTCAACTTGTTATCCTTAGTTCATGTGAAATTGCTTTCAGTTACATCTTTGTATACGCTATATGATTATTTTAAATAGGTTTACCTTTTCTTACAGTTCTCATCGAGTTCAAAAAAGAAAGCTAGAAGATGAGGAACCCCTATACCCTAATCAGCCTCGCGGGTTTGTGAGTGCTAGACAGCAGAAACTTATTGACGACTCCGAAAAAAATGCTAACCCTGGAGGAACGAAAAAGACGTTAGGAGTTCGCCGAGGAGTCAGTAACGCCCCTTTTATTCCACCTATTAAGTCAGCTTTGTCAGATGACGGTGGGAATCGCAGGTGAAATATTTTTATATAATAGCTGAATTTAATGCTTTTTATAGAAAGTAGGAATTGATAGGGGAAACAACGTTAGTTTCTGTCTTTTTATTTTTCTATTTCATTTCTATTTTTAAAGGAAAAAAATGTAAAGGAATTTATGGAAAGTTTCTTGAAAATGTAAATAGTCTGTTGCTAAATGGAAAGCAGGTCATCCGTGGTTAGGGTGGAAGGATGTCATAAAGAAAGATTTATGGGAAATGGAAACGTCCTGTGATGGTGTGAATAGGGAGACATTCAATAGATTGTGATGGAGAAGGGGCGTGCGTAGCTGTGTTGGCCTCGGGTGGCTTGGTGCTGTGGTGAGTTGTTAATGGTAGTAGTAGTGATTTTTAAGTCGCAAAAATTAGGCTTATATGATTATTACACATTATTTTGTAAGCCTCTTAATTTTTGTTGGTGTTACTATTATTGACCTGACTATTTATTCCTAATTACTTAAGGGAACAAAAAATTGCCGAGCATATTATTTTCATTGTGAATAAAATACTGCCTCATAACTAAGTTATTTGCTTCAACAAAAACACACAGATAAATAAAGAATAAAAGTATTGGCGTTTAAAGACATTACAATTTCAAAGAGTGTCCGCATGCCAATTCCAAACTCGCCCAGAAATCGTGTTACATCTTTTTTTAGAATCTTTTTAGCAAGATTTTTTGTGCAAATATCCGAAAAATAAAAAAAGGCACTGGTTTGTCATATTTATTTATTTAATTGTTGCAAATAAAAAATTATCTATCTATCTATCTGTCGTAGGTCTTAAATTCCCTGACGGCTCCATAGACTGAGCATTGTTGTAGAACATAGTGGCAATTCATCTCTTTGGATAGTTGAGCTTTTCAACGTCCTTCATGGAATATACGTGTTCTTCTCTTCATTTACAAAGCATTTTGCCACCCTTAAACGAAAACTCTCTTCGAGGTAACGGGATTAATCTCTGAAGTTTATCACGGTCCCGGTAAACAATCAATGTCCGATTGCTCATGAAATGCTGACGTTATTATCTTGTCTTTTTATTTCTTCACCAATTTCGAAATTTTTTTTTCATCTTCGTCGTTTTGACCTCTGTGTTTGGCCTATGGTTTTCGTTTTTGCATGTTAGGCATAGTGAATGTGATCCAAGAGCATATTTCCTCCTGGCATGGAGGATAAAATTTGCAATATACATAATTTATAGCAATGGCTACCTATGGCCTTGGTTTATAAAGGTTCCAAAGAATGTAAACTCTTTTCTGACTGAGGGAATGAGCAAAATTACAGTGCAAAAAACTAGCCTAAAACTTAATATAGCCTAAAAGGAAATTTTTAGCCTAAAAGAAAATTTTAATTACTCATTGAGGGATAGGGAATTTATCATATCCCATTTACCATGGCGTTTTCCTAAAATTTTACAGAGTTGCGATCCCGTAGAAAATTACTGGGCACCGGTGATTTCCTGGATCTAGCTATGCTCTGCTTCTCTGCCCACTGTAAAAGCTGCTGTTCATATTACAAGAAAATTGTACCTTTGGTAATCTGGTATCAAAGTCATTATTTAAAGGGTACGAGACAGCAGATGTTTTTCCACCCGTTTCCGCCATTGTTAGGAAAGGGAGAGGAAGCGGTCTTCTATTCTATAGATTAGAAACTTCAAGCGGGTTTCACCTTTGCTTATTTCCTTATCTAAGTCGTATTGATTTTGAGGTTATTTAGTTATCAAAATAGTTTTGCTGGTCGCACGGCAACGGTTATCGCGGCGATGCCAGTCTGGCACTGGCGATGGGCTTCTGCCTGATGATGGTGCTGGATACGGCCCTGGCCTAGAGCTGAAGAGCCAGGTGCAACTGGTCGCGGCCTTACTCGCCTTCCTCGAAGTAGTTCTCGATCAGGCCGACCAGGGCTTCCATCGCTTGCAGCTCCTGCTCGCCTTCGGTCGACAGGTGCACATCGGTGCCCTTGCCGGCCGCGAGCATCATCACAGCCATGATGCTCTTGCCATCGACCAGGCTCTCGGGGCTTCTGCCAATGCGTACCTGGCAGGGGTAGGTCGTGGCCACGCCAACGAACTTGGCCGCAGCACGTGCGCGCAGTCCGAGCTTGTTGATGATGGTGCTATCGCGTGCTGGCATCGCGGCGGGGCTCTTTAGCTGAGGTCGCGGTGACGCACCTGGACGTTCTTCAGTTTCTCTTTCAGTGCCTGGCTCAGGCGGCTGGCCAGGTAGACCGAACGGTGGTGACCGCCGGTGCAGCCGATGGCGATGGTCATATAGACACGGGCGTTTGCCTCAAAATGAGGAATCCAGCAGGCTAGATAAGCTCGAATATCTTCAAACATTTGCTGCACGTCTTCCTGGGCGTGGAGGAAGTTTATGACCTCGCTATCCGTGCCGTTTAGCTCGCGCAGACTTTCCACCCAGAATGGATTGGGTAGACAGCGCGCGTCAAAAACCAGATCTGCATCAACAGGCACGCCATACTTAAAGCCAAATGAGCGAAACAAGATGCTGATCGCGGCACTACTTTTGTCTGCCACGCGCACGTTGATCAACTCGCGCAACTCTTGGCTGGATATCTGAGTTGTGTCGATGGTGAGATCAGCAATATCGGCAATTGTCTCCAGCACCTCTTCTTCAGCATCTATCGCCTGTCGCAGATCGGTGTGAGCATTGGTCAGTGGGTGACGTCTGCGGGTTTCGCTAAAGCGCTTGACGAGGGTTGGACTGCGCGCATCCAAGTAGATCACCTGGCAGTCAATTTGCATCCATGACCCTAGGCCTCCGTGCCGGTCCGTCCTTAGTATCGTTCCAGATACTCCTTGGAGAACTTGCCGCCGCGGGCATCACGCGCATCCAACTCGGGCGCGCGCTCGGATGCCGGGCCGTAACCACCCGCGCCGGGAGTTTCGACAACGATCTTGTTCTCCGGCGTCACGCGGACTTCGCCCGGCTTGTCGTCCAGCCGCTTTTCTCCAGCCGCGTCACGCAGCAGGAAGCGTCCCGACCCTCCCGGCTCGCCGCCGAACAGACCCCATGGCTGGTGGCGAAACCGCTCACCGGCGCCGTTGAAAACGCAATCGTGACCGACGGGGGTCAAGACCCATCGGAGCGCCATGCCGCCTCGGTACTTGCCGGCCCCCCCGGAGTCGGTGATCAGACTGTATTCCTCCACGCGCAATGGGTATTCCTGCTCGATCGACTCGACCGGCAGGTTCGACGTGTTCGTGATGTGTACCTGGACGCCGTCCTTGCCGTCCTTGGAGGCACGTGCGCCCATGCCGCCGCCTAACGTCTCCAGGTAGAGATAGGGGTTTCCCGTGCGAGGATCGACGCCGGAGAACACAGCCGTCGTGTTGGCGCCGTTTGCGGCGGCGATCACCCGATCGGGGAGCGCCTGAGACAGTGCTCCGAGCACCACGTCGATCGCCCGTTGGCAGGAGTGGGCGCGGGCGGCAACCGGTGCCGGAAACTCGGAATTGAGCAATGTTGTGGGCTCGACATAGATGTCGACGACATCGAGCACACCCTGATTGCTCGGCAGTTCGGAATCGAGCACGGCGATCAGCGCATAACAGACGCTCGCCTGGACGGCATTCAGCGTCGTGTTGATGTTACCGGCCACCTGCGGGCTCGTGCCGGTGAAATCGAGCTTGATCCGGTCGCCATTGACGGTCAGCGCCAGACGGATCGGAATGTCGAAAGTGTCTATGCCATCGCCATCCATGAAATCCTCGAACCGATAGGTCCCTTCGGGGATTTCGGCGATGGCCGAAAGCATGCGCTGCGCTGTTCGCGGACAGACCAACAGAAATTGCAATCACTATATGTCACCTGGTAAATACCAAATGCCATAAAAACAAGGAAATATAAAAAAAAACAACAATAAAATGGGGCAAAAAGACAAAAGCAGATGTTTCAGTAAGGACCTCTGCTCAGCTGTTCTCAGTGCTAAAAAGACCTTTTGATGTGAACTCTAATGTAGTGACTAAAATCCATACCGAATGCTATTCTTAAACCTTGGAAAACATCTGTCATAGCTTCTTGAACTTTTTGAAGCACTCATGTTTAAGAGGTATAATTAACAAATCTCATTTCTACAGCTTCTAGATCTTAGAATCTTAGTTTCAAAATACATCTTCTAGTTCTTTCAAAATCTTTTTCTTTCAACCATGATAAAGCTCCATGAACAATGATTGTTCCATACTTTATATCATCATTGCATCCACCATCCTTGCTAAAAATGCTAGCCTGTTTAAGTTGGGAATAGGCAGGTGAAGGTACAGTTGTCCCTTAGTTCTCATAGCCTCCCTGTAGATTTGTAGAAAACAACAACATATGTTTAGTTTTGAAAAATACCTTCCCCTCACATTTTCTTGAATTGCTATCCACGGTAGGTGAAGGGATCCATCTTGGTAATTTTATTGCTTATTAGTGTCATTTCTTTGTCTACACTAATTCTGTATTTTAGGGACTAGTTGTCTTAAAATTTTCCTTATTATGAATACACCTATAACCCCCCTCCTCTCTTCTGCACGCAAAGATTTTTGCCTGAAAATATAGAATAAAAATAGATGTGTTTCATGAAAGAAGTGGTACAGTGTCCTGTACCAGGTAAGTGGTAAGTCCTGTACTTACCCCTTGGGGGTAAGTCCTTACCCCCTTGAGGGTAAGTCCTGGTACAGTGTCCTGTACCTTATGAGGTAAGGGGAATATCATGAAGCTCCTTTCTGAAAGAAATATAACCTCAAAAATCGTCTGATCTGATTGTATGTGTAAAATACCTTAAAAATGCCTAACTAGTAATAATTCTGGTATGACTGACATCGGTTACAGTTTGATGATTGAAGTCTGATGGGAGTAGGGGAGGGGCATCTACTTTGGGAGTTGTCAAATGGTTTAAATATTAACTTCTAATATCTAGTCGAGACTCCAACAATTCTCCAAATTCTCTTACTTGTAATTGAAACACCTAATAACCACAGATAACGTCATATTCTTTAAGTTTCTGAAGGTATATACTAATATATCAAACAGTTTGTGGTAAAAAACTGTAAGAAGGGAGCGACACGGCTCAATAGTAACCAACAGTCTGAAAGCTGAATTTTGACAACGATCGATATTTCGTCGGCTTGTTATTTTGCTTCCAAATACATAAGATTCATTAAGCTCAGTTTTACCCATCAAACTTCAAAAATTTGCCTAATTTTCAAAAGAGGGAGGAAACACCAACTAAAAGCCAAAGAATCTTAATTGAAATAAAACCATTAGATTCGGCGTAGCAGAGGACCCTGCTGTAGATTTGCCAGAAGAAAAAATCACGGATGAGTGTTAATTCGCTTTTTTTTTCCGAGGGGTGATCGTATCGAACCAACGGTCCTAGAACATCGAGAGAAGGCTCATTTGAAAGGAAATTAAATTTCTGGTGTCCCTTTTATTTGAAAAAAGATTGGACGGAA
This sequence comes from Alatinidae sp. Z8VKAUB7J3, assembly GCA_010016025.2. NCBI lineage: Eukaryota > Metazoa > Cnidaria > Cubozoa > Carybdeida > Alatinidae > Alatinidae sp. Z8VKAUB7J3. The sequence goes on from JAAAKM020073195.1 coordinate 147,192,963, forward strand.
ACTAGCCCCCCTCCATCGTCCCTTTTCGCCCCAAAATTGTTCGATCAAAATTTTGAGATAGCCTTTTTCTTCAGGTTAGTTGACAGGTTCTAAAATTATACCTTTAAATTTAACATGACCCACACTGCCCCTGAGGATTGCTCTGTTGATGAAAGTATGCTAGGGATAATTTGCTAAAGATAAAAAGAAAAGTGTAAGATATATTAAAACCAGTTTCATAGCCACAAAGACATATGACGGGTGACAGAATACATTGGACCTGTATAACTTGGGCTGTATATTTGAGCATTAGGGGGGGGGTGGAGGTAAGGTTAAGTTACATTAAGTTACTTTACACTGACAACCTCTAATGTGCAAATATATAGCCCAAATTATATTATCATATAAACTAAAGTGGAGTTGTTGACTTGTAGGCCTGTAGTAGGGGTCAGGCATACCTGGAAGATGGGGGAGGTGTGGTTCTTGTGGTATATAAATTCCATGAATTTTAAATAGCATGTGATTTTGTATAATACTTGGCTTTACATGTAGACCCCAGAAATAAAAACCACTAAGAGGTAATCAGTTAATTTTTATATGCGTTGCACCAAGGGTAGCAACTACATAGAAGCCAGCTCGATCATTATAGCATTAGACTCTTAATCACATGGCTTTAAAAAGCCCCCCATTCGACTTTTTTTTTTGTCGACGAATTATGTAAGCCGTTGATAACTTGGGAAAAAGTTGCATTTGTAAACTACAAAGTCAATATTAGACTATTATGAGTCCATATGAAAAGAATTCAGCAAGAGGGAAGGGGGATATTCTCTAGTAGCAAATGAGAATTTATAAATTATCGAAGATTATTTTAGACATTTTTTTGTTAATAAACAAATTGAATCACCGATTTTTACTGAAAGATAAAGAGGAGAATAGTCAAATTTGTTGTTTCTGTAAATGGTTTAATTTAAAGCAGTCGAAGAAAAACTCATATAATTGCATAAAATTCACCCCCCCCCGCCTTTTTTCTAAGAAATTGACCTTTAAATGGCTGAATTTGAAATAATGCTTTACTAACTCAGGATTTTTGTTACGCATGTTTTTTAGAGTGAAAATTTATTAAACACTGACCAGCCGAATCAGTTTTTAATTTTAAGGGTCTGAGGCGTGAGCCAGCCGATAAAGGCGAGAAAAAACTGGCTTTTGAAGCCAGCGTTTTGTCAGCCAAATTCTAGATCAGACTAGGAAAAAAGATCAGCCTAAGATTCAACATTTTTCTGAAGAGAAATACGGGACCGACTAAGTAAAAAGAGATCATTTTTGTTTGCAATTCAAGAAATTACATATCCAGGTCCAAAGATGTAGAGATGTGCTAATAGTATCAAAACAGAAATAATAGTAACAAATAGTATACGATAGAATAATAGTAACAATAATAATAGTAAGATTTCTAGGGATGTGGCTGTATGATTCTGCATTGATAGTGGTTCCTCGTTGTATGAAGTTGACCAACAAAAACACCATGCCTATGTCAAAGCACCGACTTAATGATATTGCGCTGGGTGCAAAATCAAATGAACAGGAGTGTGTGTGTCTCCGTTCCATGCTTCGTTACTTTGATTCGGGCGGGATATGCGAAACCCATGCTTCGTCTTCAGTTGCGATCTAATTCAAGAAGTTGTATCTTCTTTGTGATAACAAGTCAAGAACTTCGTCACATACTCAATTTTTTGTTTTTGTGGTCCTCTGTTAGGAGTTTCAGGAACCAACAGGTGCACAGTTTCTTAAACTGTTGGTGTCCAGAAACAATTTTGTAGAGCACTGACCTCGACACATCATAGATGTGTTTTTGTAAAGCGCCTGTTTTCTCGAATCGTTGCTTCAACTCAAGCCACCAAATCGTCTGTAATCAAAGAAGGGTGTCTGGAGTGGTCCTCATCGTGGACGTTGTGACAGCCATCTTTGAATTGCCGTACCCGCTTTGCTTTCACTCATAACACTATCACCGTATACTTCGCAAATCTGTCGATGAATTTCTGTAGCAGGCAGGTTCCTTGCTGATAAAACCGCATCACTGAGTGAACCTCACACGTGGCGGGCGATTTAATAGTCTTAAAAATTTTTAAAGCACAGAACAGAATCATGAAGGTTACCTACCCAGCTGAAATTGAGCACTGTTGTTCGCAAGATATGCTGGTACTCTAGGCATGCACTCTGTATGGTATGCGTCTGCAATAACTACGGACCTCAATCAAAAAACACGCCTCGAATTTTTATCACAGGTAAAATCTAGTGATTTGTCGCCTTATTCAAAATCATTCATGTCCACAAGAACCTGTGTTTTTGGGCATGAAGGATCTAACCTTGCGTGATATATTACGGTACTAGAAAAGAATTAACTACTGCCTTTGAATTTCTTAGAAGTAAACTTGGCAACATAGAAATGGAAGACAGTGCGTACAGAAATTGGAACTGGCTGGTACGGTATCTTTCTGATGATGCCAATGCTCTGGAACCGATAGTGAAGGTGCTGATTACAAAACACGAACCGTATTGAAAAAGTTTACGAAAAGGTTTAAAATCATTCACTTTATCAGTATCTGGAATCAAATTAACTACAAGGTGACCACCGATATGGATTCCACCAAAAACGTTCAACTCTTGACTGCTTAATGGTCCAGCAAAGGGAGTGGACCAAACTGCAGGCAAAGGGTCACGACATTAAGTTATTGCCGTTCGACACTTCAAAAGATTTCGACAGAGTATGGCATCGCAGCACTTATGGTATCACAGGACGTCTGTTGCAGCTGATAGGTCACTGCAGGTTGATATTCACAGTTCGCTTTCGTCGAATGTCCATTAAATGTCTTTTGGCAGGAGTATCCTAGGGTAGTATATTGGAACCTATGCTTTTCATTCTTTAAATAAATGACATGGGAGATACCCTTGCAAGCCCACTGCATCACTCTGTCGGTGACACTAGAACACATTTAGTCATTTCAAAACATTAAGACCCAATCAAAGCCTCCCTGCCACTACAGAAATGTCTTTTGGAAAGTGAAAATATTCTGATGTCTGGAGGTTCAGATTCAATGATAGTATATCGATAAATATATCTCTCTCTAATGTATCAAAAACGAAAGAAGCTGATTATCTCACCATGAAAAATGCCACCCAAATACCCCAACTTCATTAGAAAGATTAACTTCAGGAAGATGACCGTTGAGTTTGTACAGTCTTCAGTCACAGCAAACCAAGTGGCCAAAAGCATTTAATTAGAGAGCAAGGAAAAAAGCTGTTAAGTAATAGGGTTTATTTACTTTTGGTTCAGACGTATTAGGACTTGCTAGAGGGACGTGAAAAAAGCTGTTATGTAATAGGGCTTGTTTACTTTTGGTTGTTATGTAATAGAACTTATTAGAGCGCCAGGAAATAACTTGTTATGTAGTAGGGTTTGTTTACTTTAATTTTTTTCATAATAGGGAAAGATAGAGTCCACTGAATTTTCCGAATTGTCATTCCGATTAATGGTATATCATCAATAATCGGTATATCATTTTTATGCCGTCTTGTAATGATACCATTACAAGGTATCTTACATTGGTATCTTAATAATAGTATCTTAGTGGTATCCTCAATGGTATCTTAATAATGGTATATCATTTTTATGGCGTCTTGAACTTTCTTTTTAAACAAAGAGGAAGTATTAGACATCCCCTCAGCCTTAACATTCTCACCGAAAAGATCTAATCAAGTGACGACTATGTAAATGACTATAGCCATTTACTTAGTTGATAGCTGATAAACAATTTGTGTACTTTATTTGTTTTCCCAGATACCCAACATTTCTCATGCCTGTATAACTTTAAATTTTTTACGACGAGCCTAAACCGCCTTTTGAAATGGGTACAAGATTTTTATGTCACAGCACTTTATTTCTTTGCTAAATTAGATGAATTTTTTAGAAATACTTTTTAGAACCACTTTTAGAGTTCCTCACGCATTATAGAGCTGCCTCCGGAATTATTACTTTATGCATCAAATATGTTTGGCTCTTTGCAATCTTGGGCATGACTAGCATTTTAAGGATAAACATTTGCGATCTTTGGAATAGTCCGTGCCGACTCTGCCGCTTTTGTGGCTCCTATTGTGTAACTTCGAAATTCGACCAATTACATGTCAATAGAGCATCATTTATACCTAAGATATGTCATTTATTTATCTTTGACGAAAAACAGAAACTTGATTGTTAAAAAACTTGAAGCGACATTTGGTATTCCAGCTAATTTAGAGGATTGTTTACAAATCGTTAGGGATTTTTTTTTCTCTTTTCTTCTCAAGGCTTATCCATCAAGAAAAGTAAACAAAGGAAGGTTCCGTTAGTAATAAGGATATTTATACTCTCTTAGTCTATTGGTAATGTGGAAGTACATGATGTTTTGAACGTCTTGCCAAAAGGATTTCATTTTCGAATTCTTGTCCCTTTGAAATTTGTCCTTTTTTAAGAACTCCTTTTTCAATCATTTATCTGCGGTTCAATGCATTTATTGTTTCAACAGTTTTAGATCCCATGTTTTTTTTTCTTCGATGATTTTTCAAAAGATGAAATCATAAACTCTACCAGCCAAGATAATGTCGATGTGTAAGATTTAGTAAGGTTCATTAAAACAGAACTCATTTCTAATGAATCACTAAGATTTGAATCGCTTGAAAAAGCTTTATCCAAACTTGATTTGCGTAACACTCCCAAAAACTTTTCTTTTTTATTTACAACAGGAAGCGCATCAGATTCATTCCAAGCCTTCATAGGTTTTATCTTTGGTAGAGAAGCTCGGTCAGAAATAGAAATAATATTCTTATTTAAAATTTGAGATATTGGGAGGCTATCTTTAGCGATCACCAGGGCAGACAACTCTCTTGCGAACATGGAAACCGCCGAGTTGTGCGCTACGAATATGATGGGACTCAAACCGTCATTGCAGATAGCTATGAAGGCAGGCCATTGAACTCACCCAATGATGTCGTCGTGCATCCTGATGGCAGTATCTGGTTTACAGACCCACCTTATGGCATACGTGGCAACTACGAGGGCAATAGAGCTGAGCAAGAACAACCACTATCGGTGTATCGGGTAGATGGAGACAATGGGCGTATCAATCGAGTAACCGATGATATCGATGCACCCAATGGTCTTTGTTTCTCGCCGGATTATTCGATGCTCTATGTAGCAAACACCGGTGCTGGTCGCGACATCAAAGTGTGGGACGTTGATGGTGAGCGTCTGAGAAACGGACGCGTATTTGCCGAGCTGGTTGATATGACCTCAGGCAATCGCACTTCAGCTGATGGCATTCGCTGTGACGTGGATGGCAATGTCTGGGCCGGTGCCCGCCCAGGCGTGCAAATTGTGGCTCCTGACGGAGACACAATAGGGGTTATCCGACTGCCTGAAGTTTGCGCCAATGTTTGTTTTGGAGGAGCCAAACGCAATCGCTTATTCATGACCGCCAGTCAGTCCTTGTACTCCGTCTATGTCGGAGTTCGCGGCGCCGGGGTCACCTTGTTTCCAAGTCTGCAAGGGAATATATTTTTACTTAGTTAGTCAGCAAGGCTTAAACTTAGTTAGTTTTTTAGTCAGCAAGGGAATATAATCACTTCTAGGGCTAATCCTATTTTGAGCCCTTAAAGAGTTGAGAGCACACAAAACAGGCCATAGTCCAAACAGTTTAATAGTGTGTATCTAAAAAAAAACTGGATAAGGAGAAAACCTGTATACGACTACCTTCTTTCGAAAAGGTACGTAATGATTCAGCTTTGTATGCCCATACTTCACGTATCTTGCATCTGGAATCTAATCCACATAATGCAAGACCTTTAATACAGCGACATGGCAAACAGGATATTTTGATCAACTTACCTCCACTGCCTTTAACTACAGATGAGATGGACGGGGTGTTTGGTTTACCGTATCAGCGCAAACCACATCCTAGTTATGGTGATGCCAAGATACCCGCCTACGACATGATCAAGTTTTCCGTCAATATCATGCGGGGTTGTTTTGGTGGTTGTACTTTTTGTTCAATTACTGAGCATGAATGGCGGATCATTCAAAGTCGTTCGCATGAATCTGTGTTAAATGAGATTGAAGAGATACGCGATAAGGTACCGGGCTTTACCGGGACGATTTCTGATCTTGGTGGGCCAACGGCAAATATGTATCACTTGAATTGCAAGGATGAAACCATACAGGCCAATTGCCGCCGTTTGTCCTGTGTTTATCCCACTATTTGTAAAAACCTGAAAACTGATCATAGCGAAACGACCAGGTTATATCGTAAGGCACGTCAAGTGAAAGGGGTGAAGCGGGTCATGATAGCTTCCGGCCTTCGCTATGATTTAGCCGTAAAAGACCCAGAGTATGTAAAAGAATTAGTCACACATCACGTCGGTGGCTATCTGAAGATTGCACCGGAACACAGCGAAGATGGGCCTTTAAGTAAGATGATGAAACCGGGTATGGGTACTTATCATCAATTCAAACGTTTATTTGATAAGTTCTCAAAAGAGGCCGGCAAGGAACAGTAATTTGGCCATGCCGAGCTATCTAACCCTAACCATGGGGGGCCTTTCCACCACAATGAGGAGGAAACCAACTGTTCCCCTGTAATACCTCGAGAGGGGAGATCTGCGGGATTGTCAGTGCCGGGACAATGATGCCAAAGAGAAGGGGGAGTTAATTTGTAAATTTCACCCACCCTGTGTTGGACAAATGGCTTCCAAGCAGCAGCCTCCCTTTGAATCCAATAGAACACATTCATAGAATCTGTCCAGCAGTAACGCTGATTGATGGTAAAGGGGTGAAATGCATTCTCAACTGTATTAAATAATCTTGCAGCAACAACTGCTCCCATAAGTTCCAGACGGGGGATGGTCTGGGGGCTTAGTGGGGAAACCCTCGATTTGGCGGCTACAAGTCCCACCTGTACGTCATCGCCAAACTCTAGCCTCACATAAATGCATGCAGCATATGCTCGGAGACTTGCATCTGAAAAAGCATGCAACTGCAGATTAGTGCACTGACTAAGCCTGAATTTCAAATCAAAAACACAACGGGGAATCTTAAGTTCCTTTAAAGTCTTGATGCTTGTTAACCAATGTTGCCAAGCTGCCTGAAGAGGAGGGGGTAAGGGCGAGTCCCACTGCAATTTTGCTTTGCACATATCCTGAAAGAGAATCTTAGCCCCAATAACACAAGGAGAAATTAAACCTAAACAATCAAAAATACTGGCAGTAGTGCGTAAGATAGATCTCTTGCTACAAGGGGCTTGAGAAGCTCGAGTTATAACATCTGCCACTGCAGGGGTTAGAGTATCAGACTCGCTATCCCAAGGAATACCAAGAACATTGGTAGGCTTGGTTACAGTAGCAGTACCTTGAGATATATTGGTAACCTGTGAGTTGGCAATGTGTTGATTCACTGCAGATAAATTAGAGTGCCATTTCCTTAAATTCATGCCTGCCTTGCTTAATATTGATGTAGCCTTCTCAGCAAGGTCAATAGCTTCCCCGGGGGTGTCTGCTCCACCCACAAAATCATCCACATAAAATGATAAAAAAGGTAAAAAACTAAAAACTAAAAAAAAGACCAATTCAAAAACGAATGTATATACAGACCGGGACACAAATGACGACAGATATTATATATCTGTTTGTTTTCGACTTGACATTGCTCTTTTTTTTCAAAATAATTAGATTTTTGAATCGAATTCACTGGCAGCTTCTTAAAATGCATCTGATTAGTACTTGGAAGTGATTTACTTACTGGTTGCTTTTAAAGATATCAGAAGAGAAAGACTTATTTGGAATTTTTACTAAAATGTATAGTGGGTAAAAAGGGGTACACTGTCTAAATAAGTTTGAGAACTGCTGGTCTTGGTTGTTCATCATCACCCATCATACATTTTCGTTTCACAGCTTGTTCTCTTAATCTTATCTCATTTGATGGTCCAGTTTCTTCAATTTGAGCTTACAGTTTTATTCTTTTTTGTACTCATTTTGTGCTAACGTTAATTTACGTTTGTTTTCCTCAGATATTAGGAAAGTGCTTAAAATGTCTTTTGAAATTTACATCACTTAATATAGGCAAATGATTTATATATTGGTAAATTTTTATTCTGCAAATGCTTCTAGAATGGTCTTGAAATCTATTTTCCTTGTGTATTCACTTTCAGTCAACATGATTGCTAAACTATTTAGTCTATCCTGATTTATTGTTGATGTCACATAGTTTTTTCATTGGTTTTAGCCTGGAAAATGATCTCTCTCCAGAAACAACACTTGCAGGAATTGTTAAGAACACTTCAAAATTTCGAAAATCAATTGTCCATTTCGATGGTGGTGCAGGGCCCTTTCTAACGCGGGGCCATATTGGGCCCAATCATTCCAATCGCCCTTTTTCTGGCCTTTACCCTAGTTCATTTATCACTGAATAAATTCGAAGTACACCCTCTCTTAGTAAATTTTCTACATGTTTTCTTTCGAATAGCTGTAAAATATAAAATATCCCTAATTAGCTTTGAATTTCTATCCCACCCAAACTGCTAATGAAACATGTTAAGCTCCTCAGTGTCACAAACTTGTCACTTCGGTAGTTCGAGACTCGTTTTCGTCTATGTGGAGAGTTTATTACAGCAGAAAGATTCCAAACGGAGGCTTTCACTTGTGCGAACAGATAGTAAGAGCAAAGTATGTTGTTTTAGGTGCAGGATCGCTCGGATCCACCAAGATTTTATTAGAATCAAAGAACAGAGGCTTGCAAATTTCAGAAAGGGTTGGGCACAACTTTTCTGGAAATGGTGATGTCGTTGGAATATGCTATAATGCAGACAAAGAACTGAACGCAATTGGCACAGAAACAGGCATGTATGATAAGGTGCAAACTACTTCCCCTGGACCCACCATCACAGCGGCTATTGATCTGAGGAACGTTAAAGGTCAAGATCTTAAGCAAGGTATGATTTTGGAAGATGGGACGTGCCCATCTGTCATAAAGATTCCGTACTCAGTTACAATGGCAATTGCTAACAAACTCATTGGAGTGAAAAGCATATCGAATGCAAAGACATGGCACAAACTATACAAGGTATGTCCTGATAAATTTTCGTTGCAATATATTAGTGTTGGGATTTTGCTTTTGTTGTTGCTCTTTCTCTTTAGCTTTGCTTCTCTTCCTCTGCCATACCACAGCAATTGGGAAATATCAAGATTATCCCTGATAAAATTCTGCTTTTTCAACATTTGTCTCTCTTTCTCTCTCGATATTTTTTTAGGAAGTGGCTTGTGGAGCAACAGATAAGACAATGAGTTTCTTAGGAATGAGTCATGACGATTCTAAGGGAGAAATTTGTCTGGACCAAAAGGCAAACCAAGTACATATTTCATGGAACGGCGTCGGAAGACAGAACAATTTTGAAAAGGTGAACGAACAAATGGAAAATGTGTCACTTTCTTTGGGAGGAACATTTGTAAGGAATCCAATGTGGTCTGATAGCTTTGGAAAAGACCTTATTTGTGCTCATCCCTTAGGAGGGTGCTGTATGGGTGATAACGGCAAGGAGGGCGTGGTTAATCACAAAGGACAAGTTTTCATTGGTAAGTATTATTTCAGGAAGAATACTATGACAAGATGAATGCGATTAAGGTCTTCAACACAAATATGAACAGACTGATCTAATGGAATATTAGTAACTAAACTAGCTACATCAAACGCGTATTAAACAATTTGGTCTTCAAAAGAGAACCCACGGACCGTGTCCGCACACGTAAAACTGTCTTCTTCGATGTGTTTACTCAAGACTGATTGTAACAACACTATTAGCCATTTGGCTTGTTTATGCTGTGCAGATACTATCTTAGACAAAATCGGCCTAACTGGCACACCTGCTTTATATGTCTTTGGTAGTTCATATATGTGTGTTCGTTATGCCCCAGACGGTCTGAGTTTTGTGATATACCTCGTCTGATACCCCGATTTCATGAGGGTTAATAACTTTTTGCTATAAATTGCGTTCCAACGTAGATGTTTTGTGATATTGATCCACCGCGCCTATACTTTCAAATTTTGTGCTGTCCTTCAACAGTTCAGAAAAATGAATTTAAAACATTTTTTTGTATTGACTGCGCTTTTCTAAAACTTAAGTGTCTACTTTTAAGTAGATATGTGCGAAACTATAAAAAGCTAAAGAAGCATTGTTTAGAAAGGAGCTCTATGCACCAAGAAAGTACTCATGGGTTTTGTTTTGGTGTTTTGTGAAGGCTTAGAAAATCCCTTTTGTGTGGTGAGGTTTTATGGCCCAGACTATAGGTCAAGGTGAAGATTTTTTATGATATATATTGATATATAAACGTTTTGAATATGTGCTTCTTACCACTGTTGAGTCATTTGCAAGCCTTTAATTTCCATTCAAGACCATGAATCATCATCAGAGTCACAGAGCGTAAAAATAGACTTGACGGTTGTAGGTGTGTTATTTGTGCAAACGCGAAAGACTGTACATGAGGATTATCAATTGAATCAGCAGGGTCCCAACTTCTGAAAAGGTTTCAAATAACAAACAAATGGGTCTGGTCTTTGCTCGCATTAAGGCATTAAATTTGTTTGCACAAGCCAACAGTCAATCGATGTTCATCGTCATGTGAGAGCGTATCTCTGTGATACTAATATGGACTAATCGTTGATTATTGGAGTGATAATAAGTTAAACATATTTCCTTATCCTTAATACAGTGATAGCCGGGGTATGTTGTCTACCCCCTTTGAAGGAAGACTGATACTATGTGTTGATTGTGAAGATATATATGTTGTTCGTAAAAAAGCGTCATTAAGTGGACATTTGAGTTGATAGATGTGAGAGCGGATCTCTGTCATGCTAATATGCACTAATCGTTGATTATTGGAGTGATAATAAGTTAAACATATTTCCTTACCCTTTTTACAGTGATAGCCGGGGTATGTCGTCTACCCCCTTTTAAGGAAGTCTGATACTATGTGTTGGTCGTCAAGATATATTTGTTGTTCGTCAAAAAGCGTCATTAAGTGGACAATTGGGTTGATAGCTATGAGAGCGTATCTATGTGATTCTGATATGCACTAATCGTTGATTATTGGAGTGATAATAAGTTAAGCATATTTCCTTATCCTTAATACGGTGATAGCCGGGGTATGTCGTCTACCCCCTTTGAAGGAAGATTGATACTATGTGTTGATTGTGAAGATATATATGTTGTTTGTAAAAAAGCGTCATTAAATGGGCATTTGGGTTGATAGATATGAGAGCGTATCTCTTTGATACTAATATGCACTAATCGTTGATTATTGGAGTGATAATAAGTTAAACATATTTCATTACCCTTAATACAGTGATGGCCGGGGTATGTCATCTACCTCCTTTTAAGGGAGACTGATACTATGTGTTGGTCGTCAAGATATATATGTTGTTCGTCAAAAAGCATCATTAAGTGGACATTTTGGTTGATAGATATGAGAGCGTATCTCTGTGATACTAATATAGCCTGATCGTTGATTATTGGAGTTATAATAAGTTAAACATATTTCATTACCCTTAATACAGTGATAGTATGTCGTCTACCCCCTTTGAAGGAAGACTGATACTATGTGTTGGTCGTCAAGATATATATGTTGTTCGTAAAAAAGCGTCATTTTGAATTTTTGTAATAATATGTAATCAACAAGTTTACATCTCGACAGCTATGAATATAATGACAAAATCAACTTCTAAACAACATAAACCTGCACGTACGAGAAGAGTATATAATTAATAATGTTGGATCGTGAAAAGATGCGTTACAACTGGCTAATCCTTTTTTGGATGTATACATCTACGCTTCAAAATAATTAAACTTTAGCTTTCTTAACTAAATATTAAGCTATCTTCACGAGAGTAAACAGTGGTCTATATAACCTTAGGAGATTGTATTTTGGTCAATGAATTTCATTAGAGTCATTACTGTTCCTTCCTCTCCTCCCCTTTGAAGAAAATAATCATAATTTGATTTTTGGGTGTAGTACATCTACCTGACATTGAATGATTAACGCCATTGTTTATATGTAAAGAGAGCGACTTTCTTCAATGAATATACACAATAAAGTCTTTTCTTTGATACCTTATAAATACTGGATTTAATATTTCTCCTCTAAAAAGGTAAAAAAATATTGATCTTTGGATGTAGTACGTCTACCTGACATTGAATGATTAACGCCATTGTTTATATGTAAAGAGAGCGACTTTCTTCAATGAATATACACAATAAAGTCTTTTCTTTGATACCTTATAAATACTGGATTTAATATTTCTCCTCTAAAAAGATAAAAACAAATTTGATCTTTGGATGTAGTACGTATACCTGACATTGAATGATTAACGCCATTGTTTATATGTAAAGAGAGCAACTTTCTTCAATGAATATACACAATAAAGTATTTTCTTTGATACCTTATAAATACTGGATTTAATATTTCTCCTCTAAAAAGATAAAAACAAATTTGATCTTTGGATGTAGTACGTATACCTGACATTGAATGATTAACGCCATTGTTTATATGTAAAGAGAGCAACTTTCTTCAATGAATATACACAATAAAGTCTTTTCTTTGATACCTTATAAATACTGGATTTAATATTTCTCCTCTAAAAAGATAAAAACAAATTTGATCTTTGGATGTAGTACAATACAGTATGCTAGCGACACATGTGCTTTATCAATTATTTTTTAACGTATTTATTAGTCTCGTAATTTCAAAATTCAGTCATATTTTGGTTGCATTGAACAGTATTTTAGTAAACAAAATTTTGTGTCTTTGTGCACGTTGATCAAAGGTAAATGACTCCAAGTTAGCTGGGACACGAGCGCAAGAATTACCAAACAATGCTCTGGTGTTATTTAATCAATTTTACTGAGATTCGCCAGTCATTCTTTACACGAGTAAAGAAGTCTCCCTAATGCCGTAGCGTCTTTGCTCAAATTGCATGATCCAGGAACTCCTTTTCATTCATGACTGGTCGTTGGGGTCTCCACCGGGGATCGAAACTGCGACCCATGCTTTCGAGGTGTCCACTCTACCAACGGAGGTAGGTGACCTCCGATGTTAAGATACTCCATTTCTCTAGTCGGTACCTTAGCTACCAATTATTCACCGGTGGACATCCAGCTCAATGCAATTGCAGACCAGCCTCTCTCCGACATGTGACATATTTTTTATTCCTCTTGTGTTCTTTCAAAACTAACATTTCAAGTCATCTTCTGTCAATTTCTGATTGCTGAGTTTAATGATGACATTAGGTATAGATACGGCATCTATTGCACTGCTTAACAAAGTAGCTTAGGTCATACAGGGATTCTACAAAGTACTAATAAGAAGTGTCATTCAATGTTTATAGTCGAACGCTTTGGGAAAGCAAGAAGACCTAGAATAGTGCAAGGTTCTACTATGGATTTGTCATTTGTAAGGTGGACGTGAGAACGCTACGGGCATCAAAAGAGTTTGCATTATGTCAATATTGCAATGCTAGGATTTTATTACCATGTGCCGAGTTGAGATGAGAAAGAATGCTTTGATCTTGTATAATTGGGACGCAACTCGTTTCTTTCGCATAAGACAGAAAAGTCAATGTCACATTTCGCTTTAGTGAGCCTAATTGCTATTCGCTCAAGTTCTCTGAACGTTATGCGTATTGAAGAGAAAACTCTTCAACGGAGTAGAGGCGTACATTCCATGGCGCACAAAGCGTTCATAATAGGCTAATGAGGCATATTTGACATAGTTTGCATACAGCAGAGGCGGACATTCCATGGCGCACAATGCGTCAAAAATAAGCTAATAAGGCATATTTGACATAGTTTGCATACACTAGATGCGTACATTTCATGGTGAACAAAGCGTTCAAAATAGCCTAATAAGGCATATTACCATAGTTTGCATACACTAGATTCGGTCATTCCATGGAGGATACAGCGTCCAAATAGGTTAATAAGACATATCTGTCATAGTTTGCATACACTAGATGCGTACATTTCTTGGTGCACAAAGCATTCAAAATATTCTAATAAGGCATATTATACATAGTTTGCAAACACTAGATGCGTAGATTTCATGGTGGACAAAGCGTTCAAAATAAGCTAATGAGGCATATTTGACATAGTTTGCATACACTAGGTGCGTACATTCCATGGTGCACAAAGCGTTCATAATAGGCTAATGAGGCATATTTGACATAGTTTGCATACAGTAGAGGCGTACATTCCATAGCGCGCAAAGCGTTCATAATAGGCTGATGAGGCATATTTGCCATAGTTTGCATACAGTAGAGGCGTACATTCCATGGCCCACAAAGCGTTTAAAAAAAGCTAATAAAGGATATTTGACATACTTTGCATTCACTAGATGGGTTACTTCTATGGTGCACAAAGCGTTCAAAATAGGCTAATAAGGCATATTACCATAGTTTGCATACACTAGATGCGGTCATTCCATCCTGCACAAAGCTTTTAAAATAGGCTAATGAGGCATATTTGACATAGTTTGCATACACTAGACGCGTACAATCCATGGAGGATACAGCGTCCAAATACGTTAATAAGACATATCTGTCATAGTTTGCATACACTAGATGCGTACATTACTTGGTGCACAAAGCGTTCAAAATATTCTAATAAGGCATATTATACATAGTTTGCAAACAGTAGAGGCGTACATTCCATGGCCCACAAAGCGTTTAAAAAAAAATTGAAGGGCGTCGCCCTTGGACGCCCCAGCTGCCCTTTATTTATTAGTTAGCCTGTTTGGTGGTTTTTCTGTTTACTTAGGGTAGTTTCAATGTCGTGCCCACTTCTCATCAGGGGTCTTTGATTGAGAGATTGCCACTTCAAACTAAGCAGTTACTTAGGAAGAGGGCGGAAAAAAGTTCTCAAAGAGTATAGCAGTACCACAATAGCTTGCAATTTAAGGGCGCAGACCGGACTTGAATTAGAGCTGCTTTATCAGAAATGGCATCCAGTTAAAACACTCAGAACAAACGCTCTGACCAATATCTGCTCCATAAAATATTTTACAAAACTTGTTTAAATGCAAAAGTTTTCTACCTTTGAACACATGGAATCGATTTTGCATTAAGTATGACTGACTCGGGCTACTTAAGTATTTGCATCGTCCTACATGTTAAGAATAGTACCTAATCGATTTAAGTTTTTCACACTTTTTATGAAAATGTCTGAAAGGTTTGAATCAGGTTTACCTTTCGACTTGTTTAGAAGCTTCGACTTCCGTGACCCTTCGTTCTGAATAAACCCGTAAAATTCTAAAGCTCTTGCATATTCTTGGCTTTAGTCCATAATATTCCAAACGTACATCGTCACCCTTTTAGAAGTTGCGTTGGTAGGTCAAGAATCTCACGTAGGACGTATACAGTAAACAGTACCCTCATCATTTTTAATCAACGAAGTCCTGCCAGATTGAAGAGTGGTGAAAACGTTTATATTTTCATAGACAGAGACAGCTTTTAGTTTATGTTTTAATTCATGACAGTTATTTCATTAGGGACAATACTCCCGACATGTTTTTCCTGTACAGCAGAGTGGTATAACGTATGGTCTTTTCTGACCTCTTACCGATTTTGCCCGTTGCATTTATGGAAACAAAGCGTCTGTTTTCCTTCTCCCGGAAGTATGTGTATATCATTTCGGTATCTTGACAGACCCAGTCTGGTAACTTGTTACCAAAGCACGCTACACCCTTGCCTAGCTTCTTTATGTAACTAAAGTTATGGGAAGACATGGAGCAGGTTCCGATTCCTGTGAATATTATGCAAACTGTGGAAAAACTGGAGGATGAGGATGACTTTGACCATGAAGAGGCCGTACAACACGCACTTCATAAAAGAAAGTTTCTTCTACAAAAGCATTTACGTCAATACAAGTTTGGAGAAGACATCACTTCAAATGATGTGGATGTTGTTGACTCTAAATCATAGCGTCTCCTACAATCACATGGCTGATTTAAAATCTATAGTTCGACAGTAACTTAACAAGGGTTAGACTTGAGTAGAAGCCACAATTTAAGTTTGCGCCCCATTGGGACTAACCTACCACCTGAGTCACGTGGATTGTGGTGTTAATTATATCCAGAAGAGGTTTCAAAATTTAGTTTTCTAAATCAAAGTACTGTTAAAGTAGTTTCATTAAATGAACAATTTATAATGCAACCATAAGTATGTGAAAAGGCAGTATTCTTGAAGTTTGTGACACCCTTACGGCTAAATTAGTTTATAGCTTCCAACGTTCTTTACTAAAGACTGATACGTTGTAGTGAATGTTTGTCATTCCCCCGCCCTCCCTACAACATGAAGGGTTTTGCCTCAACCATGCATTTAAAATGGGCCTAACTCTGTCTGTGTTGTAACCCAGACAACTTTCACAATCAAACGTTTTATAATGGCTCAAAAACTAAATCAAATCCCTGCAGTCTTGTAGAACTTTACTGCAGCCGCCTTTCTTGACGCAGTCAAGTTTAGCCAAATACAAAACAGCCATGGCAGTACAGCACGTTTCGAAATCATTGCAGTTTCTTGTGTTACTTCCTAGCTTAGATCAAGTAAAGGTCCTTTTTATAATGAGGGTCCGAGTGAGTGCTGAACTCATTCATGCTTTGAAAGCCTGTTTGTATCCATAACTAAGAATATTATGCCAAAGTTGTAGGCTAAACACGAAAACTAACACGAAACTTTCAGATCCCAACTGCCGCACAAGAAGACCCTATAGAGCAACAGCACGATTGTTCTTCTTAAAATTCCGGTGATGAGTCACACCAGGATGTAAATTTTGATATGATACATTTATGTTCACTTACCATTTACTGACGTATAAAATGATCTCACTTTATTTTTTCTCAGCCATTTATTCTGGAAAGATCCGGGTGCTTCAGGTGCACTTTTTGATGTGATGATCACATTTCCACAAACCATTAGGCCAACGTCTTTAGTCATCTGAGACACAAGGTGAACTAAGTCGGTCCTGGATGGCGGTGATCCTGAGAGCACTAAACATTGCGGTCGGAAGTTTTTTACATGGTCCTCTATCCTGTTTAGTGTCAAAGCCAATCGCAAAGCTTTTGTGTACGTATGGGCCTGTCCTGACGATCCCCAGTTTACCTACAAAGGCATATATGACATGTAGTTTAAAATACAGCTGAAACTTATTCCATTATTTCTGAAATCACTGGACAAAGAAGGAAATTGACAACCAAGATTGCAGCCCCACACAATAACAACCCTTTGCTTGATCAATTTGACTACGGTAACACAATGATCATGATATATTGCGTTACCATATCTCAGTTTCTGGACTTAAACATCATGGTAGGGTACGCTGGTGGTAACATTTCTCTGTCTAAAAAATTTCTATTTGTTATCAACTATTCTCTTCTGTATCTCCGTTATTGCCAATGCTCTCAGGAATATTTGACTTCGCTGTTTTCCAGTCTTTCAAGAGTTAAGTCAAATGGTTTAGCGGGAATAAGTTTCCTAATTGGATGATTAAAACTGTTGCGGTGACTGGAATGATTGAGAATATTCGTGCCATTATTACTCCATCCGAAGGCTAACACGTTGCGACAGCGTATTTGAAAATGCAAAACAATTATGACCTTGCGCCTGACAAAAAAGCACGATGCCACGAGCGTTCCGATGAACCCGCGAGAATCATGCGTATACCTACATTGCAAGACCGTATTTTAACTAATTGGTATTGCGTGGGCAATTACTGAATCCCTGTTAATATAAAGCCGGGTTTGAATTTTGGCACTTTATGTTATTTACTGTTTCTCCCACTGGCCCACAAACTGTCCAGCCTAGGGGGGTCTTGAGCGCTACTGGTTCCCCTGTGATGCTCTTTCTTGCATCGAGCTGTATCTCTACTAACTCAGGGTGATCATTCCCAATTAAAGTACTGACTTCATTATCGTCAATCTCTGGTATGCTCAAGTCGACAAGATGTGACCACCTCTTGAGGTTGTTTTTGATACAAAGTGATCTTTATTTACTGGGATCGAATCTGTCGTTAAAACTCTTTGACATTTAAACCATTCCTCTTTGTTTATGGCAGCTATTTCAAACTGAACTTGCGCACTTTAAACTTTTCGGTTTTCATCTCCACATCAATGGGTGTTTCTGTGATACCTAGCTTCTTAGGTAAGTTCTTTAAACAAACAGTGGTATCAGAACCACTATCTAAAAATGCATAAGTCTCTACTTCTGTTTGGCTCTGCATATCACGTCCTTTAACGGGAACAACTTTAAAACAGACCCTGGGACGATTAGATCTTAAGGTGTTGACAGTTAGTTGTCCTGATGCTTGAGATAATTCGTCACCCTGGCACCCCCTGGATTGTTCATAAGCTGCGTTTGTGACGGCTGATGTTTGTTCCTGTTTCTTCTCTGGGGGATGTAGTAATGAATGATGATGTGAAGTACAACCTTGCTGCCTGCAAGTGAATCCCATTTTACAATCCCTGATAAAATGCCCCTCGCTTAAACAAGACATACAAAGTTTAAGTTCCTGACATCTTTCATTTTATTTTGATATGATTCCGCCTTGAAATAATGGCATTTCCAAATTCCGTGTGGCCCTTTACATTTGGGACAGGGGGTACTCTTCATGTTCCACGACTTTTTGGTAATTTGAGTTGTTAATGTCGTGACTCTCTGTTGATTTGGTAGAAACTTAGGTTGGTGTTTGTCACGATCGTTCAAAACTGGCGAGGTTTTAAGCTCAGCACCAAAGGCATTGTTTAGTCTTGTGCCTGTGCGTTTAACGAATTCTAAAAAGTCATTGAAACAATCTATGCATCTCTAAGTTGGATCCAAATAAACAAAGACGATGATCTTCAATCGACAATCGTAGAAATTGACTTTTTTACATCGGATTTATTATAGCTAAGGTATTAGAAGGACTTAAATAACTTGATGGTGCTAAGTTAGTAAGTAATAACACCAGGTTTAAAGTCATAATTGAATCCAACACCCTGACTGACCAAAAATTTACTGACAATACCTTCCCTCGTTTAAAGAGAAGGAATAATATTTAAAGGATTCATTCATGCCCGTAAACTATCAGACGTGATTAAGAACTGTTTTTTCATTGATTCTTTATGTAAAATACAGCAAATAATGTTGAAATGTGTTGGAAGGTAATTACTGTGTGATATTGTACCATTTTTCGCAATATTGTTATCGAGGTATGGCAGTGTTGTATACGCTCGGCACATCACATTGACTCCAGCTTTCATATGGTTTATCGTCATTCTGTGTATGCTATATTATATATTTATAAGTCATGCTAAAACAGTAGATGATGCCCGTGAATATCGGTAATGACATCAAAGTACACCAATAAGTAAGCAAACTGTTGATTAGCAACATGGCAGATTTTGATTCCCTACTGCTGATGTCCTTTGGTGTCCTTCACGTTAATGTCCTTCAACCTCTTGAATTAGCAGTCTCTCTTTCTTTTTAGACGTTGTTTCATCACTTCAAAATCATGGCACCGGTTGCAATGCTTCTTCTGTGGACTATTTTGACCATCAGTAATGCCGCTGTCTTATACCCAAGTGACGTTGCTAAACGAGGTTTGTATCAAATAACAAATATCAAATGCTGACCAATTTATTCTTCTCATTCTCTAGGAAGTGTTTATCCGTTGTGTCAAATAGTAAACTCGATGAAGCTTCACTATTTTCCTGTATCTCTGCTGTTTTCATTCCTTACACTTAACTCCTCTGCATCTTATTGATTTTCCTGTATCTCTGCTGTTTTCATTCCTTACACTTAACTCCTCTGCATCTTATTGATTTTCCTGTATCTCTGCTCATGTTTCTTACCCTATACATTAACCCAATTTTATCTGTCTCTCTTGCTAACGTCCTTTTCACCTTATTACAAAACTGTTCACTTTCTTGTTAGTCGTTATAGCCTGGTGGATGCGAGAAATAGTAAGTTGAATACCAAAGCCATGATTACTGACAGCATCCGGGGCAACGATACAAAACCATACTTACGTATGTTACTACTCGAACAAATGGCCTTTTATCGAAAGCCTCTTTTTAAACAGGCATTTGTGCATAAATATGGAAGAGCAGACAGAGTAACTATTCCACTGAGGTCATTTCTTGTCAGAGACTGCCATTAAAATATAATGATCAACAATATTAACTGCTTAACTATTCATCGAACACAACATGCTGACATTAAGTTCAATTTATTTCCTTTCCATATTTATGCTTTGTTCGACGGTTCTCCTTATTATACCCACTTTCTATGGAATAATTGCAAATGTTGCTAAATCCATTAACTTGTACGGTTCCCTTGTTTGAATAAATGTGGTGCTCATCAAACTACTTTAGGTTCCAGCTTATTTTGTTATTAGTAAATCACAATAAAGCTTCGGGGAAATTATGTGTCTCCCTTACCAATAGTCTTCCACAGATTGAGAATTTCATGGTCCACACTGCACCCTAAAAAGTGATATGAAGGTGAATCTTATATTCGGCATAGCGCATTACAATCGGGTATAATTAAATCAATCTAGCAACATCATGACTTCCCTGCAGCCTGTCTACTAGAAAACCAAGGTATACTACTTGTAGGGCATTTGCAGAGGCCCGTTCTCGAGCCCTGGAGTACGTCCCGAAATATACAATGACAACCCCCAAAAGTTGAGGCTATAATTTAGGTCGACCTCACCCAAAATTTGGTAACTCTCAGAAATAAATTTTTCCTAATTCTTGCGTGACTGCAGCTCCTGAGAGCCTGACTGGTATGCTTTCCAGTATCATTGAAGTGCCCTTTTCTGCATATACAGACACCCTCTTAACGTCACCTTGATCCTTCAGCTCCACAGAGATTTGATGAATTAAATCCACAAAACATGCAAAGAATGGTAACAATAATTCCCAGAAAAACAACCAAAAAAACAAACAACCAACAAACAAACAACAAAACAAAAACAAAACAACTCCTTCCTTAACGTTTTGTCCAGCGGTTTGGCGTAGCTAGCAACCCACTCCCACCCCTTACCACTGCGTGACGACAGGATAACCCGTAAAACTAAAAAGTGGGACCTATCGTTAAAGGCGTGATATTTAACAATGAGAGCTGTTGCAGAAAGGCCACTCAAAGTTGGAGTTATTTCGATAGCTGCTGTGTATATCCATGACTTTTGCTTGTTCCTTCTTAGGAATGCTTACCATTGGTTTTAATGTTTGATGTAAAGGAAGATGACAATGACTTGGTGCAAGACCCAGGTAAGTTAACTGTATACACTTGATGTGATCATGCAAACCGACATTAAATTGCAGTCCAATCTATCCAAGGTTCAAAACACAAGCCATTCAAGCAATCCAGATTCTGATTGTCTGTTTCAAAAATACAGTTGGGTATACTCTTTCACACATTCCATTTCGGTCATTCTGACTTTAGTACTCTTAGTGTCAAACGAAAAAAGCTTTTAAGTACACAATGTTTACGCTGTTTTGTCCAATATTCTTGTTTTGTACCACAGACACTATTCCAATCATTGAATGTTACAGTTTCATAAAGTGTGCCAAAGAAACTTTTCTAGAAAGAAAATAAATTTCTCTATTCTTCATTTTTATATGCCACCTTCGTCATAGCTCCTTTTTAACTAGGAGATGTCTTTGTTGGGTCTTATTGCAATTTGTAAGTGCACTCCATTTGGTTATAAAGTGCCTGTCAATTCGTGACAGCAGACGGAAAGAACGACGTTTTAATTTTAAATATTTTAAATATTGACGCTTTAAATATTTTTGTTTCATTTTGTAAAGTAATTGATATCCTCAAAATTGTAATTTTGTCGTATTATTTAATTTTTTTTGTAACTATTTGTTCTTTTATATGGCGAAATTATGCCGATACACACTTTTGACATGATCTGCTAATCATATCTGTAGATCTCACGGATGAAACTAAATGGAGAAAACTTTGAAGTACTTCACAGAAACGTTGCAAGTCTTGGAATGACATTTAGTAGTAGAAAGAAAATCCTGTACTGGACAAACTATCTTTCAAACAGCATTTTGTACTCAAATGCGGACGGTACAAATAAAGAGATCTTGGTTAACTCAGGATTAAAGCTCCCGATGGACATCGAACTCTACGAGGAGAAAGGGTATGTCGCATACAATCTTACGCTTATGTTAGTTGTTGTGCAATAGCTCGGTAAGTATAGATCCCATGCTTGCGTGCTTGTATACAAATCCAAGATCATTTCAATAAAACGCATCAAAGATAATTTACATTCTTTTTCAAGCGTCGCTTATTTACTTATTGAGAGGATATTTCATACTTTTAAGAGTAAAATGAAATGAAATGGAAAGCAGCTCCGACAAATTTTGTGTTTGTACGAAATACCCATTTCGTAATATTCTGATCACGTATGTTTCTCGTGAATTGTCAATAACTTTATCAAGGATCATATACGGAAGGACTCTTTGTCAAGGATCATACTGTTCATGTCTTATTGTAAAATTTGATACTTGTTCAAGGTGTGATCATTGCCATGTTGATAAGAAGTTCTACCATCTCTTTAAGATGTGCATGTAATAACTTTTACTAGTATAAATAATTGCACATTTACAATCATCTTAATACATCAGTGTAGTAATAGTAATTGTAAGGGGACAATTACGATGGACTATTTCTGGAATTACAAAATTTTGATACGCTATGCATTGTGATATTGGAAAGGGAATCGAAATTATGAAAACAGAGAATGTCGTTAAAGTTGTTATGGAATTAATATCAGCGCTGTAACCAATTTTATAATGCCAACAAATAATACAAACAGGTTAAGTTATGAGCGTAACCATCCGCACATACATGAGGGCAAGACGTTTGAAAGATTTTAGGAAGTGAACAGTTTAATATCTACACAATTACAACTCATTATAAATACGTTAAACAGATAGCTCACTTCAATGAGAGCGGATAAAAACTCCTACTTTGCGAGTTACTAGTCAACTGCACACAGAAAGATCAAAACCAACCACAACGGGAAAGACAAACAAACGTGGGAACACACAGATAGGTTAGAGTTTATTTTTATGGACACATCTTCTTCTCTGTTTCTATTCTTAGTGACTCACGTAAAAACTGCTTGACTGATCTTGTCTGTAGCGGATGAATTCATGAGGAATGTCACTACGGATAGTGTTTTTCTTTCTCGTTTAATGTCAACGACCTTAGATGCTTGTAATACGATAGGACACGTCCCTAATTTATTTCCATGAGTTGCCGTACATTTTAACTTGAGACGATCTCTGACTGCCCCATCAAGTTTATTCCGTGTTTCAGTTTAACCAGGTCAAATCCCTTTAACTGGTGAAAAGAGCTTTACATGCTGAAACCTCTTTTTTATGGGATTAGTCGATCACACGACGGCAACTCTTGACAGCAAGTACAGCACTGCCAGCATGACAAGGAGGCTATAGTTACCCCTAGCTTGAAACTGTGAACGAAACAATGTTTGGGATTAATCACCTCGTGTCAAAGCAGCTAATAAAAGGGACTTTCGTTTAGTTAGGGAGTCGATGCAGTAACAGTCATGCATATATCTGGATTTAGAGATATCAAATGCTCCCTTTGATAGACTTGACATAAGGGAACGGCACCCTTTGATGCAAATGTAAAAGAAACACAATAAGGACAGAAGGGGTTAATAGGTATTAAAATTTTGGATGTTTCGAGAGAGTGCCTGTAAAAATTGGATAAGATACCTGGAATAGTCATGTTCAGATCTCATATTTAGGATATTAGAACAAACTGTTAACTATACGTATTAAATTCTTACATAGGCCTACCAAGCCTTGATACAAAATAATACAAAAGCTAAGCAAAGATTCTATTATGAACGTTTTCTTCAAAATCTACGATAATACACGCATCTTTCACCTCTCAGAATGGAAACCCTGTTTACAAGAGTACGGATCGGCCTTATCTTTACACGGGAACTGGTGGATCCGAACTCGTTTGGATATGCTCTTCGTACCATTTAGGGTGTACGTATGAAAGTAGACCAGTTTGGATACGATTCTTGCGTTAACACTTTGGATCAGATTCAAACTGGTACACATTGAAAAGGGGGTGATAAGAACTGCTACTGCGAGCAACATTTGAAGTGATCTCCAATTGTGTTGTATCTTGGCCACAACGTTCACACTTTGGCCATAATCACCGATTGTTGGTGTTTCAATGCTATACTTCATTGCATCCCTTATAACAATGGATACGTTGAGCTTCTGGTTGCAAATGGATCCTGAAGGCTAGAGAATAAGATATGTAGACGGGATCGGATCCATTTGAATCCGTATCAGTTTTGGTCCGTACCTGTATAAACAAAATCTTGGGCAAAGAAATTTGGGATGTTTTTAGT
Organism: Alatinidae sp. Z8VKAUB7J3; assembly: GCA_010016025.2. Taxonomy (NCBI): domain Eukaryota; kingdom Metazoa; phylum Cnidaria; class Cubozoa; order Carybdeida; family Alatinidae; species Alatinidae sp. Z8VKAUB7J3. The sequence goes on from JAAAKM020073195.1 coordinate 147,217,457, forward strand.
TTTGATTGATGTCACTAGAGTAAGTGGTCGAAAGCCCGCCTAGGATACGGTTAATGTACTGATTTTAATTCATTCTTCATTTTCCAACTTGTTTACATTGTGCAGTTACGATTTGGAAGGACGAAGCCGACTGGTGCTCGGGACGGCACCTATGCACTTATTGGAGGAAATGAACTGCCTGATTTTAACGTAGTGGACAAGTTAAGGGCACACAACTTGTTGCCTCATACAATATCTGGAATTGAACACAGTAAGTTATGTACCTATTCTGCTCGGAAAGGCGGCTGTATTTGATCCCTGCTGAAACTTTTCCTGACATTTCCCACCCTTGAATTGAGGAAAGGTGCTGAAACTCTACATTTGCTTTAATTTGGCCTTCCCCATATAGCTATATTTTTATGTCAATTATATGTCGGTAGAGATGCAAATTTCTCCTGTATTGGATTATGCAAGGGATGACAGAGAATGTTTTGAAGTTTGTCATGGTTTTCAACCCTTAAAACTATATTCAGTCTTTTTATCAAGCACTCATTCTTCTCTCAAGATGTAGAGATGGGGTGCTTATATGAACTTTTCGAAACGTAGTGGGTCTTATTCAATGGTAGTGCTTATTTAATAAAGCAATTTCTGTCTAGGGAAAATGAAAAACGTTTCGTTTCTTTGAACGGAAAGTTTTCACTTTATTTAGCCCCTGGTTTTCAACACCAGAGGAGGGGAGCGTTTACTAGAGAAGACATTGCTGAGTTATGAGAGAATATCTTAGGAGGGCGCTTTTTATGAATTTCGAGATTTAGGGGGAGGGGGCTCCTGCAAATGGAAACACGGTAACAGAAAACTTTGATTTTAAAAAAGAGCCATCTGCAGGTTTACCCTGACTTTGTTCGATACCCCAAGCAGCCGAATTTTTATATGTATTCCGCGGCCCCTTATCGTAACAGCGCTGTTCATTTTATGCTGAATTCTGTAACACTTGTTTGCAACCAGTTAAGCAACTTGAGTACAGCGTGAAAATACAACAACTCTACGTCGGATCTTTAAAACCTAAGTTTTTCTCACCAGTTTCATGTGTTTTGAGGTCATTTGCGTAACCAAAGACCGACAATGAAGAGTATTGTTTCCATAGAAACAGCGGCTTCTCTGTTGTCACGAAACTAATCGAGTAGTCTTGTTCTTTCAAAGTGACGTCAGAAATGAATGATGCAATAACAATGAAAGTTTGTTGATGTTCTGGAACAGCTGATGGCAAGTTCAGGCAAAGGACCGGAATGATCGAGAACTCTAAAGGGGATTGGCGAAAGCAACAACAGTCTTCGATGGTGCAATATCGATTAATATATAAGAAGACCGTTTCCTTCTCCGATCAGTACTTGAAACCTGGCCTAAACGTCAGACGGAAGCGTTCAAAGAGGATACCAAAACAACTTTCATAACTTGAATTTAAGACTAGTTCGTCAACAAGGATGCCGCCACACGAGTTACATTTGACCATTACTCCACAATGTGAAAGGGAAGACCATGATTTCCAACAATGGTGCACGAATAACGGAGCCAAGTACGTCAGAATTGAGTTACCAGATGGAGCAATGGCAATTGTAATCTATTTTCAGTTTCGCTGGCCTCCTGTGCCAGTGAGCGTCCTCAGGGGGGGGGGGGGGGGGAAGGGGGCCCTTTGTCTCTTGTAAATGCTTTAAAGAATAGCTTTACCGATCAAAGGCAGTATTGATAAAAAAGCTACTTATTTTGATCATTCATCCTGGGTTCCCTCCTTGAAATTGATTTTGAGGGGGTCCATGCCTTTGAGCTTGATGTTTATTTGTCTCTTCGTCGTACCTCTATATCTAACAGCGGAAGTATCTACCTTTAGCGATAGGAAGCTAATAACATAACTGTAGACGAGAGCAAACAAACTGGATGTAAAAAAGTAGAAAATGATTAATATGACATTAAGTGACAAAATGATTTCTGTGCCAATCATCAATATTCAATATAAGAAGATCAATATGGTAATATTTCATTGAGTTTTATAAGCGCACTTTTCTTACCGTGTTCTTTGTAATGTAAGATGTCTGGGTAAACTGGTCTTGACAATCGCCTGCAGGAGTACTCAGCGGATTTTGCCAACGTACCATTGGTAGGATAATAAGAAGCGGGGCCTGGGGTGGAGTCAACTGTGTTATGGAGAGAGTATAAAGAAAAACGTTAACATCTTCCATCGAGCATTTAGCGTAGAATCAAAAGGAAGGCTAACATATGGTTTAAACATAAAAAGGTTCTCTGCTAATTATCACATACAACAAGAAACGCAAAAAATGTTTTTCGAGAAACGAAGCGTCTTTCTACATCACAGTCGTTACTTAAATAAATAAATTTCACGTTATAACACGTTCAGGATTCGTTTTCTCTAAGGATAACGAGCCTTCATATCTGCAAAACGTCTTAAGGTAGTACTGCTAAGTTTGATCAGTTGATAAATTAATGAAATGGATTCAACTAGCAATGTCTTGACAGAAGCATTTCGAAGTTTGAGAGGGTGTATCGCAATTTTCAGTTTAAGATCTTGCTTTTAAATTTGAACAAACTGCCACCAGGGAGTAACCAGTAAAAACAAACATAGTTGACATTCTCGGAGAAATATTCATTGTTTTGGTTCTATACAATTTCTTTCTCTATTGACCTCTCATCAATAGTTACCACACAATCTCTTCCAATAGTTTCTCCTTTCCCTTCTAAATATATGAAGGTCTCAAACATAAACCCAGGCTTACACTTGATATTTGATGCCCATGATCTGATTGTGGATGGCCCTTGGAGCTTGAGCACTTTTCGTACGAACTGATATGTCCTTGGGCTGTAGAAGTGCAAAGAGATTGCAAATTGTTTAAACCATGTTACTGTACCACACACGTCTAACGTTGTGGAAATTTCAGCACGATTTAGTAACAATTCCCTTTCAATGTCCGTAAACTTATGGATCATTGTAAACACTGATCTTCAGTAAGGTACCTCAAGTTTTTCGATTTTCAGCCAAACCATTGATTGGTTTTTCCTTTCGTAGGGCTCTGGCACGAAGTTTCTGAATCTTTCTGCTCTTTACAACAATCCTTTTGTTAAGATTAAATATTTGCTTTCTTGGTGATTTGGTGTGTGCATCGTCCTGGCCATTCGTGGTGATGTGGTATTTTCTGAATTTTCAGTAGAATCTGTAATATGTGCATCACTTGAAATAGGTAATGAAGAAGTTTCAGGTGAATACCGCTCCTTAGGAGGTTTTCGTGACTTCTTTTGACTTTCAAGATGGCATGAAAAGTCAAAGTTACTTAGAACAGCTGTTGGTTTTAAATATTTTTCTTGCTGTGTGCCTCAATTTCTAAGTTTTTGTCGAAAATATAATCATCTGGTGTAAAATGGTCCTCACACAATAGTGATCTGCTATTTGGAATCAAGTTTTCTCGTCTTACTGCAATTAATCACTTGGCAAGTAACTCTGAATTTTAAACTGAAAATGTAGAACAAAATTAATAGATAATTTTCTTTCCTTACATACTGAAGAACTAAATATTCGTAACATTTGTGACACCTAGTGTCCAAAAGTATGAAAAGACATTGATGTAGATGAATACTGTAGTGTTATTATCACGTAAACATATAGATGTTACATTTTCTCATGTCATCACCTAAAGATTAAGCAGTCGGAAGACTTCTAGAGACCGCCTCTGACCTGTGACACGCCATACGGCATGTGTCTCGCGACAAGTGAAACACACCGAGTGCACGTTTTCGAATGTTAAGTGAAACGGGTTCAATTGGTCGATACAGGAACAGAAATTACAGAATTTTTTGACTATTTTCAACGAGTGAGGCGTGGGAGGATATTCTTTAATCATCTTGCTGCATACCTATATTTCCTAGTTACGTTAGGTATGGTTCGATCTTCAAGCGGAATTTTTTAAGATCAGGAAATATCTCTAAGCTTTTAGCAGTTTTCATGATAGTTGAAATCTACCTCAAAAGGGAAATAAACTACCTTAAGCAAACTCTTATTTTTGTATGCTGAACAAAAGCTCTAATTGTGGGACCCAATGAACGCGGATTACAAACCAGAGATCAGCGTAAGCAGGTGTTGGAGGAATCAGGATATGAAATGAAGAACAACGTGGGTCATTACTAAGGGTTACAGCTACGGCGGTGACGTGTTACTTGTTGCGTGGTACGTGTTACGTGGCTCGTATTTCGTGGTTTAAACGTCTTTTGAACGACGGTATGATTGCTATGGTAAGGTATTTAATCTCCAATGTCCAATGTCCAGTGTCCA
>JAAAKM020073195.1:147221868-147254608 GCA_010016025.2 Alatinidae sp. Z8VKAUB7J3
ATGTCCAATGTCCAATGTCCAATGTCCAATGTCCAATGTCCAATGTCCAATGTCCAATGTCCAATGTCCAATGTCCAATGTCCATTGTCCAATGTCCAATGTCCAATGTCCTCAGCTCAGTCAACTGAAGCAACAACAACAACAAGAAGCACCTATCAACTCCGATAAAATTGTTTCCGTTACAAGAGTGTTTTTGACGTATGTGCTATCACATGGATTTTTGTGCCCCGAAGGGGAATCTTGTTCGTGAAGTCTGCGGCAAGTGAGGTGCCAACAGATGTAAGAGCTGCCTTAATGCTAGCGGCATCAGTAAAGCCTCCTTCGGCAACTTCGCGTCCTGCTGACCTCCAGATTGGCGTGCCGTATTCATTGATGAGGTCCATGAGATGCTTTGCAGCAGTGACGCTCTTGCCCTTTCTTGCTGCAACTAGGAATGAATCTATCTCGCCAAAGTACATGTGGGCCTCATTGGTCTTAAAAGTGCCTTTAGGGTCGTGCCCAAACAAGTAGCAAGCACCAGGATGTGCAAGAGCACCAGCATTATCCAGGGCCTGTGCTGATTCTTCAAGGAGCTGGACAGCAGATGGTATTGGGGCCATACCACCAAGACCAAGCTTGGTCACGATTTTCACCGTCTCCTTTAACACGCCGAAGATGTGAGTACCAGCGGGTTGCATGGTTGCTCGGATCTTAGCCCAATCATCTAACATGGGCTTATAATTCGGGTGGTAGCTGTAAACATCTACGAACTCAGATTCGCCAGGTGCATCGACAAGATGCTTCAAGGTAATCCTCTTATCAGAGGTGTGACCTGCAAGCCTTACAGCCGTCGTGATTTGGCCGTCGGTGATTCCATCGAGTGGGGTGATGTTCAAGATGTTGGAAGTTTCCGAGAGAAGAAGAACTGAAACCTTGTTGTATTTAACTGTAAGAATCTTTGAACTAAAATGGTAAATGCTACGCCATTCTCAAAATTAATAACCAACGAACTGTGGGGTTTCCCCTGCGAACAAGCCAAATGCAAGTCACACCTAATTTACATAACAATGCAGAAACTTATCAAATCATTTTACAACAATTTCCCACTTGATTTGTCAATTTCTATGGATAAACCTTGAGTCCCATTTCGTTACGACATTTAACAAATCGATTCTTTGGGAGTGGCTTAGTTAATATGTCTGCCGTCATATTTTCTGTCATTCAATATTCAACTTTAATGTCACCTCGCTTAATTACATCTCGTATAAAATGAAAACGAATATCAATGTGTTTAGCTCTCTGAGATGTTCTCAGCAACCGTTTTCAATAAGAAAACAACCATGCAACTGACTGACTCACAGTCATAGTGTCCAGCGCCCACCAAAGCAGTTATCTTTGCACGCTAACCTAATATGTCACGTGGCGTTTGTCGTGACAATAACGAATGCTGTTTTACAACTCTGATCCATTGTTGCTTGCCTCCTTGATTATCAGCTGAAATGGAATTTTAAGTTGTGTGATCTAGTTATTAACTTTAACAATAACGAAAGTATACTGGCAACCAATGATAGCTTATAGTAAATCCAAAGCTTGACAGGGATTGACATGAAGAGCTGGTGAAAAGCAAGCACGAAATGGATCAGCATCTTTCCAGTAACCTGGGTTTTGTTTTACTGTTTTTCAGTCTGAGGCAGATGATCTCGATTTGTGGAATCTGTTGCGTGTTGGAATGACAAACTTGTGCATATCAGTAGAAGTAGAACAGAAATACGATTTGATAAGCTCTGAATGAAGAGATACCCATATTTATAAATGTAAAAGATCCCCACTCAAATACCTTTCTTATTGAGTAAATATCTTGAAAAGTGTTGCAATGAAGTGTCAAGGGTTTTTAGAACTAATTAGTCAGGTTTGATGTAGTATTAAAAGAGAAGATCCAGGAAATCATTGCTATGAAGTTTAAGCAGTCTGAATAATTTTTGCCAACATGTAGAAATTTTATTTTTATAACTTTCTTAAAATAGAACACAAAATATGTTTAGCTAGTTTAAGAGTATAACAATAGCAAGATAGCTTTTTAAACAAATAGACTTCGCACCTCCGAACGGTTCTACGCCAGCAGGTCTACAACATGGCCACGTTCATTCATGGAATTTATTGAATATGTTAACGTAATTTGTAGTCTGCAGTTATTATACCAAACACATGAAACCCTGCATAATGCGCAGAAAGGAAAAGTAAGTAAAATATATAGGTAGGAATAGTGAGATGATTGAAATAGCAGCAGATGATCCCGGTGAAACTAACAAGAAGGATTCTTTATCACGGAGTGGAGCATTACCACAATAGCTTGCTTTCTTTTTTTCTTTTTTTTTTAACTAATGGAGCTGAATATATATATATATTAATGGCTGACTTCAAATTTGATCCAGACTGTTTTAATCTAATATCAATTTCTTTTTTGTCTGTTTGCAATCTCTCAATGCAGCCTTTTTTGTCTATTTGCACTACCTCTTTCTAGTCTTCTTCAGTGTAGATATGGGCCTTCCTCCAGGAGATATAAAGTCTCTTCATTTTCCTACCAATTATACTGCTCCACTCCTTCCAAGTGATCCAACAATCTTAACCTCAAGTTCTAAATTAACTTGCTTTAATGCTATGAATACCTAGCCTGCTTCTAAGCTCATCATCTAAGCTCGTCTCTCTTACTGGTGTTACAAGTCTACCTGACCATTCTCATGTCATTTCTTCCAAAACAATCAAGATCATCCTGCTTCACTGTCCATCTCCCTTACATGGAATAACCAGGGACCCTAAAGACTCTACAATGCATTATTCTTGAGCTGGAGCAACTTGTGTCTGAGGACAATGATATGACTTTATGGACAAACTGATAAACAAAACAATTAGTCAGGGTGTGTATCAATTGGCCAAGCTCCAAAGTGATGACCACTTATACCATAACAAACAAAGTCAGAGCAATAAGGTGTTGATGTAGTTCCATAACTGAGCAGGACCAGTAGTCCCAAGAATTCGAAATGTTTTGGTATGCAATAACTGTACTAAATAGATTTGAGTTGAAGGTTTCAGCAAGAGGTATTGTAAAAAGACTCTCTTTCTCCACTGACGACAAATTTTCTCTTGATTCTCACACTAGTGGACTGCATCTCTAAGAAAATGTTTCTAACAATAACATTTATAACTTCAATCAGAGAACCAGGCACTGCACAAAAGAATGCTGACGAGCAAACCAGTTGAACTTAAAACCAGAAACTTAAAAAATACATCTGTAGTAAGTTCTTCATATGCCTGGCCACATGTGCAATTGATGCTCCTTCACTCTTGAACAAAGTAAACCCCTATTGATAAAGTTGGCAGGGATAGCATTAAAAAGGTTCAGAAGACCTTGTTTCCATAATGGTCCCTTAGTTATCCCGAGTTGCCTGTGATTTACTTCTTGCGTAGATTGTGTCCTTTTGGCTTCAAAGATAGTGCAATTCATACTCATTAAGTACTCCTTGACAAAAAAGACAGTAAAGTAAGTACGGGTTACCTTCCTTGCCATCAGATCTCGATGCTTTGCTTAAAGACTGCTTTGATAAAGCTGGAGTCCAGTCTTCGTCATCCTCTTCATCGTCATCCTCTGCATCCTCCTCCTCTTCATCACTGACACTGTCACTAGAATCTTGGTAGTCGTCGTCTGCATCTCCTACAGCCAGTTGTCCTAAATTGAGGCCAAAGAGGCGACAGATACAATAAATGGCAGCAATTAATGGTGAAATATACCTAACTACACCTGAAAGCAATTTTGTTTGAGCAATACTTGCAGTCGTTGCAATTTGTTATCGAGTGCTCCTCAGGGATCTATCCTTGACCTTATTCTTTTTATCTATACAGAAATGATCTCAGCAGTGAATGTTGAAATGTATTTACCTAGCCTTAATACTAGTTTTTTTAGTATTACTAGCTGGCACTTCAATGTATTATTTGGTGTTTCACAGGGATCTATCCTTGGCCCTTGTCTTTTTATTTATACAGAAATGATATCAGTAGTTGATGCTGCAATGTAAATACCTAGCCTTAATACTAGCTTTTTACTATTATTAGCTGGTGCTGCAATGTATTTCTTGGTGTTTCCCAGGGTTCTATCCTTGGCCCTGGTCTTTTTATTTATACAGAAATGATATCATAACAGATGTTGACTTTACTTCAACCAGTTGTCCTAAATAGAGGTGAAAGACGGCAGTTGAAATAAATACCAATAGTTAATGGTGAAACCTATCTACCTGGCATTACTAATAGTTTTTTGTACTAGTACTAGCTGTTGGAATTATGTGGTGTTTCCTAGGGTTCTATCCTTGGCCCTTTTCTTTTTATTTACAAAGTTTGTAGATCACGGTTATGTACAAGAAACGACCTGCTACAACCTGTGGGTTCAATTTCATGGCTAAACATTTCAAAATCCGCGGACAAATTCAGTACAAGTGATTCATTGGCTTGTTTTGTTAGGACACTTCAATGATGGCTTATCAAGAATCCCGTCAATTGACACCAATGCACTCGTTGTCTAAATGATAATGATAAGCAACACATTAGAGAACAAACAAATAAGAAGTTTAATTGGCGTTTGATTTTACACTTGTCGAACGCCTTTGATTTTGCTAATTAGAATGTACATGCGTGATGCTTGATGTGAATACAAGCCCCTCTTCTATAGTCCCTACTATGGGAGAAAATATGAATGGTCTTTCGAGATGAGCTGGCTCATTGGATTAGCATGGCTATTTTTCATCTGACGATCATAACAAAATCTACCATTTAAGCAAATCTTCCTATTGGCTGTCTGTGAAAGCTTTAATAAGAACAAAGCTAACCATTTAAACAGGGCTTGTACAAGCCTGGAAGAGGTAAGGGATTACATTTTAGGCAGGGAATCTGCTTTTTAAGTTTTTAAAGAAAAACCCAGGGAAGTATAACTGATTCCATGATTTATTTCACTTCTTTAAATCACATACTTAATTATTAGAATATTATAACACAGATATGTTTCAAGTTATGGTTAAATTTCTTCAGAACGTAAACTTGACATCCTGTATAAATTAGAGCAAACATGATTTGGCTAAGACATTGTATGTAGTATAAGGCTTCATTCTTTTCGGAGGGTACCTAGACCTACTCATTAACCTTGTTGTACTATACCCAATTTTTGTGCCTTGTGTTATATTTTGTCAAAGAAAAAGATAGATCAGAAATTTTTCAGTTGTTTTAAACCTACCTCCTATTGCCCTTCCTTTCTTTTATGAGTCACCTGGATGTTTTTGACAACCCCTAGGGGATGACACCATCTTCTTTTAAAACCATTGCAGATTGCAGCAAAGTACTGTTACAAATTGGTGTGGATATCAATAGCACGATTTCTTTGTTTTTCACTACTGATATTTTGTATTTTATTCTTGAGAGTGACTTAAATATTTTTGTTTAATTTTGTAAAGTAATTAATATCTTAAAAATTGTAATTTTGACTTTTTGATTTTTTTGTAACTATTTTTCTTCTATACAGCAAAATAAAATTTAATACATACATATATACGTGGTGAATGGGACAGGGTACTCTCCATCTAAAGTGAAAGCTGCCTTTCATGCTGAAGCTCCTCAGAGTACCCTAGAAGAGCAACGGTCTAAGAGACAAGACATATTTAATACATTTTTCTTAAGTCTGAAGTAGGAGTGACAAGGAATCATAAGATACAAAATTAATAATTCATGTGTGGCACAGCACAAATCAAGTAAGAATGAAAATATTTGGGGCTAGATTAATGTGGTTCGGGTATGTCATGATGTGGATAAAGGGCATGTGTGAAGAGGAGTGATGAAAGTGAAAATTCCAAAGAAAGGATGAAGGAGAGGCCAAAGAGGAGATTTATCGGCAAGTCGAAGGAGGATAGCAGCGAAGTGTGTGGAACAGAGAGAAATGTGGAAGAAAGGATGCAATGGAGACGGTAGTGGCAACCTATGATAAAGTTAAAATGCTGAAAGAAGAAGAAAAATACAAAATCATTAAATCATCAATGTTCTGCGAGCAACTTCACAAAAAGTTCTACCTCAGAGAGTACTGACAGAAGGTAATTTGACATGCCAAAGAAAAGTTGAAAAAGGTGTCAAAATGGGGACAAATAAAGGGAAACAGATTGGTATTTAATGCAGATCCTAACCAATTTTTGATAAGTCGCAGCAACAGACGAACCTCACACTTTCAAGATCCAATGGTAAGATGGATGCTCAAACAGTCTATTAAATGTCATTGGGGGTAGTGAAATCCTGTAGCCAGTCATTCTTCCATCTTTTTTCAATATCTGTTAGTCCCGTTAATTTAAATACAATGGTAACAGTATTATGAGGTCTCAGACTACACTTTTGGCGAAGACCTATTGTCATATTGGTACCATACATGTTTTGAAGAACATTCTTCATCATCAGTGGTGATGTTTTACAAGTCCTGATCTACCTTTTAAAACGGATACAAACGAAGACATATTTCCATGGGTAGGTATACCCGTACGTGTGGAAATGAAAATGAACATTTAGACTTTTTTTTACAAAATGCTGTGCAAACAAAGAACATAATGTTTTGCGTCATACTGCCTACAGGAATGCCTAAATGACATGGAACCTTCATTCCGCTTCACCACTTTACTGTTGAGGAGGGATTTGGTGTGGTTGATATGAAACGCCTCTTTAACTTCTAACTCATATCGAGTCCGCGCTTTATCAATAATGATAAATGATTCCGGACCAGCCTCAACCCTGCATCTTTCATTTTCCTTGAGGTGCTTTGTGATATGGGTGTCTGCCAAACCCTTCATCTTCCCCAAGTGTTCATCCATGCGGGTCCCTAAGTGGCGCATTGTTTGGCCTACATAACAAGCTTTACAGCTTAAACATGTAAATTTAGAAACCACACATGACTGAATCTTTTTGGGTAAAGCGCTCTTCGTTGAAAAAGATGCTCCAATCCTTTCCAAATTAAAAACTAATAAAACCTTAGTGCCTTCTTTGCATAGAATCTTAGTTAACTTGTCAATTTGTCTTTATCTTCAAGATAGTGCCACAGCGACCTTACGGAATTATCATTATTATTATCATCATCATAATAGCAATAATAGTATTTTAACCTCAATATATTCTAATTATTCAAGTACAACTCCAGTATTCTCTTTCTACAACGTATTCGAGAATTACTATATCATATGCCTCCGACCTACTTCAGAGATCTATTTCTGGCCATTCTTTATTTCTCTTACCAAAAATAAAATAAGTAGTTCTAATTATGCAAAGCAATAACTTCTTAAACAGATGATCACTATTACCCATCGACGAATTACTGAACATAAAGATAATAACATAACTAATAAAAATAACGATTATACAAAAAATAGAAATCTAAAAGTAGCACCTAATGTGTTTGCTAGCATTCATTACTAATGTAAAGGATCTTAATTTATCAGCTGGTAGTTTAATGTTCGTTCGGGCTGATATCAATAGTGAGTCGTTCGAGTAAGAAATGAATCTCTACTGCTGTTAGCCATTATAGGTTGATAATGTGGTGGGAATACAGATTTCTTCATGGAAATGATATGAGATATGTCATATCATTAGGATGACGATAATACTGATGATGATGATAATGATGATGATGATGATGAGTAAGAAGATGATGATGACAACAGTGTCAATGACGAGGACGAGGACAAAGACAATGATGACGATAGTAATGATGACGGTGATGATTATTGTAGTGAGTGTAGTGAGGGTGATAGTGATGATGATGATGATAATGATGATGACTATAATGACTATGATTGATAAAGTAATGTATCATACAACGTTCTTTCAAACTGATTTCTTCTACCAACATTTTCTGTCAAACAAATTAAGCTGATCCATACACTCTCCTCGTTTTATATATCACTAGGTCATATATTTATTAGCTAATGAGAGGATCAGAAATAATTCATAAAGGTAAAGAAGTTCTTTCTAGTATCATGCGGGTTGAGACATCTTCTATTTCTCCAATGCCATTTGAAAATGCCTTTATTGCCGTTTGACTTCTGGTAGCGAAAAGACTCGATTATTATTAAAGCATCTGTACCAAACATTTGGTATAACAATATTTCGTTATGATTTTTGTACAAAGTGGAAGATTTATTTAAGGATTGTTGATTTTTATGCGTACTCACTGACGGATACCTTGTTGAATGTCCGGGAAGTAAAAGAAATTATTTATTGACAATGTCCTTAGTTCAAGTATCACAAAAAATGTTTTTAAGTGTACTATTAATATGATACTTTGTCATCAATTTTATTAGATTGTATTACAAAATGCTGTGTTTTATTCCCCTTGATAATTTCTGGAGCAGCACCAATTTACATTGGGGACAGTTGACAGACTTCTCTTTCTGTTATTGAACGAAGACTATTCACCATGCTATGATGAACTTATAGGTGGATAGTAAAATGAACCATAGCCAAAAGGTGGACAGTAACTGCTAGTGGATGATACCACAGGTAAGTAATTATATGTGTTGTGGGATCTACTGTACCAGTCTGTATTATTCTGAAGGTATTCAAGTCTGTTGGCAGAGCAGTCCTCTTGAGTTCATTACCATTCAAGAATGAGATAGCAGGAGGCATTAATATGAAACAGGATCATTAGTGGATGATGACTATATCCATAGCTCAAGCAGAAACTTATTATGTAGCTTACAGGTAGTTTTATTTGCTAACAGTACGTGAATTTAGTGAACAGTGAAGTTTATTGAAAGTGACCCTATTTGAAATATGATGTGGTTAAATACAGCCCTTTTAGTATGTTAAAAAAGAGACTTCAGTCATGTTCAGTTTGCCCACTGTCTGTTAACTTGTATCATAGGTAAGTTCACAAAGGCCATTTTATGTCTTACCATTGGAAGGAAGAAAAACAAAGCTGCTACAAAAAAACTGTTCACTTTAAACTCTTTTACTACACTGGAAAAACAGCACAATCTGTAAGCACCCTTTTGTGCTACCATGCAAGGCAAAATAGTTACATTTGGAAGGCTGCACCTGACTTATGCAAAGAATATCCAACTACTGATAGTTGAAGTATACCTATATTCTCATAATTGTGAGATCTGACCGGCTGGTGTGACTTGCCAATCTCCCTAAAGAGTTTAAACTGAATATCAATATATTATAATTCTCTCCTCTCATTTTACCCATACAGTACATTAGAGACTGCATCTGTGCAGATATATGGCCTCATCTTTGCCTTGTACCAAGATGTGAATTAAAAGTTGAAGACAGGACAAGAACATATTCCTTAGTTGACAATCCACCACCCTTGCCACCAAAAGTTGAAAAGAATTCAATATCCCTATGGGATCTAAGTCCAGATACAATGTTTAGAATTAAGATTGTTTGTGCAATAAATGTGAATGGAGGAGATATGAAGGTAAGATCTTAAGGTTGAAGGTCTCGGTCTAGGGATTCTGAATCTGCTAAATGGTCAACATATGTTACTTATTAAAGTTTGTATATAAACCGTCTAAAATGACGGTTTATATTCCCTATATTTCAATCGAAGTCACCCCAATGTTATGGCTAATATTAAACCGACACCAATTTAACCCCCCTCAAATATCAATTAAACCAAATAGAAATAGTTTCAGTTTTTGGGTAGACTACTTGCTTATAACTAGTGACAGCCTATGAACGTGCAAGGACAACGATACTATCTGCTCTTCAACTTTAATTTCCCTTTTCTAACGAACATGAGATTACATATTCACTTTTTTACGCGTTAGTGAGTGGTGGGAGACATGATGATTTTTAAATTTGCATTTTGCGAAATAATAGTTCTGAAATAACGTAGAGCAACGTCTCATGTATATCGTACACTTTGAGGTCGATAGAACAGGAATTTGTCAATCGTTATGTATCAGAGGGTGAGATCCAGTCCGGAAGGTGCAAGTTGCACAGCATGAATTTCGAAATGCCAGATGTGAATCATTGCACATGTTATACGGAATTAGTTTAACTTTTGGTTCTCTTCTGTAAGGATGATTTGGTTCATTACAGTACTGAATAAGAACAATATGATGAAACGTTCTCGAGTATTTTCTCGTGTATAGGCCTACGTCACCGTGTACATGAATTTACAATTCCTACGATTATAAGAATATATAAGCTTTTTTCTGTCTAATAGATAATCAGTCGTGTTGGCGGAAACTCCCTTCTCAACATTTGCATGTTAGTCTATTTATTCAATCTCCCATCTTCAAATTTTGACAAAAAACAGAGGATCAGTAGCTTCTAAAACTCTTACCCTACTTAAAGTTTATTCTAGGTCAAGCCTTAGAAAGAAAGGCCTTTCATTGTGATAAAACAAAATTGACTTTTTTGTTACTACTTCATTTAAAAGTTGATAAGCTGGTTTTCTTGACGTGTTCTAAAGCTCCCAAAACAAAATAGGATCACAAACCAGTTTACATTAGAAGAGTTTGTTGTAATACTCATCTTAACACTTTACTTATTCGTTTCATTGTAAGATTTCCACTCTTAACCACAGGAATACGGAGCTCTGTTTGACGTCTACTCCCATGCTCTTGGGAATCTTACATTACAAGATTAGTACAACAGTGATAAGATGGTACTGTAATACTCATCTTAAGACTGTACCTATTCGTTTCATTTTGACATTCCCACTCCAAACCACAGGGTTTACTTTTTACTTTTTTTCCCGTTGTATTTGTAATATTATATCACGAGATGAGAGTGGATGTGTGCATATGTTAATGTACTACTTTTTGTAGCCCTTAACATTTTAATGTTTTTATTCAAAAGTTAATTTTGACATCAGGAAATCCTGATTATTTTTTTGCGTTGAAGTTTGACCTTTTCACGGGCATATGTACGAGTTTTAAATTTTCTTGCTGTATTTCCTTTTTAATGGGAAAATGATCAATATGTTTCTGGATGTATATTTGTACTAACTTGAAGAATTCTTCATAATTTTATGATGCCTTCGTTGGCAGAGGAAGGCTTGAGGCAAGATATTGGCTTCTCTAAATTTCTTAAAATGGTTTGAACTTACGTCATTATTCTGGGAAATTTTAATACATATAACGTTTTTTAAAACGTTTCACAATATTTACTATTTCTTCACCATCTCGAAGTTTGTGGCTTTTCCTTTTTGGTAACTTTTTTTGAAAATCATAAAGATTGTATGTTTTAGAACTGACATTGTTTCAAATACTTAGAAACCATTTATAAAGCAAGAGGACTCATTAAAGGAGAATTTTTTGATTCTTTTCTAAATATTTGATTAATTGAAATTGAATTAGGTGTATCTAGTTGGAATTAATGAAACAGCACATTTAAAAAAAAAACTTTGTAAAAAAAACACCCACGGTATCAGTCACATTTTGAAGAGGAGGGGAGGCAAACTCAAAAACGGAGACCCCTCGGCTCCCTTCCTTCCTTGCAAGCCAGCCCACCACGGTTTTTCTGGCTGTGGAAATTTTACATTTTCGTGTGTTTCTCGAGACACTATTCCTTCTGTTCTTGGTATCCATTCTTGAACATGGCCTTTTCTTGAAATTCTTTCGTTTCTTTTGGTAATTTTCCTTGGTGGAGAGTAATCTGAGACTGTTTTTGCTTTCTACAAAGGTAGTTAGATCACAATAATAATTATCAATGCCTTCATAAACTACATTTCAGGAAAGTATTGTTATTTCAAATTTTAAACAATGTTGTAAAAAAATTTTGTTGAATAAATAAATGTTTCAAATTAACTAATGATACATGAATTCATACCAGAAAACACTGAAATCTTAAAACAAATATTTTAAGTATGTAATATCTAAGAAAATGATTCACTACAACTTCTTGTTTCAGTTTCAGTGAAAGAGGTCTTCAACGGAAAATATCAACAACATTGTTCAAGGTATCAGCAAACACCGGAGCGCTAAATAGTCTCGACTGCCTTTGCAATAGCTATTGCTATTGCTTTGCAAGACGTCAACGACATAGTGTATACGTTTGACTAAAATGGAAAGAAGCTGAACAGTACAGCACGGTGAATAAAACCCGCAATAGTGGTCACAAAAGTACCAAAAGATTCAATTTGTTTAAAACACAGATAGATGAGTCATGGACGTAAGTGATACATTAATTGAAAAAAGAAGTTACTGGACTCTGAGGTGCTCACCCTTCAACTATAGAGAGGGAAAGGCTCTCGTGGTGTTCAGAGGGAAGACTTAAAAGAAAGTATCAAAACGCTGGTTTGAACACATAAGAAACGACACCAGTCTGCCCCTATTAACTGCAAAACAATTGACGCAAGACAGGATTAGATGGAAACAAGTCGTCAACACGAACTAACGTTAACTAATATACAATGAACTATGATGTATTAGGTAGAACAACAGAGTAATAAATAACCATAGCAACAAACAGTAAAATAACAATAATTGAAAGAAGATTGACGCAAGACAGGATTAGATGGAAACAAGCCGTCAACACGAATGTGGCAAAGCTCTCTAGAGTACGCTGAGTAACATTCCTTACTGGAAGAGGGAGAACCACTACCAACTCCCTGTCAACCCTTAAAGGCTCAAAAGCAACTGTATCTTCAATGGAGAAACAGAAAACCCTAGGTAGAAAGATATCTAAAAGACCTGGGTACACTAATGAAGCAGTTTCACTTCAAAGCTTTCGTGTGACGAGTGGATCTTAGATGCTTATTTCTTAGAGAGTGGAATTTATCTGCAGGATGGCTACTGCTAGCATCCTCAAGGATTCTAGATTTTGAGGTACTAAAACGAGGCGACCTTCTGGAACTTCCAGAGTTGAAAAAGAATTGGAGAAAGATTGAGTGGTTGTTTTGGAGTATATTGTCGTATTGCGTTGTATCGCATTGAGTTGGATTGTTTTGTATCGAGTTGGAATTGGAGTTGCACTCATTGCTGATATTTATGAAACATGTTAATATTGGAAGTGGGATTATAGACGAACTTGCAGTCCTCTAAAGAAAATTTTAGGGTGGTTAATCCACATTTATCTGACCCAGCGCAACGTGGTCGAATTCCACGAGAATCTCCTCCACCGAGCAGGATAATTCGAGAATAGCATGGATAGTTTCCAAAAGCTTAAGAGCAAACGAGGAGGTCTTCGTGGATATATATGAAGAGTAGGTTTACTTATTCAGAACGGTTGAAGTTGCTATTAAGTGCAAAGAATCACCATTTTGTACACGTTGTTTTATAAGCAACTCCATTTTCGGGGTAAGGTCTCTAGTTGCTTAGCATTTCCCCAAAATCAGGCCTGGAGTTGCTTAAGTAGTTGCTTAGGTATCACTAAAGGTTATCGTCTAATTTCTTTGTGTTGTAAATGATAAAAAACCAAATGATGGTTGGATCCTTGATCTATTTGCTTGACACATTATCAAAAGTGTGATATTTGTTATATATCAACAGTTTGTAATCAATTCTTAATGAAAAACGTTTCATGATTTGTTTTTCAGGCGTTTTAAAAATTGTCCCTCCTGAATTTGAGGCCTCGAGTTGCTTAGCTTATTGCTTAGATTTCCTTGCTTTTAAGTGGACTGACTCCAATACGGCCAAATGAAATGCAGACCTGGTCTTTCCTATGATACGGAAGCAATGGTTTTTTTAATCTTATCATCAAAAGCGATTTTGAGGACGTAGGAATGCGGCATCACTCAACTTCCATAGACATCGCCAAGTCACCCACTGTTCTTAGTTCCCAATATGACGATCATGTTATTGAAGGTAGACAATGTGTTATCATCGATCGATGCTCGATCCAGTCTTTCCTAGAGATTAGTGGGCTGGTTGGGTTAGAGATTGACATGTTATAAAATTATTACAGTTTGCAACCGCTAATTCGAATGCTGCATAATTCGAAATTTCATTATTTCGAACGAAACATGTCGCAACTTGCCTGTTCAAAGTATCGAACGTATACTGTAGCTGTTGGGATTAGCTACACAATTCATTTAATGCCTTCACACAAAAGCTTCAAACGGTTTCGAAGACCGTTGAAAATTGTAGTGGTTCACCACCCGTTTCGGAAATACTCATGGATCTACACCGGTGGGGATCGGTTCACAGCGGCCAGAACCGTATCGAAAAGGGCTATACAACCGATGTAGTTTATATCGTTTATGACTATGGTCTCGAAACCGTTTTATAGAGAGCTAAGGGGTGGAGGTGTGATAACGTGGGGAATTTGGGGGAACATGAGTCTCTAACAAATATTATACTGGTGATGTTGGCTTTTGATTTATGAACGACTTTAGTTTAGCCCAGCTTTGACAACGAAACAAATTCTTGACTGCGGTGACTTCCACAAACTTTAGGATTCGTCGACGAACAGGAGATGTCCTGAAGTTCCTATGAATATTTCTTTCAGTTGATTGTAGCCTTATAAATAATAAATAAACGATTATGTAGTATGAACCCTTTCCTTACTCTGTGACTACAACTCCTGATGCTGATGCTGATAAAGATGACGATGATGATGATGATATTGATGATGATGGAGATAATTGTAAGGATGATCACGATGAAGAAGAAAATGATGACGACGACAATTTTCAGTAGTGACCTGAAGAAGTCTGTTAGACGAAACTTTGTCAATAAAGTTTCCACATTTGGCGTTTTACTTTTGATAACTTATCGGTGGGCTATTCACCTTTCATTCATCATCATTCTAGATTACGTACATTACAATCAAAGGATTATGACATCTATTGGTGTCATCTTGTGATAACCTTGTTAAGGAAATAAACACTAAAACTATACAATACTAGAGTGCCCCCCCCCCTCCCTCCTAACTCGCTATAACCCAATATGCCTAAGGTCGAAAAAAAGTTATAAAAGTTGCCAATAACAAGGGGGCTGTGCAGCTGGAAGCAAAAAAACTCAACGGAGAAGTCACCAGTGAACAGGGACACTGGAGCCACCGAGCTCTCCGTCGCCATTTAAGAAACAATAATAAAAATTGTAAACTGCTGCTTCAATACCTCATATCCCATAGAATCGTGGCCAGCGGCATACAACACAACTGCGTAATGGCTTCGAAGTGTGTCATCCTCCAAAGAAAAATAATTTGCTAGTTTCCAAATCACATCCGCCATCTGGATACAAGATTGTGCACCGTCATCATTATTGGTGGATTGTTGTTGTTTGATTAAAGAAGACAACACGGTTGAACAAAACTAGTAATAGAAGAAGAACAAGAAATTCTGGTTTGAGTTTAGGTTATATCAATTCAAACATTATCAAAAGGTTTTTTAGATTTACATGTGATGGAAAATACGTCATTAGTCACCTTAAATTTAACCTCGTTTTCATGTAACATGTCCGCCTTTACCTCGTTTTGGATGTAATCACTTCCTGTACGTCTTTATGTATTTATACAGTCCTCTTGCTATGAAAACTGATTAGATTGCTTTTTAGCTACTCTGAAACCAGCGACTTATCTCTTATTCAGTTATCTGAATTCTAACGACTTGTTTTACTAGTTTTTCTAACGTTATGGTGAGCACTTGAACTAAAGATTATAACAAAATTACTGTACTTTAGTAGCGCTGGTTGAGACTTTAAAAAGAAGCAAGGCGCCCAGGTCTTAGAGTACCATCCATCGTCTAAATAAGCTAATATAATTGTTTGGCGCGAAAACAACTGACAACAGGGGGGCAGTAAATTCCCGAAAACACGCACCATAGAGCGAACATTACAAACTGCCTTTATCGTGCACTAGGGAGCAAATGCTACAAACTACCTTTACAAATCATTTACATCAGTGGGGATGAGCCATCAATCAGCAAGACCATGAATTAGTTGATAGAAATTGGAAATTTCAATTAACTATAAATTATTGCTACTGTGTTCACGTATTGTAATATAAGAAAACATTAGTATTAAAATATTGCTTTTCAATAATAGACATTATTAAGTCATGGTTAGAATAAATATTACATAGTAAAAATACTTTGGTAATATTTTAACAGGAAAAAAAATTGTCAGAAAGTGGCCCTAAAATGACCCACTGTCCAATCCTTGGCTGCGGGCTTGTAGGGCACCAAGCTTGACCTTATTGTTAATGTTTGTTTTGTATGTACGCTCTTTGTATTTAACCTGAATGCGCAGTTTTGTAGTGACATCCTCTACGATGCATCCTCAGATCAATCTATCAAAAGTAAAATCAAACAATCAAACTATCTTGCACATATGTACGTATAAACAAGAAATCTCTTATTGAAAAACCCCTAGCTCAGTTGGTAGAGCACACGCCGCAAAATCGTGGCTCACGGGTTTTATTTGGAAAGATCGAACCCGTGACCCAATAGAAAAATATTCTATTTCTCAATATTGACTTTTCAAATTCTCTCTTCTCGATAAATCTCTTATTCTGATAGTTCAAGTAACATTACAAACTTGCATTCTAAACTAAATCTAAGTCCTCTTGATAATGACAAGAGTTACGTCTTCGGGATTCATGGCAACGGTTCATCCGACATTTATCATTTGACATCACGTCCCTTCCTTCTATCAGAAGGAAGAGGAAATTTCTAGTTGATGCTTCTTGTTGCATAGTTTCCTAAATGTTAAAGCAATCAGAAGGCAGAAGGCAAACTTATCCAAATGCATCGGGTTCCAGACGTGCAAGCCAATATATGAAAATTTTTGATTTTCACCTACACATGACATACCCTAGTCTGCATGCATGAGAATAGAAGTGGCCCAACCAGCTTTGTGCACGAGAGTACGCATCTCTCGTTCGCCAGGAAGTGCTCGCGCAGCACAGTAAGATACTTCACAGGAAGGTCCACAGCAATGAGGATATACACTAACTGAGATGTTAAACGGTAGTTATGTAGCCTAATACTAAAATTACGGCTAGGTGAAGGTTTCAGCGGCTTAAAACGTTTTCCATAGTCTGTTCCCTGAATCTCTTAATTCAACGTCCGTAACAGCGCACACTTGGATCACAGTTGATCAAGAAAAACTCTGATTTATTGAAAAACTCTGCTTGGATCTCGATTAAAGTCGCAATCTGACCATATAACTGCTAAGGGTCGGGCCCGTAGCCAGCACTTCAGTTTTTTGGGGGGGCAAGGCTACATTTTTTGGGGGGGGCATCCGGTTTTACATCCTGCTGAAACCACCTTGAACAATGGGGTGACTAGAAACTCTACTACGCTATTTTCTTATGAAAACAAAATCGTAACTTGATATTAGTCTCATTTATGGGTTTGAGAATTAACATAAAAATTAATATCCCTTGGACACCAATTTGACCACACGGCCCACAAACATATCTTGATATACATACAAAGTTTTGCTTTGATCATGAAAATGCTTTCGAATATTTCTCTTAAACAAATGGATGCCAGGCAAAATTACAAACTATGAGTAGGCGGTCCGAAATTTCACCTACAAATACAGGGGCACGTACGAAAACAACGGGGCTTTGACATAGTTTCTTACCACTCTAGTTGTTACATATCTAAAAGGACTTTTTGAAGTTAGTTTGAAAAAAATATGTATGATCCATTAACCGAACAATAAAGCAAAATCATCTGTAGCTAAGCTAGTACGTTTTTCGCATACACATAGGGAATAGTCACTAGACGCTGTACAGTGATCAGCCGTTACAAAAAGTAATAATAAAAGGAAGGTGTTGATGTTGAATATCGCTTTGAAAGAGGAGAAAAACAAGAGGGTAGAATGTCACGTCGTATGAGTGAGCAGGCGTCGACAGGGCGTGGTCAAACTCAATACAATAGACACGATAGAGTACTAAAGTTTTGACGTCATAAAAAGTTGTTTTGGTGGAATCGCAAACAACTTCCTTGGTCAAGTGACATGGCGCAGAGAGGCTGGTCTCCAATTGCTTTTAGCTGGATGCCGTTGTCCACCGGCGGATGATTGGGAGCTGATGTGGCGACAAGAGAAATATTGTATTTTAACATCGGAGGTCATCTAGCTCAGTTGGCAGAGCACACGCCGCAAAAGCGTGGGTCACGGGTTCGATCCCCGGTGGTGACATATTTTCTACTTTTCTAGTGTCCCTTTAAAAACTAAATAACTTTTTCTTGTTGTTGTCTTGCCCTCCCATGACTTCGACGAACGTCATACATTATGCTTGTCTGCTCATTATTATGTCCAGGTTAGGATCGAAGTTCTTCAGCTTTATTATTAAACGGAAATGTACACAAATGATATCAGACGGGTTGGGAATAACAGTGAGTGAATATAGGAGTTAGAGTTGAAGTCAGAGCTGAATAAACCCACAGACTCTTCTTCGCTTCTGAGTACGTGATCGCGGAAAATCAATTATTAAACTCTTGATGACGTAGAATTAGTTCCCGGTCACATACAATGGCCCAGTTTCAAATACTAATTGATGATTTTTCTGATGATTACAACATTTCGCAAATCACATAAATAAAAATTGACTGAATTAATGTTGCACACATTGATTTATTGGGCTCCATCTGGTGGTGGCGTTTTTTAACAGCTCCGCCTCTTCTATGTAGCGTTACAATGAAGTTAGACCTTAAAAAGCAGTTAGTTTTAATTTCGGAGAATGGATTGTTAAAACAATAGAGTACTAAAGTGTGACGTCACGATTTCATGAATATCGGAAATTTGATAATTTTTTCGACTCGTTGCTTTCTTCTTGTTGAGTGAGCCCTCTGAAAAAAAGTTTTAAAATTTAATTAACTTATACAAGTAATGGCAGCAAAGTTTTCGAGGCACATGCTGATGGTATTAGCGCAGCTCACGATACTTGTACTGATTGGACTTCGCTGCGTTGCGCTTTGAAAAGACTTGTTACACCAAAGTTATTATTCTGAGGCTAAAATCTCTTGGTTCTTTCTTTGCCTAAATTTTCGAAATCTATGAATGTAATATAGATATTGGATGCCTAAACTAATCCTGACGTACCACAGATAAGTCGAAGATTATATGAACGTTTTACAGCAACTTTACATAACACTTGAAGCAGACTAAGGGCCAATTTTCTGAGATAAAGTTAAGATCCATTTTTACACGCACTCTTCCGCGACGAAACGTTTTGGGTGGATTTGCAACTTATACCACAAAATTAAAATGGCCGACGCTGTAGAACTCTCACCGTCCAACGGCATTCGGATAAAGAACAAAACTCAGATTTTGTACTAGGCCGGTCGTCACAGTCAATCTATCTTCTCGTACGTGTTCCGTGAATGATAATCTTTCCTACTACATCAAAGATATTAAACTAAAATCAGCACCGATAAAATTAAGTTGCTGTGCTGTCCAACAGTATTAAGGTTGGAAGCAGGACAGTCTGTCATTTATGTGCAAAACTCTAAAACGTAGCAATGCGACGTATTGTGGGTCAAATTGAGAAAAACATTCCTCTACCAAGATCAACATACGAAAGATTAACTAAACACTATTCTAGCATCGTCGAGAAGAGAGGATTTGAAATGTTAGTTTTGAATATAACTCTAGAGAAATAGAAAAGTATGTCATCACCGGGGATCGGTGATATACTTTTCTATTTCTCTAGAGTTCTATTCAAAACAAACATTTCAAATCCTCTCTTCTCGATGATACTTTCTAATTTAATGAGCGGA
This sequence comes from Alatinidae sp. Z8VKAUB7J3, assembly GCA_010016025.2. Lineage (NCBI taxonomy): Eukaryota > Metazoa > Cnidaria > Cubozoa > Carybdeida > Alatinidae > Alatinidae sp. Z8VKAUB7J3. Next base: position 147,241,544 of record JAAAKM020073195.1, read on the forward strand.
TGGCAGTTCTTACTTGGTCAAGTCACATGGCGCAGAGAGGCTGGTCTCCAATTGCGTAGAGCTGGATGTCGATGTCCACCGGTGGATGATGAAGTCGACATTGTTTGAATTCAACAATATTAAACGAGTGCACCAGGAAATAAACATTTGATAAAGAGTCCTAATTTGCTCACTGTGTGTAAAACGAAAAACATGTGAAACTTGGGATTTAACGGAGGCAATATTTATCTCCCCGTGTTTGGTTTGGCGTTTTGACGTAAGAAAACAATGGGACATGTTATTAGCTTTTGGACCCCTTTCTGTCCCTTTGACCCCCTTGTACCCTTGTCTCAGTTTTAGCCCTTTTAAAATTTCCTTGAGCCCCTAAGGGGGTCCCTGGACCTCAATTGAGAAACATTGCACTAAGTGAAAAAGGAAGGAATGCTTCGCATAACCATTTTTTTGCCAAATAGTTGATCAATTCCTTTGATGTTCTCCATTTTGTACCTGATATACCCATACAGCCTCTCAAGAAGAGGCTAAGGTTTTGGATACCATTTCATCGGTTTGCATTACAACTGAACTTTAGAAAGAAACAGCAAGTAACGAAGATGAGTATTCAAACTGGGGAGTGAATGAAGACTGTGTTTTAAAGAGATTTTACTGCCTTATAAAAGTGAACTCAAAAGAGTTTGCAGATATTTTAAACGCCCGAAATTGCAAAGTAGTGAAAAAGTCTACCTTTAAAGTATATTTGTATTTTTATATACTTAGATTCAGTTCATGTTTGCGCTTATTTTCATAAATCATATATTTTCATAAACTTTTTTTATGTGTTCATATATATATATACAGTATTTCAGTCTGATGAAGATAACATGTGTATGTACATTTAAGCAGGGCTCGACACTTTAGTAGAACAGATTTACTTACTAGACACCGTAATAGTCATGGTAGGGATAACATTGCTGATGGTAGTAGTAGTAGTAGTAGCGGCAGTAATGTAAATAGTAATGGTAGTAATAGTAGCATTTGGGCCAATAAGAGCAAAAACGGTAGCAGAGTCCCTCTACTCATTAGTTATCATCCAGCATTTGATAAAGTTAGGGAGATAGTCGGCCGGTTACAAAGCATGTTATAAATGATGCTTGATTGTTTGAACAACTCGTTCTTTGCACGAGCCATTCTGATGAGGATGCAACGAAACCGGTCAATTGTTATTGAAACTTTATTTTAACGCAAATGTAAATTTACATATCTATTTACATCCTCTTGGGTGCCTAATAGACGTCCTTCCCTGCTAATTAATTTTTCATAAATTTTCCACCCAGAACATTCTTATTCCAACCCCCTACCTATTAATTTTTAAGTAATCTCCCATCCATGTCAACTTTTTTGTGGAACTACTTTGGCAGACAAGTAGAAAATATCTTTATTAAAATATAAAAACCACACTTTAAAAAGCTGAAGGCGGCCTTTTACAGATGTTAGTAATAACACTGTCGTTTAGCAGGAGGATGAAGGGAACATTTTTGAAATCTTAGAAGGCATGTAGGAGACTACCATGTCTTCGAATAACTGACTTTGTTTGTGTTGTATTACCCTACGTTGAGGAAGTTGCAGTTGATTCTAAACATTAATTATTGAATATACTTTTTACACTTTTTGTCCAGCCCCTCCGTCTATTACCTTTTTCGTCATTTTCCAACCTCCCTCTCTACCCCACTCCCCGTTTATTAAGTTTTTGCAATTTTTCCAACCCTCCGTTTATTCCACACCTCCGTTAATTCCACACCCTCCTTCTATTCAACACCCAAGACTACCTGATTTTTCCATGCAAGAAACTGCTAGATTCATTCAGTAACGCACCCATTTTCAAACATGAAAACGTTGTGAATAACCGGTAGGCCTGTTGTACTTTGGGCAGGAAGGACTAAGCCGTTACGTGATCAATGTCAAACCGATCTCACCACTCACATTAAATCGATGTCGCTCGTTTGTTATATATGAAACTTAGGTGACGTTGTATTTCGGAGATTAAACCGACGCGGTATTGTTGGCGCTCCAGTGCCGGTGGCACTTACGTTTAAACAACGACGTAGTCTTGCAGTTATAGGTAAGACGCAAAGAAGGAAACTACAATTTAAACAACGTTTTGTCTTTCACATTCCCAATTTTCAAGGATAAAATTGTTAGGGAACCATTATCTCTCAGGTCCCACTTCGCTATGAGTCTGATTAAATGAAAAATTAATTCACCAAGTTAAACATTCACTTTAGTACTTCATTTGTCTATCCTATTCTATTCTACTACTTATTCATGAGAAAAGTTTTAATATCACGAAACGCACGAGATTGGCAGACAATGAAAATGTATCCCATGGGTCAAATGAGAACAAAATGCTAAAAAGCGCCTGTATCATTGCCAGCGAATCAAATAAATCCTGATGAAAATTTCTTCCGTTTACCTAGCTGCATTAAAAGTTTGTCATCCTTCACCTGTGGTTATTGCATCCAGCTCAAGGCAGAATTAAGAAAAACCCTCTCTATTTTATGCGACTTACCGTAGTAATTCAATGTACCACACTCCCTTTAAATATGTTTTAAATCTGTTACAACAGTTTACTACGCAAAAGCCTCAAGTAGTAATGGAGAAAGAACATAATCTTTTAGAGAGATTATGCTCTCTCCGCTACAGCACTTTTGTATCAATTTATAAGCACCCGACAGTAAGACTTGGAAATCACAGAATTGTAACATTTTAGGCAAGGCTTCTTAACCTCGAAAAACTATATTAATTAACCTCCACGAGCTACCAAAATTTCTAAGAACCCCTTGGATCCTTATGAATTCGGCTTAAACGAATAGACCATAAATTAAACAGTCAATAAAGAGTCCTAACTTGCTTTCCAGGTTAAAAACGAAATGTGTGCAACAATGGCGTAAACATAGACAGTACTTATCTATGCCTTTGTTTGTTTGTTTTGACATTTTAACAAAAGAAAACAATATAACATGCTATTAGCTGTTGCACTCCCTCATAGAAATAAGAGAAGCCCCTAGTACCCTTTGCTTTAGACCCTGTTTACACGGGTACGGATCCAAACTGGTACGAATCCAAACTGGTACGGATCGGCCTCGCGTTTACACGGGACCTGGTGGATCCGAACTCGTTTGGATCTGCTATCCGTATGAGCTTGAGACAAGATTTTGGCTCGAGATGAGTTTCAGCTCGAACTGGAATTGGTGTGTGTTTACATGAGTCCTTTTCATCTTGAGCTGAGAGGTGGAAATCTCAGCTCGACATGAAATTGACGCACACAATGGGTTTTGTTTGTTCTGCAGTAATTGATGAAGCATACAGTGGAAAGGAGATGTGACTTTGCTTGTGATTGCTTTTTTTGCTTTATGCAGTGACTTTCAAAGGACCAGCTACCCCTTCCTGTTGCAGTGTTAGTACTTGTGTTTGAGTGTGTCCACAACTGTATCAGTTTACTATTTCTAGCTTTTGTTTTTAATTCAAGAGCTTCATAAAATGAAGAAATGTTGCAATCAGCCGTTTTGGATCGAAACCATGCCATTGAAAAATATAGACAATTACAACAACAGTATAACCATCGTTGCAAGAGAAAATATTGGAAAAAACCTGGTAGATACGGCGAGTGGTGGGCATAAATTTGGAGTGGGGACTCACCTTTGGAAGAATGGCAAAAATGTTTTTGAATGCAGAAAGGAGATTTTCTTGAGCTTATTGAAATCTTACTGCCAATGCTACACATTGATCAAGACACTATCCAAAATGACTGTTTTGAAAAAAGGGTGGCGATGGCACTGTATTAGATTGTATTAGGTTGTATTAGATTTGGGAAGGTTTAAAATCACTTTTTCCTTGGAGTCAGATTGATGATTGCATCACTCTCATCCAATCACACCTCCCTAAATAGTGTTCTTTTGTTTTGCCATAGGGTTTTCATCTTGAGGGGGAATCATTTTTGCATTTAGATAACAATCCCAGCTCGAGATGAAATCTCATCCTTTTTTTTCATCTCGAGCTGACTTCCTCTCGGCTGACCTGCCGTTCATGTAAATGAAAATCTGTTGACACATAGATATTAAAGGCGACCCGAGATAAAATCTCAGCTCGAGGTGAAATTTCATTTTGGGTCGCCTTTAATTTCTATGTGTCAACAGAATTTTGAGAGATTTCATCTCAAGCTCATGCACAAAGCGTTCAGAATAGGCTAATAAGGCATATTTGACATAGTTTGCATACACTAGATGCGTACATTCCATGGTTCACAAAGCGATGAAAATACGCTAAAAGGCAAATTTGATATAGTTTGCATACACTAGATGCGTACATTCCATTGTGCAGAAAGGGTTCAAAATAGGCTAAAAATGCATAATTGACGTAGATTGCATACACTAGATGCGTACATTCCATGGTGCATAAATCGTTCAAAATATTCTAATAAGGCGTATTTGACATAGTTTGCATACACTAGATGGGTACATGCCATGGTGCACAAATCTTTCGAAATAGGCTAATAACGCATAATTGACATAGTTTGCATACACCAGATGCGTACATTCCATGGTGCACAAGGTCTTCAAAATAGGCTAATAACGCATGTTTGACATAGTCTGCATCACTAGATGCGTACATTCCATTGTGCACAAAGCGTTCAAAGTAAGCTAATAAGGCATATTTGACAAAGTTTTCATACACGAGATGCGTACATTCCATGTTCCACAAAGCGTTCAAAATATGCTAATAAATTATATTTGACATAGTTTCCATACACCAGATGCTTACATTCCATGGTGCACAAAGCCTTCAAAATAGGCTAATAACGCATATTTGACATAGTCTGCATCACTAGATGCGTACATTCCATGGTGCAGAAAGCGTTCAAAATACGCTGATAATGCATATTTGACATACTTTGCATACACTAGATGCGTACAATCCATGGTGCGTAAAGCGTTCCTAATAGAGTAAAAAGGCATATATGACATAGTTTGCATACCCTAGATGCGTACATTCCATTGTGCACAAAGCGTTCAAAGTAGGCTAATAAGGAATACTTGACATAGTTTGCATACACGAGATGCGTACAATCCATTTATTTATTTATTTATTTATTTGGTAATATTTATACAGGTTTGTTACATCAGTTTTCCAACTGTTTTTCATGTAAGTCCTGTCAAAACTATAATGAAAAATATTTATGATAATAATAACACAAATTTTTGGGTCAAGGTACCAACAGTTTTCAAATTTGGCGCGAAAAGTTCTCACTTCCCGAGTCAAACAGCCGTGACATGTGCCTTACAGGTAAAAGCGCGCGCGAGACGAGTAATATTCTCACTTCACGTTGTGGTTATGATGACATCGTTACGACATGAAAAGGGTACAGAATCATGATCAAAACCCTGTGAAGTAGATTATACAGTACTTGGCAAAGCTTTATCATAGGCTATAGGCTATAGGCTAGGCCTACCTTCGGAAAGACCTTACCCCTGTCATAATGGGGTTTTCTAAAGAAAAGAAATTGACATTATCGGAACTAAACGCTGCAAATAAATTGTACCACCGCTTAAAATTCTAAAATCTCGCTACAGCATAGCTAGGTATCAAAATACGAACTAAATGAGAAACTAAATGAGAAACGTACCTCGTCCACATTCACCAGAATGAACATGAGAGATTTGTTGTCTATTTGTACTCCCTTTCAAGTCGCTTCACGATGACACCATTCATGATTGTTTTGGAACTAAGCGGCCTCAATGATCTTTTTGTTCGGGGGCCGCAGCATGCTCAAAAATGTCAGAGGCTAGGGCAATCATACTACTGACATTGACCTCTATATGAGACACCTTCTGGTATCACCTTCCCCTCGCCCCTAGTCTTTACTTTACTGTTATTAAGCTTTCAACTTTAGATGAATCTTTTAATGAATGTGCAAACAATGTAATGCTGTTTTAAATGTTATTTTCAATTTTTGTCAGCTTTTGCTCTGTTATGATGTTAAACGTTATGATCGGTAAATCGTGCATGTCAGTGGTGGTAGAAATAGTGCTCCTTAACAGTTTTGCTCTTGCGAATGTATCTCGCCTTTTTTGAAATGCGAGTCCCTTAGCTGGTCGGCCTGTCCACTCACTAATGCCTCTCTCATATCCGAGTGACCATCAGTAGGCAATGTCGTACGTGAGATTAACCAGGCATTGCGAAATTATTGCTGTTAAATTAGGTAAAGTATATCATATAAAGCTCCAGAACAAGATGGCAAGATAACCTACTCCACTACATTGCGCCAACGTGGTCCAGAACTGCAAAAAACATGAAGCTAAGGTTGCAATGTAGAGAGGGTTTCTTCCGTAGGGAGAGATGTACACGCTGATGATGATGATGATGATGATGATGATAGAAATACACTACAATTACTTTGTTTATTTGATACTTCAGATAAGCAAATAGCCTTAACATTTACTTTCAGATAATTACTTAATTTATTCCATTTAAAAGTTGCATAAATTTTTTACCAAAACTTTATATTGGCCAATGACCCTGGTACATTAGAAGCTCCATATAGGTCGCATAACAGAAGGCAGTTTGATACAAATTTCTTTATCACTGCAGCACTGATTAATAGTATCAAAATTATGTGAAGAATTCAGCACGTGGGAGCATACGGTTGCGTCGTTACATGAGAAGGCAATCTCTCAATCAAATACCACTGTTGAGTATTGGGCCCTATTTACAACTACTTACATCAACAGTAAAACCACCAAACGGGCTAACTAATAAAGGGAAGCTGGGGTGTCTACGGGCAACTTACCTCAATTTAGGCTACCTGGAAGAGAAGGTAGCCAATGGATGTAGTATCTGTTCTCATTGATGACAGGCTCTTTCCATGATCTGTAAGAGGCAGTCTTTCAGGGCAATTTAACCTGCGTCTAACAGATCATTGAAAAAACATGTCATTAACGAGAACAGATACTATATCCATTCCTTACCAAAACCCGAGAAGCAAGGTTGACATAGGAAGAATTCACCCCCCTCCTGCACAGCAGAATCGTATCAGAAAAAAGCCAGTGTATTAAACGGTTTAAAACGAATCAGATGTCTACTTCACATAAGAATAAGGACTTACAGAATTTTCCTAGCATGAACTACAGACGTTCTATGATCAAAGAATCAATAATTATAAATAGACCAGCTCTTAACGTAGAAATATTTTCAGTTGAAATCGAAACAAAACACCTTAATCGCTATCTATTGTCGGAATTAGATATTCCCCCAAAAAAATTGCCTTGCCCTGCAAACCTACTGGCTGCGGGCCTGGTATGAAGTGGAATATTTTTATGTTTTAATTAAGCACAATGAGTAGCTCTATGACAGTATGCTTAATGTTTGTAAAATATGATCAACAACAGTATTAAGTTTGGAGTTGAATGGTAAACCACTTCTAAGACTGTTTTCCGTAAACTTCGTAAAAGTTCAAAAGGTGTCTAGCTGCAGACAAGGAAAATCAGCCTGTAACATCATTTCTGAGAATCTACAAATTTAGAATTCATAAGAGCAGGCGGAAGATTTAGAGCCGACATCACTAACAGGTGAAGCTGTTGTCTCAGAAGCGGACAGGGGAAATATAGACGGATGGATCTAAAAAGAAAGAGCATACAGGACTACATCAAAGACATTATGGCAAGGAAAAAGTATCGGAGGAAGGAGCTCTCAGGTAGAATCGTCCTTAAGAAGACTTTCAACAAACATTAAGAGTGGTGCATTTTGCATGATAAGTTAGCAGTAGCATTCGACACAGCTCCTATGCATGGTCTTATGGAAATTTTGCTGCTTATGGAAATTTTGCTGCCCCTTCTTCCAAAATTTTAAAGAAAGTTCTTTTAACCTTCAACTTTCCTACGAAATTAATTTTGTGTAGTTAATTGTGTTGAAACTACATGTCACTTGTATATATAGAAACCAAGGGCCTATGAGACAGATTGCTTCTCTTCTTCGTGGAATCTTTCACCACATACTGAATTTTCTACCCTTTTTATACTGCTCTTCTCCAAATAGGCGTCTTATAGCGAGAAATTAATTTACACTTTACCTAAATACAGCCTCTGCCCTCAATTTACTTAGTTGTACTTCAATTTGAAAAAAACCTTCATATGCGGAACTCTTTAAGCTTTCGATTCCCAAGTGCAATGTCTCTTAGAGATCATACAGTCGTCAAAAGGTCAGTCGATGACGTATCTGATCGCAACAAAAGGTCATTCATAGATTCACTGTGAAGGTGGGTCAAGTTTAAGGATCATAAAATCATTATTGTGACAAATAATTGATCAATTTTAGCCAGACGTTTTACTGTCACCACTTAGATAGTAAAACTTAACATGAATAACATAGTTCAGGATACTATCAGTGAAATAATGTATGGTGTAGTAATAAATGGTGTATCAATCACCCAGTGTAGAACAAGTAACTGTAATACGAATTTCAAAATATTTGCGTAGCATTTGTTTTACCATGTACACACAATTCTGATGTTTAGACTTGAGAACTTTAAGTCGTTCAATTTCTATTTAAGTTTTCTTTCCCAAATATAGTGTTTACCTTGGCAATTCTGCAGTTCTGATGGAAGAGCTAACTTTTAAACACATTAAAAACTATTATTTTGGTCAGAAGAGTTTTTGAGAAGCAAAAACGAACTGTTCACAAAAGACGTAAGGAAAGTATTAGATATATTACGATGTAATTCATTGCACGTGAGAAACTGGGATTCCCAAAATCACTTACCTTTAAAAATACATCTGTCGAAGATGAAGAACGTGTTTTAAACGAAAACAACATATATTTTAAACTAAACCGAAAAAAGGAGCACCTGATTTCACCTCACATACCGATTGGAGAAACATTAATTAGCACTGCTTTTTCGATGTTTTTAACTCTTTTCCAATCAAGAGTCACATTGAAGGTATCAATCTATTTTCTCGGCGGCAAGGAACGTCATGAAAGCATAGAGTGATGGTGCTACAGTCCAGGACGTTTTGGTTGGGGAAATGATTCCACTTTACGCGACTAAACAACACGCTTGAACGGCCTTCGTTACGTGGTGGCAACGATATGTCCAGCACAGTGTTTTCTACGAGATGCTGCAAATATTTCTATAGATTCAGAATTATCACCTAAAAAGGATTCCCTCTACCAATTACACTTGTAAGTTAATTTCATTTATCAAAAGTCGTTCACACCATATACATGATACCTCCAATAGTAAAGAGATTTGGCAGCGGCATTAAGAAAACATTATATTAAGCATGTCGTTGCCACCACGTAACCAAGGGTATACTCTTTCACACATTCCATTTCGGTCATTCTGACGTTAGTACTCTGAGGAGTATCAGACGAAAAAAGCTTTCAGTACACAATGTTTTCGCTCTTTCGTGCAATATTCTTGTTTTGTACCACAAACAAACTATTCTATCTCATTTTTCTGAAGTCGTCGACAGTAAGTTTGACATACGTTAGTTAAAAATAGTGGGAAAAATTCAGTATCTGTTTTTTTAAGATTCTTAGTCTGGCTGTTATTTTTATAAGCAAATTACAATTCGCATGGCATACGACTTGTTGCAATTGATGATGAAGTTTATAAATAATAAAAAGACAGGGCTGAAACTGAAATTGTTCTTAATTCAAAATTATGGTAGGTTGTAAAGGAAAAGAATACCAAAACTCAAGAAAGGGGGTTTGTCGTATCCAAAAACCAGGGCCACCAGCTTTCGAAAATTAATCCGATCCTATTTAACTTCTCTGAAACAAGCAAAGTTTCTACCTTGTAACATGCCTCTCTTATGTACTCATTATAAAACGTTCAAAGGGGTGTAATCACATATTTAAACAAAGATCACCACTTTTCCATTCTGTGGCGTAATACCTTTCGCAAGGCCCTGTATATAAACGTTTATTACCTTTAACTCACTACCAAAGAATAAGAAGATAAAACGAGACTGCTCAGAACAGGTATAGGCGTGTTTAATGTAAAAATGAAGTCATCTTCCCCTACGACAGCTAGTTAATAACCGCGGTCTTACAAAAGATGTGGCAATCGGTATATCACGTCCCTATGCGTCACAGAAACTGGAAACCGCATAACAGCTCGTTTTCGTCGGTATAAAGTTACTACAAGTGGGAGGTCCGGCCTTTAGACAAATTTCCATATACGTCAAGTTGGATAAAAACACAATTTTCAACTTATATTTCGCTGTGGGACCACATGGCGAACTTGAAAGGCATGATGGCTACCCCGCCTCTCCAGTACGCCCACATACGAGGAAATACTTAATAGAGGCAATAGAATTTGAGACTCTTGATGTAAGAGAACATTAATATTGTACGTTTGGTTTACTATAACCGACGTCATTAAGGCATTGACTTTATATTTAACCCGAAAAGTTCTTTAACAATATCTCAACAGGAGGCAAAATTTTATCGAGTAGGCGCGGCCCACTAATAGCCCCCCCCCTCCCCCCCCCGGGCTACGGGCCTCGTAAACTACTGAGCCTGACCATGTCTTCAAACCTGGCTTCGCCGCTTATCTATGTAAGATATTTCATAAATCCGACGATTCATGAGATTGAAACTTACCACCTCTTAAGTACGGTGAAACGGTATACAAAACAACTTATTTACTATCAGTTAAAAAGTTGTAAGTCAAAACTAGACGTTCGTTCTAAGATCCTGCTCCAAATGTTTTAAAAATTTCAGTTTGTATTAAATATACACCAGCTTCTCTGGTAGATACCCAGTAATCTACTCCTCACTTGTGATTTTATTTCAAGCTCAAGATGGAGAATTGCGTTGATTTTGCTGATATTGCTGTGAGTTAAAGAAAAGACCGCCCTATTACCTTTTTCATTATACAATGGCTAAATATTTTCACTATAGTATTTGGATTTACAAGGTTGTTGTTGTCTAATGTCTAGGGTACGTTATAAGATTGTTCGATTTGTTTGCATCATGGATCGAAAACACAAGACAGCTAATAAAGTTAAGAACTGCGTGTCCTCAAGACGAAAGGCTCAAGATGCCTTTAGTATTCATTCATGGACTATGCACAGACTATGATTCGCTTTGACTTCACTTAAACGCTCCTTTCGACGAGAAACGTTTTAACAACTTTGCATTAAGTTTGAAGCATTGAAAGCATAGGAAAAAACTTAATATTGCTTGAAATGACATTCTCAGGGCAAACATTCAGTACTATTACTGAGGGTCTTTAGCTTGTCAACTCTTGTTTTCAGAGATAGACTTTAACACCTTTAAAAACAGATTGCCTAATCCTCTATGGATTGCTATATCGTTCTTATTGCAAATATTATTTTATACTAAACTATTCAAAGTCGATCCTGTACTAACACAAATTGCATTCATATAAAACACAGGATAACAGACCTTTTAGATTGCAGTCGTGTCCTCTGCAAGGGATAACGGTATTAAGGTATTACATAGTTGGCGTTTAAAGTCGAGCCTTTTCATTGAGAAAGGAAGATACTTTTGAGTTTCATCAAGAAGGGTCTGTTAACATCGGAGGTCATGTAGCTCAGTTAGTAGTTGACACGCCGCGAAAGCGTGAGTCACGTGTTCGATTCCTGGTGGTGACATATTTTCTATTTCTCTAGTATCTAGTACTGTTATATTAGAAGTTGTCTTTAATTAATAACATAAGACACATTTTGCTTCAAATTTATAACTTTAGTTTTAGATTCGGTGACAGGTAAGTATCATCACACTGCCATATACACTGAAACGTTTTTGTAATGAAGAGTAATAAGTGTGTGCAAATTACAATTTCCTTTCTTTTTACTATCTTACTTTTATCTCTTAACTCATGGGCTATTCTATAATTATATATGAAACTTTATACTTTAAAAAATATCTGACTTGAAGTAAAGTACAATATATTTTAAAAAAACCTAATCTACCCAAGCCATGTTAAAATTTGCTTTGCAATCGAATTGCGGAACTCAATAGTCAGACCCCTTACCCTCCGAGAGGAGCACATGACTGCCTTTATTATCCATTTGGACAAGGTGAAAGTATAAAATGTAAACTTGAATCTTTAAAAGAGACCAGAAGCAATCAAACTTAGAATGCTAGTCATTTTTACAATTAAAATTTGTGTAGTCCCGGCCAAGGGAAGAGAAATATGACAGTAGCTATCCTCCTTCAGAAAATATGCTTAGAGCCCTTACATAATGCAAACTTATCGATATGTTGTATGATAAAATTGGATCCCCAAATACATTTATCAAAAGATAAAAACTACTGAGCAATAACAGAGTCAAGAATGGTAGGTAATGTAAGGTTATGCCTGTGTAATGGAAAGTACCATAAGAACGAAACGCTTAAACTGATGACGTGTATGGAAATACATATTACACGGACATGCCCATATCATTTTGTACAGAAGGTGGTTTGCGGAAACTGAAATTGCACGGACCACCAGTTTAGATTCCTCTTTCTCAGGATCAAATAATTCACATTACTAAGGTAATTGTTCTTCTCTAGCAATGATAGTCCATTATCCTCTCAAATTTTTCACTGGCAACAAAGATTTCCTTACAGTGAAATAGAACAGCTTAACAGGTATTTCATGTAGTATGTCACAAGAAGTGAGTAGCTACTAGAAAAGTAGAGTTTTGAAAAGAACACTACATATGTAAAAATATCTCACCACCGTGGAGCCCGTGACCCACGCTATGGCGGCGCATGCTCTACAAACTGAGATAGGTGATCTCCGATGTTAACATACTCTATTTCTCTAGTTACCATATGAGCTCCGAATCATCCATCGGTGGATATGGACATCTAGCTTCCTCGCAATTTGAAACCAGTCTTTCTGCGAGACCAGCCTTTCAGCGACACGTGACTTAACCAAGAAAGGGCTGCAATCCGGAAAGAACACTACATATATAAAAATATCTCACCACCGTGGAAACCGTGACCCACGCTATGGCGGCGCATGCTCTACAAACTGAGATAGGTGATCTCCGATGTTAACATACTCTATTTCTC
>JAAAKM020073195.1:147254708-147395189 GCA_010016025.2 Alatinidae sp. Z8VKAUB7J3
TATGAGCTCCGAATCATCCATCGGTGGATATGGACATCTAGCTTCCTCGCAATTTGAAACCAGTCTTTCTGCGAGACTAGCCTTTCAGCGACACGTGACTTAACCAAGAAAGGGCTGCAATCCCGCCCGTCTATTTGTCCAAAGCCTATTGAAAGTTAGACATAGAGTATATTACTACAAGAGTTCACTATAGCTCAGATGACAGAACATACACCGCAAACTTGTGGGACCAGTATTTGAATAATGTAAGTGGTTTCAGTTATTCTAGTATCTTTAAGAAATTGTATCTTTTAGCTATAAGTTAATAAATTTCGCTAGTTACAACAGGATTTCTGAGGGCACTTCCATCAATTTTTGTGACCTTTATTTGTTCAGAATTTTTATGTAGGCCTGACGTTTAAACACTTTGGGTGCATTAGGTTTTAGAATTCAAAGGGGACATTCCTTACATATTTGGCAAAATAGACCGCTAAGTTTTTTGTGAGACCTTGCTAAGAACAGTCCTTTGACAAGATGCTGAATGTGATAACTTATTTTGCAAACTCGAATCGATGTAGTTAAAAAGGCATAGAAGGGTCAGAAGGCAAGACAAGTCCTCGACAGACGAAAACAATGGCTGGACTTTTGTAGGATGCAAAGAACTTGTTTTCAGTATGTTTGTGGGACTACAGTGATCACTACGTGTGTACCTTGATATTTCCACAATTATAAATTCAAATGGGAGCGTTCCTTCTTCCATAGTTTGAAGAAAAGTAGAAGAAGCAACTCTAAATGTCATTGATACTTATAGCAAAGATCAGAGATCCCTAACAGTTCTTTTCTTTCACATATATTATACTAGCAACATGGAAATATTTTTGAAATTTGAGAGCTGGACCAAATGATAGTAAGTTTTTAGTGATTTTTTCCTTTGGCAAACTAAAAATATTGTCAAAAGTTTATGCGCAATGCTCATCAGATGCCTTTGATGGAGAAACTCCTCAACTGTCTAGAAGACTTGTGAGTTATTCGCCAGTAATCCCCTTAGACCCTGCAACGACCCTTCGAAACCATCGCAAGAATTCCGTTTTTGAGAGGAAACCATAGTCCCAAGTTGATCCGGCCTCTGGATAGATAACTTACAGCTAACACTTTATTTGTTAAATATGACAGAGTCATGTACAAGGACATATTTTCTAATGAATTCATCTTTGTTAGCTGAGCTGAAATCAAGCGTGTTGCTTCTTTGTTGAACTTTGCCATGAGTTCTGAATCTGTTGTGCTAAGTGAAAAAGTATTGGTGCACTAATAAACGGAGCTGTTCAACGATATGAGACGAAGTTTTCTTTGAGTATTTTGAATTATTGCGCTAGTTATCGCTTCTTATTGGTTAAAATAGCTAAGTCGTGCATCAGTCATGAGATGACCACGTGGTGGATTCTGTAAATGATGTATCGTGTTTTTAAACTCAGTTTTTGGGTATTCGAGTTGAGATACGAATCGAGGTAATGACATATTTAGAAGAACTCTTGCATGCTTTCTCGAATCATCATCTACAAGACAATGCTGCCATTGAACCTTGATGGGGTTGTCTGGCACAAACACAGAATCACAATGTGAAATAAAAAGGCCTAATAAAATTGTTTTAATATCAAAACAAACAGAACCAACTGGGTGTTTGCCTTACTGTGAGGGCAACAGATGGGCAACAGATGGGAATACTTTACTCTTGACCGGCCTTGCGAAACCTCTTTCGTCTTCAAATTTCTGTGCCACCTGAACATGGTACTATGTTAAGAGTCTTTCTTATCAACGATAACCCCTCCCCAGACTCTAATTACATTTTGATGTTTGAGCTATCCGCTACCAATTCAGACCCATTTGGATTCTCGGGTCATCTGTCCATCCTATTTTTGGTCTTCCTCCTAGTCTTACCTGAAGAGTTGTCCACTCTGTTATCTTGTGTCTTAACCACCTGTACTTGGATATCTTGATGGCAGCGTTAATATCAATAACTGATGTTTTTTGTCGTATCCAGGTCTTTGCTCTTCTATCCTGTAGCACGATTTACCAGCACGATCCTTCCTCTGCATGACTGCCAGAAGCTCCCTTTTGCTTCATGTCAGAGCCCGTGTCTCACTGCTGTTCGTCATGGGAAGTATTATGTACTCATTTAAAACCCTTATTGGTTGTCGCATGTGCTTTCAGGTTTTTGGTCCTGGGCATGACTTTAAAATGCATACGGTGGCGAGGTTTCAATTCGGGAGTTCGGGAGTCCTGGAGGCAAGAGAGTTACTCCTTAGTCATCACTAGTCTCATGTCCACTCTGGTCCGGGATGGTAGTACCTGTTCAATAAATCCCTAAAAGAATAGTGCAGTAACGCACTTTGCCCCCTTCTCGCATCTTTATGGTCGGGACCGCGATCATTTCCAAACGTTGGCAGACCCTATCTCTGGCACATACAAACTGGCATCTTATATAACTAAATCTGTAATGACCCAACCCACTTCTAAAATCTTTTATTTAGAAGTACACAATTTCAAAAATTTCATAAGACTTTCTTAATCCTGTTGGACAAAGAGGGAGGTTACCTGGAAACATTAGTAGCAGCATTAGTAGCAGCACCACACAGACTTTCGAGACAAAACGCAGGAAGTTTAACAAAGATCGTTTGAGATTATCAATAGTTTTAATAAATGAAACTATTCGATGATACAAGGAACAAATCAAAACATAAGTGCTCCTATGCCTTCAAGAAAATTTGGAAGATTCATTACTGTGCTCTTTAATAGACGACAAAGGTCAACTACTAGACTTTACTAACTTCTGAGGACATTTTATAAACGTCTTTTAATAAAATTGAGTGTACAGCGTATTTGGTAACCAAAGTATGACGAGGTAGATACTTCTATCGTGCTTCCACCTGCAATATTGTGTACGAACATGGGCGCACGGCCAAAGGGGCTGAGGGGGGCTGCAGCCCCCCAATTTGTGAAAATGTTATATTTTTTCGGGCAAAGGCAAAAATGTTTTCATTGCCGTAGCGTTAAGGAAATTTTCTCCAATTCAAAGTGGCGGTAGTTTACCCTATACCCATTCGATCCAACCCGTCTGCAGAACCGTCAATTCACGTCCAATATGACAATTCTCTCATAGGTTTGCCCCGAAGTCGCCTGAAATCGCAGTAATCAGTTAGAAATTATCATCTGAAAATTTAATGTTTGTCCTTGTCAGACCGACGCTTTTTTAAAGTTATTTTAATGAAGAGCAAAGCTTCACTCAAGCGTTTTGAATAAAACTCTTAAATTATACGAAATCAGCGCCTATAATGCTGGTTTACATACTTCATGAATACAGCAGGTTGCTAATATAGTTTCTGGCAATACCTCGTAAATGCAAGAAAAGATGACATCTCCAATGGATTTAGCATTAGCCTCCTTTAATCTAGAAAAATTCCAAAACCATTCTACAACAGCCCCATTAACCATGTATCGCAGAACAATAGCATTTGCAGTATGGCCGGATACATCCGTTGTGTCGTCTGCGATTACAGCAACCTCTGCTTTTTAAATCTCCTGCTTAATGGTGTCTAACATCATTTTAATAATAATGTCCAAAAGCTCGTTCTGAATAGTGTGAGACGTACCTTTAAAAACCGTAGATGATTCAAAAAATTCCCTTACGGACGGATCCAAAGCAGCCACAAAATCCATCAACCCTCGAAATGTACCTGGATTCTCCGAGTCACTACGATCATCATGTCCACGTCAGGCGAGTCCGTGGCCTCCGCAAAATCGTATACAGTCGATAATACGAGACAAGACGTGCCTGTTATTAACAACGTCTGCATTGTGTCTTGTTCTGCTTTGTCTGTAGGCATCACTCAGCTGATCCGATACGTTTACTTCGCCAAGAAAGGCAAGTTTTACGCTATTGTGTACATGAGTAGCGCCCTGAAGATACCCCAATCTCTGTCCGTTTGGTCTCCCGAAAAGAGTTTCCAATGAGAGGACAGGGAAAACAAGACAACTTTTCTTGCTCTTGGTATCCAGTTTGCCATGGATACTTTGCATAAAGTCTGCGACTTCCGCAAGTTACTTGAGAAAGATCAGGCTGGGCTGGTCCTAAACGTTTAATTTCAAGCCGTTCGGCGAAACTTCTCGTAGCAAAACCTTTCTCTTTCAAACTCTTAACAGTATTCATTCTGTTACTGGACTTAATCTACCAATTCTGAATTAAACTGCCTACTAAGAAAAACACGACTTAAACTTAAACTAACGATGCTCCGTGATGTACTCGTTTATGCAATGTTCTAATGCCTGACCGTGGAATAAAGCTAGATTGAAATCTGTGCAATGTGAACCATACTTATACTTAAGCGTAGAAATCGTGATTTTACTCATCACTGCAAACAGCGCGTATGTTCTCCGCATCAACTATTGTGGTGCAATCTTACAAATATAACTTTCCAAAATGAGCCAAAGTCGTACTAAGCTTCTCCTATTTGTACAGAACCGCGGCATGGGATAGGGTCGACCTTACACATTAAGCACATGAGTATCGTTGACGCCATTCCACAACTTTCAAAGCACTCTTTACGCAAATCGCAAGCAGTCTCTCAATCAAACACCCCCGATAGGCAGTGGCTCCGACATTGAAACTGCCATAAAGAATAAAACCGCCAAAAAGGCTAAGTAATACATAAAGGGCAGCTGGGGCGTCCAAGGGTAATGCTCCTCAATTTAGGCTACTAGGCAGAGAAGCAAGCCGCGAGACAGGCTCAACCACAAATCGCAAGCACCCCCCTAAGAAGATTTATCAAAGACATTTCAATGAAATAAACCGCACAGTATTTCCTCAAATATGCTGAAAATATTTCTTTACGTTTCGAGCTATCACCCATTAAATGTTTCTCTCGACCAAGTACTTGTAACACAATTTAATGTTTACGTGATACCTCCAGAAAGTAGACCAATTTGCAGCGGCATGTAGAAAACTGTATGAAGTACATCGTTGCCACCACGTAACCAAGGTCGTTCCTACCTAACAAGGATTCTCACTTGAGTCGCGTATTAGCATGCAAAAGATGACGGTTATAAGAATCTGAACCAAATTAAGCACAAATATTTTGACAATATTAATTTGGGGTATGTGCGTCTCTGATAACGTTGTCTGACTTAAGCAGGCAGATTTCGGACAAAGTTGTAAAGATGACGGTTATAAGAATCTGAACCAAATTAAGCGCAAATATTTTGACAATACTAATTTGGGGTATGTGCGTCTCTGATAATGATGTCTGACTTAAGCAGGCAGATTTTGGACAAAGTTGTAAAGATGACGGTTATAAGAATCGGAACCAAATTAAGCGCAAATATTTTGACAATACTAATTTGGGGTATGTGCGTCTCTGATAATGATGTCTGACTTAAGTAAATGCCATTTAGCCCTTTTTATATATTTGAAACCGTTCTCTATGGTTTCTAGATACAAATTTGTCAAAAAGTTAGGATTTGAGAATGTCATCAAAATCGATAATTACCCACTAGTTAATGCTAGTTAGCTTTTAATTAGCATTAATTGGTTTAAAATGTATGGACATGGAAAAACATACGGAAACAATGAAGTGATACAGTTGCCAAAAAGTCTATATCTGATATACATATCTATAACATGATGATACATTTTCATTATAAAAGTTTTGCCTTATCTTCTCATTGGTATTCAAGTCATTTCTAATGAAACATTGATGCCTTTGAGTACATATAAAACAAGAAAAGGGTGATTGGGAAGTTCATTTTATTACCAAATTTATCACTGTCGAAAGAAGGAATGGAAACAATGAAGTGATACAGTTATGAAGAAGTCTATATCTGATATACATATCTATAACTTGATGATACATTTTCATTAGAAAAGTTTCGCCTTATCTCTTCATTGATATTAAAGTCATTCCTGAACATTTAGCATAAGGACATCGAAAAACAAAAGATAAGCAATCAAGACATTGTCCGCCTGTTTTTTCTCTTGTTGTTTTTTCATATATCTTACGTTTTATATATTTTGTGCCCACTTGTTATCTTGTCAGGAACGCTTCAGACCAACCTTACAGACAAACTAGAGGTTTAACACAAAAACCGTATATCTCCAACAAAGATCAAACTTTTAAAGTAAACGCTTGCTCTCCAAAATCCTTATTACAATGTCTTTTCTAATGAGCTTGAAACCCAAATGAGTATTGTCTTTTCTTATCGGATCGGGTGAGTTGCCTAGGCTAATTTCACTCTATCTCTCCATCCTTCTCCATCCAACATCACCTACTCAGATGGTGTGTCAGTATCGCGGGAGACTTGGACGTCGCACGAGGTCACCGAATATTTTACAGGTCATGGTTTATTTTCCATAGAATTAGCTTGCTGATAAAATAGGTTTTGCTTCTACCGCAGTTCCGTTCATACCTGACTTTTTTCTAACTTATGAATTTTATTCTGACTTTTGGGGGGCTTCTGTGCTTTTCCGGCCTTTAAGGAGAGATATTTACTGCTTCTCTGAGCAATTAACTCCTCGCTTCTCTTACACCTCCTCGTCAGTTCTTAACTTCTCCCAACAGCAACAAAGTATTCATGACTTGCCCTTTGTCTTGTTATCACTTAAGATCTAGTACTAATAATATCTGTACGTACCCGGGTCATTATAAAGCCTGTCCATCTATACCGTTAAACCTACTCAATAGATTAACACTAGCAACGAAAGGCAGAGAGAGGGGAGGGGGGGGTGATCTCGGAACAGGTTATGGCCATAGGTGGTGGAATGGGATAGATAACATCTTTGCAGCCCAATACTGCACAATGATTCTAAGTGATAAAAAACGTTTATCATAAAGGTCTACCCAGTACGTTTATATGAAACAAGCAGTAGCAGATTAAATATGATGCGGCCCCGTGCAAAGGATCTACGATAAATTTTGACTTTAGAATTTTAACTAAAGAGAGGCTGATTGTATGGTTTGGATGGTTTCAGATGGTTCACCAATGGGAATAACAATGTGATTGCTGGCGAGTGAGAGTGCATGGCGCAGGAAAATCCGTTCAACCCACCTCATCAAGTGTTGAAGTGGGTCCTTAGAGAGTTCACCCACCTACAATCAATACCTGGACCTGCCATTTGAGACAAGATTTTCGGATATCTCACAATCTCCTTGTACAGCCCCTGATAAGCAGCGAGCAGGCTAGTTGGACCCTCCTGGCACTCGTCGTCTCAATTTTTCGCCCTTTAACGTCTTAAATGTTGCCTAGGGGCAAGGACGCAGCCAAGGGCGGGGGCGGGGGGCTGTGCCCTCCCAACAGGTAAAACGTGGCCACATTTATCCCCCAGAATAATCCTTACAGGCATTAATAAATGGATCACTTCTGTATTCCAATTCACTAGACGAGAAAGACGAGAAGTCTGAGCCTTCTAGGGACTATAAAAATTCAAAATTTTTCCAGAAAAATAAAATATATTTTACATTATACACTTGAATATATATATATATATATATATATATATAAGTGTGTGTGTGTGTGTGTCTGTGTGTATATATATATATATGCTTATAAACTACAAAGGTCATAGCACCTACGTTACATGTGACTTCATGCCGACGTCCTTTTTGATTGAAATCTGTTTATTAAAAGAGTAGGGACCATAACGTACCACAAAACTGTAAACAAGCACGGAGTCGTTGTATCTTATTAAAATAAACATTAAGTTAATTAATGACCTTTAAGTAAGCATATGGAATTGAGTTAAGGTTTCTGTTGCTTTGAATTCCCTAAAATTTGTGTCTGGTTCCTTGCATGATCATTGCCTATTTCAATAACGTACTGCTATCTTTAAATGCCGTGTTGAATAACTTTTCCTATTTAAAGGCGTGTTAAAACGTTTTTCAGTCCTGCTCTTTCGTCCTTTTTTCCTCTCCTTTGAGATGCGAATACTTCAGTTGATTGACCTTAACTGCTTACCGATGCCTTTTGCATGTGCTAGTGATCATGGATAGGGATAATAATACATTTAATTTATCCGGAGTTACTCCCTTATTGCTATTAAATTAGATAACGCATGCCATATTTTAGTCTTGTATGTGCCTATTCTTCTAAATGATATAAAATAATGTTTTTCTAAGAAGTCGTGAAGACGTAACAACGGATGAAAGCCAAGGGAAGATGAGACAGACGATGAAGGAAAGGCAAGGACGACAATAAGCAAATCATGGGATTCTATTATTTGGACACTGTAAACTTGCTCTCGATCAGTTAGTAATATCCTCTAAGATTCTAATGCTACTATCAGATTCTTATATGCATACGGAGATCGATACTTGTAATGATAAAAATGCATGGGAGTAGAATGAAATCTGCCTCTTCTAACGCATTCTCCTACAGTCTCGGGACCTAGATGTTAATGTCTGGATCCAACGTTACCTAACAGTGTGAAGGAGAAGATGCTTGGAACAGTTACTTTACATATGAAGGCATGTGTGCGATCGATGGGGCAGTGCGTCACTTTCGAAGTTTACTTTGATGTCACTAATGGTGTCAAAAAAGTTTGGTCTACTGGAAAACACGTCATTAAAACTAAAGCAAAATTTATTTTACCTGAGTGACTAGCAAAGTTATTCGAGACCATATTGCAAATTTCCAAACTGGATTCTTTGCAAATGGTTGGTCATTACAAGTTGCGAGATCTTTTACTGTCTCCATTCCTTTATTCATTTCCAACTATATTACGACTTCATTACGAAGGCATCCTCCTGCAAACCATGCGCGCAGCCAACGAACACACCATAGTCCCAAACTGAAAGCATTGTAAGGCAATATGGCGTCCTCATATGAAAACGAGGTTCTACTTCTTGGAACCGTTCGATTCTCAGCTTCCCAGAAAAAGTATACTGTTGTTGTGTAACAAAAACCATGAAAATATCTAAAAGTTTTTTTGATTTAAAGGACATAGTTTATAAGAATAGAAATCTTAAAACAGTAAATTTTAGAACATGTTGAGAACAGGAAGGTTTAAGATGTATTTACACTAATCCAAAAGCGTGAAATGATGTCGGCATGTGAGTCAAAAGGAACGAAATTGTGTAGCGTCATTCCCAGAGTTTCGGTTTCGTCCCTTTACTTTCTTTACATGACTTTATATTTTAATACTTTTTATAAAAAAATTAGCATATTGAAGATAATAATATTAATGGAATTAAATAATCTAAAATTAAGGGGATATTAAACTATTTACAGCCTTTTTTCAATCGAGAAAATTTTAAGACTTGACCATTCCGAATGTTCTTATGAAACATTTATATGCAATCTACTTCCCAGCTCCTAAAAATTCTCCCGCTAGGCTCTAGAAATTTTATTGATTCTCCTCTCTAATTAACATCACGAGATACGAAAAGTTCGCAATACCATTAAAACATCAAATTTTCACATTGTTGACTTTTTTTCTTATGCATTTTAATTTGCTTAGTTTTGACCTTGGGTAACAACATCGTTTTTAATTGTGTTTATGAATTTTGATCTAGGACGCACTCCATGGGTACACTTCATGGGTACAAGGATGGCGAAACTGAACTGGAAATGCACTTTCCTAACCTTCTTCGTCGAGTTTGTGAAGCAGATTAGGATGCTCACCTAAGTGGATGATCCTTTATTGAGTTGCTTGAGCGACAGTTTCATGTTGGCAGCTCATGCAATGCAAATCTGCGCCCTCCATTGCGTAATTTTATGTGTCAACTGGCCGTAGCTTGCAGATGTTGCAAACAGGGAGCATGCTTATTTTAAACGGCGATGCCAAGTATCGCATGAAGCATGCAGCAGTGAAGATACAATACAACACCTTCCCTTGCTCTGGCAAACAAGGCATAGCAGCAAAACCAGTCAAAGTGAGCTTATATATCCCTATTTAAATAAAATAATGTGCTTAATGAGCGTTCACGAGGATATGCTTGTGCAAAATGCGTCAGCAAACTGCTTCACCATTGACCACTACATTTTCAGTCTATTGCACTTTGTCAACAGTAAAGCAACTGAGAAAAAGTTCCGCCAGGTTACATACAGTGAGCTTAGTGACAGTGTTCAAAATTCTGTCAGTAATTTTGTATTTCTGCATTAATTTGACAACTGAAGGCAATGTTAAAGGAAATTATATTCAGCATTTAAGTTTTTACTTCGATATTGAAAAACACGTAATTGAAATTCCTCAGAAATTCATGAATGATTTTTCTCCTTACAAAATGTCGTTAAGAGAAGCCAGATTTCTTCGATTTAGAAGCATTTCATGAAATTGCGAGCCCTGCCAGGAAAATCTAGTGGCTAGGGGCAACTAGAAATCCAGCAAACCCGGATCTGTTCCCTAGGGCTGGCGGTGGTTGCTGTAGACAGACAGTCGTCTCTGTAGAAGGGGACACCTCTACAACTCTCACCATAATGCAGGCGCGGGTACGAGGTAAATCTGGGCGAGTTAGCCACCTATACATAGACAATACGTCTCTACAACGCATCTTCCAGTCGTGTCAGATGTCATAACTTGACCTTGATTTGAATTTAACCCAAAATAAGCATATGACAAGCATAGCCTGAAATAGAGCCTTGCTTAAGCATACTCGAGCCAGTCTCAGAAAAATCATGCTTATAAAAAAACATGTATGGCTGAAGTAGCAGCACCGGCGCCGTGCTACTTTTCTTGGTCATTTGGCTAGGTTGATGTGTTGTATCTGTTCTCATTGATGACACATTGATTGCAGGTGCTGTCTATGGTCCGTGAGAGGCGGTCCTACTGGGCGGTTGAGTCTGCCTCATGGCTTGCTTCTCTGACCACTAGCCTAAATTGAGGGGCGTCGCCCTTGGACGCCCCAGCTTCCCTTTATTTATTAGACCTCTAAAGAGACGACTCATGTTGTAGGATGAGTCGTCTCATTAGAGGTCTATTCGGATTTTGTACCACCAACAATCTTTATTTATTAGTTAAGAGTGTTTGGTGTTTTTCTGTTTATTGAAGGTAGCTTCAATGTCGGGCCCACTGCTCATCGTGGGTCTTTCATTGAAGCTTGCGCTTAGCAATAGCTTCGATATAGAACTTCTAAGAAAGATCCTGATAGAATGAAAGCCCACGAGGCCTAAGTAGAGCTCTCGGGGGGCCGGATTTTATTTATGTTTTATTGTGGCGGTTATTGAATCTACATCTGAGCAAGTAATAATTCTGCTCGCATCAACGCTTTCTTAGCGCATGACACTTTTAGTTCAACTGGAACTAACGAGATCGAGAAATATTCCTTATTACATTACCGGTTGTAGACAGAGCACCTGCCTGAAGCAGAAGAGCGTGTCAGGGTACACGGTCCAATACCCTCTGTAATATCATGTAAGCCCCACTAATAAAAAACATGGATACTATCTCCCCAAAGGGCGTGTTTAGTGGCTTCCTCCACAACATCTCGTATGTGCCCTAACAAAACCAACAGCAACAGATCAGGTGTTGTGAGTTAGTTAACTGCTAATGACATGCATTGTATTATCTACCCCTTTTAAAGAAAGCTAACAACAGTGATGTAATTTGCACGAGAACCTATTTTGAGCAGCTGTTGAATAGTGAAAAATTAGAATACCATTGAAAAAGTACCACCAGCAGAAGGTCTTGTAGTAGATATTGATACCAAGGAAGTAAGAGAAGCACTAAGTGGTGTGCAGTTGAGAAACGGATTTGGCCAAAACAGTGCCATATGGACCGTGAGGGATTTGCAACTAAGTTTGGTGAGTTGATGATGATACACCTGAAATATCTCCAGGGTTCCTTTTAACTGGTTGTACATTATTCAGGGCTTTGTCGAGTAAAAATCTTTCAAAATTGTGTTTTGACCCCTGGTTTTGGCCCAAACAGTGTCAAAAGAATGCCATTGGGTTTCGCGGAAGCAGTTCAACGTAGAGTACATTTGGCTATTTCGTGCTTTTTGGACAGTTAATGGCATTTTACTAGCTCAATACCCACTAAAGAGGTGTTTGTAGCCCTGGTTTTGGCCAAATTAACCCCCCTACACACATGTGCTCCCCCTAGTATCTTTTGGAAATAATTTGGCGTTATGCGGACACATGAACAACACTTGTTTGGTTGGTATTTTGTGCAGTTTTATCAAATTACATGTTATTTGGGTCTTTGTTTGCTGAAACATCATTATTTTGGTGCTTTCTGCCCCCCTTGTTTTGGCCGAAATAGGGGCATGTCAACCCCAAAGATCTGGCTGAAGCAATTTGGTATGATGCTGACCAATGTGCAATACAAGTCTAGTTGGTATTTTGTTCCATTTGATGGATTTGTACGTTATCTGGGCCTTTATGTCCTAAAAACCTGTGAAATGGTTGTTTTTACCCCGGGTTTTGGTAAAAATAGGAAGAAAAGGACCCCTAAGATCTCCCAATAGCAATCTGGGATGTTGTTGACACATTTACAATACATTCTCAGCTATTCTGTAGTAAAATGTACTCCATTCAGATCTTTTATATGTCTGCATATGTTGAAAACTGTGAAATATAGCAAATAGTTCAATATGCCCATTTTGGGGTCTAATTATAGAAT
The DNA here is from genome assembly GCA_010016025.2 of Alatinidae sp. Z8VKAUB7J3. Classification (NCBI taxonomy): domain Eukaryota; kingdom Metazoa; phylum Cnidaria; class Cubozoa; order Carybdeida; family Alatinidae; species Alatinidae sp. Z8VKAUB7J3. The sequence goes on from JAAAKM020073195.1 coordinate 147,267,292, forward strand.
TGCCCCAATATTGCCCCAGTTTATTTTGAAAAGAGCACTAGAGAAATAGAAAATATGTCACCACCGGAGAATCGAACCCGTAAACAACGCTATCGCGGCGTGCACTCTACCAACTGTGCTAGGTGACCTCCGATGTTAACATACTCTATTTCTCTAATCGCCACATTAGCTCCCAATCATCCAACGGTAGACATCGACATCCAGGTCAACGCAGTTGGAGACAAGCCTCTCTGCACCATGTGACTTTGCCACGGAAGAACTGCCCTCCGGCCTGCCATCAATCCAAAGCCCTTTAAAGTTAGAGAGTACCATCGAGAAGAGAGGATTTAAAATGCTAGTTTTCAAAACTAACATTTCAAATCCTCTCTTCTCGATGATACTTCGGTTTATATCAAACAATACACTCAGTGCTAGAGCAGTGGCAAATTACAAATTTAGTATATGCGTGAAGTACAAAGAAACGGAGATGTTACCTAACATCAAATGAAACTGTGACTGTGAAACTTCAACACGAGCATTATGGGGTTAGGGTACACTGCGTCTAGGATCCCCATGATCAATGATATAGTTCCGCCGCGAAATTGGACTTGACCGCAACTATAGAAATTTCACTTTAAGTTAATCAGCTCACAGCATTAAAGATACGTAAAACTTAAACAAAAGATGTTTCATTTTATAACAAAACTTTTCATATGGTAGAGGAAGTGCTGCGTATCTCTATAAATGGTTTACATGATAAATACACCAAATCAATATCTTCCTTAAAAATTTTCCTACCATCCATTGGAGCTTATCATGTTGATCTCAAGTCTTCATTGCCAGGCAAAATGCGTCTTTCCGACACAAAACGGCTAATGACACAAGTTGTCTTACCATTCATGTCGTAACTCCTTGATCGAATCAGCTCTTGCGCACTAATTTTCACGTCCGCAGTCAAGCGACCACAAGAAACATTACGATCACCTTGAAAATAGCGGCTATTTCCATGGCCAGAATTCTACAAGATGGAAGCGTTTGTTGATTAATTTACAAAACAGGTTGACATCATTTGAGGGAATATTGTTTTCTTCCTCACCAAAGATAGTTTGACTAACCATTGTATGCCCCCACCAGCACGAACGCATACATACATACATACACACACACACACACACACACACACACACACACACACACACACGCACATATGCAGACACACACACACACTCATGCACATACACACATGCACATGTACACAAACACACACACATGCACATGCACACATGCACACATGCATGCACGTGTCCACACAACCACACACCCACCCACACACCCGCACCCACACTACTTGCCATGCCCAGGACTATCACTCTGTCACTTCAAAGTGTTAGATGAAAGGTCTTTCACCATATTCGAAAACAGATCACAGACACCATAGGGCGAACTTCTCTTGAGTCAGATTTAAAATACTTTGTTTGACTTTAATTTGAGCCCTGCAAAATAGGTTGTCTGTTGTAACTCTACACTTTCTCAGTTATGAAAATTACTCTTGATATAACATAGTTTGCACCCCCTTGCACAGTGTACCCAGAGGTGGGAAAAATTAATTTTTGAAGTTTTTCAGATTGCTCTTATTTTATATTTTCCTGAAAGAGTAGAGAAAATCTGAACCAACACAATAAATTAGATCAAATGGTCAATTTTTAAGACTTTTACAGCCATTAGAAAGTAAAAGTTTATTGAGACAACCGTACCTTTAAATTGCAAATGAGTTGATGGAAGGAAATTTCATAAAAAGTCAGGCAGTTTCAACGGTAATGAATTTTTTACACATATGTACCACATACTATTAACCTCCTTTTTCATCGTGTATATGTGTGAAGAACATTTAAATATATATATATTAGATACCAGGACAAAAATTATGGGTTCTAGTCATAGTAATTAATATTAGGATCAAAAGATCGAGAACATGAAGTTGTCAGGTAAAAATCTTAGATCAAAGCCAAAACAAAGTGGTGAAGAACTTTTTTCTGCAAAAAGTTGCAAGATAGGGGTCAAAAGTTGTTAAAAGTTCTGCTTATGGTGATTCACCATTCGCGTCATCAAATCCTTCAATTGAGACGTACAGAATCCTTCTTTTCCAACCTCGCTTTCCAAAACCCGGCTTTTACCCAGCGTTGCTACATTACACTTAATCTTTTTTACAGTATGAGAGGCAATTGTTTTAGGAAATCCAAATCAAAATTAACTGAGATCCGCTGAGAGTGTTGCTCAGGAAAGGGAGTCTTGATGTCATCTTGATAGGGGGTCTCACTTCACCATGAAGTGCTACAAGGGGGCAGCGTGTGGGGTGGCCAAATATATTGTTACTCGGTTGTTTAATAGACCCGTGTCTAATTTGCTTCCGTGGCAATAGACACTGATCATGGTTATTTTGGTAGTGGTGATGGTGATCAAATAATCCAATCCGGGCGTCTTTTTTGTCCTGTAGATCCCTGTTCCCGATTTATTTGTGGTATACTGATGTCAGTATTGTATAGTGCCATAATCTTATGTGTTTTTCTCTTTTAGAAAAACTGCCATTGCCATTGATACTATTATCAACCAGAAAAGATTCAATGACGCAGCCGATGAAAGTAAGGCCATGTTTTCGCTTGCTGTTTCATATTGTAGCCAGCAGTACTTGTAAAGACATTTGTAAACAACTTCGACAAGTCATCGTGCTGTTGTTGAACGGGTTGAGCTCAGATTGAGTTGAACGAGGAATCTGAACGAGTTTAGATTGAGTTGAACGAGAACAGGCAGACACTGCGTTGATTTGGTATCCAGTTCCTGGGTCGTATTTGTACAGGATCTTTGCCAGGTAGATAGATTCACGCTGGTTCTATTTAGACTAGACTGGGTACGATTAAATTTACAGCTCTGTATGTTATTTGAATTGGATAAAGCAACGACCTTTTTATTTTTGTTCAAGCGGCATGGAAGGTGAATTTAAAATAATATCTTAATGTCAGCATTGGGACCAAATGTAGATTTAATTAAATAAAGGTCCATGGATGGACCTTGCAAAGGAAACAGGAACTATGCCTCAATAGAGTAGAAAATATGAAGTAGTCAATTTCATTTATATGATTCTTCATAGAGATTGGCTCAACTTGTGACAAGTAGGAACATCATTCACCAAGCTGACCAGATCCTGAGAAGTCGTATCGCGCAGCAAGTTAAAGAACTACAACGTAAGATTTACATTACGTTGTCAAAATTGCTGACGATGTTATGTTCTTCACTTATGTTTTGGTAACGCAAGTACTTAACTCGCATTCGAGATCGATAGAAACATCAGATTTGGGGGTTTAGACCCAAGATTTCCTTTGTTTACTATGAAGCATTTTAACTTTACTTTTGGTGAAATATTGCGTGGCTAGGTGTTTTGGCTACACGGTTTCGTGATGCCTTGTACTGTGCTGGGTGCTTTGATATAATTCCTTTCCAAATATGTGCTATGCCACGCATTTAAATCCAGTTGATCTTCTATTTATACGCGACATTGGGCTTTACATTTATGACTTCGGCCAAAATTCAAGACTTTCGAATGGCTTCCCCTTGTCGACAATTGTAAAATGTCCAGGATTTTACTACGTCGCTTTTTTCATGATTCCCCCAAAGCCTGCCAGTTCGTTAGATTTTTGAAGCAGTGTAAGGACATGGAAAGATTCCGCTTTCTTGGAACCTGCTCCTTTAATTAGCATGTAGATTATTGTAAGTAAGATATTAATCCATCACGTAAAGCACCTAATTCGGACTCTTTCGATGCACACGCATAATAATGTACAGAAGGAGAATTTTTGTTATATATGGAATCCCCACTTTTGCGGCATTAAGAGCACGTATACTGAATGGCTCCCAATAACAGTACAGCAAACAATTTTGTCTATCTCTTTAAAATAACAAACATCTGTGATAGGAATGACCACCATTAATAAGTTTTGTGAGAGAATTTTCCTTAATGAGATGACGTCTGTCTATGCCATCATGAAAATTTCGAATGTATATAGAGTACACAGTGATGACGTCACAGAAACCTTTTTTCGAGAAAAGCCAAATATAATTACATCACAGTGTGAACACTGTCACCAAACGGCATATTATGTTTTGTCATTATATATCACCTGCAGTACGCGCCTTGTGCTGGGCACTTATCTTTATAATAAGAATTCATGGAAAGCAATCTATGAAGATGTGAAGATGATGATGAACGTTACGCAGGAATGCTTTTGTTTTTTACGGCCAAAAAGACACAAGAAAGAGGCTTTTTTACGTCGCTGGCTTATCACCATCCAGTACCAAGTCTGTTGTAGACATCGGCGACCATGACCTTCCAACCTTCTCGGTCTTCCGTATGTCGAAGGTATGTTGTTAGTTCCTCCAATTCCAAAGTTACCCATTCCAAGAGGTTTCGTAGATAGATTGTTCTCTGTCATCCTCTCGTTCTCTTCCCCTCCATTCTACCCGTCAGTATTTGTCTTTCTATCCTGTCCATTCTGTGTATGTGGCCAAGAAAATTTAACTGCCTTTTTCTAATTGTGCGGATGAGCGATCTTGACAAATCGTTGCCAGCCAATACGTTTTTATTTGGTATTTTATCTTGCCATTTGATACATACCATGGGTCTGTAGAACCACATCTCCAAAGCGGCAAGTCTCCGTTCACTTTCTTTTGTGATCTTCCAACATTAACAGCCATACAATAACACTGCCCAGACGTAGGTTTTGATAATACAGACTTTTCTTTTCACCTTCATATTTCTTTTCTTCATGGGTGAGCTAAATTTTGAAAAACTCTCCTTGACTAAACTTTTAATGTCGTGGGTGTATCGTCCATTTTATCAACCTGTCTGATGTTTCTCCTCACGTGAGTGAGGCTGCATGTAAGTGTGTCTGATTTCCGACTCCTTACCGTGCATTCGTTTGCTGGTTTATAATCATACAGGAAAAGACGTTAAATTTACAAGGAAATATGTATAAACCAATGTTCGTGCTTTGAATATGCTTGGGAGAGTATACCATATATTACTTAAGATGATATTCGGCTGGTATTGATTGCAAAACTTAAACTTATGTATGATGTTGAGAGCATTAGACTATTCTACCATATTTTCATCATTTGGTGTGCTCTACAACTAATTTCAATGTGTTCTTGCACAACAGCGAAATGTGTATCTTGTAACTGTGCTAGGCTTGCATTGTGTTGTCTCCCCTACTGTGGGTGCCATGGAATGTGTAAATATAGTTCAATCTAAATATTGAAAGCTTTGTACTTGAAATATTTGAATTTGGGTTCTTATCAAACAAGGTGTTTTGGAATTTCCTGATTTTTTTCATCGCGATCCTTCTGCAAGAACTTAATTGGGTGGATAACGGTTCCAACCAAGCTTGCAGATAACATGGTTCTCTTTTAAAATGGTAATTTGGGTCACGTTTCTAGCAGCCAGAATGAACGGTGAATGTACTCGATTAATCATTTTTATGATGTCCCTGTGCATTTAGCGTTTGGAAATTCAAAATTTTGTCATTTTGACCTTATTTTGGACATTTCTGCACCACAATATTTCCTTTTTATTAGAATCCAGGTTTGAGGGTTCAGCCTCAATGTTTCTTAATGTTGTTACCATATTCGAAGACGAACCTACCAATGGAAATTCTATGTTAAAACTCCCTTTTAGTGTGACACCTTTCTTGCTGTGTACTTAAACTTTGATTATTTGCCATGAAAAATGGCAAAGAGCCTCGGTGTCCTATGAAAGAAAAAACACGTAATTCAAAACTCCTAGTAATAGACGAAAGCATATGAGTGAAATTGTGGTTTTTGGTACCTCACTGTGGACTTTCAGATGAAGTAAGATTTTTGATCTCAGAATGAGAAATTAAATGGGATGAAACAACCCCCCCCCCACCTCCGTGTTAAGGGTAGTCAAATAAGGGTAATGTTCCAGAGTTAAGAAGCCTTAGACCTTTTAAATATATCTACACCTCATACTTAGTTAGCTATCTGTTGAGAAATATACCAATCAGTCACTTCCAATTTAGCAAGACGGTACATTCTAATGAAAATTATGTCATTTTTGCAAGTGGCTTAAAGTATGCCTTAGAGGGGCTGAAAAATCTGTCTCCGGTCAAAAAGTGGTTTAAAATGAATACATAAACTAGGTTCGGTTGTCTTTCTTATTTAAGAATTAATTTATCTAAAGTATGTAAGTTCTATAACCTGCCCCTACTATGCTTAAAGATACAATAATAACATTGTTGCTGTGAGCCTTTCAATCATGTTTAAAGGGCACGATATTACAAACAGAAATCATGTATGATTCAATGGTTCTTGATCAGCCAATACTTATTGAAAAAAACGAACTTAAATTCAGTACAGGAATGAATAAACATTTGCAATTCGTAGCTTCAGTAGATAGTACTGAAGGCAATCATCCCCAGTTGATATCCATACACAAAAGGTTAAATATAAAGTTCAGTAGACAGTTCTTTTGCAAAAGTAAAACCAAGCAATTACCACCAGTTTGTCTGTTTATATCTGAGCAGGAGACTTTGTTTAAAGTAAATTTAATTTGCCTATGCAGTCAATATTATATGGCTATTTCAATTTTGACATTGACTTTGTCTGACACGAAGAATGAAAGATAGGGCTTCTCTAAAATCCAGGTGCCAGTGAACCTGTGACTGTGAGTATGGTTCACTGACTTCTAAACACTCCATTCTAAGTTTCTGAAAGTTTCTTACCTTTATTTCCATTCATTTAGCAAACCTTTGGAAAAAGGCTGGTGGTAATTCTCTCTGGAGGGCTCACCTGATCCTGTTGAAAAAAGTTGACAAAGCAACTATAACTCGAGACCCTTTTTATGATTTTGGCTCCTTTTTGCCGAATTACCGAAAGCCAATTTTGAATATAACTAACGTGTATCAATCCTAATGAATAGATAATTAACAGTAATTAAGGATAATTATGGCTGTTAATGACGTCATATTACGATTGCTAATATTGTAAGATGTTAATACCTGAAAATCAAAGCCCACTATATGAATAAGGTTTCTCATATACAAAGGGGTCACAACAGAATTGTCAAACATATTACAATTCTTCAATCATTAAATAAATATTTTCTGTAAAGTTGTTTAGCTGAGACCGTTGTGACATCTCGTGTCATCGTCATCACAATTTCTACAAATATTTAGAATAAGACGATGATACAATGGTGGAATGTTAAATAAAGTGTGGTGTATATAAGGGGTGTATTGAAGAAGGGGGTTACAAGAAAATGGAAGCGTGGTCAGAAATGGTCTTTTTATAGTTGAACAGTTGTAGTTCTTTTACAACCAAAATATTTCATTTCGCAGGAAGACATGTGAAAGGATATCAGGCCGATTAAGTCGCATAACAACTATTAGCCTAGGCAACAGTTTAACTAAGTATCCTAACTGCATATCGATGCCGCGAAAAAACTCTTTTTTAATTCTCAAAACCATTCGACAAACTTGTAAAAAGAAAAAGTATAGCTACCATTCTCTATTGTAGAGGGTGGAAACCTTAAGAATACGTGTTTCTTAGTAAAAACAACTTCTTTTGGCAGAAATAAATCCAATGTATGCCCTAGAGCAAGGCAGGTGATAATTTGTGTCTTGGTTAGCGTTGTGTCCAATAGACACAGTGAAACTTGTTGGAATTTAGGAGTGCAGATATACCTTCTCTACTCTAATCATATTGCAATTCAGCTGCGCAATATAAAAAGGTATCATTAATGTACTTTGGATAGATTAATAGCTGTTGTTTCATGGTTAAGTCTCATGGCACAAAAGAGACTTTCATACAAAATTGGAGCTGGACAATCTAGTTTAATATCCAAGTTTATCCACCTGTATTACTGAAATGACGGGAAGGTAAAAATACTCTTAAACCCGAATGAAATATATGGTTTCACGTTATAGCAATTAGCAAATAACGAACACAATCATTCGCCTATCTTACTCGTCAACCCTGTAAATTGGAAAATTCAGTCACAAAATGGGCTTAAGCAGTATACAAAATGGTATTGTAATATGGAATGTAAGAGTGATAAGGAATGCCTAGGGTCCCCTGGCCCTGCGGTGCCGGTAGCAAAGTATCTGCGATGTATAAAAGTGAGGTAACATCGGTGCTGCGCAAGAATCACCACACGTCAAAGCAATACCTTATCATTATATAAGAGTTCAATTCTTAATTGGTTATGGGCCCTGTTAATTTATTTGCTGACCTCTAGGTGTTCATTGACCCCGGGTTGCAAACCATTCCTCAAGGGCCATTGTTGACGTCAAGAAGGACACCTGATATTAATGTGCTTTAGACTTTGGTAAAGTCCTGTGTATGTGGGTGCGGCCCTAGCCCTGGCCCAATGGAAGTTCAAGGTGCAAATCCGAATCATTGTGCTGTGAAAATACTTACGTTTTTCTACTTTTCCTCTTACACTGTAGCTTGATCCTGCCGATTGCGGTCGAACCCTCGGTTGTGTAAGACTGCCAGAGAACTGTCAGAGTTCTAAAGCATGTGATCTCCTTGTTATGTACATGGTGAACGGCAATACATCAGTAACTGTTGAATTTTCCTATCAAGGGAAGGATGTGCTTTGGATATCATTGGGTGTGAACCCATCAAGCATGTCAATGGTACGTTAAGGAAATAATACATACTGTATTTCCTCTAATAAATACCGCGATGTTTATTACAAAAATCCAGGTTTTGGCAGTGGCGTTTATTACAAAATGATAAAATGAAAAACGAATAATGAATGATGGATAATGGATAAAACTTATTCAAAGACTTTTCATGACAAAGCGGGAAAAGCAGAATTTGTTGATGGAAAACGTAGAAATCTCGTATAAACTATTTGTCATCTCATGTTTGGTCTGTCTTATAATATAAAATGCCACTCTTCAAAGTACAGTGTTTATTACAAATGTTCGGCTAGAAGTGTTGCCTTTAATAGAGGGCGGCGTTTATCAGAGGGCGGCATTTATTGGAAGAAATACGGTATTGCAGAGTGGAATTAACAAGTATTCACACACCAGTCTCTGTTGCGCCGGTGCCAAAATGACCGATTGCGCGTGCGCCGGAGTGACACTGTTACACCAACGATACTCCAACGGTACGCCATCGATGCACCAACGATGCGCCATGATTTTTTTGGTATCACATTGCATTATATCTCAGAGTTTGTGTATATGTACATATATGTGCAACTTCCTGGTTGGAGGACGCTATGCTGGGTTATGTCAATAGTGTTGCTATTCGTTTTATAGAACAGTTATGTATGAATGAATTTAGGAACATTGCGAACGTAGCGGTCGTAAAGCCAACATTGTCTGTATCTACTAAAATGATTTCTTCCCGTCGCGATGAATTAGCAATTTCTTGGAATATTGTTATGTCGTAGATCGATTACCCAGAGATATCAGAAACAAATGTACCACGGCATCGTTTCATGTCAGCGTACGAGCAACGCATTGAGCCTCCGGACAAGGCGTGGCAATACCTTTTGTTTGCAGCCGAACCATATGAAACAATTTCGTTTAAGGTAAAGTTTCACCTGTTTCTCGATCTCTTAAACGGACGTATGAGGAAAGTTGTTATGTAATGATAAAAATAGTCATAAACGATGGTCACAATAATGTTGCTTATTCTGAGTGTGGTAGATTTATCACTTCAGGAAACAAGTAAGGCAATGAATTCACTTTTCATTCCGGTATTCCTTATGGATACTTCACGTATTTGCGTAATATGCCTTAGCGTATTTTTGGTAGCTACCCTTCATCCCAGTTAACCTTGGAATACCAAGAAGAGTGAATACGTTAATGAATTATTTTAAATGTTACGTAACACACTGCAGTATAACAAGCAAGCATTACAAACATGCCCCCCCCCCCCCCATCATGTCTTTTAAAGATCGTTGCAATGAGCTGCATTTTTATACATTGCTGACAGAAAACAGCGCCGTTCCGTAACGTGCAGCCGGCCTCAAAATAATAAAAACCGCAATATAAACCACGGATTATCAAGCCCCCAAAATGGTGCTTGAAATAGTTTTGCTTTGTGTCTGACGTCAAGTATTGATTAAATTGTTGTTAAAACCTCTGAAGATTTCACAGTATCTACTCAGAAATTTAAAATTGGCAGCTGGGAGCTGTTTATAAACTGATTAAGGTGAACTTTTACTTTTAACATGAAGTCTCACTGCTGCTGCTTCGTCGTCGTTGCCTCCCTTCTCCCCAAATTTTTGTAACTTTGTCTTCACTTTTCTTTGAGTACTTTCATCCTCTGCCCTACCGATGACCAATAATGCTCTTGGCATTGTTTACTTTTAAACGGCTTCACCTAAAACGATAATGGCAACAGTGATCTTTTTACATCGTTCTAGTTTCATTGATAAATTCAAAGCGAACAATAAGGTAATAAACAGCAAAATAATTTGAACAGCAATGGGCGCGATTTTAATTTCTTAACCTACTGCACAAACAATTTTACTCCAATCAGTGAAATTAAACATCGCAAGCTTTACATCAAAATCAATTGACTGTTGAATGTGAATTGCAGTTTAGTACAACAAAGTTGAAACACTTTTAAAAATTCTACCACTTGGTGGTGTGTAATCGTGCTCCTGGCCTGGAGATGATTTCAACCCAACAATAAATTCAAAAATATCTTGAAACGTCTGGTTTAAGTTAAACTTGTCAGCGAACACGGCCAAACCAACATCATATCCTTAGCTTTGTAAAGTGGTGCATTAAGGAAACACAGTCTTGTAATAGGACTTGGGAAAGGAGAAAAATGATGCTTAAATAAAACAGTAGTAATCATGTTGTTTATACTATATAGGTCATAGCCAGTTTAAAATCTCCCTTTACAGTACATGTGCTGAAATGCTCTGAAATGTATGGCTTTTTCAGTAGTCAAGTGCCTATCTATCTTATAGATAGTTGGTCTCTATAAACTTTAGAGGTCCACTTAAGTATCAACAGACATAAACTATAAATTATTAACCGCATATACGTAAGGTCACTAAGTTAATCCACGCTCTACAAGAACCTAACAGTTTGGTATTAGAAACCTTTGATAAAATTGAGCAATGTATGAAGAACGCAAGGAATGCAGTGTCCATGCATGTCATTGGAACTAAAATTGATGAATAAAGATCGGAGTCATAAGAATAATCACAAGAGATTTTATCCAATAATATCTCTCTTCGTTGAAAGTATATGCAAACAAATATAATAATATATTAAAATGTTTCAAGAATACAAACTGTTGATATATAACAAATATCACACTGTTGATAATGTGTCAAGCAAAGAGATCGAAGATCCAACCATCATCAAAGATCCAGCCATCATCAAAGATCCAACCATCAACTGCCAGGGGCTGCATTTTCTCAAACCACAGCACAACAAAATTCAAAGATAACTTGTAGTGATACCTAAGCAACTACTTAAGCAACTCCAGGCCTTATTTTGGAAAATTGCTAAGCAACTCGAGGCCTGACCCCGAAAATGGAGTTGCTTATAAAGAAACGTGTAAGTGCCACAGTCCTTTGTCATTTTAATTTAACTTTTTACATATTCTATGTATAACGTTGCATGCGATTTTAGTGTGATAAAAGACATGGCGACAAGGCCAAAAATCTTTCTTTTTATTTGAGTGTGCATCGTACAGGTTTTCAATCTATAAACAGGTGTATCCTAGACTCAGATTGGTATACTAAGACAAGTGAAATTGAGCTTCGGATACCGTTTTGAGGATTATGATGATGGTAGGTGATATTTTATTCTGTATGTGAAAGACAAGGAGGAACTTGAAATACATGAAAATACTTAAGAAATGTGTCGACCGGTTATTTTGAAAAGATACTGAAGAAATAGAAGATATGTCACTACCGGGATTGGTGTTTCCAACAGCAGTCACCATTGTATAGCAAGTAACAAGTTCCACTGTACTATCACTCAACTTAAGATGTATCGTACCGATGTAGGAAACTCTCATAAATACAATTAGATAAAGTTCTGCTTGCTTCTTATCAAAAACACACGAGGACGTGACCACGCTAATAAGAACAGCTTTATTTACTGGCAAAGTGTGACTTTGTATCGTGTCTCTGTTGTATACACAAGTAATTTAACTCTACATACTTTTGAAATTTCCTTTATGACCTAAAAATTACTTTATTGCACAGTGCCTCTTAATTACAGCTAATTAAAGAAACCATGCGTCTCTACCCGATTGTTCCGATCTCCATGAGGAATTTGGTGTGTAATGAAGTATTTAGCAACAGCTTGCTGTGATATATCCTGTGGCGATTGTATTCCCAAAGTTTCTGATCTTGTCTTTTTTAATTCTGGCTCACTTGTAGGTCTATCTCGGGCCCGTAGCTAAGGGGGGGGGGGGGCACTCAGGGGCAATGGCCCCCCAAAGTTTAAGAATGCCCCCAGATTTTTTCCCACTCGATAAAATTTTACATTGATTATCAAGATGGCAGACTCTACTACTATACTAAACTATACTCTCTGAGAGTCCCTGAGTTTCGTTAGAAGTCTAACGACATCTGATCGTGTAATTGTGACAACTGCATAGTGAAGTGGTGACCAACCTTTTTTGCCCAATTGACCGCAAAATATATTTCAACAAGGTTATCCTGACGGTCCAAAGATGTTTTCTTCAAAGGCTTGCCATTAGCGACAAAATTTAAACTTCTAGTAAAGTTAGGTTTGTGGAGCCTAAAACTAAACTTTTCATTGGGAAAAACTTCTTTCTTCCGGATAGGTTGAAAGTACTCTACTATTTGTATTAAAAACAAGTAACACGTGTTGGGTTGCTTTAGAATTCTGCGAAATACACCGAGAAATTGTAATCTCTGGGGCATTTTTTAAAAAAAATACTGAAAGTAGGCCTATAAGCTGCTGAGTATCAAAACCACTGCTATCAGCATTCCAGCAATCTCTTACGTGTTAGTACATTTAGAGCACTATTATGTATATCTGTCATCGAGGTAATGTGACATGTTTTAAAAGATTAAGGGAGCGTTGAAAATTGAATAAAGTCATCAATCTTTTAGTACTTCAGAATTTTCATATCAAAATATCCATGTTCCTCAAAAGTGTAGTAGACCATATATTTCCTGAAACTAAATCTGGAGCAGAGTTCAGATGTAGAAAAGTAAATGTGATATAACTGTTAGCAACACTGATGTACAGCACCTTAAATTGGCAAAAATGAAAAAAGTAGAAAATGTAAACAAAAGAATATATGAGTAAGAAATATGATAATTGAACTGCTTGGAATTGTGATGAAATTGCTGTATACTGGCGACAAATACGTCACCAAGCCTGACCAACAAATTACCCTGGGGTATAGAATGTAATGGAGAGACTAAAGCGCTTATGAAACGTAATGCGAAACCAACCCGGATCTCGAACGTGCCTAAAAACCAACGCTTGAAGCTACATACCATTTACGTTTAACTACAAGGAAATTCAGCGTGTAATAGTTTAGTGACGTCGCTAGCTAACTACGTAGCTCCCCCTGCGCAGTTGACAGTATGAAACCCTACATTGCAGAAAGGGCATCTGACGCTAATAACGGGAAATTAGAACTAACATTGTATCCAATTGCACATCAGTGCCAAAGAGCAAACAATCACTTACGTTCAAGCGAAGCAAAACCTGATGTCTTACGTCTTCCTGACATCATACCTGTGTTCGTAATTCTACATTTCCTATTATGAACCGTTGACGGAACATTGGAACGGTTGCGTGTACGTAACTAAGGAAAAAAGTTAATTCTTGTTCATGAATGATCATTTCTGGCCTCCCCCTAGTCATGAACATTCTGATAAAATTAGTCCTGCTGTTTAACATTGAGTAAAAAAGTTTCCATTCAAATTTTATTGTTATCAATTTTTAGTAGTGTTGCTCACGGAAAACAATCTTGCAATATCCCTGTTCTCTTACAATGTCATATGTGGCCTACAATAGTAATAATGTCAATGCCTTTATTGGTGATCTCTTTACAAAAGCATTTTCCGCTGTTGTCATAATAATAATTATAGTAAAATGAATAATAATAATAATAATAACTCAATGCCTTTATTGGTAATCTTTATGATACAATAACATTTCCTGCAGTTTTCTCCTGGCATGGTACATGGGACAGCAGGATTTTATATACAGGAGTGTTTAATTGGTATATTTAGAAACACAACGGCAACAAGAAAACCAAAGGAAAAAATAGGTGAGAGAGAAAAAAAGTTATAATAATAATAATAATAATAATAATAATAATGTTAGTTAATCATAATGTTTAATTTCCATTAACTAATGACTTGCCACAGAATGGCTCGTGCAAAGAACGAGTTGTTTAAACACTCAAGTATCATTTATAATAACTTGCAAAAAGAAAGGGATCGAAGCAAAAATTTGTCGGCCGCTGATTGGACAATCGTAAGACCTACCAACAATTTGGAGGCGCCAAAATGGCTAGAAAAATTTTTAGAGTAAACACAAACTCCTTTTGTCGGCCAAGTTATGGATCCCGCGTTTTGATGAAAACCGCTTCCAAAAACTTTCCGATGAAAAGCAGATCCAGCTGTAGCTAATCTACGAAAACAATGATCCGTATAGGCCCAGAAACAGTCGTCCTGATGTAGGAAGTGTGTACCAATGGCGGAATCACAGTCTATAAGACACGTATTTGCTTGACACTTTCGTTCGAGTTGTTGACGCTCACGAACAGCCTTCATATTTCTCAACGCGGGTGGAATATGTTGCGATAAACGATCTAAAAGTCTTTGACACATCTAACGGAGTAGTAAAATATGGCTAGAGGTTTGGAAATGAGATATTGGCAATATATTGATTGCGACTTCTAAAAAATCTACAGTCCAGGTGTACAGCAAATGGCTTATCTTTGTACCGCTTGCCCTCCTAAACTTTTTGCGGGGACACTTTTCTCTGTGTTACATGACCATCATCACTCATTACATGTTAGCTTGTGCCAAGAGCAGGCTTACTTGCGTTCTGCAAAACTGTATTGAGATGGAGAATCCCGGACAAATGCATTGATTTTCAAAAGAATTTTGCAATTATCAATTGCTCTCATTATCTTCATAGGCTCCGCCAGCGCCAAAGTAATGTCTGGCTGTTCTAGAAATGAACAGGCGATACGGTAGGCAAGAAAGAGGCAGTCAATTACCTGCCATCTACTGCAACCCTAGACGAGTGACAGATGAAGCAAGGTGGCCCCTTTTCTGCTACCTAGCGGAGAACACCTTGAAAGAGAAAATGATTATTTGTAGGAGAGTATTCGTAGCTAGTATATTTTTGGAGCTTTTTCTTCCTCTATTGGCCCTCGTGGAGTTGTAAATAGATCTTGCATAGGGACTTGACTTGCTTCACTTATTAAATTTTAAAGTGCCTTGCCCAATTATTGTTTCATTTATTCATTTAATTTGGCATCTCCATATTTACCTCCATAAAGGTAGTTTCAATAAAAGTCGCAGCTGTAGACAGCAGCACTTCGGAGTAACAAGTCCTTTTCCGATGGTCTTATATATATCTTTATCAATCAAATATTTATCAACTTTTTCAGCACCATCTCCAATTGAGTAGTACATTGCTCTTCAGCTGGGATCCGAGTGGACCCCAAATGGTAAATTGAAGATTCTTTGGGTTGCAAGAGCACCAAGTCATGACAGACGGATGAAATGCTGAGCTGGATGATGCAATGTGCACAATCACTAAAGTGACTGTGGTACATGTTTAAATAAAGCTAATGCCATATTAGTACCAATGCCCTATTGCAATAATGATTGGTTTTTTTTATGTAAGTACAACCTCTGAAAACAGCAATTCTCTCGCAAATTGCCAAAACGTGAGTCATGGAGTGCAACAACACCTATCATAGCGTCATCATAACATACAATTCTGGCATTAAACATTTGGCATTAAAGATCAAGCTTCCAAGCGTATCTGATCAAATATTGTAATATGTAACTGCAACAGATTTTAGCTCTTAGTAGCCTAGAGTTTAGTTTTAATGCGTTTGGAGGTACGCTGTTTGTTCGTTACCTGACATGGGGGTTAAAATTTTTAACTGACAATAAGGTAGATGATCAATGATATGTCTGAGTAATAAGGCTATCCAAAGTTTTGGTGCAAAAACATTTTTCAATAAATTTTCATTTTACTTTCTAAGAGAACAGGTTACAAAAACAAAATCATGAAGTATATTCAAAAGAAATTCCATAGAAACAAAAAACAGAGGGATTAAAGAG
Source organism: Alatinidae sp. Z8VKAUB7J3 (assembly GCA_010016025.2). Classification (NCBI taxonomy): domain Eukaryota; kingdom Metazoa; phylum Cnidaria; class Cubozoa; order Carybdeida; family Alatinidae; species Alatinidae sp. Z8VKAUB7J3. The sequence continues at coordinate 147,283,631 of JAAAKM020073195.1, forward strand.
GTCAACAGGCCAACGTTAAACAAGACATAGGTTTAAGAAAGAATAAAAGAGAAGCAGGAGACACACGAAAATAAATGAAGAAAAAAAGAAAAAGAGAAAGAAAGAAAGAACTACTACTACTACTACTACTACTACTACTACTACTACTACTACTACTACTACTACTACTACTACTATTATTATTATCCTTTTACTACTACCACTACTACTACTTTTTCTAGTACTACTACCACTACTACTACTACTACTACTACTACTACTACTACTACTACTACTACTACTACTACTTTTTCTAGTACAACTATTCAACTATTACTAGTACTACTACTTTTGCTACTACTAATATTTCAACGGCAACGTCTACTACTTTTACTACCTCCAAGGATCACAACAACAATAACTACAACAGCAACGACAGCTACAACAACACGAACAACGACAGGTACAAATACAACACATTCTTGAGATGACACAGCGAAGAGTATGGAGAAACTAGCATTAGAACCACGGGATTAAATTGTAATTACAACCAATTATAACAAGGTAAAGCACGTGCATTGCAATTGACAAATATACGTTCTTTCTTAAAATTGAAGCTTTGCATAGAGTAGCAATGTCTTTTCATACTGAACAGCAGGGCACAAATTAAAGATGCTGTAGAAAAGTTGTGGTGACCGGAAAAAAAATAGAGAAGTTACAGGCTTACCTACTTTGAAGTTTTCAAAAGAATACTACAGATGGTGCTCCTAGGGCAGAGGTTCTCAAAGTGGTCGATATCGACCCCCAGGGGTCGATGGGACCATCCAGGGGGTCGATAGGACCATCCAGAGGGTCGATGAATACGCAAGGGGCCAAATGGGGGTCGATGAATATCAAGAGGGTCGAAAAGGGGTCGATGAATAACCATGTTCTCGTCCTGTAGTAAGAAAATGACAAAATGTGCCCCCTACCAGCCCTCCCCATTCTTTCCCATGCTTTTCATCCACTCCCACGCCTCTCTCCGCTCCAGACACGGCTGATACAGGAATCATTCGCGTTTTAGTTTTATACTGGGGTAATGATGCCCCCCCCCCCCCCCCCCCCCCCCCCCCCCCTTCTACTTTCATTCCCCCCACTACTCCTCCCCCACCACCCACTAATAAAGTGTAGACAACGGTCAGGCTATTTCTAATTAAATTTATCCTCTATTCTAAATTCAACATGAGGGATGATATATCTTGGATGAATTGTGACATTTATGATGGGACGTTCCCTTGAAAGCTGAATAGTCTGTGCGTTGTTTATTAACCTTTACCCTATAACAGATAACGATCAAACTCTCTTTCTATGTTTTTTAGATAGGTAAGTGTCGTAGTACGGGTAGTGAAGTTTTTTCAGGGTTTGAAATTACAAACACAGGAAATTAGACAACCCAGTTTAATTACAGTCGTTTAAACTACGAATCAGGACAAGATTTGCAGTCCTCTATATCAATGTTTCTTGACTTTTCCATGGTGTAACCAGGCACAAATACTCATTAAATACCACGCCCCTGTATATCATATATCACAAGATATGTTACCTTGCTTTGTGTATGTTTACCTCTTGATCTTGCAAGCAGTCGCGGCGTGGCAGGAGGTGAGAGTGGCACGGTCCCCTTAGACAGCCGTATTTGTAGGATACAGGAGGCGCCAAAAACAAAAGCGGTTGTAAAAAATCTGTAATACACAAAAACAAAAATACCCAGAAAAATATAAGAAAGGAAGGAACTCGTAATTCAGTCAAATGGAAGCCCCAACTTTTGAAAATTACAAAAATAATCTTCATAGCGTGTCTCCTCTTGGCATTTTTAAACGAATCCAATTGTACCAATAGGGTCCATAGGGCGCCGCACAGGATCTTGTCTTTGCTGCGGAACTCACCCAACGCCACTACTGCCTGCATGCACATCATGTGTCCACTAGGAATAATGTGCCATTTACAGAGTCGCAAGATTCACATAGGCAAAAGGCAACATACGATTTCATTTGCTAGAGCAGTCGTCAGATCGCCATAAGCCTAACTCATGAGCTGGCAAATGTGCTCTATAAATACAGGCGTAATTAGTGCCTAATTTAGTCTTTGGTATCGACTCAAACATCGACATTGCTATCTCATTTCTCGATGTTGTCGCTCTTTTATCAGTTATTTCCTTTCGTGAGAGACATGAATGTGATAGGTGTCATTAAAAGAGTAGTCAAGTCAGACAGAGCTTATTTGTCGACTTAAGAACAAAACTTTGCTCTTAAATCAAAGGGTGTACAAATATACCGGAAGTCCACCACCCCACCCCCGATAAGTTTTGGCTGGCTTCATGCTTGACGCAAGCGTTCTACATGCGCAGATAGGGTTGCAAGGCACATAGTAAGTAGTACGCGTTGAGTTTAGTGGTTAGCTCAAATTCCGTAGGATCTACTAGCCATTCACTCGGACAACTACCCAGGCAATAACATTGCAGCACATTGCAAAAATGGCAATGATTTTACGTATGTCTCACATTTTAAAGAGGGAGCGGAGAGATATATAAGGTAAAGAGCGTGGGAAGTTTGGGGAAGACAGATACATTCTACAGTTGAGTTAGTTAGATAGGTGGGTAAATGGTAGATGGGGGGTACCTTAATGTAGATTGGGTAGTAGAAACTGATAAGTAAAGGTGATACCCTAAAAGGGGTTAAGAGGTGGAATAGTTAACTGGATTGCGGGTAGTGGTAGAACGAAAGATGCTTGGTAGAGTGGAAGGTAGGTAGAGAATAGCAGTAGGGGCCTACGTAGGGCAGAGTACCTTATTCATTTCAAATTTGGTCTCCCTATAATTTTCGCTCCCTTTAATTCTCGTCCCTTTGATTTTCGCCCTCTGATCCTTCGTTTGGCCCCCTTTAAGCCCCCCCCCCGCGAAAATTAAAGGCAGACAAGATTTCGGGGTACATTGTATTACTTTGCTTGTTCCGTACGTTTTTGAATTTTCATTTGGTGGAAAAATATTGCAAAACGGCATATCCCTACAAATCTGCCCATACTGCAGCCGCCGCAATTAAATATAAAACGCCGCAGGGAAGGCAAGGCATAGCGGAAATTAAAGTGGCACTTTTTTCCGCGGCAGAGAAAAAATTCTGACTGATATGACGCTGTAAACAATCGCACCCCTTGAAAAAACTACCAGCCTCCTATATAAGGTGGAACACTTCTCTCAAAACCGTTTGAAATTTTAGACCTCGTCAAGGTTTGCAAAGTACCAGGAAGTGTTTAAGTGATGGAGATGATATCTGCGCCTGCCATAAACTTTCCAGTACACTTTTTTATGTATCTGAATAAATTGTGTACGAATTTGTCTCAAACCGAATGGTTCAGTTATGCAATTGGCTTCTGTGGAATTGTCAAGTGTAATGGGAAAATATCGAAATAATTTAGATTTGACTTTCATATTTTTGCTAATGTCAGCACTCACCTGATTTGCTCTATTTGCCTTGATATCGTGTACTTGGGGATAATTGATGTTTCTCACAGTATTTGTAAGGGAGTAATCTCTTAAGAATTTCTTACTGCGCTGGTCACCCTCGCTTAACAGTTTCGTGCGAGCAGCTATTTCTCATCAACAACGTGAGTGCTACTATGCTCTCATTTACTGAAAATGGTTAAGAGAAGATATTCTTGTGTGACTGCGACAGTACAATAAAAATTTTATATTTATTGCCTTTGGCATGACTTTGAAAACTACGGTATGTATTTCGTGCTTCTTCATCCTATTTTGTAAATGCTACTGCTTCTTCACGGACAAGGAGCGTTGGACTCTTCTTCCATAAATAGACAGATATTCAAGAAGTCTATATATCGTGGAATATCCTATTTTATAAACCAATTTCCGTCTTTTCCTACTCATTAACGAACTTAAACTCATTTTTACGCATATAGAACCTATTTTGCAAGTTCACAATAACCACACTCATGCAATTCTGACTTAGTCTGTAGTGATGTCATTCTGGAAGGTTCTTTTGTGAGATCAATTGGGCCTGCTGCATACGGATGGAACTATAGGGACAGGAGACTCGGTTGAGTTTCCTACCACAACGTGTCTGTGCCTGATAACAGTGAGACAACAGGGTTTTGGTACTTGTACAAAGTTAGGTAGTTAGAGTCACATCTGCACAAACAAAGCCATAACACTCGCTCGAAAGAGTAATTTGAATATTACTTAGTAGCTAATTTCCAATCAAATTGCCAAGTTTACGTCTGACCCAAAACATGGTCCTATGAAGTGCCCAGTATATTTGCGACTACCTTGGATCTAGAACAGTGTTTCTCAACCCTTTCCCAGCCATTGCCCACTTCCCTGTTTGCCGACCCCCACATGTACCCCTGAAGTAGAAAGAAAACAAGAATGAAGAGAAATATTGTTTATGGTATCATCAACAACAGTCCTAGCAATATTCATAATTTGACAATGAGATTTTTACACGTCCGTAAATGACATTCAAGATATATCCTTGTGACATTCATAATTGACATCAACCGATATTCAGCAATATTATTCTTACCTTCCCCTTACAAAATTAAACCAATTTATCATTGATTTTTGTTGTTGGCAAGTAGGCATTTATATATCATAATTACTCTTGGGTGCCTAATAGACGTCCCCCCGCTAATTAATTGTTCAAAAATTTTTCACCTAGGACATTCTTATTCCACCCCCACCCCCCCGCCTATTAACTATTAAGTAATCTCCCACCCATGACAATTTTTTGAGGAGGTACTTTGGCGGGCAAGTAGAAAATGTCTTAATTAAAATATGAAAATCAGACATTGAAAGAAGACGGTAGCCTTTTACGAGGCTGGAAGAAGTGTCAAGACGAACATTACACATGTTAGCAATAATACTGTCATTGAGCAGTAGGACGAGCGGAACATTTTTCAAATCTTGCAAGGCATGTAGAAGACTGCCAATAACTGGCTATTGTTTGTGTTGCATTGCCCTACGTTTAGGGAGTTGCAGTTGATTCTAAATATTGATTCTTGACTTCCTTTTTGGTCATTTTCCAACCCCCCGGTTTATTAAGTTTTTGGGATTTTTCCAATCCCCCCGTTTACTCCCCTCCGTCTTTTAGGCACCCAAGAGTAAATTCTCACATCGATCGACTTCAATTGTGATTAGTCTTTTAAACTCAGAAAAATTCAGTGTGAAGGTTGTGCTTGATGTTGCCGTGTCAGACTTCTTATGTCTGGTGACAGTTTCCTCATAAAAATCTATGTTATACCAGAGGTGAACTTAAAACAGGGATAGCTTTTGCTTTGTGTGAAGAAAATGTTGCCTTACCTAAACGATAGGTTTCCACTTGTTTTATTTTTGCAGAACTTTAGATTTGTGTGCTCCGTTCCTTAAAGTAGTCCCCGGAGTAACTTTAATTATAAGTGCTGCCTTCCACATCGGGGGTGTGGTCATGGCGTAAGACTTAAAGTCAGTCACTCGTGAATTTTACAAAACTGTTTAAATTGGGTATTCTTTCATATGCAGTGTTAGCTCATATTTGGTATCTTTTCAAGGATTCCATCAATTTACAAGAATGCTCAGTATATTCACAAACAAATTGTCCAAGCTAACTCTGTTGCATGTTTCTTTTCCTTTTGTATCTATTGTCTTAATGTTAAGAAGGTTTTTTTGGTGGCCTGCATTACTGTTATCACAAGAAACCTTGTTCTTATCCTCCTCTTAGTCCTTAGTATTCTTTTCTTTCTTTCTTTCTTCTTATTTTTATGATTATTGTTATTGATATTCTAATCATGATTATTGTTATTATTGTCATCCTGCTGCTACTGAAATGACGGCGAATAGCCACCTGTACCATAACGTTAACGACATCTACTAAATACTACGTACTGCTGCTGCTGCTGCTGCTGCTACTACTACTACTACAGGTATTACTGCGGCTCCTACTATTAATACCACTACAACTGTTGCTACTTCTGCAACTACTCCTTTTCCTTCTCCTCTTTCTCCTCCTCCTCCTCCTCCTCCTACTACTACTACTACTACTACTACTACTTCTGCTACTACTACTATTACTACTGTTGCTTCTGCTTCCTCTAATATTCTAACTCTACTATCCACTATTCGTCATTGAATCTCCTAATTTAAACCCCATTGTTACCACTGATGTAAGAGTCAACCACATAGGCTAAAACAGTTTAATGCAAGTCCTTGTTTATTTTAAACCTGTGGTACAGTCGAAGTATTTCTTATCCCGATGCCCCGTGTTTTAACTTTTATCAAAATAGGTAAACTGGATGATTTTAAACTGTGCAATTTACCCCTACACCCCACCCCTCCATAATCAGTTGTGCAATCAGCAGTGCAACTATAATTTATATCGTCTCTAAAAAAAGATCATTGTTAGAATAATGGGGACCCTAAGACACAGCCATGAGAGCAGTGGCGGCCAGAACCGAAGTGCAGTGAGTACAATGCACTCCCTAGGGCTCTCACAATTTACGTTGCATTTTAAGTCACTTTTGCTCATGTGCGTAGTTCTCTGGCTTGCTTCGGAAAACGAATTATTGTACACAACTAACCTCTTTAATTTTCCTCATTTCCAAATTGCAAGATGCGAATCGGAACTTTATTATTCCACTCCGTCTGTACAGGGTCTCTGTAAAGTCCATACATTGACTATGGTTTGTATGAGTAGTCCGTTAACCGACCCGGTCGTTGAGCCTTAGAGAAAGAAGACTTTTTACTCTATGCCTTGAGCCAAGATCAATAGTACGGTGGTATCTTACAAACTAACACCTCCGTAAAATTCTTTTATGACGATGAATTTGAGCTCTATTGTTTATGACGCATGCCTCGATGTTCGATCTTGACGTTTTACGCAACTGAGGGTGCACTTTACACCCAATTTTCAGTTATAAAGAGATTCTACGTGTATGACATCTGAACATTCCATTCTCATGCCAGTAAGAGTTTTTCCGAAGATCAGTTTACAAGGCTTTCACAGCAAGGGCCGAGGGTGCCCCGATGATTTTGCACCCACTTTCATTTCCATGTTTAGAGAAGACTGATTCCATCAAAAACAGTCATGCCATCAAATTTAGCGCTATTATCAGTCGACATGTAATAAGGTTGCTCAGAAGAAAGAGATGAGAATTCGAACCGAGGACTCACAGCTTCTGGAAATGTTTTGAAAATGGGTTCCCGAGAAATATTGCTTTACTCTGTTTGAGTGGAAAAGAGTACTTGATAAATTCAATGGAAGCTATGGTGCACTGGAGCTTGAGTACAAATCACTAACGTTCCATATTCCAATGCAAAAATCATTTACTACTAAAGTAGTTCCAAGACATGTACCATAACCTATCGATCAAATACTACTACAAGAAATGCTAAGAGATGATAACCATGGCAAGCCTTTGGGAAACTTACAAGTACACAAGACAAATTAAGTTCCATGTTGAGGGGCAGTGAATCAAGTTTCCAGGAGTAATATCTTAGTGTCAGTGGTCCTTTATCACTTTGGAATTTCTATAACCAATCGGATGTTAACTTCAAAATAAGTGTTCTATGATTGGTCTATTGATAGTTAAAGGAAGATAAACTATTTATAGAGAAGAAAGGGCTTGAAATGAGAAACACTATGTTAGTTTTGAAAAGAACACTAGAGAAATAGAAAATATGCTCTAATTACATATTTCCTATTTCTCTAGTGTTCTTTTCAAAACTAACATAGTATTTTTTACTTCAAATCCTCTCTTCTCGATTATGCTTTCTAACATGGGCTTTAGTTAGATAGAAGGGCCGGAGGGCAGTTCTTCCTTGGTCAAGTTACATGGCGCTGAGAAGCTGGTCTCCAATTGCGTTGAGCTGGATGTCGATGTCCACATGGCGGATGACTGAGAAATAATATGGCGACTAGACCAATTGAGTATATAAACATCGGGGATCACCTAGCTCAGTTGGTAGAGCGCACGCCGTTGAGGGTGGATCCCCGTTTCTATCCCCGGTGGTGGCATATTTTCTATTTCTCTACTGTTCTTTTTAAAAAATAGACTATTTAGTAAGGCCTTGACTCAGAATATTGAGGGAAAATAAAGTTTCTTAATAATAAAAGTGATGAAACAGATAGAACTTATGTTGTGTGTTTAGTGAGACTATGAAGCGCCACTCGCGGTCGTGACATACCGGTTATGAGGAATGACTAAAATTGTACTAATTATCTCAATCGATACGTACGTCTACTTAAATTAAACAGATCCTGAAACTTACCTGACTTTTATGAATTGAAATTGCCCAAGCCAACTGCAAAGGGATTTGATGTCGAGCCCACTCACAATAACCAACAATACACATTTTACTTGCAATTGTATCACAAGTTCCCTCATTTCTTTCGTGATTTGGCTCGTGTGCCTTTATCAACTTGGCATCCATGTTGTTATCATCAACACTCCCACTGTTTGCCCTCGTACTGTTCCTCCTCCAGAGATATCCCTTTCGAAAATTCCGAAACGAGGTCACCGTGTAACCTCGATTCAATTTGTTCCTACAAACAGGGGGCATGCTTATTAATTTTGGAACTTTTCCACACACTACCCCACCCCCCGAAGTATAATAGAATTATCTCCCCGCTTAATAATTTGAGGAAATCTACTTTATGTATAAGCAGGGTGTAGACGTAGTCAAGACACCCCACTCAAGTGTAGAGACACCAGATCATGCTTACAGTCGGTTTGTTATACAACTGTTTGGCACTGGAGGATGGTTTTATTTATCATGCATTCAGATCACCCCCAACCTTTATTAAGATTTATTTATTGGTTCCGCACGAAGAAACCTCTTCTATACTCAACTGTCTCTTATTAACGCTGCTAAGTAGAACGAAACCTAAATATTTTTAATTGTCTTCAGGAATTTCCTCAGACCTCGTTTATTCCATCCACACGTTTATTAATTTTCAAAACTGATTTCGCCCCCCCTCCCTGTTTATTCCAGCACTCCCGTTAATAAGCGACCAAAGAGTACCCTACAGGCTACGATTTCAAGCACCCCTTGCCTACGGGTACCTCGATTTATTGGTCAACCTCTGAATCAAATTTATAATTTGCTTCCAGTAAGAGGCATGAAGCTGGGGGCGGGTGAAGGTAGGCTGCCCCAAAATGACCACTCTCTTTAAACTCAATTCCTTTAGGCACTTCAAGTCTACTGATACGGTGTTTGAAGTAGTCGCGCACCTCAAGAAATTCTGCTATCGAAGCTGCCTCTAATTAATAGCGATATAATCTTTTTTGCTCCTATTCAGAAGGTGGGCATAAACCACTCCTGGATTTTGTTCCTAATTAAGAACAGATATATGCTCCATGAAAGTACCTCTTATAACAAGCCTCACAAATGAAATAACTCATAGTAGAAAGAACTCAATTTTAAACTTCACAGATAAATCTAGTGGCCTCAGAATAGTATTACCCTGAAACATTCCTGCAAGATGAATAGTCGAATCTATTTGGAGTATATATATATAAAGGATAGACACTTGGAAGTATCTGAGAGCAAGGGTTGACCTTGACTTGCATACTCTCATTAGCATAACACCTAAAAGCATATTAAGGTTGGGATTTGGGAAACATTAAGAATAGCCCAAGCATATGCTCATCCGTAACAAAAACGCATTCTCTTTCAACAGATTGGATGTTTCCTTCTGCCCCTTTGATACATGCCCTGTTATTAGATTAATCAGAAGGATAACCACAAATACATATTTCTTTGTCAACACGTTCTCGCTATATATGTCTTTATAAAACATTACTATTACATATAATTTTGTTCCAAATGGTTAACAAAAGTTACTTATTATTAGAGAAAATGCGGAAGTTGAAATTGTTTCCACTGCTTGTTTCATCAATATCTAAGGCTGAAATAATGCATTATGAAGCATACTGAGATGGAACTAAAATATTTGTATATTAATAAGAAGGTACAGTTTGGTTCTTTACCTAGCACAATCAGAACACCAGAAAGGTCAAAATTAAAATCACAAAGTCATTTTAAGTAATAGATAATTTATGTAGTGCTTTTTATGAGTGCTGGTTACATAAACGTGTCCAAGATGAAGGGGGAAAGAAATATTAAAGCACAAGTGCCTGTATTTAACAACTTTTGAAGATATATCCAATGAACAAGAAGGCATATCTTTTGTCAACAAAAAAGTAGTTTTATCCCATTTATGACTCTTTTTGTGGCTCAAATGGAACAAACATCACCTCCGAACGTTTTAAATGGGCAAAAATTGAACATAACATTCCATAACACTCACATTTCTCCTCAGCAGTATGGTACAAGTTATCTTCTTTGTTGCACATATTATTGCTGTTCTTTCTTGTTTAATATCATCCATTTTTGGTTGCTGGTTTCCTTATGGGGCTGAAAGGGTTAAGGTACATGCACAGTGATAATGAAGCACTCAATCTTGATCAAGTGTGCACCCATGAAACCTAATATAGGAAATAAATGAGCAGGGTGTGCACTCGGATAAACAAGGTGAATGCCTTAAGACGAGAGACGATTCTGTTCAGAACACCGATATTATAACTGCATTTAAAGTAATTCCTCCTCTGTTAGAGAGATGGAAGAATTATTAAATTTTGCAGGTAAACATACACTTAGGAATTTTTCCAATATTTACTATAAATTTTGCTAAATAAAAAACACTAAAGTTTTGTCACACAAACCTGGAAATATCAAACAGATTACCGGGCCAAGCCACTTTAATTGCTGAAAAGTTTAGATAATTCAGAATTTCCATTGAGCTGCTGCGATTGACAAAACTGTAAACTGTGATTTGTGTACTGATATGGTAATGCAGATTTTGCTTACTTAAAAATACAACGCGTTGATAGAGATATGGTGAATTACAGGCATTTGATTAGGCCTTTCCACTAGTTTAACTAGCTAAAACACCTGATTTTAATTCTGAACATCATAATTGACACAAAAAGAATCAAATTCAGAGCTCAATAAATTGTAGATGTTTAAAGAGTACCAGAAAAAAGCCTGCCTCCAATGACAGCATCTCTTCCCTTTTTAGTATAAATTCCCTTCATAGAATGATCTATATGATTGTATGAGTTGTATAAATCTTATAGCCACATCTAACACAATTTTTTCTTTTAAACTCATTATCATTATTGGTAATCTTTACAATACAATAACATTTACCGCTGTTGTCAACATGTCATGGTACAGGGGACAGGAGGCTTCGATATTTAGAAGTGTTTAATCTGTATCTTTAAAATAATAATAATGACAATAATAATAAATGAATTATCATATACAAAAAAACGCCCAACTATAATGATAATTATGATAATGATAATAATAGAGGTATGACTATAGATGTAAATTACCACATAAGTAAATATAAATTAACCATCGACTTGAAAGTTTGAGCCACAGGGAGCTTGAGATAGTGTTATCGCAGCTGAGATAAGGAAAGCTGTAAGAGTAGTCAAGGTTCGCGAGAATATTCTGTAATCTTTAAATACACTTTAGCTGCCATTTTCGCAGATCTGCCACAATACTGTCACGATCATCTTTTGAATTGAAAGTTTTAGAGGCGCTCCTCATTAAAACACGAAATCCCTCGTTATGCAGACAAAAAGAATTCCTATTATCGCTGAAATTTTTCTAATTGTTCTGTTGCCGTCTGATATTCGTATTGCCGCTATCCAGTCAGTGATGGCATAGCCACACGTCAGTAACCTTTTTCGTAATCGAGTTTCAATAAAGTACTAAAGTGTTACCTGTAACCCTACCTTACCTGACGTTTTTCAGAAACTGTATACCGGGGGGGGGGGATCCGCCACCTTTATTTTATCTCCAAAACGGCTTGACGGAATTCCTTCATATTTGGCGCTGATACATATACAAATTTGCACACCGAGTAACAATATTCTGTGTTCAGGTAAACTTGAAATATAGCTCCTTAGATTGCTCCATATTTTTGGCAAATGTTCAATGAGTGTTCAAAACAGACTAAAATATTCTCCGATTGCATGCGACAAAACCCTCATACATCAAAAAGTACATCTTCCTGGTCGTTCAAACTTTCAGAACATCGGAATCCGCCCCCCTCGCGTAAGGTAAGGTTAATCAATATTAAAAATTTGATTATATTTTGCACTCATTGCTTTCGTCTTGTTGCTATATATAACCTGCCCAAATTTGAGAACCATACCTTGAACAATCGTCAAGATACGCTCCTTCAAACTTTAAATCATGTCTATCAAAACCTTGTTAAATTTTTTGATTTTATGAACTGAGCAAAAGTAACAGAGTTTTCCTAAGACCTTTTTCATATTAAAACAGCCGTTCCTCATATTTGGTATGAGATTTAAACGCGATATTTTGTATACGGGCATTTGGTGGCAGGGTTAACACGGGATAGATTACATGCCTTTGTCCAGAATTTACTCCCCCAAATAAGAGAATACGTTATTTTGGGAAACCCTGACACACTTGAAGATGCGGAGCGTCTGGCTCGTTTGAAATCTGAGTTAAATGGGCACAAGGGAGATACAATTGAGGTCCCGAAAACAACTCTTGAAACGCTTAGTAAATTGGCAGTAGTGGATTTTTAGTCTCGACCACGCCCCTATAAGTACTGCACTTTACTAGTTTTGTAAAGCTGGGATTTCTTTGGGACACGTCACCTTACCTTGTTGGCTTTTACATATTGATACCGAATTTTCTAGATTGTTACACTGCTAGAAAGACTTTTGACAGTTAAAGTTATGACTGCTGCTGCTGTATGACACATAGTTCAGTGCCTACTGCTTATGCCAGAGTTAGATTACGTACGACGTGTATATCCATGTCATGATGATGTTATTTTTGCTTAAGGATTTCAGATATATTTTAAATGTTCAGGACGCATCATACGAAATTTTTCATGATAAGACTTCGAATAGTATTTTTGCGCTATCAAGTTGCATCTTGGTGAATTTATAGGCACCTCACTCCAAGATTTTGAGCGTTTGACGTGACGTTTTGTCCATTGATTGCAGCAATAAATTACTTGCATTTTCGTCGACAAATAGCAATCTTACAAAATACGGCATCATTTTCTCTAGCAGCCAACCATCGGATCTTTCCATATCGTTACCCTCATTGTTCACAATTATTTTTTTTTCTTTCGTTACCCCATGTGCTTACTGTTGGTCTGTACATTCGTACTTGATTTATTCATTACCTTTGCTCCTTGTTTTACGCCCTACCGGCCCCTGCATCTTTTTGAATTGCGCATGTGCATAACGTACGTTCCCCCCTTCTATTCTATTATGATCATTTCTCTTGGAACGAGGACGTTCCTTCCGTGAGAAAGGGAGTATTGTTATGTGGACCACACCCCACCTTGTAAACAATTATAAAATTAAGTATACTATTCATATTTACCAAAATATAGTTATTTTTCCAAAATCGTAGGTCCCCCCATAAAATAAGAGATTTCAAAAAGTTAGGTCCCCCAGAATCATGGGGGGGGGGGTGAAACCATGATTATGATTGGTATACATATATATACCAGTTATTGTCAACTATCATTAAGGAGCAATGAAAATAGGGTAAACACCAGTGGCATTTTATGTAAAAGCAATACAAAAATAGTTTTAATTATGTACCCATTTTGATATTTTAAATACATCTGTAGATATCAGGAATCCATGCAAAAGTGAAACTCAAGCACATTCTCCCGGTAGAAGATGTAAAATCATTAAAGAAATTATTAAGAACAAATACCAATGTTCTAGTTATCTATTCAAAAGATGGTGAGTTACAGTTTATTCATTATTTTATAATTTACCTTTCGCCCGTCATTTTACATGGTTTAGATCCAATGATAGGAGTAGTGTGTACCTACGGTAAAAAAATCATGTTGGTTAAAGTATCCATAGTGGATTAAGATGTATCACAAACTTGTGGCATCTGATAAAGAGAATGAAGGATACATTAAGCCAGCTGTAAAATGCCTAAGGTTTTAGGAAGAGTGTATTGTAAGTTAATAAAGCATGCATTTATGAAAAAGAAAATGGCTCGTGTGTGTGTAATTCATACATTTGAAAGTTACAAGATATAGTTTCAAGGGCTCCTTGATTTTGATGTTTTAGGTATCAAATTTTATTCCACATCTGTTCTTAAAGAACTAAACAGCTATGTTGTTGGCATTGCAAAAGTAGTGATCTTATATGAACGGCGTCTTTACATTTTGGAAATCATTTAATTATAGGACAGTTTTATTTTCTTACAGCGAAGCATGGATACAGGAGTTTCTTTTGTTTATTGTATATATAACGTTTGAGTAAAGCAAAAAGCAAAAAGCAGCTGCAGGGTTCGTATTAAAAAGATTCTGCAATTCAAAAGATGTAATAGAGCTTGGTTGGCTGCCTGTCAAAGAAAGAAGAGAATACCATACAGTGAATGACGTTTTCTCCTCAATACCGATGTGATCCTTTTCATGTACTGAACCATTGCTAGCTAGTAAAAGATTCAGGATATCAAGATATCCGTTAAAAGCTGCAAACACTACTGGTGTACAAAGGTGTCCGTCGTAGCAATTCACTTCTGCTCCATGTTTCAGAATCATAGATACCAACTGCCTAAAACAAGAAATATCGAGAATCATTTTGACGTTTTCCCTTTGTGTAGTTGGTGGCCTGCGTCATGGGCGCTCGGCACAGACCGAGAAATGATTGACGACACTTGGTTTACTACACTCAGCGTCGGGAGCACGAATTTACTCCAACAATGGCATGGAAGCAAACATCGAAGTAACGTATCTGATGATAATCAACGTATTCAACTAACTGGAACCTGGCAAAGCACGATTATATATACCAGATCACAATAAATACAATATAGGATTAAGATAGGATAGTTTTGTACCAGTAGTGACCAAGTTGTAAATAATACGTCAAGGAGGCTCATGAATTCGCCAGTAAACAAGTTACTTGCCCTTGTAGAGAACTTACTACAATGGAAGTGAATCTGCACTGTTCACAAACAAGTTAACAGATGTAGAATGATGCATAAAATTGATATGCATAGCAATCGTGACTATAATATCAAAACGGCAGTATGACGTGGAAGGATACAGATACAATACACTAAACTATTGAGTAAGCTAAAGCTAGGTCGAGCGGGGTTACTATGAGGGTAACGGGGGTCATACCGTGTGTAAAGTGTCAGGGTCACATTTGCATCCATTACGATGTAAATATCATGCAACAAATAGATTTGCTAATCCATCTAACCTACGTATGGGCTTTTAAATGTATTGAATAATAAGAAATATGAGATTGTCTCTTTATCTCAACAAAACATTTCTTGCTTCTCTAAATGAGACTATTTAACCCCGGGTCTTTCTTTGATGATCTTCCTAAAGACTTTGATGCTGTGTCATGAGAAGATGACGGTCTCTGCTATTTATGGTCTCCCTACAAAATAACTAGTTCATAAGGAGATATTCGCTTTGAAGAAGAAGGACGTAGACCTTTTCCTTCTGCGGTAATTTTGGCAGACTCAGCCTACCCTTGCAAAAACTGTCGATGGTCCAAGACTTCGATTTAATAGTTTGTTCGTGGTACAAAATAAGAATATTGCCCAAAATAGCGAAAACATTGTGTACTTAAAAGCTTTTTTCGTCTGACACTCCTCAGAGTACTAACTTCGATTTAATATTGCACACATGAGAACGCGTTCGACCGTGGAGAGGACATTTGGAGTTCTCAAAAATAGGTTTTATGCCCTGAAAACCGGATTAAGAGTTCACAGAATGGAGACAGTTACCAAAGTTGTGAAGGCAACGATGGTGCTACACAACATGTGTATTGAAATTGGGGACGCGGGGGAAGATTTCACGAAGAAGGGGAAGGCTAGGCTAATGCAGCAGCAGTCTGTCATGGAGAACCAAACGGGGCACCTCGTGAAGACGGGGCAAATGAACAACATCGTAATGAGAGGGCAAACGATGCCAGGCGACAGCAACTCCTAGAGCAATTTGTACAGTAATATTTGGATGTGTTTGGGAAAGGAGACTGACATGCTCCTCCTGAAACTAATAATTTTTGTAATGTCTGCAGCCTATTCTGCTGGGGCTTCTCTAATTACGATTTTGCTCTAATGGGGGGAGGGGGGCTTGGAGCCGCTTTGTGCAAGTTCGCTACCGTGAGGCCCCAGACTCTCCAGTTTCGCACGCTCTTTGTGTTCTCCAACAGTGCTAAAGCGAAGGGGAAAGGTTGTCTCTACATGTTACCCCTTTTTTTGAGATAGAGAGCATTGACCAGAAAATTCTTTGACCCGATATGTAAAGTAATATTTTTTTCCAAACAAAATGAATTACTTAACGGTATACAGATACGATACATATACGATATACTTAACCCGCTGTGTTTATATTTTGTACTTTATAGATTTTTTTTTAGTCGTATTCTAGTTCTCTCTTCAACTTTTCTATAGACAACCTGAGCTTGTCCTGTTTCAGTTGCTCGGTAATTTTGGTAAAAAGTGTCCTCGATGTGATGGACATACCATTTTGGTTAAGTAGTGGAACTTGTTTAGGTAAGTAATAGTACAGATATTGCTTTTCGAGTAACAAAATTAATTATCTAAACATGAAGTTACATCGACACTCAAGGATTAAGCATGCCGAGTTCGACTTGCCGATAACATCGACAGCATTTGTGGCGAAAGTGTTAAAAACAATACTCGAATAATTGTGACTCTATAATCCCTGCGAAGACGTTCAGAAAAAGACCTGCCCAAGAAGCTAACTGATTGTTTAAGTCTTTAAGTTTGTGGGGTAAGGTTGTCATGTTGACCGGTGTGCCATATTAGGTAAGACTAGCCCCCTTTCTGTGCATAGCCTCGTTCTGGCGACTTGTTGGCGGGGAAAAATAACGCGCCCTAGATAGAAGAGTCGAGTTGTTGTAGGTGGAGTTGAGATAGGATGATGATTGTGTTAGACGTGTGATATAAGGGATTAATAGGGCTAATTGCAGTTGGATGAACGTTGTATTTTCTATTGTTGTATAATCTTCCTTAACAACCAGCTGTGTTTCTGTACTATTGCAAGATAAGTGACCATGTATCTGTTGTGCTCTTCACACAATGATTGCGACAATGAGACTATGTATATCCAAATTTCAAATCAGACACAAGATATTTGAAGTACAACAGGAACAGCTACATAGTTTTGTCGAGGAAAACGCATTTGAAAACCATGACACGTTGGAGGTAGTGTACTCTTAAGAGTGGATAGGAATTTTGAGATCATATGGAAACATCGAGGATAATTGTAGGTAATGGTAAATCACGCATTAAATACGAAACTGTAAGAAATTAACACATTTCTAGACGGTAGAACCTGAAAGTCCTTTGATGCCGAAATTCCTCGTCACAGGTTCCTTTGCAGCTCGTCAGCATTTGCGTAAATAAGTAAAAGTCAAGAGGTGTCGGCTGCACCTGGTCGCATTACGGTATAACGTATAGCCACTGCCAGCTTAGAAAATAAAGCTCATTGCTCTTGTTTGGTTGAGGTCGATGGCAAACCTACAATCTTAGGGCCGAGTAACTCGAATTACTAATAACTCCTTTACAGACATAGCTTGCAAGGGTTACCATACACGTACAGTGTGTGAGATTTTAATGATCCATTCAGAAGTCGCAAACTTGATGTATGACTAAGGTACCATTACTAAGGCTCGTTCTCAAAAAGCAACGGTTATTGTACAGAAATGATAAAGCACGATCTACTTTTACAATCCGAGATAAATATGGAAACTGGATTGAAATCTCTTCGGAATCTCTTCCCGAAAAATATACGGAGTTATTTTAATAAATCTTTTGGTTTAAAAAATTTGCCATCATCACGTCCAAGGGCGTTGTTTTTCAGTACAAAATATCTGTCGGACGCAAATTCGATACTTCATAAGCAATAAAACAATATATGGCACACATTGAATTATTTCTTCTGATGTGATATGTAACATCTACCAAAATACATTGGAAACATACAAGAATTTGCATTGACGTGAACCATACATAATGATGATTATGGAAAGAATAGATCTGTCGGACGCACGCGATAAATTTGTTGTTTTTCAAAATTTGTTAACTTTTGACACTTTCGACGTTTGCAAATGTCAATCGAAATACTTTTTATGGTAGAGAGAAATATTATAGGGTCTCTGTAAAATTACTTTTAAGTCACAATGTTTATAGAGGGTTCAAAACTTTCTGACAACTAAGGCACACAGTATCTCTCCGACTCACATGCCGGATGTAAAAAGATATTGAATCGAAAAAATCGATATTGAGCAAAACAACATTTGAAAATCTTATGATCTAATTTTCCATGGGTGCTTTTGGTTTCCAAGGTTAATATGGATGCCATTAAATTTGTCTTGATTATGGTTAGCTGAAAAGGAACGTGTGCGTCCGACAGATTTTTTGATAAAATCGGTGTCTCTTCCAGTAAATGTTGCAAGATGTTATAGTTCAGGAAAAGTGAGCAAAGGCACATATAGTGAAAGATCGTCGTCTTGCGGCAAAAAGAAGTTGTAATAAATTAGATTTCCTGTAATTATCCTGTATATGTAGGATTAGCCATTAACATTTGAAATAACATTAACGTCGATGCATACTTTCCTTTTTGAAATTTTATGTGTCGAAGAAATTTGAATAGTTGGTAGTTGATAGTAATGGTAGTAAGGTAATTGACTGAGTACTAATACGACTCGTGCAAGACTTTCTGAAATTCTAATTTTCGCCATTCGAAAACTTGGATAATGGGTTGAGACAAGAGAAGTTGACGTAGAAGAAAAAGGCTACACAACGACAAGGTAAGCAGATTACATTTCAAAACCATAACGAACAATTACTCGAATCAACAACTTTATTGCAAGTAAGGGCAACATTGTGTGACTTACTTTGGCGGCACATTAGAGGGCAGGCTCGAGGTGAATTGATGCTAAACAAGTATTCACAGAACTTTAACTTCTTGGATAGTCGCTTGAGAAACTTCACTGCGCGCTCCTTCCGTTCGTATCTCTGTAGGCTCTAGGAAACGAAAAGTTAAGTCAGTGAACAGCAATATTTATACCTTTTCTACTCATCAAATGAAAGATCATTGGTTATCATTTTGCAATGTTCACAGTTTCAATTATGACTCGACGCCACGTAAATGAAAAGTTAGCATTCTTTAAAAAAATCAAATGGTCTATCTTCTCTGATTACAACAACTAGATGACCTGAAAACCTTGGCTTCTATAGTGATGAGAACAATTCTGGTGGTGAAACGGGGGAACCAGCAACGTTTTATCATACGCTTTTGCATTTTAAAGAAGAATTTCGCTAGGATTGCTCTATGAACTGAAGAGAAAGACCCAGTATCGTTTCCTATCCTAACGTATTTGAACAGTTTATTAATGCCTATAAATGACTTTGATGACAGGTACTGCTCAATGACTAGACAGCATTCTTTGGCCACGTTCGCCATTCCACATATAAATTTTCTAGTACTGTTCACTAAAACAGTGGTGTCACAAATTTCGATTGACATACTATTTTAATACAGGCCGAAAACACGGAATTCCAAAATTGTTTCAGGAGTTTCTACTCCATGTATCCTACGAATGAAGGTATCGTTTGAAATTAGAAGCGTGTCTGTTTTAACTCAAAATGAGGAGCACTGGGGCGATAAAGGGTAGTGAAACATTTAAAAGTCTATTTAGTAGTGATAAAGTCTACTTGGCTGTTTAGGAATCAACTTAAGTTGGGGTTGACTTCCTACAAATATACTCTACAAAGGGCACAATAAAACATTTCATTTTCAAGTTGCTTACTAGACAAAAACTAAGTTACAGAGTATCATAGAGAAGAGAGAATATTAGTTTTGAAAAGAACACTAGAGAAATAGAAAATTTAATGGGCTTCGGATTGATGACGGGCCGGAGGGCAGTTCTCCCTTCGTCAAGTCACATGCCACTGAGAAGTTGGTCTCCAATTGCGTAGAGCTGGATGTCGATGTCCACCGGTAGATGATTGGGAGCTAATGTGGCGACTGCAGAAATAAAAGTATGTTAACATCGGAGGTCACCTAGCTCAGTTGGTAGAGCGTACGCCACGAAAGCGTGGGTCACGGGTTCGATTCCTGGTGGTGACATATTTTCTATTTCTCTAGTGTTCTTTTCAAAACTAAGTTCTAAAATTCGCATCTTCGGTATTTAAGGTTTTTAGTACCAATCATTCTATGAATGACTCCTATTCAAAGGCATCTCCTATTTAAGTGTGCCTCTTGTAAGGGGAGTCTCTTATTTCTCTTCTGCTTTTCCTGAAAGAAGTAAGGAAGGACCGCCATCTGGCCCGTCTATCTGTCCAAAGTCTCTTGAAAGCTAGAAAGCACCACAGTGAAGAGAAGAGAGGATTTGAAATGTCAGTATAGAAACGTCACTAGAGAAATAAAAATACGAAATGTTACTTAGAGAATAGAGTGGTAATCATACCGAATGAAGCTTCTGAAGAACGGCATTTTCTTCTTCCTTGGCAACAATCTTCTCATAGCCACCCTCTTCCTTCACTTCGCTAAAGTCAAACCATGCCTGTGAAGACAACGAGGCCGGAAAAGATAAGTCTCGTAGGAGACAATCAAATATCGAAGATCCAGTAAGTTGGAGAAATAGGTTGCTAAAACATTTTACATCATGTCCAAATCTTGTATGCCTTTGCTTAATGATATTTTGTCTCCACTTTTGGTAATGAACTTGCAATAATGTCAATCAAAGCTCGGTAAAACGACAGGTGTTAGTCTACCGTGTTCACGGAATAGCACAAAAATTCGCCTGGAATTACGTAATTCAGAAGTTAGATGATACATGCAGGTGTGGAGCATTGTTTGTTTAGAAAGAAAGCAATGTAGGTTAGTTTTAAAAATCAACCAATTATCTTAAGTCGTAAAAGCAATGATATACTTTACGGAGCCAAGATTGCAGACCACTGCCATGGAGAACCTACTTGTCTCTATATTCATAGTTTGGTCACCTAGGCTTGTCACTTTCATTTTTATTTTAATTTTTTAAAATTTATTTATTTATATCAACATTTATTCATTAAGGGAGGTGAAGAGCTAATGTAATTTGGATAAATTCAGTATATCGTTATTATTATTATCATTCTCTTATCTGAGAGCTCCTTTGTTAGTGTAAAATGCAACCCCAACATTAACATAGCTTAGTGTAAAACAGCTAACTACTAGCTGTTTTTTTGACTCACCGAGTGATAATTTGTATCTACAAACACAGCTAAAATTAAAACAGAATCTCTTTAAAAGAGGTCAATTACGCTTGATTGTAGGAATTTTGAGTCAGTCATTCATGTCTTAGCATGCCTCTCTTGATCATAAAGATTATCATTACTGCTACAATAATACATAAACAAGTATATGCTGGTAGATGTTACTGTGATTGCTATGAATCGCGCTTTGTTTAAAGAGTATTTCAGAATAGCAATCTGCTATATGTTGTTGTTGTTGTTGTTGTCAAATGACTACTATCTAATTTCATACGCAGGTGGAATGCACATCTTGCAAGCGCTTATTTCCATCTGCAAAGAGCAAAGGGTAAGGGGTCTTTTGCGCGTCCCGCCGCGGAGCGCACGGCGGCGTGGATGGCCTCCGCCGTGTCGCCGACGATCTCGATGCCCACGAGCTCCACACCGCGCGCGTGCAGCTCCCGCGCCAACCAGAGCCCGTTGCCGTCGGCCCGGCGCCCGGAGAGCAGCTCGTCACCGACGAGCACGATCGCGTAGCGGGGGTTCTCGGGAACGTCGCGTCTCGATCGCGCGGTCTCGCTCACTACACGGCGCTCCGGATGTGCACCACGTCGCCGTCGAGCACGACATAGTCCTTGGCCTCGAGCCGGATGCCGTTCCGCGCCTTGAGCTCGCGCATGCTGCCGGCGTCGAGTAGCTCCTCGTGGCGGAACACCTCGGCGCGTACGAACCCCCGCGCGAGGTCCGTGTGGATCTTGCCGGCCGCGATGACGGCCGTGTCGCCGGCCTGGATGGTCCAGGCGCGCACCTCGTCCTCGCCGACGGTGAAGAACGAGCGCAGACCGACGGCCTCGTAGACGTCGCGCACGAAGCGATCGGCCGCGGGCGCTTCGATGCCGAACTCCTCCATGAACTCGGGGCGGTCCTCCGGGTCCATGGCGTTCAGCTCGGCGTCGATCTGCGCGTCCATGGCGGTGACGCCGCGAATGGCGATGGGCAGACCGTCCGTGATGTCCGCCGGGGCGTCGTTCGGCCCGTTGACCAGCACCATGACCGGCTTGCGCGTGAAGAACTGGAAGCCGCGGATGCGCTTCTCGTTCTGCGCATCGAGCTCGAGGTCGTCGAGGTTGCGCCCCGCCTCGAAGCGCTCGAGGCACTGCTCGAGGACCGCGAGCCCGAGGGCGTCCTCCGCCGCGGTCTTCGTCTTCTTGTTGACGCTGTCGCGCAGCTTCTCGGCGCGCTTCTCGGCGATGACGTAGTCGCTCGTCATCATCTCGTCGGCGAGGCGCTGCACGTCGGCGCGCGCATCGGGTTCGGGACGCTCGTAGGGGTACTGGTCGCTGCGGAAGTCGCGCACGACGAGCACGTAGGCATCGGCTTCGC
This sequence comes from Alatinidae sp. Z8VKAUB7J3, assembly GCA_010016025.2. Classification (NCBI taxonomy): domain Eukaryota; kingdom Metazoa; phylum Cnidaria; class Cubozoa; order Carybdeida; family Alatinidae; species Alatinidae sp. Z8VKAUB7J3. The sequence goes on from JAAAKM020073195.1 coordinate 147,306,327, forward strand.
GCAGCGCATATATCCTTGGAAGCAAAACAAAATATATTAAACAGATCAGGCCTAAATCGACATTTTTATGCACTGATTGTAATAACTTGAAGTTTGGTTCATTGAGCTTATTGCATGAAGGACGTATGAGTCATTTGTGACCAAGGTAGTCGTACAAAGCCCGAAAGGCAACTTCTACTTAAGCGCCAAAAGTCTGAGTGTTAGCTAACTGCATTAGTCATAATTAGGGACATCATTGGCACTATTTCGTAAATATACTAGGCGTAGTTATTAGAGCGCATCGCCAAAATCTCTCATTGCCACTTTCAATATTTGTGATCACTAGTCTTTGATATCATTTTCGAAGCTCTGCATTGCGTAATAGATATTTACACATGAGTATCAGAGGGAGTGATATGCGCTTTTTAAAGTTACTCAGCTATCATTGAAAAAGGTATGATCACACCATCTCTAGACCTCCCAAATTTAATCTTCGATGCAATGCCATACAGTAATAAACGAGACCACAGCCATCACTGGTCTAACTTTAGTGCTTCTTAACTGCAAGGTTCTGAGAAGATTGCACTTAAAAAAGGAATAAATAAATAAGTTCCCTTTGAATAGTTAAGAGTATGTTCCATTTAAAATTGTGAAATTTTGATTATCCAATTTTCTGTCAACTCACTCATGTACTAATACGTGTTCCTTTGAACTTCATTGTTTGTATTTTTGCTATTTACTGATACTTGAAAACACCAGAAGATGGTGCCGCGTTAGAGGCTGCTATTACGTTATTAGATAGCTTCATTAGATTTATGGAATTGGGCGCATTCAGCGTTACAGTGCCCCTTGGACTTTTAGGGGTTTTGCCAAAAAACCAAAACAACATAAATAAATCCCGCAAAAAAAAAAACCAAAGAAAAATTAAAGAATAAATAGACCTTGTTTTAACCTCACACTTAACCATAACAAGGCAGAAGTACGCATTGTTTACAGTAACTCTCAGTCTGATATCAAATAAAACTCACCACCAATCAGCAGCATCAGGAAGCAAAAAATGTTATCGCGTAGAAAGTAAATCTCCCGATTATAAGTATAATTTGTGACAGGCTCTAGAAAGTAATTATGTCCTTCTACTTTCTTTGGTTTTGTTGTTGCTGTTGTGTTGCTAAATATACTAATTAATCAATCAAATCCTACTGTCTCATGTACCATGTCAGGAGAAAACAGCAAGGAATGTTATTGCATCATAAAGATTATCAATAAAGGCTTTGAGTTATTGTTATTTTTCTGAGAATGCCCTGTTGCACTTCCACGATAATGGTTTTTTGACCAAACACATTCCATGATAATCTCACCCATAGTACAGAAGTGACATTTACTCACGAGTAGCGAGACAGATTAAAGTTAAGAAACTCAGTTACTAATGAAGAAAGAATAAGGAGTCGCTTGGGCAGATAAACGGCTGAGCAGAATGGACAACGGTCAATCAAGTGCTTTACTAAAGCATATCTCATTTCATTTCGCATTTTATTGTCTACTTCATAACAAGTGTAGGACAGCGTAATATAGGCATATGCTAGAACTCTAGGTAAGCAGCGAATTAATGAGAGAAATGAATAAGATCTATGTGAATATAACCTTTGCCGCTTTTATATGTGTTGACCAATGATGATAATGATAACAGTGCTGCTCATGACGATAATGTTTATGAGGGTGATTATAATGATGATGATGATAATGACGATGCTGATAATGAAGATGATAATGATGATGATGATGATGATGATGATGACGATGGCAATACTGATCCTGATGGTGCTGATAATGATGATGATGATGCTGATGATGCTGATGATGCTGATGATGCTGATGATGCTGCTGCTGCTGCTGATGGTGATGATTATGATTATGATGATGATGATGATGATGATAATGATGATTATGATGATGACGATGTTAACAATAATGATGATGATGCTGATGATGATGCTGATGATGATGATGATGCTGCTGCTGCTGCTGATGATGATGATTATGATGATGATAATGATGATGATGATGATGATGATGATAATGATGGGGGAAAAAGCTCTATATCCCATTCTTTTAAGGACATTATAAAACATTTTGGGGTCACGTTCTCCGACTGCATCCACATTCTCCTCCACAGAACTAACCTGGAATGCAAGCTTCCCCTATAGCTGTCTGCATCGACATATTAAAAATTAGTCGGAGTATCTGATATATTCTTCTTTTTTTTCTTCGTTGATTAGTATACAGTGTTGAGGTGTTGAGGTATTGCAGTGGCTCGAGCAACTTTCTCTTAACTAAGGAATCGCTGATGCAGCTGCTGCAGAAAGTAGTCTATAAATGGGATAAACACAGAATGTTTTTAATACATTTCAGGATTCTTTTACGCTGTTGCGTAATTATTCCTATACGTTTGTTTTGGAGCTCATCTGGGCATTCTAATGCTAATTTCGTAATCTTGACACAGTTCAGTCCTCTGAGTAAAAAGTCGATGAAACGTAGCTTTACTCCTCGCTCTCGTGTCTCTAACGTTGTTCTTAAGATCGTGTTTGAGAAAGTATAAGAAATATCTATAGTTTCTGATTGCAAAGATGTCGATAAATTGTTTGAAAGGCTAAAAACTTTACTGACAGTAACTATAGCTGCAGCAAAACTGCGTCACAATAGCAGATGGCAAAGAATAAGCTTTGCTTTAAGATTCAGAAGCTGAATCAGGATATTGTTGATTTTCCATTCATAGCCTTACAGGTAATAATGAACATCTGTTTAAACAAGATGATTCCTTGTCCTTTAACCTTGCCCTTTTGAGTATTTTAAATTGCTTCCCATTTTAACCAAGGTATGTATGACGTATTCATCAAACAAACCTCCAACGGATTTTTCAAAATTTCAAATCCTTCGAATAGAGAAAACTATCAACTATAGAGAGCAAATCTTGTGGTAATTTCCATTCAAATGGTAATATTGAATCGAAAGTCTAAGGAGAAGAATTCTATCCAGACCAATTGTCATTTTAGTCAAAGATTCTGATTTTGATCGGTCCTGTAGAGGTACCTCTTGCGACTAAACTCATTTTATCGGAGATCTCCTACAATCTTGGACATAAATTAATGTAAACTGGCCTCACCCCCGTTCCAACTGACTATGGGTTTTGAAAAATCCTCATTTCGGTGACCTACATGTCATACCTCCCTGTTGATAGGAGGTAAGGGACAGATAGCGTGTACTACCCCAAATGGCAGCCTCTTTCCTTTACTAAGTGTCTTCCATGATTCCGGTCATTTTCATTGAGATTTAGGAAATGTTTACATTATTTTTGTCAACTAGCTCAGTCAGTAAAGGGTACGCAGCGGAAGCGTTGGTCACGGGTTCGATCCCCGATGCTGACATATTTTCTATTTCTCTAGTGTTCTTTTTTGAAACTCCCTGTACTATATTTCCTAGTACGATAGAACTATCTAATGTAGAGCAAGGGTATGTGACACTTAGGTCGTTGTTTTTGATGTTGGGGCGTCGATGTCTACCTTGTTACGATTTTAGTCCTCCTCAGAGTGTCGTCAACGACTCCATACTTTTTGCGATTGCATATGGTGCTGTCATTGGGAACCCTTCAGATTTTTTAACATTTCCTCTTTTAAGCAAAATATTTTGACCCTAATTTGTCTTTCTGATTCATGATGTAACTATTTTTGATGTGGGCATATTAAAGTGTGAAAATTTCAAGTTAATTCAAGCCACGTAGTTAAGGTGTAGATGCTCATATTAGCATATTGTGCAGACATGAGAAAATTATATGCAAACCCATCCGTTATCGAATATAAACATCATTATAGACGATTCCTTCTTCAGCTCAATACAGATCAAGATTACAAGACGGATGATAGGGAAAACATTACGAAGGTTGCGCCTACTAATGCGTCTAGTCGTGTCATGATCATCTGATTTTCCAGTGAGAGGCTAATTACATGAAATGGAGGCTCTTAAGATCTAGGACCAAACGATTAAGGTGCAAGGTCGTAAAGAAATACCGTTCTATACGGTGTATCAATGTAGGGGTGGTTGAGCAAAAGGATGCCTCGATTGACAAAGCGACTTTCCCTTGCGAGAAATCATGAAGGCAGCTACAGAGAGGATGTCTCGTAACCCTTCAATAACCTTAAGATAGGAGTTTTTCCCACCTTCTAAACAGTTACAGGGACTATGGAATCAACAAAACAACACGCAAATCTTATATGGGTTTAATTTATTACACAGTCATGTGCGCAGAAATTCATTATATTGATAGAAAGCTCATTTCTTAGAGAAGGAAAATTCTTGGACTATGCAAATTATGCGAGCATGTAGAGAAAATAGTAAACATTTGAAGATTTCGAGATGAAAAGTCAAGTTGTTTCCCAGGATTGAACCAACCTCCCCCCCCCCAACAAAAAAACCCAAAACATAAAAATTGCACGTTATTTGTATCTTCGACCGACCAATTACATTGTGTTTCCCCAACTTAATTTGCTATTTTTCCCACCCCCAAGACTGACTCAAAAGCCTCATATTCCACCAAAAACTTAAATATAATAATTAAAACACTTTTTTTTTCTTTTTTCGTATAAGACCAATAACTCATCATCTCGACTCTGACAACAGAAACTGGATATTTCTTCAGGAAGATATTAGAGCTTTTTTTTGCAAAACCAGTACTGCTGCACTAAAGCAAAAGATGAAGAGAGTCAACACTGAAACAAATAGTTCACAAACATTTTATAGTGAATGGGGATTTCTTATAACTGGGTGCTTAGTCACTATACGAACTCAAAACTATTTAGGCCAATACTGACATCCCTGGATTGGAGTACAAAGTTTAGTGGACATATTAAAACAGAGAGATAAAAAGCGGAGAAGCAGGACAGACAGAAATAAAAATATAACTTACAATTGGTGATTTGTTTCTTCGGGCAATTACACTGATTGTAGTATCCCCTTCTTCATTATCAGAGCTCGATTCTCCTTCGTTCTCGACTCCAGCTCCGCGTCCTTCTGATGCCTGAAATCCATAAATATTAGAAATAGGTAAAATAATCTGTCCAGTTGTCCCTTCAAAAATTCAAAACAAAAATTTCTGCAGGATCAATTTCAGAGTGATGTTAATGTAACAACTGTGATTTGAGTTGATGAAAAAATTACCGGAGTTTCGAAACCTGTAATCTTGTATCTCTTTAGGCTTAAACCTCGTCCATTCGAATCGACCCAAGTTCCTATAAATTTACGAGCAGTCAAAGTAGATCAGTCGCATCAATGTATGACAATGGACCGCCTTTTTTGGCGGCTATGTCTTACGCAAATTCATCACACGTGACCTATAAGCATTTGACGCTTGACGCTCTGTGACGCACTGCTCGATGACGCCTCTAGTGTGAATTCCGCTTTCTTCGGTTGTGCTCAGGGACCATGTCAAGCAAACCAGCGGTTTCAGCTACAAGTGCTCTTTCATCATTTTCAATTTGCTTGTTAATTCAAAATACAAAGGCTATGATGCAGGGAAAAAGACTCATGAATGATTTACACCGAGCCCAGATTATCTTGTGAAAGTAACACCAAATTAGTAAACTTTCCCTCCTCATACATTTTCTGCTAATAACATTATACTTTATCATATTAGTGGCTCTTGGATTTCCGCCTTACCATTCTTTAAAATATCTGTCGACATGGTTCTAAAAAAGCTTACGTTTCTTGTACGATTGTTAAGTTACAAGAACGTGTGCCGCAAAGACGAAAATCAGAAATAAAATATATTGAAGTGGAGTTATCAAAATTAAGTACTTGGAATAAGCTTATAACGTGCCTAAATATTTTCCTTGTATAACTAATACGCGAAATTTGACGTCAAGACCAGCATGTTTTTAAGAGACAGTATGTTAAAGGTATATAATTTCTACTTTCAAAGCTTTGGCAGATGTCGTACTCAGTTGCTTGTAAATAAAATCATCCAAACAAATGAAACCTGACGATTAACGCCGTCGTTTTGTTTATTACCATTAATTGATCATTTGGTCTATTTACATTTGACACGTTTTTTCTTAAGAGCACGTGATTTCTATTCGACTGGTTTTCTCCAGAAAAAAGGGGGAAACGTGGAAAGCACTTGACGAATGGGTTTGACGGAGCTTTATATATAATTATATATGATTCTCAAAGGGTGGAGCATTACCGCAATAGCTTGCAATTTAACGGTGCTGACCGGATTGGAACCCACGACCTCATGATTACTAAACCAATGCCTCGAGTACAGTACTTCTGTCGACGACTTTTAAGTGTTAGCATTTGTGTCAGTTGCCATTACTTTTTAAAATCAATGTATAATAATAGGTTATTTACGTTTGATTGTTTTACAAGATTCACATCAAACGTATTAAGAGCGTAAATTAAACGTGGGTCGAATGCAGACCTAGGTCCCACAATATGGGGAAGGACCAAAACGTTTGGTCTCAATGGCCTCTTGCGAAGGCTTCAATTTCTATATCTTGGGTAAGCCGTAGTATATTCGTGTAACAAAGTAAACAAAAGTATTAAGGCCGTACGATACACCATCATTATCATCATTCTCCTTCTTTCATACGAGGGTTGAATGCACAAGGGTTTCAGGTTGATCTTTCAGATGCGGCTGTCAACTCATCATATTTCAGGACAGTTAAACCGATCATTTCATACAACCATGCCTGATGATCTGTTTTGATGGTTATTGACTTTAAAATAATGGTGTAGCGTATTATACTAGAACCTGTTGGTTCCATTCTATCGCCCTTTATATTTGCATTTTTTTAGGGCTGGAAGTCAATGCAAAAGATTCCAAAAATATTACTCCACTGCATTTGAGTGCTTGTTTCGGCCATAGTAAGGCTGTTGAATCACTAATATCAAATGGCGCTGATGTCTATGCTGCAGACGATGAAGGAAATAACCCTCTTCATTTGGCAGCACAAGGTGGGAAAGAGGAGGTCATTCTTATTTTGGTAAAAGCCGGTAAGCATGAAATATACATATTTATTAGCACATGTTAGTTGATGTTTTCAACGTTCGTTCCTTTTAGAGACTAAAATATGAATATGAAAATAAATCTAATACTAAAGAGAATTACAAGAAGTTTTGCAATCATTTTTGTCTCAATATTTCGTATCTTCACTAAGATACATATTGTTTCAAGAAAAACTACGAAAGTACATTTATACTTTTCATCATTACATTTATAGTTTACACCAATACCTTTTCATCAGTGAATAGCAGCCAAAACGAAAAACCGTTTGCATACATGCAGTGGAAATTCAACAGACCTCGATGTCTTAGTCCGAGTCATTGTCAATACGTAAATGTTCCGAAGCACGCATTTCACGTTCCGTTTCTGTGGTCACAAATGGATTTCCAAGAACAGGCTCGTTCAGAGTGCCGAGTATCTCCTTGAGGCGTTGCACACCTTTTTCGCACGATTGATTTTCCTTATAACAATGTATTTTGTCATCATCAGAGCCGTCAACGTGTAAAGTGAATGACTCAACAATGATTTTCGTGGAGAGAGCGTCCCAAAAAGACAAAATTCATATCTGCAGTTTTCATATAGATGTAGGAGGGGTCTGTAATTAATTGAAGGCACTAAGAAAAGGGGTCTTTACTTAGAGGAGATCTATAATTAGAAGGGGTCTATAATTACTTGACATGATGTGAAAAAGGAGTCTATAATTGGAGGGGGTCTATAATTAGAGGGGATCTATAATTAGAGGAAATACGGTAAGTGTTTTAAGGAATAAATCTCACGCCCATAACTCTCTCGCCCTATTCTGTGACTGATTGTGGTAACATTAAGGCCATACTCAGTAAGGCATTGCATGCTGGATACCACACGTTGCCAGTTTACCCTCGGGACGTAGTGAAACTTTAGAGGTGGTACATGACTTAACCACTAGGTTGCTCCATTTCCCACTTAATGATAACTTTCTTTGGAAATGTGGTAGTGATATATAGATTTTCCCCGGGATGATATTGTTCTATCTCATCACATTATTCTCTCCAGAAAGTATTTTTGGTATGATAGTTTTGGTCCTGATTCGCTACTTACAATGTAACACTCGTTTACAACCTTCCTTTCTGTTGCTGTAATACCATCAACTGTTTCATAATATTATGTAATTTTATTAAGTATCTCGGCTGTATGTAACCCACATTCAGCTGGTTCGGGGGTGGGCGGGGGGGCGGGGGGGGGGGGGGGGGGGCGGGGGGGGGAATGTTCTCCTTATTTTCACAAATATAAACATATTCATACGATAATTATATTTTAGTGCTAATAAAATCATTGAAGCCTTCCTGACCAGTCTTACAACAGACCCTGTCTGTAGCAGGGCAGCTTTAAACGCTATTGAGAGATTCCGCTTCATTGCTTTGCGTCAGGCATCGATTTATATCAGTTCACATAATACGACCAGAAGCCGCAAAGTGTTATTATCGTTTGGGGGTGGGTGCGGTCTAGGGGCAAAGGTGATCCATGGAGGATCACATAAAAGTACCTCAAAAGAAAAAGTTTACGTGGCAAACATTGTACAAATTCCCTAGGGGTTCCCAGGGCGTGCCAGCACCAATATGAGCACTGAAAAATGTCTCTATCTTGACAGTTTACAATTTGGATAGACGAAGAACCATATGGATCTGTTATTAAATAGTTCCCTTGTGGTACAAAACAAGAATATTGCACGAAATAGCGAAAACATTGTGGACTGAAAAGCTTTTTTCGTCTGACACTTCTCAGAGTACTAACGTCAGAATAACCGAAATAAAATGTGTGAAAGAGTATACCCAACTGTATTTTGAAGAAGCCAATCAGAAATTGGACAGACTGGATGGCTGTTTTTGGACCAATCAGGGTCCATTACAACAAGATTAATTGAATAGGCCTGGCGAGAAAACGAATTCATTCTGTCTGTATAGCAAAGGTTCTCTTGCTTTTATGTGGACTGGACTCCAGAACGGCCGAATGAAATGCAGACCTGGCATTTCCTATGATACGGATCTGTTATTCAAGGGTAAATTATGGATCTCTGTTAAACGTATGCAGACAGGATGTTAGGAAACGCCAGGTAAATGGGATGAAGAGAAGGGCATGGAATGAGTGATAAAATTGAAAGTATGCAGAAGACAAAGATTTGACTCACGACATCGAAGAAACAGCGACGTGCTTGCTTTCAAATAACAAGAGCGAAAAGATTAAGAAACAGGTTACAAGTCGGACAACCCCTGCATCATTTTCACCTTTTTTTAATTACCTGAGCAACCTGCAGGCTATTATTGCATGATTTCCATTTATCTCAAAGTTGCCCGTGTACGACTGAGTGTGCTGCTACTATGGTCGCCAGGCGAAATACTTCTCAAAAATCTCAGTGCTGCTTTGAGCAAAATTGTAACTAAATTCTGATGTTGTGGGAGCAATACCAGTTTTCCTCTCACTTCCTTTTAAATGGCTCACAGCTCAAATGTAAAAGGTGCATCTTCCCTTTATCAAAAGGATCCCATAGTTACAAATATATAATCTAGAAATTCTCCAGCAATTTCATCGCAGTTTGAAGCAGTTTGATTATCAACTTTCTTACTCAAATATTCTTTTGTTTACATTTTCTACTTTTTTCATTTTTGCCTATTCAAGGCGCTGTAAATCGGTATTGTTAACAGTTTTATCACATTTAATTTTTTACTTTTGAACTCTGCTTCAGATTTACTTTCAGGACATGTATGGTCTGCTACACTTTTGAGGAAGATGGATATTTTGATATGAAAATTCTGAAGTACTGAAAAATTGTTGACTTGAATCCATTTTCAACGCTCCCTTAATATTTTAAAACATTTTATATTACCTTGATGACAGATATACATGATAGTGCTCTACAAGTACAAAAACGTAAGAGATTGTTGGAATGCTGATAGTAGTGATTTTGATACTCAGAAGCTTACACTTTCAGTAATTTTTTTTAAAAAAGCCCCAGAATTGAAATTTTTCAGTTGGTTTATTTCGCAGAATTCTTAAGCAACCCAAAATATGCAACTTGTTTTCCATACAAATCATGGAGTACTTTCAACCTAACAAGAAGAAAGAAGTTGTGCTGAATAAGAAGTTTAGTTTTAGGCTCTAAAATCCTAAGTTTACCAAAAGTTTTAATTTTATCGCTAATGGCAAACCTTTGAAGAAAACATCTTAGGACCGTCAGGATAACCTTGTTGAAAAATATGTTGCGGCCAACACGAAGGTATTATTACGAATGTCTTATTTATCGTGAAAAAGTTTATTTATCTTTGCTCTCCAGTAGTCATTTTCCGACCTATTCTGTTTGTATGCTTCCTTATTTCGATATATTGTGTCCAAAAGAGATGGTATCCATACATTTGATCCATGTGCAAGAAATTGGCGCCTCTTTTGGTTGCTCGGATTAAAATCGCCCTCTCTGTTTACTCAATCAATTTCAATACGGCCATTTATCATTCTGGTAACTACGGTTCAGGTAAAGTCGGCGTACTATCTAGGGGCGTTATTGGACGGCTTATTATTGGTTGTACAACAAATCTTAGTTTAGAGTAGTTTTTGTGGAAGTAATAGGGGTGCTTGTAACAACCACACTGTACTCCTTAAAACACGTTGTATTGTTAGCATAAAGGCTATTTTAACTCCTGCATGTTCTCTTTTTTTGCTAGATGACTGGCTAAAAGCTTTGTCTTCGAAACCAAAATCCAAAAAAAAGAAGACTGTCAGTGATACGAAAGTCAGTAGTGATCCGATTGACAACATGAATGTGTTTGCTGCAGCAGGATTAAATGTCGGAAAGCAGTTTTTATGGGCAAGATCAGGTAAGGCGGCAGCACTGTTCCTATATGGTTGTGTTCAGATCATTTATTTGCCAACTTAACATTCATAAAGAATAGGCATAGGAGTCTACTAATTGCGAAACAGTTTACAACACCCCACCACTAAGTGATGACTCTTCGTTTTTAGTAGAAAAAAGAGCATTTGCGTTAGTTGTGCATTATTGTTTCCGGGCGCCTAAGGGATTATGTGGGTAGTTGACTGTGATTCTGTCAAGTTCTAACAGATAGTCATGTCATGAAAGTAGGAATTCAACTGCCTGTGTTACTGTTAGTCAGTTCTTAATTCCATGCCTAATATCATGTGTGACGTTTATGGTGGTATGTAAACAGGTAGTTATTTACATCGTTGTATTTTGATGCCTGTAGATACGGCGAATCCTCTAAAAAGTAATCGTGTGGGGAAAAGCAACAGCACTCATCAATACCCGTTTCCCAATATCCTGGTTCACCGTTTTCTTTCATAACGGCTACGGGTGGGGTTTTTTCCGAATTAAGAGCAGATAACTAATTGATGGTAAGAAAAATCAGGGTAACGTTTTCCATTTATCTTTTGTGTAAATCCTCCGCATTTAGTTTATTGTTGAAAATGTGTGACACTTGCTCTAAATTGTATCTCATACATTGTATCAAGGATTCTTGCTGGAGGGTTTAGTCTTTATCTCAACAAACTATTAGTGCCACCAGATATTTGGCTGGTTTACGTATATTAATTAAGTTAATTCGTCCGTCACTACTGAATAAAATAGTTATCGTATTTGTCATAGCATTTAACATTCATATGTCCGTTTCGAAATTCTTTGTACGTTAGCGTAAATGAATTCTCTTAGGTTGTTTTTCGTGGAGTTTTTCGTGGAGCACTTAAGCTTGACTCTCCGAATTTACTTATTTAATTTTATGAAATTATTCATTTTTGTTATACATGGCTTGTACAGGGCTTATTTTTTTCTCTCTAGAGCACGACCCTTCGTTTACTGGCAGTCGTGTACCTGGAACATGGAAACAAAGAGGATTTAAACTTAGCACTAGAAACAGTAGGTGGGGCTGGTCTTCTAAAAATATATATCTTCTTCTATTTAAAGGGATGTTCATAAGAGCACCGAGTCTACCCCAAAATGAACGTCGTTTGCACGATTTTCGTTACCTTTATTGTCATGGTTTTCCCTTTCTCATTACATGACTGTGTAAGTTAACATTTCATTGCAAAGAAATAGAAACGGAAATACAGATGTAGAAATGTGAAAACTAACATTATTTGTGACTATATATCGGCAAGAAGAACGTTATTTAAAAAGGCTACCGCCTGGCATTGAAAATTTTGGAGGATACATAAACCAAATGATAGCGAACGAGATTAAATGAGATGGGACATTTTGATAGAAATACTGAACTTGCAAACTAACTTATATTGTGTAAATTCGCTATGCAAATTTGCTTAAGTTTCTTATCAGCCCCCCCCCCTCCAATTTTGCCGCACCAGCTTCGTCTGTGGTACATTCACTGATCTGAGAAAAGTAGTTTTTTTCAGATCAGTGGGTACACTCTACAGTTTTGTAGGACTGACTGCAGTACTCCTCTGTTTTATAATATATTTGTGAACGTGAAGCACAAAGGTTTCGTTTCTGATGAATTTTCTACTTTATGCTCGTCATTTTATATTTTCTTGTGTTGGTTTGAAATTTCGCGTCATCTTCTTACTTGCGTGCCAAGAATGCCCAGCTCGGCTGAAGACTTCTGTGTTCCCATCCGGCCCAACTAAGCTTTTAATCGGATCGCCCTTGTTGTACAGGATTACTTGGGAGTCGTTTCCTCCTGACTGTTAACTACTACATGAACACTCTCTTCGTGGTGAAAGTACGGTACTTTTATCCAGTTATACTAGGGAATCTAAAATATCAAATGCCATCGTCTAAATCACTACGATCGACCAGGAAACGTTCATTCAACACAAGCTGTCACACACTCCTGTGCCCAGCGACTTGGAGCATAGTGACATGCCCCCTTGACTTACAAATGAAAGTTAAATTGTTGGCAAATGGTAAAAAGTCGTGAGACAAACAGTTCTTGTTTGCTTTACCTCGCTGAAAGAGTATTCAAACAAAGCTCGTCGATACTTTGCAGAGACGTTGATATTGATGTTGCTGAAGCGGAAAGAGTCCTTTGAAGTTGACAGGCTCGTTACAGCATGTCCCCTGTGTTCCACTGCTTTGATGCTGACATAAGCTATTGCACAATGCTGATCTGTCTTTTGACGAGAAATGTTTGGTGTTTCGCAGTATTCAAGTCCGTAGGCTACAAGTCCAATGTTGAGATTTTCATAAGCCTATCGCATTTCTTGAGACAGTTGAGAACTGCAATTTTACCATTGATCACCTGTAATTGAGCAAGAAGGCCTTCAAAGCCAGGGGCCTTTGGAACATGTCCCTTTCACTTTTTAAACCTCATATACCAATACCAGTCATCAGGCACCAGCAGCTGTAGCAGAAACGTCTTTGTCAGTGATATTATTGTCTTCAAACTGTATATATTATATTCTTCTTCATTCATCATCATCTATCATTAACATATACATCATCATCATCATCATAATTTTTATAATCATCATCATAACTATTATTTTCAAAATAATCATCATCATCATCATCCTCATCCCCACTTCTTGTTCCTTTCTTCTTCATAATCTTGATCATCATTATCATCATTGTCTATATCATGATGATGATAATTTTCATTATGATCATCAGAATCATTTTCATGAGAAGCATCATCATCATCATCAGCAGCAGCAGCAGCATCATCACTTGCTCTTCCTTTTCTTCTTCCTCATCTTCATCATCATCATGATCATCTTATTCTTCATCTTTATATATCATTATCTTCATGATCATCATGATCATCATCATCATCAACATCACCATAATCATGATCATAATTGTTTTCATTGTTTAATTCCCCCTCATCATTAATCATCATCATCAGTTTGCGTTTTCAGTAAGATGATGTATTCTAATGTTGAAGCTGGTTCAATGTTTTGTTTCAGAAGGATTATATGATATTTTATATATGTAACAATGACTTATAAATGGCAGTGATGCTTTTGCATGCTTTCTCAAGCACTGGACACCACTATCATGATGTAATATATAGCTATTCATGAATCAATTTGAAATGATTTTAAAAGCAAAAAACTAAGTGAAAGGAAGAATTTTCTATCCAGTGACTTGGGAACCTTCAAACATATCAAAATAACAGGTACCTGTTAAAATTGATTCAATGTGAGTGTTATTCAACCACACTGGATACATGGAATGAAACACTTGCAGTGCTAGACCATTCAATCTATAGTACCAGGGTACCACCCTAGCCCCTGTCAAGGGGAGTGCAAGGTGTAAAAGTGCAAAAAGAGGAAAGAGTATATATTTTCATGAAGTATAAAGGCTACAGCTACGTGATGTGGGGTATGACAAAGAATAAGACACAAATCATTTGGTTCGTATTGTTAGTATTCTTTTTTTTGGGGGGGGGGGGGGGTAGTATAGAATGGACTAGCCCCAACAGAAACATTAAGAAGACAATTTCCCTTTAAAAGTGGTGAGGTAATTAAATATGTATGCATGTGGGCATCATAGTCACATTTTCCCTGTGGTACTGACACTATACGATGTATCATCAGAACATAAAGGTTATTTATTGTCACTGAACTATAAATAAAAAGTCTGGAAGGATAACTCTATTGTTCTGCATGCGTAACCAAAAATTGCCGTCGCTTTGCACGTATAAACACGAAATGGCAGGAAATGTAAACACAAAGCCTACATCAGTTTTAGTTGTACAATAAAGCAGAATAAGGAGGCGCAATATATGAACGGTGACAGATAATCAACAAAACGAAATGAAGAGCCGATTAGCCTTTAAAGATATATTTTCGTAACAACTTTGTTTGAATTACAGCAACATAGGTGTGAGATACTAACGGTGTGTGACCTGGTGACCCTCTTGCCACACAACCATAATCCCGGTTCATCTTTCATTTCCATTTTAGTTAAAATATTTCAGTTAACTTTGCGTATTCCATTCAAAATGGTTATTGGATAAGGATTGTCAAATACCTAAGTTGCCTTCCATCTCCAACTACCTCAACCAAAATGCTAGTTGAGACGAATTCTGCTTCTGAGTACCGGTACCTGCTTGAATTATCTTCTCCAGGGTTTGGCTTGAGAAACATTTAGATCTTCCATCAAAGTATTTGCGTCAGCCTCTAAATGTTACTAAATGCCACAGAAAATTTGTTTACCAAGGTACAGGAAGTTTGCAAATAATTGCCCTCACCCCTAGTTTCGACACCCTACCCTTTAATAAATAGCAGGGAACTCTAGAGGGTGAATTTTGCTAAGCACTTTGCGAGCCATTAATTTATGATGCATATTTTCTGCTCGAGGCACTTGCTTTTTGACTGGGTTTAAAAATTTTTATATAACTCAGAACAGACAAATTCGGCCTCAATAATCTTTGATCAGAATATAATTGATGCAATGTACAGATGTAAAGGATATGCAGTACTTGGGTGGGGGGGAGGACTTGGGGAGTTAATAGGGATAAAGCCCTCCTTGCTCGTTAAAAAAATGCCTTGGAACACAGGTATCCCCAGTTGGGAGGCACTTAAAACCCTAGAACCCAATTCTGGTTTACTTTCTTCCCTGTTCAGAATTTACACATGCCCCATTATCTCTATGTACTGTAAAGATTATATATAACCTTTATATTAATGCAAGTGTTTTTAAAATTTCAGCTCTCTTGATTACTGCTGGCAATGCATGTGAATGACTGGATCACTTAACTTGAATAGTACCAGTAATTGATAATTATTGCTGGTTAATTGATAGTTTTTAAATCAAACTATATAAGATTAACTCAAATCTAAATAACTGTAATTGTGAAATGTTCTATTTCTTAATTATAGTTTAAATGTTTGATCTGAAAACAGTTTGACAGATTCTGCCTTTTGAGTCCATTTCCTTTCCAGGATATTACCGCAATAACTGCATAAGAGAATCATGATTCAATAGATCAACTTCATACTGCATCATATACATATGTATATATTTATAAGTACTCAGCACCCATAGCAGTTATTATATTTATTATGAGTGGAGCTTTACCACAATGGCTTGCTTCTTTCACTAAGGCAGCTAAGGAGATTCCAACCCACGACCCATTGGTTTGAAAACCTAAACCTCAATCCATTTTACTACTATCTAGTTCAATAATTAAGGTGAGATACTTGCTATGTGTCTGCTGAGTACTTATTTATCTTTTTGTCCATTGATAACTTTGATTGTATTTACTTTAGCTAAGAAACCCATGGCCATATATTTTGGGAACTTGTAAGCATTTAAATTTGCAAACCTTTGTTTGACTGGCACAAACTTTGGTCAAAGATGGTCAGTGGTTGATAGAAAAAAATGGGTGATCATTTATCCTGTTTGTTCTCTAACCTTTTGACCCTCTTTGAACCTCTCAGATACATATCAAGTTCCTAGCATCCACCAAAAGCGGAAATTGAGGGTGAAATGGGTGATACCCATGTTGGCCTTCAAGCGCGTTTGATGAGCCAGGCGTTACGCAAAATGACCGGCAATATCAAACAGTCAAACACACTGGTGATATTCATCAACCAGATTCGCATGAAAATCGGCGTGATGTTCGGTTCACCTGAAACCACCACCGGTGGTAACGCACTGAAGTTTTACTCATCCGTGCGTCTGGACATCCGTCGCATCGGCGGCGTTAAAGATGGCGATGAAGTGATTGGCAACGAAACCCGAGTAAAGGTTGTGAAGAACAAGGTCGCCCCTCCGTTTCGACAGACCGAGTTCCAGATCCTCTACGGCAAGGGCATTAACCTCACCGGCGAAATACTGGAGCTTGGTGTGCAGCAAGGCATTGTTGAGAAAAGTGGCGCCTGGTATGCGTACAACGGTGACCGAATTGGCCAGGGTCGCAAGAACGCTGGCGACTTCCTGGACGAAAATCCAGCCATGCGTGATGAGATCGAATCCAGAATACGTGACGAATTGATGCCCCTGTTAGCAACCGACAAAGCAGACGGTGATGTTGGTGAGGTTGTTATACCGGAAGCGGCGCAGGATAGCCTCACGTAGCAGCCTGCTATATTGCGATCAGGCAATGATGGGCTTAGAGAACAAGGTCTACCAAAGCGCAATTCGAATGTTAGCCCGCCGCGAATACAGCGAGCGGGAACTGACCCGTAAACTCGATCAGAAATTCAGCGCCGCAAAAACAGACATCACTCCGGGTGTTGTCCGTCGTCTGTGTGAAGAGGGGCTGCTCAGCGACACGCGCTTTGCGGAAATGCTGGTGCGCAGCAGGGTTAGCCGGGGTTACGGACCTGCCTATATTCAGCAGGAGCTTGCCAGCAAGGGCATCAGTCAGCAACTGATCGAAATTCACCTGGAAGAGCTGTCAGTTGATTGGCTACATAACGCTGAAGATCTAGTGCAGCGTCGTCACCCAAATAGCGGTGAGTCACAGCGGGCCTGGCAGAAAGCGGCTGAGCAAAGCATCGGACAGTACTTTGAAAATTTGCAACTTGAAACATGAACAACAGTTGATCACAGCTAACGTGTCATCAATGGGACGAAGCAGGACGTAAATGGAGATGTCATCAAATGTACCTCGCAGTGATCTTATCGCCTCATTTTCGATCCAAACTGGTCAACTTTCATCAGTTCAAATTTTCAAGTTGCAAATTTTTAAAGTCTCAAACTGGAACTTGGCAAATTTGCCGACGTCATTCCCAAGTCCGGCACACGGGAAAACTCCTCTAAAATTTTTGACGGGAAAAACTAAGAATCGTGGTTGTGACGTTATACTTTTCTAACAGCATGCTTAAAGCCAGAGTAAAGTGACAGTAGGCCCTATTGCTTGAGTGTGAACGTAGAATATTGATACTTATTCCCGTGTGAATAAAATCTTTGTTTCGCGAACACAATAAAAGTAATTACCTGTCATTTAAACTGTGGTGACAGGTTCAAACCAGTCCCTCGGGGGTGTTCGAGATACGGGGGGTGTTCGAGATACGAAGGTTGTTTTGACCGTACACAATCCCTTCAAAAGTACTTTTGGGAGCCTAATAGACGTCCCCTTACCCGCTAATTAATTGTTTCAAAACATTTTCCACCTAGGACATTCTTATTCCACCCCAACTCCCCACCTATCAATTTTTAAGTAATCTCCCACCCATGGCAATTTCCTGAGGAGAAAACATCTTCATCAAAATATTAAAACCACACATTAAAATGATGAAGGTTGTATTACCCTACGTTTAGGAAGCTGCAGTTAATCCTAAACATTGATTCTTGACTTCATATTGCCTTCTTTTCTTAAACTTATTGTTCAACCCGCCAGTTTATTTCACCACCGCCCCCGTTTATTGATATTTTGGGATTTTTCCAACCCCCCTTCTATTAGGGACCCGAGAGCACATAGTAATTTTAAGTTATGGAGCATTTGTACTTTTTGACCGACTATCTGATTTTTATCTGAATTGTCTGATCAACAGAGCTGGCGGAGCGGGAGCAATTCTTTTTCGATTGAATAGAATCTATATTTTTTATGTTTGTATGTAGCCTGTTAGGTAGATGGCATATTAGTACTGACCCAGGATTGTTTTTGCATCTTTTAGTAACTTATTATACGATGAAAAATAGAGTTTGCAATAAAAGAAGTCTGCAGGTATCTTGCCTTATCAATTTTATGTAAAGCCTTGAAACTCTCTTTTCCAACCAAAACCTTTCTTAGATTCATTGGTTTATTCAATAGGCCGTATAATTTCTTAAACCCTTGTATTCATCAATCTTTTTGAACTTTTCTGGAATTTCTTTTAATTTATTCACGTCAAAATCATCAATTTTGACACCAGATAATTGTTTTTGTCTCCTAATTGTGGGCCCATAAAGAGCTGCTTTTAACAATTTTGGAATCTCCTCATCAGTAAGCGGCCTTCTGTCGTTTCTTCTGTCATTTTTAATAGATGGAATTTTTAGAGGTGTTAATGGATTAAAAAGAATTTTTTTATTCCGAACCGCCCAATTAAGCATACCATTAACTGAGATGAAGTGATCATTAACTGTTTTTTGGGAAGTGGTTGTCTTCTCCTCAGTTATTGGTTTTGACTTAGCCTTCCACATCCACTTAGCAAGTAATTCGGGTGATATTTCACTCACACGAACAACCCCTGTTTCATTGATTACCCTTTTTATTCTTCTTTCAGTTTGTTTGAAGTGTTTTTCAGTGACTCTTAATTGTAAATCTTGGAGATATTCATCGAATAAATTTTGAACATACAAATTTAAATCAATGACCTCCATGCCAGATTTTCTTTTTGCCTCTAAATCATCGATCCTACGGGCGATTTCACAGGCCAACTTATAATTTGATGTACCTGTACTTTTTTTCTTGTAGTAATATTTTTTGCTTAAATCGCCATTGATTAAACGACGCTTTTTAGGTTTGCCATGTTTCCCCATATGTTAGCTTACTTTACGACGGCGTAAAATAAAATCTTGCATGCAGTGAGCGGGTGGCGTGTCTCTTTTGAGCCATTCTCTGATTTTCCTTTTAAATCAATCTACTGATTCTTAGAATTTTGTTAGAGCTCATACCATATGAGCTCTTGGCTCTTTGCTCTTCTTGTCTCGTCACAAGTGCCATATGAGCTCTTAGCTCGTGTTTTTTTTTACTGAAAGTAAGGACCAACGTTAAAACTTAGAACAAATAGAAATTCTTCCTTGCATGAGGGGGAGGGGCTGTCTCGTCCTCACCCTCTCTCTTTATGCTTACGTTTGTTCTTTAAGAAAGACTGTTCAGCAACTACAGGGTCAGTTGAATTTGAATGAAAAGTATATTTAAAAAACTTCAAGACATAGCATAAAGAGCTAAGTGTGAGGAAGGGAAAGCCCCACCTTCCTTTCCTCAACCCCTATACTGAATATTTTCTGCTCGTTTTAAGTTTTAATCTTACTTTTTAATTTCAGTTGGAAAAAAAAATTTATACAATATTTCACACAGTTAAGACAAATAGAGTAACTTGTTATAACCTTGCTTATTTTTGAAAAAAAAATAAACGGTTCAAAAGAACTCCAACCCAGTATGTAGCCTATGGTTTATTTTGCATGCTTAATGTATACCTTTGGCCCAGTATAATCTTGACAAACAAGTTACCAATTCAGTATCCCGGTGTTTCTGCAGTTTAATCCCTTAGCTCCTAATCCTTTTTTCTATTTTCCAGCGAATCTCTAATATTAGCTCAATGAACCCCATCTTCTGATAAAAATTGAAAATTTTGTCTTAAAGTATTTGTGCTTTGACTTGGCTGATGTTTAGATTCTCAAAATGTTTATATTATTATTATTAATTTTATTGCTTTTAAATTTTAAGTGGTACCAGTGTTTCTGTGAATTAGAGACTCTTCTTTGTTACCCCTTGCATCCCTGTAATGTTTGGAATGTTGCAGCCTGCAAAAAATTTGAGTCCCTCCAATACAATAACTTCCTGAAAGCCTCAGTTCAATCCCCCAGTTGGGAGACTAGGCAGACTTGAAAAATTTCTTAAGGTATAGAACTCACCATCATTTATCCTCGGTATTCCCCAAGATTAAAAAAGAAACTGCATGCAAAAGATACAAAATTAAACCAAAATGATTCAAGGGTCCTTGTCCTTGTACATGAAAGCTGCGTACTGAAACATAGACAGGAATAATAAGCAAACTATACGTGATACACTCATGTAATTAACACGCGAAAGCAAGTATCTAATGCTATATTAATGACTAGGCAAAAACATAAACGGAAGATGTCGGCGCCATGTTATTGTCTGATGACTTTTAAGGAAGCATGTTTTTCATAAAAATTAATGGAAGTTTCAACATATGGATACACTATTGCCGGCCGTAGGACAAGGGGCTAACGCAAAAAAAATGCTCTCCTAAAATGTTTGAAATCAAACGAAACCAAGTAAATTTTTCATCATTAGAAACACAACTCTGTCTTCGGGAACCTAAAAGTCATTTTCTGTTTCTTTAAAATGGTTTTAGGGAAGAATGACCTACAGATGTCGGTAATGACCTCCATATGTTGTATCTATATGATGCTGTTTCTTGTCAGCCTGAAACCATATGGAATAAGCTTCGATCCTTGCCAACCTGGAAATTACAATTTGATGTGATATGAATTGAAAACATATGCAACTAAACTACATTTAAAAGTCTGTAAGCTACACCTAACTGTAGCTTTACTGCTGCGGATTTACTGCAATGAGATCCCCAAAATATTTCTATCCTTTTACTGAAGCATGTGGATCATTATAAGCCTTTCCGTTCTTAAGATCTTCTTTATTTCTACTATTTCTTAGTCATGTGTGTTTATAAGTTATATCGTTTTCAAGTAAACTACATGCACTTCTGATCGATGTTATCGAAAAGAGTCCAATTGATCCTCTCTCTTGAGGATTCAATTGATCGTTTACTGTCTTCTACTCTTTTGTTTCACATAACTTACTTGTAGTTAAAATATTACAAGATGATTGTTCCCACAAGTCACACCATTCAACGTTAACTGCTTTAGCAGTTCAATTAGAGTATTCTTCTATGGTAGTTAAGCCAATCGGCGAGCAGGCCGATTTCGGCTTTCTGGGTATTCAGCAGCTCGCCGGCTTTGAGCAGGAATTGCGGGCCTTGGCGGTTAATGCCGACAAGCGCGACGGCGTCATGACGGACGTACCCGCCTTTGGCGAACTCGGCATTCCCTTTGCCGCTGTCTCCTCACCGGTGATCATGCTGGCGCCAAAAGGCACCCCGCCGGAGGCGGTCGCCTATCTGGAGACGGCGCTGCAGGAAATCGCGGCCAAGCCAAGCCTGGCCGAAGCCCTTGCCCAAGGCGGAACGGCCCCGGAATTCGCCGATGGCGAGACGACGAAAGCCAAGCTTGCCGCCATGAAGGCAGATTCCGCGCCCCTGGTCGCTGAACTGTCAAGCTGAGGACAGGCCATGAGACGCGCCAGTGAAGGGCTGGCGCTCCTCCTGATCGGTGGGTTTGCGATCTGGGGAGCGTCGCTCGTCCCGCCGCCGCCTGAGGGCGAAACCTGGGCCGGTGTCTTGCCGATGGGGGCTGCCCTGCTCTTGACCGCCTGCGGTGCCGGCCTTGCCTACGCGGCCCTGTCGGGTGCCGCAAGCCCGGCGATACCTGCGAAATTCTCTGCCAAATCGGCCAAAGTCTTGGGCCTGATTGTTGTCGCGGTCGCCTACTACATGGCCATCGTCCGGTTCGGGTATGAGCTGCCGACGGCAATCGCCGCACCGTTGGCCCTTTGGCTATTCGGTATGCGGCAGCCGATTGGTCTGATCGCGGCGGCCATTCTGTGTCCGATCGCCTTTCATCTGATCTTCTTCAAAGGCCTTGGCGTCTTCCCGCCCTATGGCGAAATCGTCAATCCGATGGATTGGCTGGAGCGCTGAACGATGGAAATTTTCCCCGCACTCGCCACCGTCATCTCCAGTCCCATGCTGCTCGGCGCCATTTTGCTGGCGGCTGTGGTCGGCATGATCGTTGGCGCGACACCCGGGCTGACGGCGGCGGCGGCAATCGCCATGTTGCTGCCGATCACCTATTACATGGACCCGTTGTTTGCCCATTTGGTTTACTTCCCTCATTAAAAAACTGCAAGGGGCTTTACGCTATCGTATGCGATTGAAAGGGTCACCGGCGGAGCTTCATTTTCGACTATTTTAGGCTAAAAGAAAAATGTGATGACCAGTTAAAGTCAATTGATGAATTGAGTGACCGTATTCGTTCATTTGCTGATGTTGACAATCAGGTTAAATCTGGACTGAGGAATGAATTGCTTGCTCAAAAGAAAATGACAGAGATGTACAAAGAACACGAACAACTTGCTGAGAAAGCAGCTGAACAAGCTGTTGAGAAATGCAAACAACTCCAAGTTAGTATCTTGTTCTAGTTTGTAATTTTTGTAACAACTGTGCCATTAAGCTTTCTTTTTCTGATTTTCGTACTGGGCTCTTATATTAATTTTTATTGTGTATTTTATTGTATGGTCATTCCCCTCCTCCCACACACACATACACACCAATAAAACCTGACATGCTGTTGTTCGTAACAAATAACAGGTCTCCTATGTTGTCATTATTTCAGCTAAAGGTCACTGTTTGTCTCTATTTTCAAGAAATGGTCACTAGGTCACTTTAGTTATGAAAAAGGCTAAGTTTTTTTTCCCAAGAATTTGTACTTCCAGGCAAATGCAAACCCCGTTTAGACTGGAATGATTTGAGAAAAAAAATTGTGCTGCGTGGGCTTTTAGTTTTAGAGGCTATTCGCAAGTATATAGCCAGTCTCAACTCAGCTGCTTTTTTGGTCAGCAGACATAACAAGGTAGCTAACAAGGTAAGCTCCAATATTTTATTTAAATCTAAGTCAGTAGTTCTGCTCATTGTTTCTACTTGGTACAAATTCAACAACAGAAGACTTTGTTGTAACTGCAGCATATATGGCTGAGGATTGTCTTCCTGGATCCCTCAGAAGCGCTATTCTGGTTTTAATTTTATGTAAAGCTGTTGTATGTAAGTGAGAGCAGCAAAAGGGATTAACCTTTTACTGCTTTACGCTGCTCCTTTCAGAAAGAGGCAGCAGGCTTGAAGAGAGGATAAAATTAACCCTTGACTGGGCTGCCCACTTAATTCAACAATCTGTCTTGGCTTTTTTCTACAATTGGCCATGACTTCCAGTTTTCCCACAACTATTCCCTCTTTTTTAAATTCAGTTAAAAACAAATTTCCATTTTCGTTGAATGGCGTGGGAATCACTGTTTTTAATAATGGAAATTTATTTAACAGTATTACAGAGGGAGAAGAATGGGGCTCTGTATCTCCTTTGTTTAGAATCTTTGTTCTAAAGAAACTTAGTATATACCAAGATTTTTTTTTGTCTATTATGAAGCGTTTTTCTTTTTTTCTACATTTGAATCGATTCATAGAAGATAAAACGACGCGTGGCAAAGAGTTATAAACTATTAAAATGGTTATTTAGCGAGCAAGTACGAGTGCGAATATAATTTATTTGCGCTAGAAAAAAAAATCACTAAACAAAAATTGAAATCTTGTTTAAGTCAGTGGTTCCTAATCTTTTTTTTTGTATTGTGGCACTATTAATCTACGGTAATTGCATTTTCGCGACACACTTCTCATAAGAATTGTTATTTGTAAATCAAATGAACTGAGGTAACTGAACGAACGGAATATTATGGCTCAAAAAAAAATGTGACCAGAGTTGTGATAGTTCTGTAATTCGATTGGCTGCGGCGCTTTTCGGCTGTTCAATTCTAAAACAGGGTATATATATTTTTCAAAGTTTTACAGGAGAGCCTCGACAATTTCGCATAAAGGCCGGACTTCCGGCGCTTGGAAAAAAAAGTGTAAGTGAAAAGTACTTCCCTATGAGTTTTTATTACTGATTCCTGTAGAGTTATTTGTTTTGTCAAAGCTTGGCCCGATTCTGGACAAAATAGACTTTCCTATATATACCCTGTTTCACGTCGTAAGAAATTAATGGGAACTCTGATTACACCATGTTCTACAGATACTAGTTATACTCAAACAATCAATAGACTGGGACATCAACCACTTACAAGGTTTGAACTGTCTCAAAGGTAAATATTGGTAATGGTGATGGCAGTCAAATTGAGGGTTAACGTAACTTAACCTGGATTAAGTAAATCCATCCAGCCAAAAATCATCTGCTCACAACATCACTCGAGGCTTGACTTCCAAGGGTTATCATTTCCAAGGCAAATGAACAAATTAGGTGCAAGTATGGTTCCTAAGGAACACCATAGAGAATATATCCTTAACAGTTTGTTCTTCTCGCTCATTATAAATACCTTAGCTAACGACGTGTCGTAAGAGGATGAAATCAGCCTGGATTCTCCTGAGGATTCCCATGATCTGTTGTGTCGTGGTTAATTCGTTATGACATATTTTGTTAAATACTGTCTAAGAAAATTTTTTAGTATGAACTTGGCTTCAAGCTGTTTTCACCTAGCTATGATCAGGTTAGCCCCTACTGCCTAATCTAAAGGTATGTTTGAGGAATGGAGAAGCAGACTCAGTTCCAGATGACTGATAAATGCTTTTTTGATAAACCGCTTACAGTACACTGTTGTTATGCTAATTGGTCGATAATTTTCTGCGCTTTCTTTTTCTCCCTTTTGGTACATTCCACTAACCAATCTTTGTTAATTGTGGTTGAGTTTATGGATTTCTTGATGCGCAAGATTGGAGGTAGGGAGATTTGAGAGGCAATTTGCTAAATAGCCGAGGGTGAACCCGAGAACTTCCTTGTGTTTTATTTGCTTTAAACTGTTAATTGGTTTTAGATAAGTCGGCTTGCGTGAAGTTTTGCTTTACGTGAATGAAATATAGCTTGGTGAAGTTCAACAGTATGTTCTTTAATTGAAAATGCTCATGTGATTTGAAAAAATAGAAAATAATATTTTTTAGTTCAATAGTTTCAAGATAGCAACTGAGTACTTTAACCCATCTTACATTTCTTCTATTTGGTTTTGGTGATCATACATGCTTTCGGACGTTTTGTGGCTTATATCCTCATCCTCGAGTTCCTCTAGATAATCGTAAACGCCATGTCATATTGCTTCTCGAATTTAAACATTTCTTTTAAGTACCCTTCATCTCTAATCTTTTCCATTCAAATTAGTCAAACGGACCAATAATGCAATCTACGAGAATGTTATTTTTGTCAAAGTGCTTGGTTGTTGCAAGTTTTTTATGGGGAGAAACTAAAGTAATTCACTACATTTCTGTTATTTTGTTTTGGTAATATGCTAATGTGCCCAAATTTGGTATATAATAGACAAAATTAGGTTAGAAAGTCAATCAGTATGAAAACATGGCCTCATTTTCCTTCGTGAAAGAATAAAACGATTAATTGGGTATAAAAGAGGTAGAAGTAGCTATTTGTACCTATGAGAAATTGCTCGTTATAGCCTACAATTTGCAATGCATTTAAAATTAAGACGGTGTATTTACTTTCTGTGTGCCAAATTGCTGCAACTGAACCTCCTCTCCTCCAGAATATATAATATGTCTTCCAATCTCGTTTTATAGAAACACAGTAGAATTAGAAATTAAGTTAAGTTATGATTGCAGATGTTCTGCCGACATACTTCACTAGTCATAAACCTATGGCTCAGTGGGAATAACCCTGCCCGAAAGTGACTTTGTATTAGGTTATACAAGGACTTCTATCCAGCTCGTAGAAGGAAAATTGTTAATGCTGTTAAAATTTAGTTTAATTTACTAATTAAAAATTAATTATTCCCGGAAAAGGTCAAAACTATTGGTTCCTTTTTCTCGCTAAGATATGAGTTTTTGTAAACATATGTATTTATAGTTTTAATAGTAATTTAATTAATCGCTGCCAAATCTAACTGAGACTTCAAAGACGTAGCCATAGTGTGTGGGGATGAAAAATTGTAGCTCTTGCCGCAAGCGGATAGGACTACAGAGGTCCGATCAAGCAAGTACACGCTATACAACAACTTTGGCCTTTGATCTGGTTAGTTTCAGTTGAAAGAAATAAAATAAATCAGAATATGATTTGACGGTTACAGCCCCCAATGAATCAAACCACTAGCATTGCCTCAGCAAGGAGGGAATGGTCTGCATCTATTAATTGGCTGTTTATTTTCGCAGGGTGCTTTGCATAGAAGGCAGATTCTAATGAGGCGACAGTTTCGGTTACTGTTGAGTCTGTGAACGATGCGCCAGTATTTGCTAGTGAACCCGTTACTTCTGTAACTCAAGGTCAACCTTATTCATATTCACTTGCCGCGACTGATGTTGATACAGAAGAGGTGAGCTTTGAACTTTCTCAAGGACCTAGCTGGTTGAGTTTGGCTGGCAGTGAACTCTCCGGTACTGCACCCGTTGAAGCCATCGGTGAAAACAATGTCACTGTTACCGTGAGTGATGGCGACCTGACCGCTGAGCAGTCATTTGTTATCAATGTTTTAGCACGTACCGATGCTGATTTGAGTGTCAGTATATCAGCGACGCCAGTGCCATCTCTGTTAAGCGAAAGCATTGTATATCACTTTGATGTGAGTAATGCAGGTCCTGCAGACGCCAACAATGTTGAATTAAATGCGCAGTTTACCGGTGACATTAACTTCGACGACTTGCTTGATGGCTGTAGCGCAGATAGTTCTTCTCTGACTTGTACTCTAGACACCGTGACCGCTGATCAGGTTAGCACCATTTCAGTGACAGTAAATCCGGCAGCAAATGGCGACATAGCGACTGTGGCAACTGTGACCTTTGACGAAGAAAACAATCCTGATAATGACACTGCCTACTTCAGCACAAGCGTTGCTGGCGAATACGTGTCATTGAACTCAGACAACGAAGCTACAGCGAGTTCAGCAGTCGTCGTCGCTGACGTGAATGACGATGGTTTTGCTGATGTACTTTATGTAATGCCAAACGGTGAAGCAGACATCTTGTATACCAATACTGCTACAGGTCAATTTCAAGCTGCGCAAAATCTTGGCGATACTGCGTCTGGTAACGCTGGCGTGTTCGCAGACATCGACGGCGATAGTGATGTTGATCTTGTGGTAGCCAACGAAGGTGGTAATGAGGTTTACACCAATGAAGGTGGTGAATTTACCCTCGTAGGTACGTTGGGAGCAGCCATGAGTATGGATGTGCAAGCGGTCGATTTGAATAGCGACGGCAATTTCCCCCGTATTTTCTAAAATAAGGCAAATTTTCTCAGGCTCCTAACTTTTGATTGGTAAATCTAAACTTGATGAAACTTTTATATTTAAAATCAGCATTAAAATGCGATTCTTTTGATGAAACCAGAAATTTTATTTTCGGCTTTTGAACCATTTTGATTTGAAAAATGGTCATCTCAAGATTTTGATCTGATCCCATTTTGGCCCGTGGGAGCACCTGGGAAAATGGCCACAAAAAAGAGTTCGTTGACCTGCGATCATTTTTAGTTATGAAAAGGATACTTGAATGACGAGTTTCTGGTGAAATGACTCTCGTTATAAGTTCATATGCCCGTCCTGTCTATACAAACTTGCCCAGAAAAATGAAAATGGGAGACATATTACTCTTTGATAAGTCAAACAACTGCGTTGATTCTATTTTGTTTATTATTATTGATTGATTTTTTTTTTCAGAATGGTTGGCAGCGAGGGATAAACAGCGATGCGGCCCTAAAGTCGGCAGGGCGTTTCATACAATCGTCTGGAACTGGTAGCATTCGCGGTGGACGTGGAGGAATTTCCATTGAGCGGGGTAGAGGCAGAGCAAGAAGTGCTGGGGGCTATGGTCGGATGGATGAAGATGAAACTCAGCGTCAGCCTGGCCTGATTCGTGGAAACGGAAGAGTTTTTGACCGAGACCGTGCACAGGTAAATTTTAAGCATTATGCAAATTTATCCTTTCCATAAAGTTGAAAACGGTCAGATATTACGAAAAATAAATTGTTTGTCCACAAACATTTGTCCACAAATGTTTGCAAGATTTATATACTAATGCAAAAACAATCTTATTCATGTTTTTTTTCTTAATTTACCTGACATCTTCTCTGGGTGAATATAGATGGCGTTCGATTTTTTCTATTAGACAAGCTTCAATTTACTCTAGTATCGATATCTCGTTCTCTTTTGAGTCTAATTTTAACTGCCACGAATCCAATTTTAGGCCGAAATAACAGGACGTGAAGCATGAAATACATCATTCACACAATCTAGTCTATCTACTATTGATTCTAGCTGGTCTAGAATCAATAGATTAGAATTCTAGAACCATATGCAAGACGTCACAAGTCCAACAAACAATCAGGTTTCTCACCATGTCATCAACAGTTGCTGTTGGGTAGTCACAATCTTTAACCTACACACAAATTGCTGTTATATATTGTTCCAACAATTCATGCACACTTTGGTCTCGTTTATGGAACTTGTAGCGGGCAAAAACTGAATTCACTGATGGTGAAATATGTTCCTTGAACTTTTCTAGGTAGCAAGCGATTTTATCGGTTTCTTCTGTCTGCAGTGTCCAAGTACTGCACACATCTCGTCCTCTTTCACCAAGCCAGAGAAGTAGATATGTGCACTACTGCTTTTAAGTTTTTCCACTTAAGAAGCCTGCAAAAATTAGTCGTACATGTTGTTCAAATTTCTTCCATGACTCATGACTGGCCACTTCCCAGTCAAAACGAGGTGATGGCGCTGAGCTCTCCATCTTGATTATTCTTTTTCGGACCCTATGTTGTATTCAATGATATGGTATGACTAATTCAGTTTATATAGAAGCCAACCTATCTGCAATTAAAATAACACACATAAATAACAAGCAAAGCATTACAGGCGGCGAAAGGTAAGCATAAAAGGTAATAGCAAAAGCAGTCGATAAACATACAACAAAATGTATCTGACAAAACTATACATAAGGATGTGAAAAAACTATACAAGTAGATGTTATTAAATGATACCAATGGGGCAAGTCAGTTGGCAGCTAATCTAGCATCTTCAAATAAACCACAATAGGAAGACTCTAAACGATTCACCCCAATTAAGATGCATGCTTCTATCTTTACCTAGTTTTGGTGAATGTACCCGGCTCGATGTCCTTTGATAATTTGATACCTGTTGGCGGGACTATACATGACACTTACCAAAGTGCATGCTGAGCTCTGCATTTATTAGAGAACGAGCAAACCCGGGATAACTGCATCAATCGCGCGTGCAACACATCAAATCCAGGTTAAATTCCAGCACGAGGAATCGAATGGTTCAGTCAGAAGTGACCTATATCATACCGTTATAAAATAAAAAAAGAGATACATGCCACTTTTGGACTTGGAATGCATAACTAAAAAGAAGACATATGCGGAGAATATGTCTCCTTTTTTACCCAGGTACTTCAGACTTTGATATTTGGTATATATCCCTTTTGGCTTAGGAATAAATCATATTTCATCATGATCATCACAAATTAAAGAAAAGAGGAAGGAAGCAGTATTTGTAATATGATCAAGAGTACAGTGCATTCCAGATGTCTCGCACTTGTTGAAAAAGAAATTGAGAGGCAACTTCGAACTCAGCTTCCAGGTCAGAGTTGGGGAATTCATGACAATGTAAAACAGCTGTTTGACGACACATCTTTCTTCAGTCACTGGCTTGATCATCAAGATACGGCCATGGAAATGAACGACAATGATGATGCAGGAATACAATAAAAATCTGTCCCAAAACTTAAGTAAAGCTGAGTTTTTGCCTGATTTTGATCATGTTTCTTGAACTCGATCATGGTTCAGAGCTTATGTTGTGACAAAAAACCTGAGACGCAACGATCAAGCAACGGAAAAAAACGATAAATTTGACGTATTTTAAATTGTGTGCGGTGAAGGCAATCATACTGCCTCCGCAGTGTGTGTTTTGGTCGGCCTCGTCTTCGTCTTCCTTCAGGCTGCCATTGATACACTCTTAAGGGAAGTCTGTCTTCGGCATGCGTAGATTATGACCCAAATATATCCATCTTCGTTTCTTCAAAACTTCGGTCACTATGGGCTGGTTTGTTTTCAAACTGCAGCCGCACAGCTTCATGATGAATGGAGAGACTTTGTCGACGCCCTATGCGCCACCGATGGCTCAGGAGGATCTAAGGTCTAAGGTAAGGAAGGCAATGCCAGTATATAAAATTCAAACCACTTCAAAGATGAGAAACTATCTTATTCAGACACTGACGAAGCTTTTGGCATTAGTTCGGATGAGTATTTACCAGCTGAGGAAAGTTCAAATTGGATTCAAAGACCAAGAGATAGTTTCAGGTAAAATTTCTAGCCTAAAAAAGAGAGATTTTGGAAAACCTCCACACACAATAATTATTCCAGGAAGATTACATTTTACAGAATCAGATGCACTCAAAGTTTTGGGGGAATGTATTGATGAACCCTTTGATAATGCAGAAAAAACAAAGAAAATTTCAGTACAAATGATTGAAAAGTATGTTCCAATGGTTAGAGAAGCGTTAGAAGAAGTACAGCCATACTATAAAGATCAAAAAGAATTTCAAGTGATTCTAGAGAATGCTGAATTGTATGTCAGAGATGCAGAAAAATTTTTGGCAGACGGTCAAGATGAGGTAGCCATACTAAGTATTGGTTATGCAGATGGACTAGTAGATGCATTAAGGTTGGCCAAAGGTTTGGACCCCAAAATGTAATTTCAGCGATGAATTAAAGAGAGGGAGAAAAACAGGAATAATGTTGGAATCAAGTCAAAAAGTAATTCTTTCTACAATTTACGTATGCCAAATAGATGGTACTGATCCAATTGAAAAAATTAAAGAAAAAACGGTATTTTCAAGCGAAGAAATCAACTTAAAGATTGAAGATTTGGTAAAAAATCAACTTGTCAACGAAGATAAAAAGACATTAACAGAATCAGGACGAAATTCATTGAAAGTGGTTTTAGCTGGAGGTGTTTTCGATATTATTCATCCAGGACATATTCATACTCTTAATGCTGCAAAAGAACTAGGAGATGTTCTTGTTGTAGTTGTTGCAACTGACAATACTGCAGTAAAAATGAAAAAGAGAAGACCACTTCATTCTCAAGAACAGAGACAAGAGTTGGTGAATTCACTATCCATAGTAGACTTGGGTTTGATTGGACAAGAAGACGACATCTTCAAGACAGTAAACAACGTAAGACCACAAATAATCGCATTAGGATATGACCAAGCTCATCAAGAGAAATTCATCACAGAAGGATGTAAAAAAATCAATCTTGATGCAGAAGTAGCAAGATTACAATCTCCAATTGTAGGCTTAGGCTATGCTAGAAATTTTAAGATTATGTAGCTGTTAAAGAGTAGTTTATCTGACCAAGTAGCCTACTGGGTATCGTACACTAGTCTAAGACTGATTTCTTTTCCTATTGCAAATTTGTCTAGGCTATCTATCCACATCTTTAACAACCTGAGCATTAAAACCCCTATTTTTCTCATCTATATTTCTGTTCTTTAAACTAACTATGCCTAACCTTAACTTAATTTAGGTAATTATGTGATAGCTGAAGAAAAGCATGAACCAGCTTTAATTTGACAACCTAAAGAACCTAGAAGATTTATTAGGCCTATGGTAGATTATCATAGCCTGATCAGTTGTGATTATCTTACCTCTGGCAAAGATTTGCCATGACTCACGTTATACATTTTTACATCATTCGAATTAATAACTAGCATATTCAGTCAATATTAACTTGGTCGTTTTCACACAAAATATCTTCTCTGGTTTGGAAATCACGTGTTAGGAAATTTTAAATTATTGCCATTAGTAATAGATAGCGTTCAAAAAAAGTCAGCAAGCTTATAGATATCTAAAAGCGATCGATTACATTTTGCTTATTTATTCTGGAGCTTAATGCTAATCGTTCTATGAGACTATTTTGGCGTATGCTTTTCCTATCTGTCATCTCTTACTAACTAAACTTATTTTTTTATCATTTACTTGAATTTTTTGTGGCTGAAAAGCAATTTATTCAAAGAAACCGTATGTCTCGTAGTAACCCATGCTCCCAGCTGATAAGTATTATAATAATAACTTATATTATAAGTATTTTGATACAACTTCACTCAAAATAATTCATACCCCTTCAAAACAAAGGACATTATTAAAAACGAGACCACGTCATCGTTTACTAGCATTTAAAAGAAGATTCAGGATGTTTGATAAGATGCTAAGGCCTCTGAATGACAGAATACCCAGCGTTGAGAAAGGCTGCAAAATGTACAGTTCAGGACGTGAAAGAAACTGCTGAAACCTATATAACAAATGATTTTGAGACCCTGGCTGAAACTATGGTACCAAATAGCTTAAGAGGGTTTAGCTTTTGAAGGTATATTTGTGTTTTGGTAGCAACCAATTATTAATCTTCGAATCTTTGCGGAGGAAAAGCATAGTGAATTTTAAGTAGTTTTTTTTTATTTGTTTCACGGGTTAAATGTGGCAACGTATATAAAAAAAAAAAATATTACACTTGTCTCAAAAGCCTTCCAATTTTAAAAGAACTAGTAGAAAATTTTTAAAAGAATATGGTCTCGGCATGAATGGACTACAAAACCAGAGGGTGAAATATTTTTGTTTATTGTCCTCCGTATTTAAACAATTGAGTTAGAGCCTTATTGCGTAATTCATACAATTAAGGTTTTTCTTTTTACTATTTAATACGAAATAGTCCGCAATGGGTACAAAGTACTCTATAAAGGCTTCAAACAAAGAGTAAAATTGTTTTTGTTTTCTATCATGTGCTTATCCTTCCTCACCCTATTTGTCTTGACTAGTTATTTTTCTATAGTTGACTGGACCCTACCCTGTCTCTTCATTTGGAATCGTTCTTTAAATCAGAATGAAAGATGTAGAATCATTTGTTTAGTTAAAAGGCGTTATATTGTTTTGTGGCTTATATGGCTTTTGGGTCGGTGTTACATGGCTTTTGGGTCGGTGGTGGATCCTCTGATTGTATCAAATGGTTTCTTCTTTCGTGCCGCTACGACAACGTATTTACCTTTCTCTTTTTGGAACTTTATGGATATCAGACAAAAAGACCTTGTGCTTGAAAAATCTAATTACATTTGGGAAATGAGTCTACAACATTATTTTAAACTCATACTTTGAAAAAAACGGTTATTCGGAAAAACTGGTAATGCGATTATCTTAATGCTGATTTTAAATCAAACATAAAAGTTGTATTGTAAGCATCTATTTTTCTTCGTGTCATTTCTCTGGTATTACTTTAATCTTGTTTCGGTGGCAGGACCATAAGAAGACTTTAGACTCTAATCGAACTGATCTCTGTTGGATTTCCATGACAAAGGAGGGAATGTAGACTGTTCTTCAATGTTATACGACTTTTTGTCACTGAAAACCATTGTGTTATCAAGCATTTATTCGTTTAATCGATCTGTTTCATAAGCCTGATAGTTGAACGTAGAAGAAAGTGTTTAATCTCACTTACAGCTGTAGACATTAAGGCATCAATCCTTTTTTAAGCAATATTTAGAGTGGTCCTTTGCTGTGTCATCTTCTGAGCTATTTGAAATTTAAAGTCTCTGGCAAAACATGAACCAGAAAATAAAATCAGTGACTATCCAGAAACTAATCACTGAGAACACAACACAAGAAGAGCAAAATTAAACAAAGGTTGACAGGCGTGTTCTTCGAGAGGCTGAAATTACAACAATCTGTTTTTTTTTTCAATGGGCAAATTGTTTTTGCTGAGGAAGGAGGATTGAAAGTATATCCCTTCAGGGTATTAGAGGATAGAAAACCTTCTAGTTGATGGTGATACAAAGATGTAAAGCTTTGTTATATTTCCCATATCCTTTTAAGAATAGTTATGTTTTGCAAAAATATTTAGTTTACAAATTCCAATCCTTTAGCAGTTATTAGCTCTCACAAGTGTGAGATTTTCAAGGAAAGCCTAGATCATTTGCTTCAGTTTTTGCCATTTCGAATTATATAGACACTCTGTTTTGAGTAATCAAGTGCTGTGTATTTGTGTTGTCAAGAAGTTGAATTTTTATTTTCGTGTTTCTTCTTTTTCCTTCTCTTTTTATTTACTTACTCTGTTTCTTTTTATTTGTTTGCAAGTTGGTAAAGACAAAATTATCTTATTAATTAAAATATCTTACCTGTGTAGTGAAGGTGTTAAAAGTAGAATAACCAAAGCCCAGGGTGTTTTTTCTCAGTTGAAAAAAGTTTGGAAGAATACATAGATAAGTCTGTGAACAAAGATTAGAATATTGGAAGGTGCAGTAATGATATTGGTCCAGTATCATTCTGAAACGTGGTAGCTTCAGAAAACGAAGGAGGATTTGTTAGATTGTTTCTAGAGGAATTGTCCTTTTTACCATTGTTTGTTACAAGGACTTCGTCAATTTGGCTTCTCAGTTAAAGCTCCTACTCTTATATCATTTACAAACACTTTGACAGAACTCTGGCCTTATATTAAAATCTACATTAATATTAAATAAAAATCTTCATACTAAAGACTTCTGTAGTAAAAAAAAACCTGACTTGATAGGCTAAAATACTGAGCCTTTAGCGGTCAATTATCTTTTAAAAGAAAAAGAAAACAAAAGATAAAGGTGAAATAACTAAATTCGAAGAAATATTAGAACTTTCCAAATACTGTCCAAAATTTATGAAGAACTCAGACAAGCTCGAAAAGCAGTTTCATGGTCTATAAAATCTATAATAGTTCCTTTGCGAGTAAAACCCTTTGTTCTTTTTTTCTTTTATTTCCTTTTTTTATCCATTAAAAAAATAGTTTCTCCTTAAAATCTACACAATCATATTAACCATTCTATAATCTTTTTCACTGTACCTCCCCCTTACTAACCCCGGCAGGAGAGCCCCGCTTGCATAGCTTCAAAACGGGTCATTTATGAGTTTGCCTAAACAAAATCGTAGCAGCGAACAGTCCTGCACGATGACCTTGAAGAGAGGCACTCATCGAGGAGATTATAGCCCAGTGAACTAAATAGCTGTTACTTTTTTTTGAGTGGCCTCGCACGGCTTGATGGTGCATGCCTTCTTAGTAGTAGTTTTTAAAAGCTGAGAGACGATTTTACCGTTATACCATTACGATTTGTGCCGTTATAAACAAAATCGTTATCTGGCAAATTACTAATTATGGAAGATGGGTTCATGAAAGAACAAAATAAAAAGAGCTGCCGCATATTACACCTAACAAAAATAAAGAAAGTCTAATTTTTCTTTAAAAATCTTCTTTATCTGATTTACTTCAAATTGGCAGTGAATCTAGATTTTAAAAAAAAGTTCGAAATATAATTATCAAACCGCCCTAAACAATCATCATTGCCTCGCTAAAATAAGAGAGAAAAAAACGAGTAACTTTAAGAAGGTGCTGGCTTCCGTCCCGGGCAAGCTGCTGCTCGGCGATCACCGCCGGATCGGCGCTGTCGAGGCGCAGGATATCCGCCGATGCCATCCAGCCGCGGTTGTCCTTCCACCAGCGCGTGACCTCGCGCAGCACCTGCGCTTCTTCGTCCGTCAGTTCGCGCGGGTCCATCTCGAACCCCATGTGCCGCTGTGCCGCGACCCAGGCGCGGAAGCGGATATCAATGCTGCGGCCCGAGGTGTGGCAGCGGCGCGGGCCTACGTGGCTGCCGGTCACCGCGAGCGGCAGGAACAGCGCCGCGTTGTGCTGCATCCTGAGCCGTTCCACCGCGTCACTGCTGTCCGACAGCCACACCCGCTGCGTGCGCGCGAGGATACCGGCGTCGATCCGCCCGCCGCCGCTCGCACAGCTTTCGATCTCGACATTCGGGAAGGCCTCCCGCAGCCGGTCAAGGAGCGCGTAGGTGCCGCGGGTCTGGGCGGCGTCGGGTGCGGGCAGGACGCGGTTGTGGTCCCACTTGATGTAGTCGATGTCATTGTCGCCCAGCACCTTGCCGATGCGGTCGAACAGAAAATCGCGCACCTCGGGCAGCGCCATGTTGAGCGCCTTCTGCTGGCGGCCGAGGATCTGGTCCTCCGACCCCAGCGCCCAATCGGGGTGGGCGCGGTGGATGTCGCTGTCGGGGTTGATCATCTCCGGCTCGAACCAGATGCCGAAGGACATGCCGAGCCCATGCACGTGGTCGATCAGCGGCGTCAGCCCCTCGGGGTACTTGCGCGGATCGACCTCCCAATCGCCCAAAGCGCTGGTGTCATCGTCGCGGATGCCGAACCAGCCGTCATCCAGCACGAAGCGCTCCGCCCCCAGTTCCGCGGCGCGGGTGGCGATCTCCTTCAGCTCGGGCAGCTTGTGGTCGAAATAGACCGCCTCCCAGCAGTTGTAGTGCACGGGCCGCGGGCGGGCCGGATCGGGGAATTGCACGATCCGATCGCGCAGGTGGCGCTGGAAGGCCACGGCGCAGCCGTTCAGCCCCGATCAACATCTGAAGAATCATATACATTGTTTAAGCTCTGTTTATGATAAAAGAAATCATGAACTAAAATACTTCAATATGAGATGTCTGTACTAAACTAAGTATAAGTAAGTGCTCGCTTATATCAAATCGTAAATTCTTTACTTGTCCGTTTTGTGCAGGAGCAAACCTTTGGATTGTTTGAGGCTGTCGAACAGAGAACTGTTGGCAAAGACACTTTTCCAAGTAAAGTGCAATCCATAATGGTATCTGGAAGAAAAATAGTCAGTTAGCTTACCGCAAATAAGAAGTTTTATTATCATGATTACTAAAACGCTAAGTGACGCTTCTTACCAAAGCGCGTTTTTTAAGCTAAAAATCGAAATACCAAAATAGAAAACACAAAACCGAAAGTTACAAATACATCAGACGCTATATTCTTGCTCTTTTTTCTTTTTCTTTTTTTTGACCCAGTGAGTCCTGATTACTTGGACATTGTTGAAAGTTACAGTAGATGTAGCCAAGATATTCAAAAAAACATACCCTAGCACAGAAAAACTATGTTTACCAATTCGCCTTTTCTACTCTAGACTGGAAAAACTGTTGCACAAATATCGAATTTCAAAAGAGAGACATAAAAGATATATTTTGCTATAAACGTGGAGAAGCCACTCCTTGTTGAATCAGAATCAAGCAAGATTTTAGTCTGCATAATTAAATGGTCTTAGTCGGCAATCTGTGGTCCTTGAAGCTAAGTATCTTCCCTCGTACACAGTTTCATTCATATTAAGATGTTGATGTATGATTGTTCACGGGTTACGTCGAGAATTTTTCGTAATGATCAAGTGTAATCATTAAAATTCGCAAATTCTGCTTGGCTTACACCAAAACTGGTATTTAAGGGTTTTCTTTCAGTAATTAGTTACAAATACAAGGAAAAGCATTGTGAAATGGGTCCCCCGTAACAAAAATTCGAAAAATTATCTGCCAATCTAGCTATTGAAGCGATTTATAGGCTAGGATGTTTTCATCGCCTTATCCATCTTTTAAACCAGATTTGTTTTAAAGATTCATGTTCTTATTTCTGGAAACTAAAACACATGTTTATTCAATACTCAAATATAATAATGAAAATATGCATGTTTGTGTTCAAAATACATTTTAACTTGAAATATGATGAAAATGGTCAAATGTATGCTTCAAAATAAGTTGCGTTTGCTCAAAATATGGATGCGAGTTCTTCAAAATGCCTTGTTGCTTGAATTATGTAAATTTGTCGTTAAAATTTTGTTGTTGCCTAAAATAAGATGAAAATATTTTAATTTGTACTTCAAAAATGAATTTTTGCTGGAAATATAATGAAAATATGTCTGGTCTATTTTTTGTTGAAACAAGAAGAAAATATACAAATGCGTTTAAAAATATGTTCATATTTGAAAATACAATCAAAACTAGTTAATGTCTCTTTCAAAGTGTCTTGTTGCTCAGAAAATGATGAAAATATCCAAATGTATGCTTCAAAATGTGTTGTTGTTGTTGTTTTTCGGATTGTGTGGTTTTCTTGAGTTTTTGTAGTTATTGATGGATTTTCCTCTCCAGGATTACGATGAAAGGGGGTCGTTTATTGTTGCTCTGTTTCTAGGTCTGTGTTTTTGTTGTTGTTGTTTTCAGATTTGGTGGTTTTCTTGTGTTTTTATAGTTATTGATGGATTGTCCTTTCCAGGATTACGACGAAAGGGGGGTCATTTATTGCTTCTATGTTTCTAGCTCTGTGTTTTTTTTATTTTGTGTTTTTTGGCGTTTTTATATTTTTTGATGCATTTTCCTTGCCAGAATTACGATGAAAGAGGATTCCTTTATTGTTGCTTAATTTCTAGTTTTTGTTTTTGTTGCTATTTTTTGGATTTGGTGGTTTTCTTCCGTTATTATACTGATTGCTGAATTGTCTATTGCAAGATGACGAGGCCATGTTTGCCTGCAATAGTTACCCAGGATATCAATGACAATGGATACTTAGCTATTTTTGATAGTTTCTGTCGGTAGGAGTAGAAATTGATATAAGATATAACCCTTCCCAGCGACCGTCATCATAATACTGATAGAAATACCAAAATATATAGTTTTTTTGTGAAAATTTATCAGTGTCTATTAAAAAGATTTATCCTCATTTAAATTTTGACTATCTCAAATTATTGAAAATGACTATCTCAAAATTGATCGAATATCTTTGGAGTAAAGGTACGTGGGAGGGGTCTAGTTGCTCTCCAATCTTTTTGGTCGCCTAAGAAGGGCACTAGAACTTTTGATTTGCTTTCGAACGATTCTGCTAGATCTTCTAGGACCATTGGATCGATATGATCATCCTTGGGGAAAAAACATTAACAAACACATAAATTCGCATTCAGGATCTTTCTTCCAGCAAAAATCGAAAAATTCCACATTTGTGTAGATAGAAGCTTGAAACCTGTACAGCATGGTTCTCTGATCTGTTGAACCTGATGATGTGATTTTCATTAAGATCATTGAATTTTTAAGGGTGTGTCCCCTGCTTTCGAAAATCATGCAAATTTTCTCAGGTTCGATGCTTTTGATGGTTAACATTAAACTCAATGAATTTGATATGTTTGAAACCAAACTAAAAAACCAATTCTTTTGATGTATCTATTGTTATCTCAATTCCGGTTTCTCGAATTTTGGCTACTCATGGGTCGAGTTGCTCCTTACTTACTGTTTGTTATCATGAACTGTTTAATAATTATTTAATGCATGAATGTGTAAGCACTTACGAACAATTCTATCTAGCTAAAAATTAAGTTTTATTCCTCGAATAAATTCTTAGTGTCATCAAAATCAATTTATTAAGCCGAAAACAGCGTCCTCTGTGTTTATAATCCCCTACAATAAGTAGATCAAGTCCTTTTCAAATGCGCCTAAGTAGTGAAGGGGTTTCAGGTTTAAAGTTAGCCCTATCCCTTTGGACCCCGGTCCGGATACTTTTAAGCTTCTTCAAGACGCTGGTGTTATTAATTTTTTTCAATATTTAGGTGTTTGTTACGTAACAAGGTTTTGTTTTTTAAGAGATGATGCTGTGTATTATGTTTAAGAAAATTTGTAATATTTCGTAATTTTCTTACTTTCAACAGTTTTTCTAGATTCCAACGAAGAAAAGCCAATGGTTGTTTCCTGTGTTTAATGTATAATCTAAAAAATTACATTCCAACACCGTGACTGCAGTAATAGTTAGTGATAGTATTCTATTTTACCATAGAGTGACTCCAATGATCACTCCTTCCTTTTTTGGTGCTGCTCTGCAGCAGTAATTGTAAAGCAGTATTCTTAGGTTTGATGATACTACGTTTTCCATAAAAATTGTCGAACTGCAGTCATTATGTCTTTACACCCTACGTCTGTCTCCCCTCTGTCGATATAGATATATTGATGTATTGCAGGTCTCATTTAATAAAGTCATTCCAAACGCTACATAAATTCAATTAAGTATTTTCAGCGAAAAATTCAACCTTGGCAAAAAAAAATATTACAGGAGGAAAAATCAATGAATTTTTGGCTATTTGTTCCTGGAATGGTGTCTAAAATTTGCATCCTCCTCCACCCCAAATAGAAATTTTTCTCTTTTTGGGTCCTTATAATGGGGTTAATTTAGATAGCAGTTGGTTAGGTTTCAATTTTCCGAAAAATTGTAATAACCAAATATTATTTTGATTATTGCTGGATTATTGTATTGGCAAAATTGTAACCGTCCGTAACCGTTAAAGTTTTCCTCTCCTACCATGAATTTATTTAGGCTAGGATACCGTTTATCCGTGTTTTTACCAACTGAGTATTAAAGCCCTACCTAGAATTCTTCCCATTTGTTTCTGGGATGGTATGTTAAATTTCTCCCCCCCCCCAAATAAAAATGTATCCCTTTTTTGTTCCTTGTAGTAGGGTTCCTTTAACTGGCAGTTGGTTAGGTTTCAATTTTACGAAAAATGTTACATAATGCTTATCCGCGGTGTCGGCTCAAGCAATGATTTCAGTTTTTTTATGACAAATCAAACAGTTCGTGGTAACGAACTGTAGTAAGGAGCGACCCGGCTCAATAGAAACCAAAACTCTAAAAAATGGAATTGGTTCAAACCTCCCAAACCCCCTGGATATGGTCTTGCCCCCCCCCCCACCAATGAAAGAATTGTTGACCCCCCTCCCTCTTTCTCTTTCACAAGAATAAAAAAATGGTGCCCTACATGAACAGTATCCAATTTGGCTTTCCAACCTTGTCAAACTGAACTCTTCACACCCCTTAAAGGTCTGACCAGTGAAGGCCTATGTTTATTATCATAATTTTGATTAACCCACTCATCACCATCAACTACTCATTACTTATTTGGTTATTTTTATTCAGCGGTTTTGTGAGTGGGAAAAGAGCAAAGCACTCCGTAATCAACCATAAAATTAAATATCTGTTTCTTTTTTATTAAAAGTTTCATGTTTATACAATCCACGAATTTATAGTTCAGTCCCAATGTTAAACTACTGAAATTAAACTTTAGGTATGACAAAGAAGGCTGCATAGACTACTTTTCCCAAGGCGTTCAAGGATGATTTCCCTAGTCTAGGAAACATTTCAATCAATCAATCAATCAAAATCTTTATTAACCAAAAAACCACACAAGAGTTCAATATGGAGTAGATGAGATGACAAAAACAACAACAAACAAGAGTCAAGAGCTCATATGGTACTTGTGACGAGGTTGGAAGAGCGAATAGCCAAGTGCTTCTTCCCACCAAGTTTCATTACGATCTCTCCACTCTAAGCGTTTTCCGATATTTCCAGTTTCCCCCTCCAACTCCCCTCAATGTCACCAGATCCGATCGGGATTTACAATAAGAGCTCTGAGACACAAGGTCCTTCTAAATATCAAATTTCATTAAGATCTGATACCCGTTCGTAAGTTAAAAATACCTCACTTTTTCTAATTTTTCCAATTTAACCGTCCTTTCAATCCATAGATAGTCAAATCGGGGAAGCGACTATTTCTAATTAATCTGGTAGGGTCTGTGATTCGCCTGCCATCTTTCAGCAATCGCTATATTGATCACGTATCTAGTTTCGAATCTTCTTCATGTAAAAATTGGGGTGGTCCGAGATTCAAAACGCGCTACATGAACATCTCAACTGCATTTCGCTTCGGCCCGTTCGAGGGGATTTGGTCGGCGATTGTATTGTTTCCGATGGTGCTTATCGGTTTTCCGCCCGAACTGGTCTTTTTCGGCACGCTCGTCGTGCTCGCCTATCAAACTTGGCTACACACAGAACTGATCGAAAAGCTTGGACCTCTCGAATGGGTGCTCAACACACCCTCCCATCATCGCGTGCACCACGGCAGCGACGATGCGTATCTGGACAAGAACTATGGAGGCATTCTCATCATCTGGGACCGGATGTTCGGCTCATTCGAACCAGAACAATCGACCCCGCGCTATGGCCTCAAGCGCGACTTCGATAGCGTCAATCCACTGATGGTGTGGATTTCCGAACTGCCGACATTTTTTCGCGAGGTGTTTGGCGCCAAGTCCGGCGGTGAGGCGTGGATGAGAATTTTTGGGCGTCCGGATTGGCAGCCGAAGGACCAGGCGCCTCCGAGTTAGATGCCGGCCACTTGCGTTGGCCGGGGATCGGGCGCTGCAATGATACCTGGCATGTAGTCGATTTGGCTTCGCAACAACACGACGGCCGGCTGGATCATCATCATAATGATTTCCTCGCGCCGCTCATTTGCACGAAACAGCCTGTCGACCGAGGCAGCGTTCTGCGCACGGCGGACTTCTTGCTCGGCCAGCAGAATAAGACGGTCCTGAATTGTCAGCGCCTGCATACCGGCTTTCAACGATGCAATCATGGGCACAAGCGCGTTGGACTGATCGCCATCATCGCTCTCAGCGCTGTCCCAAGCGGCCTGTTGAAGGGCGTCGATACTTTCAAGGGAATGGCCGCGCGCAATGGAGTCTTGGTCGTCGATCCAGCGTGCTAAGGTGCCATCGAGGGTCTGCATTTCGATTTGCAGGGGGGAAGCAGCATGGCTTTCAGCCGGCCCTTCCGACGTTGTGGAAAAGTGTAACAGGCTTACCCACAGCGTTAGGGATGCACTTGCAATAAGGGAACTTCCAACCCAAGCTTTTCGGAATTCCGTTTTTTAGAGTTTCGTTTACTATTGAGCCGGGTCGCTCCTTACTACAGTTAAACCACGAACTGTTTGATAGGGATTTTGTGAGTATTGCTAGAAGCTGACTTTGCTTGTGTTCGAGTGGAGCCATATGAGTCTTTGATTGCCCAGACAAAAGAGGATAAGGACCGGTCACGACAGTGCTTCCAGTGCCCTCAAGTTTTCAGGGAATTCTCTGAATTTCCACAACAGAAAATTGGGTTCTCCGATGTCTCCACGAAACATCCGGAAAATAAAGTTTGTAAACACATAAACATTAAAACATTATTTGTTAAAACGTAAGGTTTTGATGCATGATGTGCATCAAGATATCGAAGCAATGATTCCAATCTCTATAACTTCTGTTTCTATCGGGCAAGATGTTACTCTACTAAAGAGATCAAAACAAAAATGATCAAAAGATACCTTTTGGTGGGTGTGTTCCTAAGTACTTTATACAGTGTATGATCAAAGACCAAACACTTAGAATTCAGAAAAAAATAGAAATTTAAAAATAGAAATTTATGTTTCAATTTCGCGTTGGTAAGGAAAAGGTGCGAGAACAAACACGCAACGAAACGACACTACATGGAAGACTGGGAAAAGTTACATTGGAGGCCCCGGTTGAACTTTTTTCGTAGACCCCCTACCAAATTGTTTGGCTTTGAAAGTTAATTCATAAAAATGAGCAAAATAGTTAACTTCACAATGGACTGAGCTCTTTGGGCCGTGAAAATTTTGCCTCCTA
Organism: Alatinidae sp. Z8VKAUB7J3; assembly: GCA_010016025.2. Taxonomy (NCBI): domain Eukaryota; kingdom Metazoa; phylum Cnidaria; class Cubozoa; order Carybdeida; family Alatinidae; species Alatinidae sp. Z8VKAUB7J3. The sequence goes on from JAAAKM020073195.1 coordinate 147,350,236, forward strand.
TAGTCCCCGTTCAAGTTGCCTTTTAGATTTCCGAGAGGTTATTAACAGGAGCCTGAATTATTCACTTTGGAACAGTTTCAAGTTGGTTTTAATTCACTTCAGAGAATGAAAAATTCAGCTAAAAACAAATGGTCCTAGGCAGCTTAAAAACGTCTAGTAGCTTTCGTTTGAAGGATTAGTTGTATTTGGTAATCAACAGATCGTTAATGTTTCAATTTTTACGGATGAAAAGCATTGTCAAACTTAACTAGTTAGTCTTATTGACACAATTAAGAATTCAGCTCCGGCCCCCGTGGTCATTGGTGGGTGTATCTGTTTCTTTGAAAAGGAACCACACCTTTCGAAAATGCACCATTACTCAGACTCGAAAAACTCTTTTCAGAGACTAAGCTTTGAAGTTTGGGTATGCGTATATTTTTAAGACTGACGAGTATTGTAGCATTTGTTATTTCCAAATGTTACTTCAATGTCTTTAAACTAAGAATCATTATAATCATGTTTGACGACAAAAGAATATGCAATGACGCGGTGTTGTTAATCAATTTTTGAGACGAAGAGCTAGCCATAAAATTTCATCTTCAAAAGACGAGCAGAGCTAATAGCAGTCTGTTCTCGCGTCTTAATAGAAATTTGTGACTAATAACAATTGTTAGTGAAATTATATAACAACTTGTAACATTGGAAAAAAAAGGCTGACAGATTTTGAGTCCGAAATTAAAACAGAAACAAAAAAACAGCTCGAAACTGAAATGAAATGAACTAACCATGGACAACTTCAGGGCTTTACAGTTAGTTTTGCATTTGAATGCAATGCATAACTGAAGTTTGATCCTATTAAATACCTAATAGTATGTCTCCATGAAATTGTTATTAACGATTCGACGGCGAAAACAGGCCTTATATCAATATCTGGAGTGTATAACTTAAAAGTAAGCAATCTTACATCGTGTGTTTTTACAGCTGAATTGTCTATATGAAGTTACATTTTGATCAATGAAAATATATAACTTTCATCTTATAGGTATCAACTCATGGTTATTCCCAGAATCAGATTCTTGTGTGGAAGTATCCTAGTTTATCGGTTGTGGCTAAGTTGACGGGACACTCCTACCGTGTCCTGTACCTGGCTGTGTCACCGGATGGTGAATCAATAGTCACTGGTGCTGGTGATGAAACACTCCGATTTTGGAATGTCTTCAGCAAAGCTCAAAACCAAAAAGTAAGTCCAGTATTGATAAGCCACACATACATGAAACGTAAGCCTGTTTAAGATGTTTAAGATACTTAGGGTCATATCCAGGATTTTGCTTGGATTCAGGGATAAGGGTGTTCATACAAGAATTTTTTCAGGGGGGGGGGTTATACAAATAAAAACACAAAGACTTTGTTTACATCCATTTTTGATATATGTTTACAAGTCAGACACACATTATTTTTTTTATTGGGGGTCAAATCCTTTTCTATTTTTTAAGCAAAGAGATTATTGTAGACTTTTTATGGTCTATAATACCCTGAATACAGCCTTGCATGTATCATAACTAAACCAGATGTGAGGGAAGACAGGCAGCATCATGGAGAAGAATAACAGACTCAAATTTAGTAGCCAACTAATATTATGTTGAAGCAGCCAGTAAAATTCTAGTTTAACTACTTTTTATTATCTTGGAAAAAGGTGAGGTTAGGAATATGAAACTTGAGGATAAGTCTACAGACTAAAGTATGTCATAGGAAAGCATTTTGAAGTACCTATCTTCACTACTTCTAGAGAGCAGTGACCTTTAAAAATATTTATGTTATAGAAGTAAAACATTGCAAAATCAATCTTCTGCTTAAATGAAGTACAACAAAACTGTTTTCAGTTTCATAACTTTGCTCAATCCCAATTTGTGAGTTTCAGATATCTGTAAATACATTTTCAAAATAAACCATTGATACTATTTAAAATTCTGCTCAAATAACAGGAATTGCATTTTCAGAACTAAAACCAGAAAAAAAGAAAGTGATAGCTGAAAACTAAGTTAAATATTGTTTTCTCAAAATTTTGATAGGTGTAGATAGACTTGTCAAGAAGGCAAATTTCTAAGACTTAAGTTAAATTCTAGTTACCATAATTGACTTCTTGCTATCTCAGAAACAGTTTAGGTTAGGAAAATGAAACTTTCAGGGATGAATCTACAGACTAAAGTATGTCCCAGGAAGGTATTTTGAAGTACCCACCTCCACTCCGCCCTCTAGAAGGCCCTGAAATTCGCCTACATGACAGGTCTATACCTATTGAAATTTTGACAAAACAAAATTTTACCTTAATTTTCAAAGTTCACCCGCTTTTGGCGCTTGCCGGTTTGGGTGTGTTTTTCGTTTCGAAACACCTGGTTTTTTGATTTTAAAAACCTAAGGTTATTATAACGCCCCGATTAAGGTTGCATTGATGCACACCGATCAACCAACTCTGCGCATTCAAGGCTGCAGGATCGATGACCGATAGGAATTTTGAGAAAACGCAATACAGGAGGATGGATTTGCAACGGCCTTTCCCCAAAGCCCAAAAACATGGAGAACTGCACGAGATTTTCTCCGATATCTTTTTTGTCATCGGTAGTCTGACGATTCGCCGCCTTTTTCCAATGCGGTTCAGCAGGAATATGACAGTGGTCAAAGAGGGCCATGATCTTGTTTTAATTAATTCTGTTCGGCTTAAGGAAGATGGCCTCAAGGCTTTGGAGCAATTGGGCGAGGTCAAGCACGTGATCCGCTTGGCAGGTTTTCACGGTCTGGACGATGCCTTTTACCGGCAACGTTACCGGGCCAAAATTTGGTCGGTCAACGCCCCTTATTCTGCGGAGCTCACGCGCAATCCGACCCCGGATCAAATCTATTTGGAACCCGACGAGGTGCTTTCCTCCGAGACCAGGCTTCCCATCCAAGATGCGCAACTCATAAGCATCGATTCCTCTACACCTCATGAGGCGTTGCTGCTCATTAAGCGGGAAAACGGTGTGCTCGTCTCCGGCGATTGCTTCCAAAACTGGCAAAAACCCGATGCTTTCTTTAACTTTTTCGCGAAGATCATGATGAAACGCATGGGTTTTCTCAAACCCTACAACATTGGACCCGGCTGGTACAAATTGGCCAAACCCGAGCATCAAGACTTGCAAAAAATCCTGGACTACGACTTCCAACATGTGTTGCCGGCCCACGGCACACCGGTCCTCGACAACGCCAAAAACCTCTACAGACCAGCCATCGAAGCCCTCACCAATCCACCAGCATGAGCAAGTGTTGCTTTGAGACTACAAACTGTCGAGGAAATGGACCATGTCGGTGACTTCCAGGCTTTGGTGGGTGGTCGAGAACCAGAGCGGGTCGGTCAGCAACCAGCAGTTCGACGCGCCGATGAAGCCGAGGTTGAAGGGCAAGTACACCCCGCCCCCGAGCATGTTGTTGCTGCCGAGGATCAGCAGTGCGCCGACGCCGGGCGCCGCGTTGGAGGCCTGGAGGCTGAACGCCGCGTTGCCCGGCAAGGGGAGCCCACCGGTGGTGCCGGCGGTCGGTGTGATTCCGGCCTCGCCGGCGCAGCCTTGGCTGTACGTCACCGAAGTCCCCTGCTCGTACAGGAACTGCATCGCGATCCCCGCCGAGGGCTGATAGAGCGACGGCGTGTTGACCGCGCGCGGGTGGCCGCTGACGCCGTACAGCCGGTAGGTGCGGAACGCGGAGCCGAACCACGCTTCGAAGTCGTAGTTGAGCGGCGCGCCGCCGCCGCCGTTGTTGAACACCTTGATGTCGACGACCACCGACGACCGGCCGTCCCAGACGAACTCGGTGCCGAACAGCTTGAAGTCCCAAGAGATCGCGACCGCACCCGGCATCGCGGGCGCGACGAGATACAGGCCCTGCGGCACCACCACGGTCGTGCCGCTCACCAGGTTGGCGTCCATGCTGGTGCGCGACGGGCTCAGCGGCGGGCCGTTCGACATCGTGACCTCGGCGTCGACCACGAAGCCGGGTTGGGCGATCGAGCTCGAGAAGAGCTCGAGGCCAACGACGCGAACCGGATCGCCGACGTTGCGCGTCCACTCCGAGGGTCGGAACCACTCCTGGTAGCGGACCCCTTGTGGGCCGGCCAGCGGGTAGTTGTTGCTCTGCCAGGTGGCAGGCCCCGGGTTCGGCAGCTTGACGGGTGTCGGCACGACTTGGGCCGCGACGGAGCTAGTGAGCAACCCAAGGGTCGCGAGTGCGATAGCGTGCTTCATGGTGGATCCCCTGAGCTGATCAAGTGTAGCCGGATCGCCGATTGCCGGTCGCGTGCGAGCGGCGTTGGGCGGGTTTGCTCCGTGGCTGGGGCGAATTCGGCCACGGGCGGACCGCTTCATCGTCCTCGGTATCATCATCTAAGAGCGTAAACTCTGGAACTGCTGCATCCACGTCTTCGCTGTCCAGACGTAGTACACCCTGCCGGACGCCTACCAGGCGCCGGCGATGGCCCAGCCCGGCCACTTCCAGGACAGAACCCAACAGCAGACCGTGCAGTGGCTGGGCCAGATCTCGGGCAACAACAGGAACCTGCCGGTGGTCGTCCTGTGCAGCGATCCCCACTGCTGGCTCAGCTACAACGCCGGCCTGCGGGCCCTCGCCGCAGGCTATGCCCAGGTCTACTGGTACAGGGGCGGTCACCAGGCCTGGACCATGGCGGGCTTGCCGACGGTGCCGGCGGGGTTCTAGCTCAGATTACCCGTTGCTGGCGTCCGAGGGCGGGTGCGGTAGGTCGGCAGGCCGGTCTGTGGCATAATCGTGCCCTCGAGAGTCCGAATTGATAGGCCACCAAGGCAGGCGACCGCCCGTGAAGCTCGCACCCACCCGTGACTCGCCCAGGCCCGCCGCCGGGCAGCGCTATGAAGGCTTGCGCGACAAGCATGCGATTCTCGACCGCGCCGCGCTGCTGGCCGACCTGCTCGACCTGTCGGAGCGCGGCGCCGCCGAAGCACAACGGCCGGCGGCACTCGCCCTGCTGAAGGCCGCCCTGGCCCGTGGCCGATCGGAGATCGAGCGTCGCTTTGCCGCGGGCGCAACCGGGCGCACGGTCGCCCGGGCGCACTGCTATCTGGCCGATCAGCTGGTCGGCGTGCTCTACGACTACACCACGGGCGAGCTCTATCCGAGCCACAACCCCTCCGAAGGCGAGCGGCTCGCCGTTGTGGCGGTCGGCGGCTACGGCCGGGGTGAGCTGGCACCCCATTCCGATTTGGATCTGCTGTTTCTGCAACCCTACAAAACTACGCCGCGCAGCGAACAGGTGATCGAGGCCATTCTCTATTTTCTCTGGGACCTCGACTTCAAGGTGGGCCAGGCCACCCGGTCGGTCCAGGATTGCCTGCGTCAGGCCAAGGCGGACATGAAAATTCAAATCTCCGGAGCCAGCGCAGTGGATATGGCCGTGCCTAGACTGTGGGAATAACGGTTCAATCTCGCCTATCGCAAGCTTACTCCATAAGCTTAATAATAACTAATTTTTTTCTTCCATTTGTTGAACATATTTTTTCTTTTCCCTCTATTTCTGTCTGACTCAACACTTTGTAAATCGCATGCGGCTCAATATGACATATCTATCCGCTATTTCAAATTTCCGTACAATAGCTTTTTCGCCAACCCCTTGGACTATTAAAAAATATACATAAAAAATATAAATAAAATATACACATATTTTAATATTAAAAGAAAGGTAAGAATTGTCAATGATTTTTCTAAAGAGCCTTCTCCTGATAATCTACGGTCATGGGTGCATTGTCGCATCAAGGGGGGACTGGAGGCAACAGCAAAACATATGCATCATCGGAAAACGAATAAACATAAAAACATACACTCTTCAACCAGAACTACTCATTAGAGCTACACCTCAGAAGTCTGGCATGTATAAGGTAAAAAAGTAATAATTGATAGCAAGCGGGAAACGTCAAATAAAGAATAAAAGAAAAGAAGAAAAATTAGAATTAATCGAGCAATAGAATAATTGGAAAATTAAGAAAGTTAGCAACAATTAAAGAAGGGGGCAAAAATAAATTACAAAAAAGACTAAAATTAACAAAAAGGAAAGAAAATGGTGTATTAAAGATGAGTCAGAGCTCTTAAATATATATTCCTTTTTCAAATATCTTTTTTATTTCATATTTATCCAAACCCACTGTTCTCTGTTCTTCGCACTATTTTTTTTTATTTTTGCTTGCAAATCCAGATCTAAGGCCAGCACGGGAAACCTATTCGGGAAATACGATTTCACGTTAGGTAATACAAAGATAATTTTATCTACTTTTACCTTCTTACAAGAAACAAATATTAACATTTTGCTTCAACATCTATCTTAACAATTAGAGAAAGCTGGGAATTTAATTTCCAATGAATAACCCAATTTGTTGGGGATTTGCGGAAACTTTTTTCCAGCTACCTGAAAAATTCAAATATTTTGAAATATACAATAGAACCCATTGTGGTCATAGCATACCTAACAAGGACAAAACCACAAAAACATCAAAACCCTAAAGAGCCTCAAAGACCTTCAATGTAGTAACGAGAGCTTTATCACGAGTATGAATAAAATCTAACAAGAATCTATGTTTGCAACAAATATGCTTATATTTTAAGTTTTTTAGAACTAAATTTTGTTTAACAGTATGAAAGTTTGTGAAGTTCGTTTGAGTTTTCCAAAAACTTGATTTTTTTTGTTTTTTAGTTTGTTTTCTTTTAAACAAAAGCTTTCATAGGTAGCAGGAGAATTAAAAGCAACTTTTTGTCTTGTGTTTAGAGTAAGACGTTGCATATATTTCTTGATTATTTTGTATATGTTATGTAATAGTCATACATTTTTATTTTATCTTTGTCGTTATACACTGTTATATACAATAGGTCTTGTCGTTTTATACTTTACTCTTTTCAGTTTCCCAGCTTCGTTTTTGCCTATTTTTTTTATACAATCAAAAGACTAAGCTTAAAATCGCCGTTGTTTACGTAATCATCCGCCCAATTTAAGACTTTTGCAAAAAAAAAACTGTTGCTAAAATTACATTTTTAAACCAACCTATATTTTGTTTTGTCAGATATTGAACGTATTTCCATTTAATTCGTTTTACAAAAACTTTTTTATTTATGCACACTGCCCTCCTGACTTACCATCATTTTATCCATCTTCAAAACAGATTCCTAAAAATATCGCTCAAACGACTTAAAATACCGCATCTTGATATTTTCCATCGAAATTTTCAAACAGTTCGTGGTAGCGAACTGTATGTAAGGAGCGATCCAGCTCAATAGTAACCAAAACTCTAAGAAACGGAATTTTGATACGAATAGATGCATCAAAAGAATCAGATTCTTATGCTGATTTCAAATATATTAGTTTAGTCTTGCCCATCAAAAGTAACGAGCTTGAGAAAATTTGTCTTATTTTTGAAAAAAGGACAATAGATGAACTTCGGGGTGAAAGGAGTGTATATGCTATACAAACAGGAAGACCACTTAATGACTGCAGAAGCTGTGATTCAGCATATGATTGCTCAGCACCTTGCAATTATGGCTATTCATGCCAAAGACCTGTCCAGGAACGGTGCTTAAAAAATCCTAATGGTAGTACTGTAATGGAAAATTATGTGAAGCTCCTTCTTGCTGCTAGAGGCGAAAATCCTTCCCAGGACGCTTTGCCGCCAGAAGAAGGTAATGTGTATGTTTATAATCCCCAGTGTCCTGCTAGTACCTGTAGTTCTGAAAGTGCGGCCAACAGTTTTGACATGAGACTTTATGGCTGCCCTTGCACTCAATATAACCATTATCACCCGCTTCCAAAAAACGGGGAAGGGGGGCTGCGTCCAAATGTTAGTCGTAGCCCCTTTGGCCACCCATGCTATGATGATAGTATGTCAGTAAGACGGAGTAGAAGGTCTGGTTCATCACCAGCAAAAGATCTTAAAGTTCTTCAAACTGCAGAAATGATACGGCAGGCTAAGAGTGATGTAAAGTGTAATAGAAAAGAAACTATAATAGCTGTCGCCAGTAAGGTAAAACAGCCAGATGCTAGCCCTGACTCAGCTATTGTTGCTGACTATGAAACAAAACAGCAAAATTTATGCTCTCCGTTTCATGAAGGGATGCTAAAATCCGCACTAGAGCAAATGAACGATAAAAAGAGTTTTACAAGTTCAGTGTCAAATTTCTTAAAAGTTTCAAGTACTTTTTCTTTGATTTTATGATTTTGTCACTTTTTTTTATTAACAAAATTTTTATGTACAAAAACCGATTTCTTGTTCCAGGATGAATCTTCAATACGTAATCATTTACGTAATAAATATCTGAAGCCAATGCTATTTAACATCCCACTGATTGAATAGCTAACTTAACCTGTCTTAGTCACTTTAAAAAATTAATAACGCAGTTTTTTGAAAGAAAAAAACAGCTTGAAAGAACATGAAGTCCTGCAGAAAAATGAAATCGGGCTTCGCTTGTTCTTCCGGCAAAGTCGGCCCGAGCCATGTTTTGAAAGCGATGGGTTTTGGCGATCATGCCGGTGCATTCCGCGTTTCCATTGGCCCTCAGACCACCGGCGCCGAACTTGATCGTTTTTGCACGGTTCTGGCCGGGCTTGTTGAGCGCCGCGATGAGCAATCGAGGGCGGCATGAACAGGATTGGATGTCTTTGGGCAGCACATGGGAAATTAAGACAAGAAAAGCCGCAAAAAACCGGCGCCGGCGGGTTTCGCCGGCCGGTTGGCGCACTACATAGGGTCTGACTCACGAAGTTCAGACATCGGTTGACAACTGCCGGACCTTGAACCCGGCTAGATTGGAGACAGCAATGCCTGCCGTTCAGGAAACGATTGATCGGGTCCGTCAGATCGACGTTGACCAGTACAAATACGGCTTTGAGACACTGATTGAGTCCGACAAGGCCCCAAAGGGACTCAATGAGGACATCATCCGTTTCATTTCAGCCAAGAAACAGGAGCCTGAATGGCTGCTGGAATGGCGCCTTGGGGCCTATCGCCGCTGGCTGACGCTTGAGGAGCCGGTCTGGGCCCGGGTCAAGTATCCCAAAATCGACTTTCAGGATATCTACTACTATGCGGCGCCGAAAACCCAGGACGGCCCCAAGTCGCTGGACGAGGTCGATCCGGAGCTGCTGGCGACCTACGAGAAGCTGGGTATTCCGCTGAAAGAACAGGAACTGCTTGCCGGCGTCCGCAAACGCGGCGATCCGAGCACGCTGGACGACGGCGAAGTCGGAGACAACATCTACGAAACCGGCCGGGTGGCCGTGGACGCTGTGTTCGATTCGGTTTCCGTAGTGACGACTTTCAAAAACGAGCTCGCCAAGGCCGGGGTCATATTCTGTTCCATGTCGGAGGCGGTGCAGGATCATCCGGACCTTGTGAAGAAGTATCTGGGTTCGGTGGTGCCGACGACAGACAACTACTACGCGACGCTTAACTCCGCGGTGTTCACGGACGGTTCGTTCGTGTTCTACTTCCTTTGTCCGCCCGCATCTTGAATATGCATGTCCAGTTTGGCATCCTGGCATCTCCCGTGATGAATCAGAAAAAATTGAATCCATTCAAAAAAGAGCTCTGAGAATAATTTTTAAAGAAGCTAAGTACCATACTCGCTCCTTGTAAAAAGGCCAAGCTGGAAACTCTTAAGCACAGAAGAGGGACACTGTGCCTCCGTTTTGCAAAAAGTGCAAAAATAAACCTTTGTAAAGAAAACATTTTCCTCGGAATAATTTCTGTTCGTTTTAAGTTTTAATGTCGCTCCTTACTTTTAGTTGAAAAAAATTGTTTTTATTATTTAATCTTTTACATTAAACTCAGGCATTTGTAAATACTTTGACCATGAGTTATGACACTACTGGTGACGTCGTCCGCAATAACTGTAATTGAAACGTATTCATGTGTGATTCTATCCCTGGAAACAATAGGAATGAGGGGGGTTCGTTATTCCATAGCTTTGTAGGTATTAAACATGTATTTGATTCAGCTCACGGAAAAGCTTAATTGGTAGACGAGATAAGTAAAGGTTGCTACTGCTATACAAGAAACTACTAATTTGCTGCGTTAAATCCAAGCGTGGTACATTATACATTATGAATTATTCAGGATATTTAAAAATATGTTTATGATTTTTCGATTGTTATTGACGAACGGTTGTTTGTGCAAGAAAAATTGGTACTTGTGTCTTATAGCAACCACACTCAAAAAGTTCAGTTAGGTTAATCCTAAGATGAAAGTAAAATACTTTTATAGCAAGATTACGGAAATTACTACAGGGAATTATGGAAATCAGGCCCCCAGAACGCATTACATTAAATACATAAGCTAAACAAACCTACTCTAACCTAACCTAACCAAAATGCAAGCTAAATATTTTATTAAAATATGGCTAAAATGTGGTTTCCCACCGAGCCGAAGATAATTGTCTGGTAAAAAGACCATGAAAACCGGTTATTGTCTCATGTTCGTGATATAAATTCTCGAGTGTGTGCTAGCTAACAACTAGTACAACGCACCTAAGCAAAAATCTCTTATCGAAGTCTGTTGGACACAGCTCAACAATTATTAAACCCTTCCCATTTACAAACTCCCCTCCCTTATCCTTCGTTACCTGTTCGCCCCACTCTCGCATACAGAAATCTTATTTCCTGCCCACTCATAGTATGCTGCCATATACCCTCCCTACTTTGTCGCAAACCAGCAATTCCTTGAAGGACCTGAATCACCATCCCACCATGGCAATTACCAGGTAACAGCCGTTTAACAGATCATCTCCATTCCACTGCGATTCCCAGCCAAGCTAATAATATCCCCGTTGAAAAAGAGTACTCTCCTTCCCCAGATCCACGCTTCTCTTGCTCCCTTCTGGCTCTTACAATTAGCAAACAAACAAGTGCTCGCCTTAGTAACCGTTTTACTTTTCCTAAGTTCCTTGTTACAAACGCTGAAAGCCTGAATTCTGACAAATTGACCGAACCTCTCTCAATTACACAAAATAGATGTGATTGCTGCAACAGAAGTCCAGGCACAGAATTCTGACACTTTAAAAAATTAATAACTGCTCCCAATTCATAAAACCTCGTTCTCATCACCAACGCCTTGGTAAAAAGGGAGGTGAAATATTATTATTTGTAGGTAACTATCTCCTCCCTAAATTAATTCATCCTCCCAACCTTTCAGATTATGATGAAATCATTTGGGTAAGTGTTAGACCCAAAGTTTCCCCTCGACATTTTAATTCGGTTATTTCCCAAATCAAAATGCTGTACAAAGACAGCAGTTCTTCCAGCAATGGCTCCTCTGTAAATTCCCAAACGGCGGTATTTTCCTAGTAGGTGATGCTAATGCGCTAAAGTTAAATTCCCTTTGCAGTTCCCTTAATTTAAAGCAGATAGTAAAAAATACCAACAACCAAAGGAAATACTACTCTTGATCTGATTTGCACGAATATGCACACTTTCTATAGCTCACCTGTTCCTTTGCCCCCTTTAGGAGGAAGCTACCATTTTTTTTATTAATGAAGCCTCTTCCCCATTCAGGGCCTTGATGCTTTTTGTTTAGCCAAATTGAAGGACGTAGTCCTTGTTTTTCATAGCCCTGTTAAAACGAATTTGATGACTCGTTGATTAAGTGAAAAAAAACTACCTGAAAGAGAAAATCCGGAATTAAAAGAAAAATTAATTTTGAAATGGTCTTTACATTCACATTTGTGCCGAATTATTTGTTGATGGCATCACAGACTAACCCACAGGCTTTGATAATTTAGGTTCTTTTTTTCCCAAGTTCTATCACCAAATATGAAACTCTAATAAACTTCGCATTATCTCTGGCTTCAGCTATACTTCTGCAAAGGAATATATAGCATGTGACCATTTCAGGATGGGTGTTGAGACTTACAAGTAAAACAAAAAGAATTAAATTAAAGTAGCACACCTTTTTGTAGGGCAAGGACTGTGAAGCACATCTACAAATGAGTTTTTAGAGTCATTCCTTTCATCGTTGCACTCATTTTTGGATGAAAGTAAACACTCTTGGCTCTTGACATCAGATTTTTTGTCATCAATTCTTGTGACATTTTGACCATTCCGACGGTTTTGCTCTTCCTTCATTCGTTCAGATTTCCGCCATTTGGCTCGACGATTCTGAAACCATACCTGAAATAAAATAAAGGCCTTAACTTACCAAAGACAGTAACACTGAAATCTAAATATAGTAAAAATGAAATCTTAAGACAGTACAAAAAAAGACATTAAAATAAAAATGAACGATAGTAAAATTCGTTCAGATTCCTGCCATTTGGCTCGACGATTCTGAAACCATACCTGAAATAAAAAATAAAGGCCTTAACCTACCAACGACAGTGAAAATGAAATCTAGGGACAAAAAAAATGAAATCTAAAGACAGTAAAAATAAAGACGGTAAAAATAAAAATGAAAGACAGTAGAAATTCGTTCAGATATCCGCCATTTGGCTCGACGATTCTGAAACCATAGCTGAAATAATACATAAAGGTGTTAATCTACCAAAGACAGTAAAAATGAAACCTTGTTGGGATGGGGCGCGCTTGTCGGCGTCGCCCCAGACGACGTCGTAGACCTTCTCGTACGTCTTGCCGTCGGCGTCCAGCCAGCCCTTAACGATCTGGATGCGATCGAGGTTGCCCCCGATCGGATCGCGGAGCGCCGCGACGAGGAACGTGGGAGCCCGGCCGTCCTTCGGCTTCGGCAGGTCCGCCCCCATCGGCACGCCGAGGCTGTAGCCGAGCTCGGCGGGAAAGCGGGCCTTGGCGTGCAGCGGCTCGAAGTCGTAGCCGCCGAAGAAGCGCACGACCATGCGCGACCCCGTGGTGGCGTACGTCTCGCGACGCTCCATCGCATCGAAGATCGCGGCGCGGGTGTTGTCCGTGGCCCAGACGGCCGCGTAGCCCGGCGAGGTCTCCTGCCAGCCCGCGATCTCCCCGTTCTCGGTCTTGGTGAACGGATGGCTCCAGCGATTCGGCTTCGGCTCCGACCCCGCGTGCTTGCCGAAGAAGTTGTTCTCCTCCACGGCCATGAGGGACGTGTGCGCGTCCGTGCTGCCGATGAAGCCGACCTTGAACGGATCCGTCCCGAGCTGCTCCGCGAACGAGAGCCCGAGCTTGAGGGCCGAGCGCCCGTACTCGTGCTTCAGCATGGCCTGGGTCTTCTTCGCCGAGAGGTCGAGGTTTCCGGCGTCCCACGTCTCGTAGTCGGCGAACTCGTCATCCGGGGACAGCAGGGGATGGGCCTCGCCGTCGCCCTTGATCTGGGTGATCTCGTAGAGGCGCTCCCAGGTCGCGCGCGTCTTCGCGTACGCCGCGTCGAGCGGCTGCCCGTTGATGCGCGTCGAGGCGAACATCAGGCCGTTCGACAGGTTCCCGTTGTGGGCGATCGCGAGTACGTCCCCACCCGTCTTCTCCTCGTAGGCCTGCAGCGCCTTCCAGAGATCTTCCGGATCCGAGCTGTCCCCGTTCGTGAACGGCAGGGTCTGCCGTGCCAGGTCCCCGCCGTCCCGATAGACGACGCAGCGATGCAGGTTGTTGCCGGCGATGAGCGACGTCCACTGTGAAACACCGGAGGAATATCCGGTTGACCTGCGTGTCGCATATTCTGCGCCGAACGGCAAGCTTAAAACGGCTTCACGATGACCATGACGACGATGAAAATCATCAGGAGAGTCGGGATCTCGTTGACCAAACGCCAATGGCGCGCCGGCTTGTCGCGATGATCGGCATGAAAGCGACGCAGCGCCCGACCGAAATAGCCATGCACGGCGGACAGCGCCAGAACCGCGAGGATCTTCAGCCACAGCCAGATGCCCGAGAAACCGAATCCCTCCCAGGCAAGCCACAGGCCGACGATCCAGGTGATCGACATGGCCGGCGTGATGATGACCTTGTAGAGCCGTGCCTCCATTACCTTGAAGGTCTCCGACTGCTCCGATCCCACCTGCGTGTCGGCGTGATAGACAAACAACCGCGGCAGATAGAGCATGCCGGCCATCCAGGCGATGACCGCGATCACATGCACCGCTTTCAGCCACAGATAGAGCTGTGGCGGGTTCCAGACCATGAGTGCGATGACGATGACCGCCATGACTGCAAGCGCGATACGAGCGCGGCTCGCTGCCCTGCCGCCGATCCTGGCCCCGGTCTGTCGTGCGTCTTCGCTCACTTCGCGCCCGCCTGGCGTATGCGCTCAACGAGCCGCGTGACGTGACCGGGATCGGCCTGCGGTGTAATTCCGTGACCAAGGTTGAAGATCAACGGCCCGCTGCCGAGCCCCTCAAGAATGGAATCCACACCTGCGTCGAGCGCCTCACCACCGGCGACCACACGCATGGGGTCGAGATTGCCCTGAACCGGGCCTTCGGCCTGCAGGGTCCGGGCAAAGGAAAGCGGGACCGTCCAGTCAAGACCGATGGCTGTCGCGCCCGTCTTTTCGCGATAGCCTTGCAACAGCGGACCGGCACCCTTGGCAAAGGCAATGATGCGCGCTTGCGGGTGACGCTCTCGTACCCGCTCGATGATCTTGCGCACCGGTTTGACGCTAAACCGCTCGAATTCCGCTTCACCCAGCACACCTGCCCAGGCGTTCTAGATTTTTGGTTCATCTTTTCAAGTTTCTTAATTGCATTACTAGATTTAAACACGTATCAGGCATCGAGAGTCAGTCTTTTTCTTTTGAACAGCCTTCACAAATCAATCTAACAATTTTTTTTTATTGATTGAAAATATTTCGTATTTTAATTTTAGAATTGGTGTTTTATCTTGAGAGGAAAGACATCAGGAATTTAAAAACTCTTTGAATTTAAAACCTCTTTAAATCCGGAATTTAGAGCCTATAAGTCCCCTTAGCCCTTTAACACCCTTTGAGAGCTTCAATTTAAACCTCCAAGCTGTTCCCGAGAAAATGCAGGTACACTATTCTTATATCCTGACTCCCGCAGTTTCATTCGCTCTACATCACTATTTCATCAAGAATAGGTCCAAGACCCACAGGGGCTCATAGCGACAGAAATTTAAAAACAGATTAGAGACCAAAATCTTAGGTTATTTCCATCTATCCCCTCTCCAAGTCACCTTTTGTCCCCTAAAAGTGCACATTCAAGGTCTAATTGCTCAACAAACGCTCACCGAAAGCTCCGACACAATCCTTATTGCAACTTGTAGTATTTTTAACATATATCGCTTGATCATCTGGTAACAATTAGTGTCTTTTGATTACCATCAATAGTTCACCACGAAAAAACTTAGGCATTATAGGAGCTTATTGTACAAAGTGTCAAGGTGGAACAGAAAAGCTTTTGTGGCAAGCCAAACACAAAATTTGATGTCCCCCATCTCTCTCCCCTCTCTTCTCATGCAAAACCTGAAAGTTTCATATCCAACTTTCGAGCTGTTCCTGAGATTTGCAGATTTGGCAATTTGTTATTCTGGATACAAGAAGAGACTTTTGTTTTTGTTGTAGTCTTCCTCTTTCTCAGCATCCACTAGTACTCCATTCCACAATAATTCCTGAAAGCTTCAACTTGATATCTGAAGTTGTTTCCGAGAAATTTCAGATACGTATTCTGATAACCTGTGAATGGTAGCTTAGGGTGCAAAACATTTTAGTGTTTCTCGGCCGCACCTGTGACCGACCCTGTGAGCCGGCCTGCCGGCGACCCCGGATCGAAGAGAAGCCCGTTGCCATCTGCCGGCTCAAACGGGTGGCCGCCGACCACAAAGGCGACATCTCCCACCTCATGCCCAAAGCACCAGCCGCAAGCAACGGCAAGCGCGTTGCGCTGATCGGTGCCGGCCCGGCCTCGCTGACCGTGGCCCGCGACCTGGCGCCACTCGGATACGAATGCGTGCTGATCGAAAAGGACGCCCAGGGCGGCGGACTGATGCGCACGAATATTCCGTCGTTCCGGCTTCCGGCGGAGGTGCTCAACGAGGAGGTCGACCGCGTCCTGGACATCGGGGTTGATACGCGGTTTGGCGAAACCGTCACCAGCATGAAATCGCTGCTCGACGAAAACTTCGACGCGGTTTTCGTTGGCAGTGGCGCCCCTCGCGGCAAGGATCTCAACATCCCCGGCCGCGCCGAAGCGGCCGCCAACATCCACATCGGCATCGACTTCCTGACATCCGTCGCCTTCAAGCACACCGAGAGCATCGGGCGCCGTGTCGTCGTCATTGGTGGCGGCAACACGGCCATGGATTGCTGTCGCACCGCACTGCGGCTCGGCGGCAAAGAAGTGACGGTGACGGTGCGCAGCCCGCGCGCTGAAATGAAGGCCTCTGATTGGGAAATCGAGGATGCCATCCGCGAAGGGGTGCCGATCCTCGACAATCATTCGCCAAAGGAATTCGTCGTCGAGAACGGCAGGCTCAAGGCCGTCGTCTTTGAAAAGATGCGCGCCGAATATGACAGCGATGGCAGGCGTCGGCTCATCCCCACTGGCGAAGAGCCGGTGGTGATCGAATGCGACGATGTGCTGATGGCCATCGGTCAGGACAACGCCTTCGGCTGGGTCGAGCGCGACATCGGCATCGAATTCGACGATCGCGACATGCCGATCGTCGACCAGACGACCTTCGCATCGACACGGCCCGATGTTTATTTTGGCGGCGATGCCGCCTGGGGACCGAAGAACATCACAATGAGTTCTCTCAGGATCATCTAAATTGTTGAACAAGCTGAATCTTCAAGCGAATTTAAAATACGTCTTAAATAGTCTCCCTACAATAAATATATTGAATTAGGGGACAAATTTCCCTCAGTCGCTGAGAAAACACCATACTCTCAAATTATTCAGACACGGTAGCATTTTACTCAGGCAGCTATTCTGATGGCGCATCTTCCTAGAACAGTTAAGGAGCAGTATCGCTATTAGACTGAGTTATAGTGAGAGTCAAACATTCGATCTTGAGAATATACGAGAGAGGAGAGTGGCTAGAAAAAATAATATTATACAAGAGAAATTTCAATCTGCCATTAATATTGCAGACAGACGTTAATGATCTGTTCGGACAATTTTTTTTTGCATAAAAGCACAATAGGAATATTAAATTATCAGGATTGTGTAAATGATAAACAGACTCTTCCTTTCTTTTGCCGCGTTTATTGACGAAAATAGGTCTAGTATGCATGCTCGTACTTGAACGTCATTTAAGGAGAAGAAAAGATCCGGTCGCCCCCCGCTGGCTTCAATGAAACGAACGGAAGGCTTAAAAATGGCTGATTAATAGGATATTCGTTATGTGCCATATTTGTCATAATTAATTTGGCGTTATATTTTAAAATGATTTTTATTTCAGAAGGATGAAATAAAAGCTTTCAAGAGCCTTGGAACAGGAAACCGTATTGCAACCTGGCTTTTCTACGTAAGTGTTATTTCAAACTTACTAGATTTTGAATGAATACACACTTTATAAAGATGCTTCACAGTTCAGTGTTGCAGTCAGAAGTAGCTCTAAGGTGTCTTTAAAAGTAAAAGACATGTCATAATGACATTTTTTTAGCGGTCTAAATATAACAGAAAACGTACAAAAACATTTAATTTTTCAAAACTGAATTGATCAGCAACTAAGCCAAATTTTGTGGGTTTTCCGTTAGATACCATACAAATTGTGAGTTTCAGCTCTTTTTCAGGACTTGGCGTGTGGTCCTTTCATACCATAAGGGTTGCTGGTCAGCGCCTGCACCACCCGCTCGCTGCCGAGCCGGACCGCAATCACCCCGGCGATGTCGCCGCGCTTGGTGAAGACCGGCGCCGCCATGAAGGCCGCCACGCCCGAGGCGCTGTGCGGATAGGCGGCGAAATCGGCCGCAACGACACTGCCCGCTTCGGCTTCGAGCGCGGCTGCGAAAACCTGGCCCAGCCCGGTCCCTGCCCCCTCGCCCTCGGCGAAGCTGGCAAAGAAATCTCCCTGCTTGCGCACCGAGTAGACCACCTGCCCCTTGGTGCTGAGCAGGTAGAGGTCCTTGTAGCCGTTGAGCCGCAGGCTTTGCAGGAAGGTGGGGTGGTAGGTGGCGTGCGATTGGCTGTAGTAGGAGCCGTCGCCCGCATCCGCAAGCTCCTCCCGCTGGTCCGCCGCATGCGGGTTTTCCGCCACATAGGTGCGCTTGAGATAGGCGATCGGGTCGTCTTCCTCGACCATGCCGATCACCCGCTCGAAGTTGCTGATCGCGCGGAACACCGCAGGCTGCGCCGCGAGGCTGGAGACATCGGAACGCGCCGCCGCCAGCGAATAGCTCAGCGCTTGGGCGCCGGACTTGGCCTCGATTTCCTGCGCGGCAAAGGCGTTTTCCCGGATGCTGCGCTCCGCCATTGAATAGACAAGCAGAGACACAGTGACGAGGAACGCGCCCGTCAGCGCCACCATAATCATCGGCAGTTTTAGTTTCAGCGGCAGTTTCGTGGTCCGGGGCATTGGCGAAAGTCTCCTGCAATCGGCGGCACGCCCCGGCTGCGGGGGCGCATACAGGAGTGTTAATCAGGAAATTCCTGAGAAAGTGTGTACCGCGATGCCACCGCAAATGAAGTTTTCCGGAATTGACGTTTCCATTATGCCGCAAAATTGAAGTCTGGAACGTTCTGAAGGCAGGAAGATGCTTCTCCTTATTTTTATAGGTATTCTGTCTGCATGTATTGAAAGTACCGAAATCCTGATGACGCAAATCAGCTGTGCCGAACATATTCATATTCCCGTTCAGTTAAAAAAAAAAAACGAAAAAAAACGCTTTCCAATTAGGCAAGTATTATTGAATCTGAATATATCTATCTCCAGGACTAAAAAGCAAAAGCTAAATGGTTTTTCTAGGATTTGCGGGAAAGTAAATGACAGTTTTTAGTTGCTTATCTCGAACCAATGTAGACACTGAACCCCTTTTTATCAACAAAGCATTATACTTCTCAGTTCTCTACTCAGTTACCGGTACGAAGTAAAATGTAGCTTAGAGGGTTGTTTGTTTGTTTTTTTGTTGGCCGGCCGCGTGCCCCCCAAAAATTTGGCGTACCCCCGGGGGTATGCGTACCATAGTTTGAAAACCACTGGACTGCATAGCCTAAATCAGTGTAGAACAAGTGTGTGAAGATGTACGATGGATTATACAATAATCACGTTTCTAGTCAAGTATAAGCAAAATCGACAGAAAATGTCAGGAAAACTTTCCAAATTGAAAAGTATATCATACCCCAAAACATGGTGGTTTAATTTTCAAATGTATTGCAGCACGTGGAGGAAACGTGATAAATAATTTTACTCAATAATATCAAAATAAAAGACTTGATTTTCTGAAATAAAATTCTGTAATTAGCTTATAAAATAGAAGTTATTAAAGTATTGTATTAATATGAGTCGAAATTTTTTAGAAAACTAGACTGGATGCAATTAATAATCAAAAGAATTTTGCAAAAATTGTCATAACAGACTTGAGCCGAGCCAGTACGCGAAGTCATCCGTGCGTTGTTATTTTCTTTTGGAGCTCCAGTTTATGTTGCTAATTTTTCAGAATGATAAGGCTGCAGTCACCCTAGGCCATTTTGAAGCCACTTTCAACTACCCACCAGAAATATTGCAGGCCAGTTCGATCCGGGACCAACGGAAGGTGAATGACAGCTAGATATTTTTTACTTGTCACAATCAGTAGTTGACCATGTTTAACCTTTCAGCGCTGCCTAGCCTTCACTGGCAGTAACTTGATCTCCTAGTAGCCAATGTGAACTCCTAGTAGCAACCTCCTCATATACGGAATAATATCTGTTCGCTTTAAGTTTTGATATTGCTCCTTACTTCCAGTTAAAAAAAATTCTTTGCTTTGTTTAATTTCTGATCTTTTCTCAAAAATGCCGGTAAATTCGGCTCATTCTCCATGAAAAATTCCTTCCCCTAACGGGTAAATCCTCCGTGGAAAGCTCCTCCCACTTAAAAATACACCCCGTCGTAAAATTCCCTTCACACAATTCCGTCCTCGCTGAAAATCCCGTCCCTCTCATTAAATTTCTTTCGGACAATTCAGCCTGGAAAATTCTCCTTGGCATACTTTCATTCGAAAAAGACTTTAATTTCAAATCATTTTTCCGATCACTCCAGATATCCTACCTTCCATGCCATTTTGTCCCAGAAATCTGAGCACGCTGAAAATATCTCCCGGACGATTTCCCAGGAATATCTCCGCATGCTTAATAGAGTTGGCAAATAGAAAGTAAGACAAATAAGAACATTTTAGATGGCCTTCTAGCCAAAAAGCCCATGAATCAACTTGAAACTTGATGCATATTTAAACCCCTAGAATTACCGAAAGTTTTGCACGAAGACACTTACAAGTTAGAATCGAGAAACATCTTTGCAGTAAAAGCTAGCCTTGATTCTAAGAAATTTTGACTTGGTACTTAGTAAAAATCTAAGAAATTTGGGTACTTATGTATTTTACGAGAAACACTCAAGAAGTGAAGTTTGTTTAATGCTAATGAAATAAAACAAAATATGATGAAAATTTAGTAGGCCTACTTCATTGACAAGATTGTGAAAACTGCAACAACGAATTACAAAGAATTATATTGAATACGTAACCTAAACTAATCTAACCAAAATGCCAACTAAATATTTAATTAAAATATAGCTACAATGAATTTTCCCAGCGAGCCGAAGCTAATTGTCTGGTATTAACACCGTGAGAAACTGGTAAATAATTTTACCAAGAAACCGGTGTAGAGATGACCAGAAACTGGTAATCTCTCATGTTAGCAATACAAATTCTCACACTCAATAAGTGAAGCTGTTTTTTCGTGAAACAAACTACGATACAGGTACCTTTTTTGAGAAAATCCGTTTTCATAGCCACAAAGACAAACCTCAATTTAGTTTGCTACGCATAGTGATAGAAGATAGTGTCTGAACTTGGATTTTAAAATGAAGATTTGGGATTTGCGGAAGAATGAAAAAGAGAATATATTTTTTCAAGGATAAGGGGTAGTTTCCCACGGCAAAACAGTGCCTCAACGGACACAATATGACTTTATGCTCTTACGAGAAGGAACATTTAGGTTAGGTTAGGTTTACCTAATTAAAATGTACCTGCATCGTAGTTTGTTTCACGAAAGAACTTAACTTCACTTATTGAGTGTGTTCTGAATAATACACAAGTACCATTATTATACTAAATGGTTTCTAACCTAGCCAAAGTATCAACAAATATTAAATTAAAATATGCCTACATTGCAGTTTATCTTTCTTACGCTAAGCTTATTATCATCGAGTATAGGCTATACTGAAAAATGCAGAAAAAACCCGGTTCTGTACAGATCAAGAGCTCGAGCGCGTTTGGTATAAGGTACCCTTTTTCTTTAGTTGAGCCAAGAGAAGAGCCATGCTTATAGAATGTCTTATTTGACATCAAGGAGCGTGGGAAGGGAGGAAAGGAAAAGGGGCATTGGAAATGGTACCTTTCTTGCAGAATATTCGAAATTTCCTTTGCCATATCCCCGCCATCTTTGACGTACTTCCGTAGCTCTTCAAACGAATTTAAGCCCTAAAAAAAGATAGGAAAAATTAGAAACATTGTTATTCTTAGAATTGACGGTATTAGCTGTATAAACTTCTTAGGCCCTAAATCGTGCTTTAAGTCCATTTATGGGAGTTGTATTCACACTGCATAATAAATTTCCAAGTTTACGATTTTACATTTTGGGGTGAGAATGGGTTAAGGCATGAATCGTTAATTCTCAGGCCTTTATAAATATCCCGAGCTTTGAAAACACTCATGGCTTTCTTAGAAATCTCTCTCTGGCATAAACTTCATATGAACAAAATCTTTTGCTACATAGGAATTGGGATCAAAGGGCTGGATGTCTTCCGCGTCACCACAATGAAGTAAGCTATCACTTGAAACGTCAATGAGATTAAGATATTTACTATCAATGCTTTCAATAATGTTGTTAACTGTCCACGCTTCGACGATGCCAAGAGACTTGGGCTCTCAGGTACCATAATCAATGCTCTGTCTGATGCTATTAAAGACAAAGAACGTTGATCCAAGAAAATATTCGTATTGAATGGGAAAATTCATATTGGAAGAAAAGCAGACATAGTCTTCACTGGGCCAAATGTTTCCAGGGAACATGTGAAGTAAGATCTTCCATTTCAAAGGTTGAAATTCGCTATTGGAGTTGTGGTTATCTAGACGTAGAACAATAGGGCAGATTTCTTCTGATTTCGTATGTTTCACAAAATGCTTGACAGATTTAAGGAAGGTGTTACCGCTGACCCATCTGCTTTGGTTAGCAAGACCTAGCACTCCTGGTGATCCACCGTATAGCATACGAGCTTTATACTCGATTCGTTGAAATATAGGCACAGGAGGCATAGTGGTATCAGACGCACGGCAAAAGCAGACATTTATCATAACTTGACCACGTTTGGCTGATATAGTGCATGAAACCCTTTTCAACACCATTGGAGCCAAAACTTGAGATTGGGGCAGGACGGTTGGGGCTCCTCTCTCATCAATTATTTCCCGTCAGGCGTTTGCTTTCCTTTGAAACATGGATTGATACTCAAAAGTTTCCCGAAAAAGAAGTTTCTATAACGACACGGTTTAGGCAACATACTCTTGCATGGCTGGTCACTTCGGAGGAATATAAGTGATACATCCTTATTCCTCTTTAAAAATGAGCTGAGCCAGTCTTTTGGTGTGCTTTGTTTCTGTGACCAGCCTGTGGGAGTAACGACAGAGTTGGCGGTCGTGAAGGAGAATGCAAGTTTGTTTTGGCTTCGCTAGTTGTTATTCCGTGATTCATAAGAGAGCATGTTTATAGATTATATTATATTAATTTTTTTTATAGAAACAGTCATACAAAATTATCTGTATGTCAGGGGTAGAGGACGATCCTATGGGCCTCCCCTCCACATACATGCCAACCAATCAACTCTAAAAAAAACTAAACATTTCTGTGGTGAAATTAAGCGAGTAATCCCTTTTTATTTAAGTTACCTAACCCATTTTCTTCTCTATTTAGAAGGCTAAAATGATTATTGTTATGTCTCGCCCTTTAACTGGTTGATGAATCGATTCGCTGTTTAATTAATATGGAGCTTAATCATAAGAATCGTCTGCAGCAGTCTCTCTCTATAAATAACGGATAAGAGAAAAATGCCTATTCTCAGGGATCCTTGTTATCTCTCCTGGGGAAATGGATTTTAGGACGAACGACAAAGGGAAGGAGAGCAACATATTTGCAACAGATCGATATTAGTTACATAAAGTTCCTTCGAAGAATGCATTTTCAAGGAAGAAAATATAGCAAGAAGTTAATACCAAAAACGAGAAAGAATAGACGAGTTACCAAGTCCAATAATCACTGATTATACAAGCCAAGAAAAGAAGAAACATTATTCAGTAGAGACTTTAAAAAAATTTTAAAAATAGGAAAGGAGAAATAGCATCATTTATTATTGTAAAAATTATATTTATGACCAAAAAATATGTTTCTCACTAAATTGTTTAATGTACAAACACGAGCACGTCGTTAAGTAAAATTTATGGAAAGTGGAAACTTCTTGAAAGGTGTAAAGAGGGAAGCTTTGTGTAGATTGGAAGAGCGTACATAGCTGTGTTGACCTCAGGCGGATTGAGGCTGCAGTGAGTTGTTATTAGTAGTGGCAGTAATGCACAATTGGGGCTATTGAGAAGTAAATACCATAAAATTCTGGAAACAACTTTTAAAAAATGTCAAATACTTACTGATACCATTCCTAAGAGTGTGTTGGTTTAACGTACCCACCCCGTCTAATATATAATATATAGCCCAAACTGCATGTTTCTCACACATTTTATAGCTTCTCATACAACCAGGCATTTTCAGCATAGAAAAAAAAGAAAAAAAACAAAAAACTAGATAGCATACTAAAACTAAAAAGAATATTTAACATATATATATATATCAGGATACCCACCCATAAAAATGGCATTAAGTGACTGTAGTCCCTTTTATCTTACCTAAATTAGGCTGTGTTGAAAACTGCATATTTACAGATAAAAGAAAGACTTACAGCAAATTCTGTTGGCTATTCAGCCAAAGACCCAAAATCCAAAGTAAGTAAACAACAAGGAAAACAATTGTAGTTTAGCTACTTTTTATTATCTTGGAAAGAGGTTAGGAAAATGAAACTTTCCAAGACAGGTCTAAAGACTAAAGTATGTCCTGATAAGCTGATTTTAAGTACCTACCACCACTCCTTCTCCCTCTAGAGGGCAGAGGTAATGTTTATAATAAACAAAAAAAAAATACAGAAGGAGAAAGGAAGACTGTTTCCTTACTTTAGTAATTAACATAGATCAGTACTTGAATAAGGCCTCAACCCTAATCATCTGTCCAATTGCATAGGTCTAACAGCATAGCCATACACATTTAAACACAAAGAATAATCCATCAGAATGATATGTTTAGACACTTAACACAACAACTGATGAGGATTGCTTTTTATATCAAATGATATCTCTTTTAATTGGCTTCTTTTCAAAGATTTCCCATCTTTTGATACTGGCTTTTACTCAACTTCATAATTTTGAAGACCCAACTTTATTATAAGGCAAGACATAACAAGGGTGAACTAAAGTGTATAATGTCAAACAGAATTTTTTTATAACTTGCTGACAAGAAAAAGTGTTTGGGATACATCCTTCCTTCTATCCAATGAGTGGACATGGGAGGATGGCCTAGTTCATTCTTTTTTGGTTTTAGCATGGAATTAAATGGTCAGAGGGGGCAAATTTTTTCTGGGATGGTATACAAGGGAGAAATGGGTGGATATTATATTGAGGGAATGAACTTTATAGAGATTAAGAAATTCGGAAATTTTGTGGGAACAATCATAACCTTTCTCTCATTATAGCCATAAGAAGAAGCATTCAATTACGTTTTTCTTACAGCTTACTGTAGATATAGAAAAAACTGAAAAAGTTAGCGACGCTTTAGATGTGAGTTGGAAGATTTGTAAGTTTGGCAGACCTCAGGTGTTGATAGTTTGGTAAATGAAATTATTCAAAATTTGGCGGATATGAACCTATGACATTTTAGCACATTCTCAAAATGTTCTGCCCAGCTCTTTTTAACTCTCTCCTTATCAATAATTATTGCCTCGTCCTCTTTTCAACTGGGAAAGTCTAGATTGACTATTCCCTCTTAATTTATCAGCATTTCAGAATAAAATTTACTATTAGGTCGTCTGGCTCTATCTTCCAGGTCTTAAGAACTTATTCTATCCACCTTCTATATTGTGTAATTTTATACTCCCATGTTAACAATCAATTGTTTCTAGAAAGTTAATCCGAAATTCTCATCTAGGAGTCTACCAGCATCGCAGCTCTCTGGAAGGTAGTTACCCTGTCTTATACAAATTAAACTCCAGTCCACATAACAGATGAGAAAAAGGCAGTCTTAACACCCAAATTGCTCCAGCATTCTCCATGGACTGTGTGTCTATCATCAAAAGTCGTCGGTATAAAAGGAAATCTATAAACAAGCAAGAATATTAAATGTTGAGGCATCTATAAACAAAATCCAGCAAAAAATAAAACTTCCTTTGAAGTGGATATTTTTGTTTTTCTAGGTATTTGACAGTCTAGGTATAGGTATTTATAATCTGGGTATTGATAATCTAGCAACTCCTTCTACAACGACAGTTTTGGTACGGAGCATGTTGGGCATTTAGTGTCCAAACAGGTGGATATAAATGTTGGTAAGGACAGAATTTCAGAGAACTTGGAAGCAAGTATATTTAGACACCTAAAATCCTACTATGTCTTGGTGCAACAATCCTTCCAAATACTTTCCTGCCATTCCTTAGAAATCGTGGTAAGGTGACTTACCCCTGAGCTCTATTTCAGACCAAAGAGAAGGAGCGACATTAAAACTTAAAACGAACAGAAATTACTACGTATTGAAAGGGGCTGCTTCCTCATCAATGCCCCGCTCTTTACGCTAATGTTTTTTACTGTTTTAAAAAGTAGATTTGAGAGAAAGAGTCAAACTTTAGTGTAAAGAGCGGGGCGTTGAGGAGGGAACAGCCCCTTTCATATACGGAGTAATTTCTGTTCGTTTTAAGTTTTAATTTCGCTCCTTACTTTCAGTTAAAGAAGCTATTTTTTTATTTAATCAAATAAAAAAACTCAATCTAGAGCAAATCGCTTTTATACCGGGGGATAATCACCAGAATGAATTCAACACCCAATCACAAGAAAAGAAAGAAAAAACAAAACAAAATCCACTATACAAGTAGGACAAAACAACCTAAGTCAAGACAATGAGTTTGGAAGCCGGATGAATCTTTTAATAAAATAGTTCGTGGAATCGAACTGCAAGTAAGGAGCAACCCGGCTCAATAGTAACCAAAACTCTAAAAAATGGAATTTGATACCAATAGATATATTAAAAGAATCAAATTTTCATGTTGATTTCAAATATATAAATTTTATTAAGTTTATTCTTACCTATTAATGGTTACGAGCCTCGGAAAATTTGCCTGATTTACGAAAAAAGAAGGAAACACCTCCTAAAAGTCATTTAATCTTAATGACAATCAAACTATCAGATTCATCGAATCAGAAAACACTACTGTAGAGGTTGAAAGCTCCTATACGGAATTTTGTACTTTTTAGCCAGAAAAAAGATCACAGATTCGTGTTTAGCTGTTTTTCTTTTTTTTTTTCAAGGTGACCGCATCAATACAGTCGTTTTAGAATGCCAGAAAGGGGCTCAATTCAATCAAAATCAAAAGTTCTAGTGCTCTTTTTCAGTAACCAAAAAAATTGGAGGGCAACTAGGCCCCCTCCCATGCCCCTTCTTTTCTCAAAATCGTCCGGTTAAAACTATGAGATAGCCATTTTGTCCAGCATAGTTGAAATACCGAATAACTATGCCTTTATATTACGGGTGGAGGCGGTGAGGGTGGTTTTCACACTCGCACACCACAAATGCAGTTAACCGACGCAACATTGGGTGGGGTAACTTCTTTGGTTGGCGTATTGGGTACAGACGCCACCACCAGGACACTAGGCGACTTGTTAGCCAAAGCACACGCTTTGGAAACCGAGGGTATTAGCACATTTTGCCACACAGGGTCCTATCAGTTGCCTGCAAGGACTATTCTGTCCAACGTCACTGACGATATTATCTTAATCGACAAGTTCATTGGTATTGGAGAAGTTGCTATTGCCGATCATCGTTCGTCTCAGTTGCGATCGAGTGAGTTGATGCGAGTTGCATCTGAGGCAAGAGTGGGAGGCATGATTTCTGGTAAAGCCGGCATCGTGAGCATTCACGTTGGGGATAGCAAAAGTATGTTGGCGCTATTGCATGATGCAATCGAGCAATCAGACTTACCGGTAACCCAGTTCTACCCAACCCATATTAATCGCAATCGAATGCTAGTAGAAGCGGGGATTGAATGGGCCAAAGTCGGTGGTTATATTGATTTTACCACCAGTACCAATAGTAAATTTATCGAAGAAGGTGAAGTGCCTGCTGCACAGGCTTTAGCTGACTGTTTGGAAGCTGGTGTACCTGTTTCTCAGTTGACTATGAGTTCCGATGGCAATGCAAGTCTACCTGTGTTTGATGATTCGGGCGAATTGAAAGGTTTAGAAGTTGGTCGTGTTGGCAGCTTGTATGAAGCGTTCCAAGAGGCTGTACAGCGATTTGATGTCAGTATAGAAAACGCCATTCACAGTGTGACTGCGTCCCCAGCTAACTTGTTAAAATTCAAAAAGAAAGGTCAAGTCAAAGAAGGCTTTGATGCCGACTTGGTGTTAGCGGAAAAGTCTACACTTAATATTCGCTCAGTCTTCGCTAAAGGGAAGTGTATGGTGGCAGACGGAGAGGCGATAGTGAAAGGGACCTTTGAATAGTTGAGCTTTGAATGATTACTAGAGTGCCACTACCAAAGGTAGTGATCATATCCTGAGTAGCTGCAATAACCCAAGTGGCTTTAGAAGAAAAAAATTACCACCAGAATCTGCTAAAAAAAATTTTTTTATAACGCATAACATTTTCCTGTTAGACGGGGGTTTAGATATAAATTAAAATGTCTGAAATCTGATTGCGAGTCTAAGGGCCTTAGCCGCTGGTTTTCAGTCATGATTTTATATTTTCTGAGTTGAACAACCAATTTTTTTACGATGCGTTTGTTTGAAGTAAAACTATACTAGAAACAGGTTTGCTTGAATTGAGAACATTTTTACAAGCACAAAATTGCCACGCTTCAAATGACAATAAATATTAGTTACTGACTTGGGACTCCTCTAAAACTTAAGGGAGGCCATAGTTCTTGCAAGAGCCTTCTCAAGATGTAATGGTAACAATTAAGACCTATCTTTTGCAGTTTGGAAAGAAACACGTAAAACCACGTATCATGGTGAACTTGAAATTTCTTGGAAAAAAATCTGACAGACATTTTTACAAGGAATTTTTTTTCAAAAAAGGGAGGGATTTGGTGAGTTTCAAGAACAATAACAGATCAGCAATAGGCAGCAATAAATGGTTAACCACAATAGATACAACCACAGGTGAAAATTTACGAAAATACAAGGGACGCAAAATATGTTTTCCAAAGTCTAGGGGGGAGAATTTGCATTTTATTATTTTTTTTGTGAAAATGCCAAACCAAAGTATTTTCCTAAAACAATTGTAGAAAAGTTTTTTTTTTAATCAAAGGGGGAATCCCCCCACCTCTGAAAACTAAAATTAGGTGTATTTCAAATTGAGATTCAGAAAGTAGGACGCTGACTCCTATGAACTAAAGAAACACGAAGTGCAGAGGATTTACAAATGTGTCAAAGTACGTTCAATTAGTCTCAACTCTATTGGTTTAGCCTCAACTATTTGGGTTTTTCATTGTCATCTCGATCTTAAAACGTTGTAATACGACGGAGGTTTGTGGAAACGGTTTAAGGTTGATTTTTTTTTTTTTACATTGAACGCTTTAAAACTAAGATCTTTTCAAGACTAGCTTAGCATCATTACTTCAGGGGAGTTGAACCAGGACTCTAGGAAAATCTACAATCAGCTAATCATTTTTATTTTTTTGAGTGGTAGAATCCCTTTACTGTTTTTAATCCAAAGTTTTACGCACATTGAGCTGTTTATTAGCGCTAACAAAAATTTATGCCGGAGGCTCTTGAGTTAAAAAGGCAGGTAGACATTAGATGGAGTCACTGGTATAAGTCTGTTTGTAAGATAAAGCTTTGAATGAAATCCATCGCTCATTTCTTGAAGTGCTTTCGGAGCACCAAACCAAGTTTGAAACTACAGTTGAAGAAAAATGTCTTAAAATATCGTGTTTTTGCTACCCCATTTGTGCGTTGTGATGGAAAAATTGCTTTGCCACATCCATTCAGCTTCACGTGTGCTTGGGAATCCGGAGATTGACTACTTGAAACTAATCCAAGCAATTAAGAAAAGCTTGCGCAAGACGTTCTAGTTTGTAGAAATAATCTTTGCTTACACTTTTCAATGAAATAGTGGGTCTTCAGTTTAAAATTTTAAAAAAGCTTAATAATATCATAGGACGAAAAAATTATTTTTTAGATTCAAGTCAAGTTTTTCTTTAAATATTATTATTTATGTAAGCATGTTTGGGTATGTGTCAAGCAGTCTATTAAAGAACGCAAATCAAATTCCTTGCTTTTAGAACAATTGCTTAAGGAAAATCATGTCGATGCGGTGGATTGATTTAGTCAAAGCTCAAACTTTAACAGGAAATAGAACAGTCAATAGTAAAAAACAAATTAGAACGAGGAGACGTTGGCATTGGGGACATATAACTATTGCAGATGAAGGATGTTTCCCTCAGTGTATCGTGCTAGACTGCAATAAGTTTGCTTTGGGTTGAGGATTGACTAAATGGGAAGTCAATCGTCACTGCCTTATGCTTTTAGGCATGTTAGGTGTTTATTCAGTCAGTAATTAAAACTAATATTCTTAGGTCTTCGGGTTTCTTTAATTCACATTGAGCGACTCGGTGGGGACTGCCATGCTGGAGCTTGGAGAACACCAGCAAAGGAGTTGATGGGATGGCGAATTGGAAAATCTCGCAGTCTTCCGACAACGGTTTTGCCGTTGTCGAGATCACCGTACCGCCGCATGGCGGGCCGGAGCCGATCGAATACCTCGAGATGAGAGTGAGGGTTCCTCAGGACGGCGAGAGCACCGTTGGAGAGCTGGTTCGTAGGGCGTTCACCCAAGCGGATCGGTTCGTAAAGCGCAATCTGGCCCTGTTCGAGGATTCGAGTAACGGCGGCTAGGAACATCCGCGCTCACTCCTTTGGAGCAAACGATCGAGGCCAACAATGATCACTTCCAGGTGTGCGTTGGTGCGGCGCACCTCTTCGAGCAGCTCAGCATCAACCTGTTCAGCAGGTCGCGGGAAACTGCTCACATGAACCCTGGCCAGCTTGACCTTCAGGAGTTCGGTGAGATCGGAGTGCAGCGGCGGCTGGTCGCTCATGGCCCCACGCTCCCCTTGTGCGGGATCCGCGTGACTCCCGCACGCTTTTCACCACGAGCAGAAAGCCAGGCCTGACAGACGGTGATCAGCTCGGGCAGGTCTCGCTCCAGTTCTGCCTCTTCCTGATGCTCGAACCGGCCGTCTTTCAGATAACGTCCCAGCTTGCCGATCTGGTCAGCTACGGCCTCGTTGACCTTGAAGGTGCAGGGGTCGGAGTCCTCCGCCTTCTGAACCCCAACAATGCCCGCATCGCGCAGGACCATCGCCGCAAAGCTCGACGGCATTACCCGGAGGATCTCCAGCGCGCGGTCCCACCCCGGCGGTGTGTCGCCGCCCCTGTATGCATGGATACAGCGTTCGCTGACGCCAGACGCGCCGGCCAAGTCCGCGACCGTTGTACGCTTGCCCACGCCCACATAGAGCTGGAGAGCATCAGAAAAGGTCTTGGAATGTTTCACGTCATTCTCCATGGCGCGGGTGTCCTTCTCCCCTCACCTTTCCGCCATGAGACAGATCGGAGAAATCTTGAAGCCATGAAACAAATGAATTAGGCATAAACGCCTTAATTACACCGGCAAACAAAAATGCCAGTAGCAACATGGGGGCTGTCTCAAGGGCGAGATAAACAATAGTATCTGTCATTTCGTGTAACCATGCAGCATGGTGGCCGTGGCCTTCGGCACCATGCATTAGATAAAAAACACTAAACAAACCCACAAGATTTCCAATGCCTTCCGCTTTTTGATTTTTATTCTTAGTGTCATGACAGTCTTGCTCATCATGATGGCGATGGAATAGAACATGGATTAGGGTGCCAACGACAAATGCTTGGAAATAGGCTACTTCAATAGTTTGGGTGGGTTCGACAAGTAAGTCAGAATAATAGAAGCCTAACAATGTCCCTAGTGCGATTATTGCAAGCATGCCATACGCGATGACTTTACCGAAGTCGGGCTTAATAAACCACCAGACAATCAAACCAATAGGAATTCTATGTAACGCAACGCTTAATGCCAAATGGTGCCCATTTTGCTCCATAGCTAGCGTCATACCATCACTTAATGTGTGTATGGCGAGTGCAAAAACTGCGATGCAAATTGCTATTTTGTGCACTAGTTGCGAGTTGTGAATAATTTTTTCGGTTATTGCTGGTAGTGAAAAACCGAAGGCCATTATCAAAAATACCCACAATCCACCGATTTCGATAAGTTCCGGAATAATCTCCAAACCAACAAGTGCCGCTATCACGACAAATGCAAATCCATTTAATGAGAAATAAAAAAAGTCTTTTTTAGACGAAACAATGTTGAGTAGTGGTGCGATAAATAAAAACGCAATACTCAAAAACAATAGCATTCTGAACTCCGAGGCGACGGGCTAATACAAAAATGTGAATCGGACTCGATTTAACACGAAACTCACAAAGAACACAAAGTAAAATTAGGTATTAGTGAGTGTGGCAGGTGTTTACCAAATAATTTGAACAACGGATATACTACAGAAGGACTAGTCTAGTCCCCTTGAATCGTAACGATAACAGTTCTGTTACCACCATCTGTACTAACCTTTCCCCTTTTTTAACCTTTTCCGGTGCAGCGGGAGACTTACAAGCTTGAAGCCATTGCAATGGACAGGGGATTCCCTCCGCTATCAAGAACTGTGGAGGTACAAATAGACGTCGTAGACAGGGCTAATAATCCACCTGTTTGGGACCAGACAGTCTATGGTCCGATATTCGTCAAAGAGAATCGAAATGTGGGAGATCGGGTTGTATCAGTTAAAGCGAGGTCGGTTGTTTGTGTGACTGCACCTTGTTGCGGTGTGGGCTTGCCTGCTAAGGTGGTGTCTTGCACGTAAAGCATTTTTAGCGTGTGTTCCGTCCTGTACTATGTCCTTAGTTTTAGGTTCAGTGTAGTGTGAGCAAACTTTACTAAAAGAGGGAATATACCCTTCTCCATTTGAAAGGTTATATTGTTTGATTGGATTAATCGAAATCAAACATAACAAATTTAATTATACAATTAAAATAATTTCTGAATTTAATCATAATTCTTTTTTATCTTTATTTTTTGAGGTTTTGCATTGTCTTAATCTTGCCTTAAAATTTGAATTTAGGTGAAAAACTTTGCCTTCTCCTGCCGAATAGAAATAAAATATATAAGAAATGGTAATGAAAGTGTACCTCTTTTTATAATTTTTTTTTTTGTATATTTAATGTTTTAATTTTATACATACATTTATAAAGAAAGACATTAGATTCAATTTGCATAATAATTTTCAACTAGAAAGAAAAGATGGCACTAAAAAAATATATAAAAAATAAAGTAATAATCAGATAAAAAATATTTTCAATTTTTAAGTCTGATTTTATTAAAAAGAATTTTTCTAAAAATAGACTCTTTCTATAGACCGTTCCACAAATTCTCGAATGCATTTGAAATTTATTATACTCTCTAAAAAGAAGCATAAGGATGTGCTCTAAGATTTGGAAATAAAATTAAGCCACCTGTAACCCAATAATGTGAAAGCTATTAAACAAAAAAAAAATCACTAAATTTCTCTCAATAACATTCACTGTAATCGACGTGTTGGCTGTGATGGAAGCTCTGGAGTTGCGGCCGACGCTGGTTGGGTTGGAGTATTCTTATGACTTCGAGAATAACCTGGAAGCGATGAAGCGGAGTATTGCCTATTTTCGTTCGCTGGGGTCGGTGGTTTCGAAGTAGGTGGAGGTCTGGTTTTCTGTGGAAGGGGTGGGTTTCTTTTAGCGGACGCGGTGGTGGGGAAGCGGCTGAAGCCGCTTTTACCCGCAGTGGGGGCACGGGGTTCCTTCCCAGTCACTCGATCGTACCAAGACCTCGGATGACTTCCGGCAATGCTCGCAATCAAACTCGTATATCGGCATACCGTCACGCTAGCGTGTCGCAGTTCGGTTGCCAAGCCTTGGGCAGTATACGGAGAGAATGGAAAAGGGTCACTGGTTTCCGTTCCGGAACGGAAAGCGAACGGTCAGGTGGCTGTTCTAAGGGCGCTGGGCAGTGACGACGTAGAAGCCCGCATCCAGCACTGGGACCGTCACCACACGCTCCCCTCCTGCCGGATCCGGTGCGAATGTTTCAACCTCAACCCGCTCTCCCCCAAGGGCCGCCAGATCCAACCGAAGCACCGCGTAGGCAATCTCCGGTTTTGCTTCAAAGCGAAAGGTTACGTTCGCTCCACCTTCCGATGATTGCACTTCGAGGATCTCCAAGCGATCCGCTGCGTCCTGAGGATTCGTACCGGCTTCGAACTCGTCGCGGTTCGTGAAACCATCACCGTCCGGATCCTCTAAAGCATCGGCCGCCAGCGCCGGATTCAATCCGTTCGCTCGCTCCCAGGCATCGTCGATTCCATCCGCGTCGGCATCCGTCCCCGGACCGTTGGGATCGACAGGATTTAAGGCCCAGTTGCTGGGATCATTGCCCGGCACCCGCAAGTCCGTCCTGACGAGGAACCGGCCCGTTCCGTCGGCGCCTTGAGGCCAGGGGAGATCATCGTCATAGCGCACTTGCTCCGCGAGAATCAAGGGCACAAACCCGGCATCCGGGTCAGGAGGCGCGAGTGGAAAGTAGCCGTTTTTTAAACGTATCTCTCAAATAAAGCAGCAAATCCAACAGTCACAGTAAGAAAAATAGTGTAAAATCGCGCTACTTTTGGGTAATTAGATCGATCATGCAGAAAAAAACCAGAGCCTTTCTAAAATGGGCAGGTGGAAAATATAGTTTAGTGGAAGACATTACTAAACGATTACAAAGTGCTAACCATGAGGCTGACACATTAGTTGAGCCATTTGTTGGTGCTGGTTCTGTGTTTTTAAATAGTAACTTTAAACGTTATATTCTAAATGATATCAACGCTGATCTGATCAACTTATATAAAGAGTTGCAGCGGGCGCCAGAAGAGTTTATTAGTGATGCTAAAAAACTTTTTGTTGAGCAAAACAACTGCCCAGAAGCTTATTATGAATACCGCAAGCAATTCAATGAATGTGTAGACGTTTACGAGCGCGCCATTCTATTTTTGTATATGAATCGTCATGGCTACAATGGCCTTTGTAGGTACAATCTAAAAGGTATATTCAACGTACCGTTTGGAAAATATAAGCGCCCATATTTCCCTGAAAATGAACTTTATTACTTTGCCGAAAAATCACAACAAGCGACGTTTACCTGCCTAAGCTATGAACAGGTGTTTAAGGCATTACCACGCAACTCGGTCATATACTGTGATCCTCCTTATGTACCACTGAGCAAAACAGCATCGTTTACAAGCTATGCCAAAGGTGGGTTTAATCTTGATGATCAAGCTGAGCTTGCTAACTTGGCAGAAAAAGCCGCTTTTAACACTGGTAAGCCTGTATTGATCTCAAACCATGATACAGTTTGGACAAGGAAAATTTATAGCCAAGCCGAATTGGACGTGATTCAGGTGAAAAGAACGATAAGCCCGAAAGGGAATGCGAGAAACAAAGTGAATGAGTTAATGGCGCTGTACAGGCAAAGGTAATTTAATCTAGCTAATTACTTGTGGCAATAATGCCATTCACTAAAAAGATCAGTGACACCACAAACATAACGACAAATATGGTCCCAGCAACCCTCAAGTTGACCTAAAAATAAAACTTAATATCATTCCCAAAAAATACTATCTATACTTTGTGATATCCTGATACACCTACATTCTTTTGATTTATTGGAATTGTAAGAGCGTAAGTAATAATAATAGTAGTCTTAAAATTTTTAACTTAATGCTCGTTTCTACTTAATAGTCGTTCTCAGGACATTGCTGAGGTTTCTTATTGGCAACTATACACTCTATACACTATACAATAGTTTTAAAGCATAATTGGCAAATTGCATAACTGTGTGGGGTTGATGTATCCCATATCTCTAGTGACATAGTTACTGGATCGATCTACTATTTTGAACAAAATTACCGTCCCAAAATTTTGATTGATTTTGTGTTTGGAAAAGGCATGGGCTTAGGAGGAGAGTTTCTGGCCCTCAAATCAGTTTTGGCTCTTAAAAAGGGCACTAGAACTTTTAGTTTCCAATCCAATTAGCTCCTTTAAAGGCTTCAGTGATATTGCTAGCTATTTTAGAGTGGCGCTGCCTTTGATATGGCTTATATGCCCATGGATTACCTGCATATATATATATTTATGTTTTGTTTAGTTTTGTTTAAACTTTATCCTAGACGTTCCCTAAAAGTTTCACCTTAATACCCTTAGCATCATTTAATACAGTAACTGCAGTAGTAGTATCAACAGTATATACATAGTGCCTCCTGGCCTGTTCAAAATCCGCAATAACTTGGACTTTAGAGTCTAACTTAAAAATTTACGCCGTAATTTAGATATTACTTTTTTACCTTTTTGAAAATCTAAATACTCATAGTTCACTTTAATTTAGTTCAACAACCCTAAATAATCCTTTAAAGCTTCGCCTTAACACCCTTAGCTTGTGTAGTAGCAATAGTTATAGTAGCAGTAGTACGATTAGTAGCCGTGTATGCATTGCACCTTTGGTTTCTTCAACGTCTCCTTCAACACATGTCAAAAGTTTCAAATTAATACCATCAAATGATCATGAGGCATTGCTAATATGTCCTCTTCACCTCCTGTGGATAGACATTAGAAAGGGAAGACCGTATTCTTATTGGTGAAGAGTAATCAATTAAAACAAGTATATACAATTAATGTTTTGATTGTGTATGTATTCACAAAAGCTTATTATATCTGAAAAGGGTGAGTGCTTTTCATGCCTCGATTTTTGCTTTTATCAAAAAGCACAAAGAAACAATTGAAGTTACATATCCAATGGAAAGTGTATTGTCTGAATTGTTTGACGAAATATTTATGTTTGTGAAACTAAGAAATAGGTACTCAGAAACATTTTTAGTTTTCCACGTGTCCTTCATTGAATCTTCATAGCCAAGGGTTTCATCACTATTATAAAAAGAATCTTTAGAAATAAAGAAACCAGCGTGTTGTGTCTCCATTGTTGCCAAGTAAGTCCACAGGCGATGACCCAAAGAATTGGGACAATTTGGCTAATTATTCTGAAGTTGATCGTTCGTCTATTAGCCATAATTTAACGAATAAATGACATCCCCTGGTGCGAAGTAAGGTGGATTTATTTCTTGAACCTACAGGACTTATGGGCGCATTTCAGCAGGAAATCTGCATATAAAATCCTTCGACGGAAAACGAGCCGCGTTTTAAATAGTACTAAAAAGGAAACTATGAATCGAGCCTCACTCAAAACAAACCTTTTTACAATCCCTTTCTCCTCTGCCTTCTTTGCATCTTTGGCTTCCTTTTCCTTACCCTCTTCTATTGGCTCCGCCTTCTTTTCCAAATCTGAAGCAAAAAGAAATCTAAGTATGCTGGTTCTTCTGATTATTGTACAAAGGCCTAAATGAGGTGTACTGCTTCCACAGACGTCCCCAACCTGGTAGAACCATCTACAACAGATGTCACCTGACTGTACCAACAACTGCCGCTTTGACAGAATGTGATCCAGAAGGACAATCTTCAAGCTCATCAGAGGCGGAGGGGAGACTGTGTGCAATCTTGACTATGCTACTGAAATAGCTCAATCGGAGATATAAATATTCAGATGATATATTAAACACTACTAGGCCTAAATTAAAGAATTTTGTTTGTGCTTTAACATGATTTTAAGTTATCATTTCAAAAATCTTCGTTGCCATTCCCTTTAACCTGTATAATAGTCAAGATTTTGGAAGCAGTGTGCATTAAAAAGGACACTTGACAGTTTTGTAGGGAATGCACTATAAAATTGTGGGTACTTTTTGCTGAGGCTTGCTCTTTACTTGGTTGCACTGTAGGTCCAATCATGAAATGTAAGAGACGACATATCATCTTAGACGATTATCTGGTAAATTATGCAAGTAGTTCATTAAAGAAGTATAGCTCCTTAAAAGAATCCAGTTCCAAATTAGATAGAATAAATTTCCCGTGAGTGAAAACTTTTAATTTGGCACAAAGCAAACAATCAACAACAAGATAAAAATTATTTTGTTGTTGTTAAAGGGGCGCAAGAGGAACTGAAAGTGTCTAGCAGAGGGTTTTTAACAATGATGATTTCAATTGTGTGATTTGTTTATTTCCATTTGATGTCAATTCTTTGGCGGCTCTTCAAAAAATTCTCAAACATTTGCTTCAATCTTTAAGAAGTGCTGTAACTCATAGTCCAAAAAATTGAACAATGATCAAGCTGAATTTTTAACACGATACTGGATTTCGGCCGTAGTCAATAAATATTTAAAGATTGAAAGTAGCAGTTTGGAACAAAACAATTGAGCAATATAGGGGCAACTTCCAAGTTTTTATTGCCTGTTTCAACACCACTGAGATTTTCCAGCGCACCTTTAGTGCTGGAAAAGAAATAACAGATGCATCAGGGTTTTAGATATGATTTTGTTTTGTGTATAGCTGTATAATCTGTTTTGTTCGTAATATTAAAAAAATCAAAGCAAAAAATTACTACTACAAGTTTTTTCGTATAAGATCATAAAAAAATCAACACGAAAAGCTGCTACTACAAACTTTTGTCGTAGAAAATCATGAGAAAATCAAAATAGCGAACGTCAGGTTCGGCTACTTCTAGTCCTTCTGGGTAAGAAGGCATGCAGGATAATAAGGCCATAAATTGTAGCCGGTACTCGGAGTGAAAACAGTAAAAAGATAAAGAAACTATCCAAAATGAGGGCTACCACCTCTACGGATTTATTTCTGGTTTTACACGTTTCTTGCTACTAAGCTGAGCCTTTTCTAGAATTTTGTAGTCTTTATTCGTACTTCTAGTTTAAACTAAGCCTTTTCTAGAATTTTGTAGTCTTTATTTTAGTACAAAATCTAT
Organism: Alatinidae sp. Z8VKAUB7J3; assembly: GCA_010016025.2. Taxonomy (NCBI): domain Eukaryota; kingdom Metazoa; phylum Cnidaria; class Cubozoa; order Carybdeida; family Alatinidae; species Alatinidae sp. Z8VKAUB7J3. Next base: position 147,388,702 of record JAAAKM020073195.1, read on the forward strand.
GAAAAGCTGAATTATTTTTGAGTGCTAATGAAAAGGCGAAATGAGAAGTGTTGACGTTTGCTCTGTTTTTAAGTGCTAGAATGGGTATCTATCAAGAAGTACTTTATAAGGAGCATGGGAAACACCCATACGAAGCTCTCTTCTTTATGGTAAGCTCTTATTTGTTGACTCGGATTTGCCAAAATCATACCAAACTATCAAAAAAATACGGTAGTTTTCTTCTCTCCAGCTCTCTATGATAATTTTCTTTAAAGCCTTGTTAAAGTCATGGCTTTTCAGTTGTTGTCGGCTGATTGCTGTGTAAGTGAAGAAAGTTTCTTGATCACCTAAATGACTTCAAAAAAGCCATTTTTAAAGCACCTAGTTTGCATTTTTGTGTCTCAAAAAGCCTTATTGAAGACTGGAGCTACCAGAAAGAAATCTTGAATTTTATTGAAAGAAAAATTCTAAATAATGAGGTATTAAGAGATCTTGCGGTAAGACGAATTAAATTCGTGGTACAGTTGATCTATGATCTCTGCTTGGTAGTAAATTAATCTCTTAATCTCCGCTTGGATTGACCTCTGATTGGTATTAGAGGACCTGGAGTTCGAACTCAGCTGCAGCAACCCAGTGCAGAGATCAAAGTGTGGTCTGGTGATGACATTACGTGAAGGTGCGCTGTCTTACTAATCCAAACAAGAAGAAGGTAATATAATTCAGTCCTTTAAGGCTGCAGCGGGATTGATCTTTGCCTAGTAATACAGAACCTCGAGTTTTAAACTCAGCTGCAGCAACCCATTGTAAGGCTCGGAATGGGGTTCCGGTGATGGGATTATGAACAAAATATGGACCTATACCTTATCTTCATCGATCTGACGAGGGCGTTTGACACAGTTTCTCGTGAAGCAAAGCCTACTTAACTAGGCTAGGCAACTTTGCAAGATAGCACATTGGAGGTAGTAGTTTATGTCTTTTTTCAGAACTATTTTTATTAATGGGGCACAGTTCACTTTTGCTACAGGCTACTATAGAAAACAACAGCCGAAAAGGAGCAGGCTATGCTACCTTTAATGTTATCTCATTACCTACCACTTTTGAGAAGTACATACACCCAATTAAATTATGGAAGCAGTTCAGATACATAGAATTCATACCAATAAACAGCACCGTGCACTCAAAATGCTTGTGCAGTATTTTCTACATACAAAACTTGGCCTAAAGCATTTAACAGCATTTGGAAAATTCATTTTCTGCGCCAAGTTAACTATGAAAATCCTCCACGTGGCACTTGCTTATTTTTCTGTTTGCATGCATAGATGGCAGCTAGATACATGATTTCCCATGATAATTAAGAGGATTGATTGATTCGAACTTCGCAGGGAGTTCCACTTTTCGAAGAGCAGGGCTGCTTGTCTGACAGTTTTCGAGAGTTTAAGCTTCCCATAAAATTCTTGAAAGGTTTTAAAGCATTCAACAGTTGCATTTTAGTCCATTGAAATAGGTTCAAAAAAATTAAAATTTTACCCCCATAAAATTTTTTTTTAGCAAATAATTAAATTAGATACGAAACCAGCTAGACATAGTTATATAGATAAATATCAAAATATATGCATGCTTTACAACCTTGTATCTGACTTTGAAAAGACTCAAAATTATGTCACCGAGCCATTAAAGCCACTTACACTAAGGTAATAAACTTTATTCCGAAACTGAAGAGTCCTCAAAAGCAAACCTGAAATCCAAAAGGCCACTTTTTGCAGCATCCCAGGTTAAGCATGGATACTGTTTCTATTTCCTGTTTCTTTTCTGTTTTCAAAGTAACTGTTTCTGTTCTGTTAATGCAAAAAAAAAACGGAAAGCGAATAAATTTACCGGTCGACGCATATTCGATTTGAGTCACAGGAAAGTGTAGTCTCTTCTTCTCTTTGGTTCAGCCTGTTGCGTAGCTTAGTATTTAAAATTTACTTGTCAATGCATATTCGAAGTGGCGATTTAAATTATTTTCTATTTTCTTCTTCTTTAGCATACAGTACATTCTCTGTAAGCTGGGACTTTGGAAATGATACAACAAAGCAAATTGAACACTTGGCACAACCTATTGGAGCCATCCCAAGACAACAAAGCGCTGTGGAATATAGGTGATTATTGTAAATTTTAGACAAAAAATGATATACGGATTTTTTGTGGATGTTTACTAAATCGGGGAGGGGGGGCTCTAAAACGTGTGTTGCTTGTCCGAAATAACTAATTTTTGCTATAATATCACTTATGCTACTTTTTCTTTTTTTTTAAATTTGTGACTCCCATCCACATTTTTCTAAGTTTGATCCGTTCAAAATATCCTTCCTCCAAACAGTAATCCACCTTGCGTGTCAGTTCATGGGTTTTGCCCAATTAAATGTTTTAATCTCTTATGGAGTTTTGACGGCTTAGGAGTTTTTCTCTCTTTGAATCAGAAATTTTGATTAAAGATAACATTTCATTTAGTTTTCTCTCTCTCTCTCTCTCTCTCCCTTTCTCTCTCTCTCTCTTTTCTCTTTCCTTATCTCTTCTCTCTTTTCTCTCTCTCTTCTCTGTCTCAGTGGGCAACTCCCCCTGATATTAGCGACCCAGGCGTAGTGGATTGAATTGATTTCTTATTCATAATCTTGATCAGACATTGAACTTGTTTTCATATAATTAAAATTTTACCAGTGACCACAAGGGATGTATACAAGATTTTGTCCTAAATGGGGCAAGGAATTAGGAGCAAGGCCAAAATTATAAAACGGGCTTTTGTAAGAAAAACAGTAACGATTGGAGGAAAAATTGCAGAAACCTTAACATCTTTTTGGGGAGGGGGTATAATCTTGAACTTTGTTTTATTGGCTTGACTGGGAGCCGGTGCTCCCGATTTGATCCCCCCCCAAAAAAAAAAAATATTGAGAACGAAAAGAAATAAAAAATGACAAGTTACATTTTAATGATAACTTTCGCTCCTTTCCCACCATCTGGAGATTGAGATAACAATTGAAATAAAATAAAACAGATCTTAAACTTGGGCATCATTTCACAAAAATGTATATGGGGAAAGCCAAAAAAATTCAAATTCTATCAGGAAGGTGACAATTAATACAGTATTTTTCAAAGTGGGTTAGGACAAAGAAACTTCGGGGATAGGTAAGTAGGTATGCAGGTATGCGTTTATTTAAGCCGAAAAAATATTGCTAAAATTGTACTACAATCAAAATTATGCTGCTCAGTTTTGGAACCTAAAATGCCCCTGTTAGGCAGCGAAACGATGACACGTAAATGATAACTTATTCATTCAAGGTCAAAGAAATACACAAAAAGAAAAAACAGACGAAAAAGTATGTAGTCTCTAAACAGCGCTTTCTCATCTTAAAAAAAAATAACAATAAAAACAAACAAAAAACAGAGGGATAAATTTTGACCACCTGAGGTAATTAACTTAATCCCTTTGTTTACGAACCCAATATTTTACGTGGAAGATTGCAGTGTTATTAATGGTCTTGGACTGTACACTGTTCTAAGAACTCAGTGACTTTTCTAAAAATATCAATTACTTAAAAATCTTCGAAATTCTTAAAAAGGTAGAAGAGCAAATAAACTGTGATTGTGCTTAAGTTCCGTTTAGGAAAGGTTGGATGACGGAGCAGGTACTAAGTTAGGTTGCGAATTTGAACTGAATCACAAGACATTACGTCCATTCAAATTGTGATTGACCAAAAGACTTTATGTACATCCTACTTATAATATTTATATCACTGCTACATATACTAGCTAGCTCTACAACTACTGTACTATTACTCCAACTACTACTTCTGTTGCAACTACTTGTAAGGCTAAGAGCATTGTGATGGAAATTTCAAGAAGTAAGTCGAAACTTCCAGGACTTGGTGAGAGGGATATTCATCACTTAGAGCTAAGTCTGACCAAGATCTGTGGTTTGCTAAGTGATGACCCACTGGTGTCAGGAAGCTATCTGCCCCTGTGGCACCTTTAAAAGCAGAAGCAGCCCAAATTTTTTTGAAAGCATTTGAGTATTTGACAAAAAGGTCAGGTCTGAGATAATCCAGAACATTTCTGGAATATTGCCAAACAACAATTTCAACAATATCTCCAAGACCAGAAGCTTTTATATCTTCTTCTGTTAGCACCCGAAACTCATCATCCCACATCATTGGGGAAAGACCTAATTTAGTTTTAGCATAACTTGCCACATCAAAAACATGACTAAGGAAGAGATTCATTTTGGTCCATCTATTCTTCTGCAATTTAATAGCACAGTCATTACACTCTCCAAAATTGTACACTTCATCCGACCCAATGTGGATCCTTTTTGACTTAGGGTGGAGATCTTTAACCTGCTTTAACATTGCAAATATCAATTCTTTGCTTACATTCCGACTTGGACATATAACTTGATGCCAGTTTGGCACTTCTCTAAGCAGAACATATTCTTCCAATTTTAGCACAAATTCGAGATGTCCAAAAGTTTGAACTAACGGTATAAGTTCAAGGTCATTCTTTTCAGCCAATAATACTAATTCTTTAATATCACTGACTGAATAAGCATTTTTAGCAGGGATATTGCCCAGCTTACCGCTATATGGAAACATGTCTTCATATTCAACAAGAAGCCCAGTTGCGCCAATGTTCTTTACAAATGGAATAAATTCTCTAAGGTAAGCGAGACTAGGAGGAGCACCTTTGAGATCGAGATGTACGATCTTCTCTTTAAAAATGACTGGCTTGTTTTCAAACATATCTCCTGAAAAGGTTCGGCTCATCTCAGCTGTCACAGAAGCCTTAGGAAATTGATTATACATGTAAACAGTAACAGATAGACCGAGTGCAGTCAATAATACCGGTTCCAAATCACGTGACACTGCCAAAACGAGAACAATAAGATAGGTGATAAAGAGCAGCAGCATTCCGTACCCCAAGCATCGCGTGGTGAAGCAAATTTTAGACATAAGAAATGGTGCCCGGCGTATTCACCCTCTCGCAGAAAACTCCTCTGTACAATCCCCCGTGTAAAATTCTCCTTACATGTGAAATAGAACAGCCAAAAGGAAAGTAAATCAAATAAAATGCATGAAGAAAATAAGGGATTGTAGAAAATTCTACCTATATTACAAAACAAAAGTAGAATATCTGAGAGTTGGCTTATCTTAGAAGGAGAAAATAGAGGTTAAAGAAACTAATCTGTTTTTTATTTGAAATTATTCAGGAAAAGTATGTCTGTGTGTGTGTTTTATTTTGTTGTGTTTTGTTTTTTGTTGTTTTTTTTTTTGTTTTTTTCAGTAAAAAGCCTTTTTGCATAATTTTCTAGATTTGGGTGCATTGACTTTTTCATGCCGATTCAAAAAAGAAAAATCAGGCTCCGTTTTAAGTTTTGGTTCAGGCACAACGACCTAAAACTGTGACACCTCAATGACACATCTGTTTTATGCAATCTGATAGCAGTTTCTTGTCATACCAAACCCACTGATGATGATTATATCCGGGAAAAGGTATCTCCGAGGGGTGCTTGACCCCTACAAAAGACCTGAAATATTAAATAATATTATCTAGAGAATTTCACTTGCTGCCCATTACATTTTTGTCTTTTTAGCAGCAGCTCAGTCTAACTGAGCAAAAATGTAAGCGAGTTAGTGATTATAAAAAAAAAAGACTGTTATCGCCTGAATTTTATTTTTATTCGATAAATTGAATAAAGCGTCACACTTAGTTTATTGAGAAATTGTTTATAATCTTTATAATGTTTAATTATTTATAACCTGCAAATGAACATTAGTAAATGAACAGGAACAGTCTGGTTAAGGGTAAAAATAAAATATTCAAATTTAAAATTTTCAAGGAAAAGTAGATAGTTAGTCGGGAGAGGTTAACTGTATTTTGAAGGAGCCAATCAGAAATTGGACTACCTGATGGCTTGTGTTTTTGGGCCAATCAGCACCCATTACACTTATTATTTTTAAATAAAATGTATTAAATAAAACCATCTAAACTTTCGCTCCTCACGAAATTCAGTCTTTTAAGATTTTGTTTTGCTTTAGTACGTTCTGTACTTGCAAATTCCAATACATTTTTTATGCACTGATTACATTTAAGTGATTGGCTAACTGATTACTTTCCGCTGATTGGCTGGCTTTAACTGAATTTCAGAAAAGTTAAAATAAATTTGAAATTTGTTACTGGTTCTAGCTTGCTAGCTTTAGAAATTAATTAAATTCTACCATGAATAGGTCTGGTGTAGCTAAATCTCATTGTGAATGGATCTTTACATATTAAACCATTTTCTTCTTTCATCTGCAAATTGAATGCACACAACTAGTTTTAGACGTGTACACATGGATTTTCTGTTTGATAATGATGGAGGGGGAATGTTTTTGTAAGTTCAAAAAAAAAATGAATGGGAACTATAAGGAATTGTAGGCAAATATTACGAAATATTGGGGAGTGGGGGATCCACCATTTACCTCTAAGGTTTAACAAAA
>JAAAKM020073195.1:147409402-147430355 GCA_010016025.2 Alatinidae sp. Z8VKAUB7J3
TCTATTGCTGATTGCCATTTGCTTTCAGCTGGAACATTGAACAATAAGTCCAGGTCTGCCTCTAAGGTCAACCAAGAGTTACTTTCCAATTCTTCTTCTAGTTGCCCCGCAGACCATCCTGCATAACCTAACGCCACCAGAGACTGTTCCGGCCCTTGTTCATTGCCAATGACCTCAAGAATGTCTTTTGAGGTGGTTACCATGATTTCAGAAGACAAGGCAAGACTAGAGCTCCACCCAGGTTGAGTGGTGTGAAGAATGAAGCCTCTGTCTTTGCTAACTGGACCACCGGAGAACACGCGATCATTCTCATGAGCTAGGTCTATTTCACCAGTATTGTCAGCAAGACCTAGTAATTGCTTTAAGGTCATATCTGTCTTTTGGTTGATGACTATTCCCATCGCCCCCTCTTCATTATGCTCACAGATGTAAGTGACAGATTTACCGAAGTAAGAACCGTCCAAACTTGGGGTCGCAATTAAAAAATGGTTTTGTAAGCTCTCAATCACAATACTGCCTTCCCATTGTAGAGGTTCTTAAAAAACGCTAAAAGCTTCATATTTCAACTATAGTCGTTAATTAGTTATTTTTCAGTTTCGACTCAATAGCATCAAACAGCATAGCCATAATATCAACATCAAAGGCCGCTTCTATTTCTGGTTATAACTAGAAAAAATAGCAGCAGTCTGTAGCCATTACTGTTTTCTTTTTCTATATAAATTTAATAAATCTAGGATACCATCTATCCCTATTTCTATCTACCCGAGCATTGAAATTTCCTAATAAAAACTATATATTTCTATCTGGGACCCATTCTATTTGTTCCTGTAAGTAAGTAAAAGTCATCAAAGTCATTACTATCTCAGCCAGTTGGTTCTACAGGAGCATATACTATTACTGTATACTATGACTGAGTGGTGTTATTCTATTATTAATAACTTCTCAACCTAAACAGGACTTAGCACCTTCCATATTTATCACAAAGCCCTACTCCTTGTCTATGTACCTTATCCTTCCTGCCCAAGTAAAAAAATCCTATATCACCCAACTTTGTGCTTCCTACCCCTGGGATATGGGTTTCTGATACTCCTAAGACATCCAGCGTCTGAATTCGTCAGTGGAAATGTTGATATAATAGTTGTTTTTTAACATTCCAAGTTACAGTTCTTTCTGAATTCAATTCTTTCATATTCTTAAGGAAATTATTTTGGCCTCAGGTAAAGGAATGGACCCATAATCAGTGCAGGATGGACACCAACACATCTTCTCAGGTCTACACCAAAGCGCTTAAGCCAGACAACAAGAAGTCCCTGGGATCTCATTCCCAGAGGTTTTGTGCAATCCTGGGCCCATCTTGGTCACAACATGGTTTTCAGCACTTATGATGCTTTTTTATCAACAAGAGTCAAAATCCTGCACAGACAATCTCAAGCCTTTTACCTCCAGGTCATTATATATTCATAACTATAAATATTTTGCTACTACAGGGAGGCAGCCCATAGCAGATATATTAACTAAGAAGAAATTTTTTAGCCCAAAAACACCTACAAAAACAGGCCAAACCCAGAACAATTATTTATTAATCAGAATCCTGTACAGAAGCTGTGTCTTTTACTAGGCTATAATTTCATCTAGGTGCACCAGCCCATAAGTGAGTATGGAGTTAACTCCAAGGTCCTTAGTTTAGACACTTGTGGCTGCGCGATTGACCTTAAACTGGGGGGCTCGTTAATGAATCGCAGGACCTTTTTAGCCGCTAGTGCCGGATTGCTGACTGCGCCTTGGCTTGGAGCCAAGGAATCGAGCAAGTTCCAATACTGCCTGTTGAAAGTGGGACAAGCCTGGAATGATCGGGCTCGGGCTTTGATTAAACTTAGCTTTGAGGTCCAGAAACGCTGCAATATTCCCGTTGAACCTCAATACGGTACCGCTGCTTTGGCTGAAGTCGCCGATACCAATTCCCCTTTCTTTATTATTAGCGGTCAGGGCGAACTGCCCGAGCCGACCGTGGCCGAAGCCAGAGCCATGCGCCTGGTGTTGAATGCCGGTGGCGTGCTTTTGATCGATGACACCAGCCCCAAAGAAGATCAACGTTTTCGCGAAGGTGCCCTTCGCTTTATGGATAAGATTTATCCGGAATTGAATGGGCCGCGGATTATCCCTAACGATCATGCGTTGTACCAAAGTTATTACCTTCTCAAGGAACCTCGAGGCCGTCTCAACAAGTTCGATTATCTGGAAGGGTGGACGACCGGTCACCGCACTACTGCTTTTTATTCAGGCAACGATTTGTTGGGCGCCATGGAAGCCGATTCTCTTGGGAACTGGAAATACAATATGGAAATTGGCGGCGGCTTCCGCCGGGAACTGTGTTTTCGGCTCGGCATCAATATGACGTATTACACCCTGACCCTGAACTACAAAAAGGATCGGGCCTTTCCGCCCATTATTGACAGGAGGCGCCGGCTGTGATCGACATGCCCGTGATTGAGTTTCAGCCGCTCGGCCCTATGTGGGTCGAGGGTGTGGTCCTTTTGATTACTGCTTTGGTTTTGGGTTTTAGCATTTATTCAACCCGCCACCATCAACTGAAGATGCGCGTGCTCGCGGGCGGGCTTCGTGGGTTTCTGCTTTTCAGCGGTCTGTTGCTGCTTCACCACCCTACACTGACCCGGCACCAGGTGATTCCGAAAGAACGCAAGCTTGCCGTACGCTCATAGAGCGGGAAGGCGCACTGGACCACTTCGAACATTGTGCCGCCCTGATCAATGCCAGCGGCGAACCGGTCATGTCCAATCTGGTCGCTCTGCCTGGCGCTGATGAAGAGGTGACATTAACAAGGCGACAGGCATTTGATGATGACGATGGCGAGATGGCTTGTGTGGTGGCGCAACGGCTTCTGTCTGGCGGAGGTCGAGTTCTTTTGGGGGTCGAAGCCCCCCTTGCGCTCAGCTTACTAGAGCGCTCCGCCGCCAGTGCGGGATTGCTGGCGCTGCTGCTCGGGGTTGTGGCGGTGCTCTTCACGGTATGGCACGAGCGTGTTGTTAACCGACAGTTGAGGGCCGTGCGGGCGGCTTGTCGCCGTGCCATTGAAGGTGACTACGGCGCCCGAACGGACGTGATGGCCGGCGGTCAGCTTAAAGAGCTTGCCGAAGAAGTGAATCGGGTGCTCGAGGGTACGGAAACGGCAATGGGCAGCTTACGGACCATGAGTGCAAACATCGCCCATGATCTGCGCACGCCGCTCACGCGCCTGCGCGGTCAAATCGACCTGCTGCTGCAAGCAAAACAACCGGATGCCCAACTCGTCGGCGCGGTGCAGGCTGAGGCTGATCAGTTGCTGGATACGTTTAACGCGCTGTTGCGTATTGCCCAGGTTGAAAGTGGCAGTCTGCGCGGCGGCTTTCGGCCTTTCGACTTCGCTGCCATGGTGCGCGACGCGGCCGAGCTATACCTGCCGGCTTTCGAGGAGCAGGGCTTATCGTTACGCACTGACCTTCCCGCTGGCAGCCAGGTGGTGCACGGTGACCTGGACCTTTGGATGCAGAGCGTGGCGAACCTGATGGACAACGCGCTCAAATATGTACCGAGCGGCGGCGAAGTGAGCTTGAATCTCAGCGCCACCGGCGAACAACTGACCTTGGTGTTTCGTGATTCGGGTCCCGGTATTCCTGACTTGGAACTCGACCGAGTTCTCGACCGCTTTTATCGCTTACCCAAGCACCGCGGGCATCAGGGTTTTTAAATTTGATTTGAGATAGAAAACATACATTGATTAACAAATCAGAAAAAAGACACTATGCATATGTACTGCTAGGTTATCAATATTGTGTATCTGCGCTATCTTGGTAACGGCCAAGTTGAAACTTTCAGGGAAAGCTGAGAGAGAGCGAAAAGTTGACGTTGATTTATCACTTGAGGAAGAATAACAGACCCAAATTAAAACACGCTATGCGCATCAAGGGTATCAAAGTATCGTACATGTAATATCTCGGGAACTTTCAGGTAGAGGTGAAGAAAGAAAGAGGGACAGGGGACTTTTTATTTTTGCATTGCTCGCCTCAAGCAGAATGAATCTACTCTAGTTTAAGTAACAAGATAAGTTAAATGATATCGTGTTTTGCCAAGCATTAAAAATAGCGCACCTGCAATATCTTGGAACTTTCAGGAAGCTATTCTTTGAAGGTGGTGACCATGTGGATTTCGAATTTTGACTTGGACATGGGACAGAGAGGGTCTTAACATATTTTGTTTCAAGCCTACCTAAAAAATTTTGTACTTAAAGCCCCTGTTGGCCTATAATCTATTTTCGGCGACATAGCAATGTAAATCAAAAAACTCTACATGTCCCCAGGCTGACAAAATAAGGTATCCGCAATATCTAAATACCGGTTAGGGATATCAACTTGAAACTGGAAGAAGGTTTTAGGAGGTCAAGCAGACTCAAGAATTAACTTCGAGAATGGGGCAAAGGTGTAGAGGTAAATGTGTACATAAGGTAAAGTAAAGTTAAATATTTCCCAGAGTCATTGCTGGCTCATAGGGCGTTGCATTGCCGTCCAGTCGCCAAGTACCAAGCCTGTCGTCCAACCTTGTTGCGGCGACAATCTATTCCTGGGGGTCCGTACTGCCAAGCAGAGCATCGACCCACAGTGCTACAACAGGACTGAATGAGTGCACAGCTTATTGTTTATCTTCATGTCCATTGATTTCGTTATTTCTTTAATCTATATTATTTATTCTATTTCCTATTACATGCAGTACTTTTTTTAGACTTAGTCTACATAAGGAGATTGGGATCTTTCTTCAGGGAAAAAAAAAGTTTCCTCATTTTTGTATATATGAGGGGGTGTTCTCTCTATTTCTCAAAATTCGGACGAATTTTCTCAGGCTCATAGCTTTTGGTGGCAACTTTAAACCTAACAAATTTTACATATTAAGAATCAACATAGAACGCTAATTTTTCTCATGCAATTTTTTTTTTTAGTTTTGGTTACTATTAGCCCGAATCGCTTCTTGCCTACAGTTCGCTACCAAGAACTGTTTGAAAAATGAATATATACTGTTCTTAAGAGATTAAATTTATGTGTTGGAGAAGTATCGTTCTTAAGAGCATTTTTTTGCTAACTGTACCTGTTGGAAAGTACCATGACAATCCTACTGATGATTTCAGTTTCCATTGGCCAGCAATTGCATGGCTCTACGCAGGCTCTTTCTCCTTCTTTGTTTTAAAGGTCTTCTTTCATCAATACTAAGCCTAAGCTGAAACAGTCTTCCCCTAGTGATAAAAGAATGAAGCTATCCTTTTTTGACGAGAAAGCGGGCATTGTCCGATGTTCAACGCCATGGGGAAGCTGGTCACAAACTGTTTACGATGTAACGGTCGAAATTGAATTGCCCAAGGGGACTAAAGGAAGAGATGTAACAGTGACATTACTTTCCCGGAACATTTGCTGCAAGAATGCAGGGAATGTTATTCTTCAGGTGAGAGACTATTTATAGGGTATAGATAACGATTTTTTTAAATTTATGTACTAGTTTCTTTTCAAGGGGTAATAACACCCTAAAATTGTTCATAAGAAGGCTGTAGGCTCATTTTAGCAAGGAACAAGGTGTCCAAAGGTAATTTAAAAAATAATTTTAAAAGGGATGAAGAGAAGCAGGATGCTCGGAAACTAGCGTCTCAGACAAATAGCGACTCTTATTAACAGTAAAGAAAAAAGCATAGAATGTTATCCCTTAGACTACCCCCCCCCATTATAAAAAAAGATAAAGAGAAGAAACAATTATTAGGTCCGGGACTTGCAAGTAATAATCGGCTGTTAGGCTAAAACCCTCTTCAGCGATGAGGGATTTACAACTTTTGCTAGTTGCAATGAAGGGTTTGCAACTTTTGCGAGTTGGTGTACCTAGTATTTATTTTAAGATCCTTACAGATTAACAACTTCAGCATTTGATCGGAGCGAGGAAACTAAACCAAAGTGTTGCTCTCGCAACACTTTAATCGACAAAGCCGAACAAAGGTGGCCGCAAAACATGTTGCCTATGCAACGTAGATCTAGTTTGTTTTAGTGCAATTACGTGTCGTTAAACTGCTGCTTTTTTTACTATTAAGTGATTCTAGCTACTAGCCATATTAAGCTTCGCCTGCTTTTCTTTTTTTTTATTTATTTTTTCTTTGTTTTTTCCCACAGTTTTTTTTACATAATCAATTTAATTTTATTTTTAGTTTTGGCTTCTTTTCTGTTTTTTAAGGTTTATATTTCTCCATTTTCCGTTTTTCAGTATTTTTCTTCTTTTCCTTGAACTTAAGACTGCTCAATGGAAATCATCTCCATGTTTTTCATATTCCGTTTTATGGTCGAAATCTATTTTCTTTCTTTTATTATTGTCATATTGATCCAGGTTGGTGTCAGGATTTACTTCTTATTTGATAAAAATAGCAGTTTGATAAAATAATGAGCGAGAAAATTCACAGCCTGTTAAAATGACGGTTTTGAATATATGCTTGACTATGGCAACCTGCCATAGTCAAGCATATATTCTACCTAAATGACCCTTGTACTTGCAGTAGTGTCACTTGTAAAGCTTACTATATTCATAAAAAAAACAGCTAAAGAAAAAACGAACTAGCACTAATTACAAAATGACACAGAGGGCAAAAATTTATTCGGTCTTTAAGAAGCGTTTTTCGAACGGCTGGCGGTTTTCTTTGAATTTTGTATTTTCTTTCTTCGTCATAAATGATCCTCAAGGGCATATCCAGACTTTAAAAACGCACCAAAAATGTGTTTATATACAGTTTTGTTACGTTTTTAAGATTTCATTCATTTCAAAGTTTATTGTTTGAGTTCATTTAACCATAAGTGGGTAGCGCCGCAGACCGCCACGGGCATGACAATAAAATTCAGAACAGGCACCAATGCCATTAGCATCACTCCACCGCCAAAGCCTAAGGCCAAGGCACGCCGTTTTTTCAGTATCTGTCGTTCTTCTTTAAAGGTCATGCCATGATTGCCCATGGGGTAATCCATATATTCCAGGGCCATCATCCAGGCACCGAATAATAGCCAGATCAGCTGCACGCCAGGGATGAACAATAAAAATAGTAGGGGGATTGCAAAGACAATGAAATAAAGAAATTTATGTGCTTCTGAGCCAATGGCCTTGATGATCTCCTTGCCAAGACTATTACTGTTTGCCGGTATTTCCTTTCCCTCCAATAGATATTCGACTTTTTCCGCCAAAATACCGTTAAAAGGTGCGGCGATGAGGTTAGCAAGAATTGAGAAGGTGAAAAATACGACGGTGATGGTCACCAGAAAAAACAATGGCCAAAGCAACCATTCCAGCCATTCCCACCAACCACTTAATCCGGCAATAAATCCATCTACACTGTTAAAGGCAAATAGGATGGCGATGCTAAATAGGAGGATGTTCACCAGCAGAGGTACGATGACAAACGAGCGAATTCTCGGTTTTGTAATCAAACCAAAACCGGAAAGTAAATAACGAAATCCCAGTATGAGGTCCTTCATGCTGAATGCCTGTTAGGGTAAGTTTACGGATTCAGGTGATTGCCAACTTTCTTTACGATGTTCTGCAATCACGGTGGTATAAATTCCACCCCGAACATTGAATTTGGCGGTCAGGCGCATAGAACGAGGCGATATCGCTGTGACTAAATCCGCCAGAATCTTATTGGTCACAGCTTCATGAAAGGCCCCCTGATCACGGTATGTCCACATGTATAGCTTTAAGGCCTTCAATTCAACGCAGAGTTGATCCGGGACATAGGCAATTTCGATTTCAGCGAAGTCCGGTTGGCCAGTTTTGGGGCAAAGGCAAGGTGGGGGACTTTAACACTTGTGCTGTGTCACTTTTGACACTTTTACACTACACTCCTGTGTAATGATAATATTACTAGCCCTCCCCCCTCCTGTTTTAAACAATTCATGCAGTGAATCGTCTATTTCTCGAAATCTCAGGCCATGAAGTAGAACCAAGAAACAACTGCATATTCGTGTACAAAAGGCTGATTATTCCCAATTATTCTATTTCTGGTCGTATTTTCTCATTATTCAAATAGGTTGATTGAATCCTGAAAAGCCAACAAAAAAGGTCACAAGAAAGCTCAGAAAAAAAATCCGTTTCCACACTGTTCTGGAGATCGCCAAAGTTTAATCAAGGGATAGTGGATGCTATACTTTTTTGGCTCAAGCAGGAAATGTGACGAAAGTTGACGGATTAACTCTCAGAGTCCGAGATACTTTGTTTCTTTAGATTTCGCTGAAGAATTAAGGTTCCTTTCCACTGCTGGGGAACCGCTGCTTGGTATAATAAAAAAGTGCAGTAAATAAAATACCGTATTAAAAATATTTTAAAAGAAAAATACTAAAAATCGTGACTGAAGCTAGGCGATAGGGGACAGTAACCCGCCTAGTGTATGTGCATGTATCCCAATGATCAAACTATGGAGTCAGGGTGTTTTAGGATCAGAATGATCAAAGCTAGACTCATTTGAAGTCATGACAAGAGTTTGTCTGAACTAAAATGAGGTAATGATTCAATAGAGAATGTAATTCAAAACTAAAACTGGAGAGAATATAAGAACCCTTATGGCTTGAACTTAAGTGCTAAAAAAGCCTAATATTTGTAACCAAAGAAAAATTTTACCAAAATATTAGAGTACCAAAATTTTCCAGACATCCATTAATTCATTTACTGTCTTTTCCTAGCGGGTAGATTACTGATAGCCCACTTCTTTCTTTGTCCAATGGTAGTAGCCATTTTTATACTAAAGTGGTCAGTTTATAGATAGCTCAAGTAGCTAATTTTTAAATTAAAGTGCTGAAACTGGAAGGGTGACATCTACCGTTTAGGATTCGAGATTTTTTTTTAAGGTGAAGGTTTTATCCCAAATTTTTGGTATCCTACACTTTCAAAGCAGCTGCGGTTTAAATTTTCGATGGAAGTAAAATAGACATAATTAGATCCTTGGAGAACCGTTTAGGAGTCCGTTTAGGATTCGAGATTTTTTTTTTTAAGGTGAAGGTTTTATCCCAAATTTTGTGGTATCCTACACTTTCAAAGCAGCTGACGGAAGACTTGCCCTTTTTATTAAATAGCCTGGGTTTATTTTCATTCAATATTGTCTGTATATTTACCTTATAGAAGAGTTTTATTTTGTAGCATAAGTTCTTATTTCATATTGTGAGATTTGAGCAAGTTAAATCCGATCCAGCGTGGAAAATGGAGCTTTGATTCATGTCACGTCCTCACCTGTAATTTACCGAATTCATATATTTTGGTACATTGTTTTAATTTTTATATTTTTGCTACATTTGCTCTTCTGAAAAATTCCAACGGGTGGAGCGTGATTACACGAATGATGAACTAGTGAAAAGAATTACGGAACTCAGTGGTGAATTCTAACTGACGATTATAACGCTGTGTATGAAAATTCCAGTAAAGTATATCTAGTCTTTTTAATGCAATATATTTTTAAACCATTAAAGTTTTAAAGCATAGTATTTGGGATATGTTTTTGTAGGAGTATTGACAGTAATATACAAAAAAAATTGAAATTTTCAATTTTTCTATGTTTGATGCTGTATTTTTTTTCTATTTGGATGAAATAGCTTTGTCCTTTCGCTAACAATAAACTCCTTTGTTACATTCTTTTTGTTGCTCACGTTGCACTGATCTGCATTGAGTAAAACAAATATCTCCTTTTTGTTTCTTTGCGCTTACTTTGTCTAGTTGAGCATATTGAATCTATATCAAAAAAGAAAAAAGATCTATCACATCTGGTTTTGATAGTAAGGTAAGGTAAAGGTAAAGGACACGGCATTAGACTTTACAGTCCGTACCGGCGGTGCTGATCTCCGTTTCTTGGCCCCTCAGAAAAAGAAAACGTATCTTTAAATTCACTCTATGTTTTGCACCAATAATTCAAAAGGGTTTGTAAGCCTAAGAATTTGGTCTTGACATTCAAAGCATAGTGTTAAAACGCCCTAAATAAGCCCCTTTTCCATTCGAATGCCACGCGACAACACACAGCGTTATGTATAAAAGCTGCAATTTCTAAATAGACATACCTTTTTCATAAAAATAATACTCAATATTGCTCATTCTATGTTTTTGATATGCAATGATTCTTCAAAAACGGGCATCCTTATTCATGTAACAAATCTAAAAAGAAAAACACAAATTTAATTCAGGGACTTCAAACAGGGATTTAAAGAAATAAGGCTACTATCTGAGTTGTTTTAGTTATACATGCAGACAATTATATACAATAACAATTACACTAAGAAAAGGATAAAGATCATCCTGAACCACTGATGGGGAAGAGGGCCGTGAGTTGACATTTCAGTATATGTTTTTTTTTACAGGTAGCAATTCAACTGCCCAACCTTGCAGCAGGAGGAACAAGATCATGACTTCCTATTGCAAAGTCGAGCATTGATCAACTCTTGACATCTTACCTGTCTCACAAAACTTTGGGTTATCTATACATCTCCCTGAAAATTAATGTACGTAAGTACATAGATCAATAACATTACTTGAGGCAAACTTTTTTTCAAAGGTGGAAGATAAAGAAGAAAGTTATAAAATCTTATTTTCTAAAATTGGTAATTACATTTTATTACAGCAATACGATTTCATGGAATGTTTATAGGAAAGAATTAATTCTAGCCAATAGTAACAAAAATATTAAAATAAAATACTAATTCTGATAATAACTGAATGTTCAATAATCTTTAAAAAATGTTCAACTATATGAATGTTAACACAAAGCACAAACCATTGTTTTTTGTTAATGTAATTTGTTTTAGAGATTCCCAGCCTTGAATCTAGATATTGGCTTCAAAGACACCAGGAACAACGGATTCTGCTTTCAGTTATGGTTTATTGGCTGGACATATTTTCAGGGAAATCCCTGAAAATTCGAGGATTGTGGAAGCACTGAACAGAACGAAATTGATGAGTAAGACGTAATGAAAGAGAGGTGATACCCAACTCTCAACTGTCATTCTTGGGAGACGATAAGTCACATCAGTCCGGTTGTTGTTAAGAAACAATGTCACTTGGTGAATACCAAGTACCATAAAAAATCACTCAGTGATAATTTATTGCACCTCCAGGTATTGTGCCTCTAGGCTCGGGTCTAGTGGGCCTATTGGTAAATCCTGGTCTGGCTATAAAATAATAGCCCTTAAGGAACATGCTAAGTGAAAGCTTGTATCACCTGTTGACAGATGCAATGGACTAAAATCTTGTTAATTTCAAAATCCCTTGAGGAGATTATTGTCTGTCTGTGTGGACCAGACAAAAGCAGGGGCTCCTCCAATGGAGTGGGAAGAGATCATTAGAAGGGATTTAAAGAAAATGGGAACTTCACGGGAAGGAGTAAAGAGTCATTCCATTCCATGGTAATTGGCATTTTATTACCGACTTTAAAAGACTTAATAGCTACTTATCGACTTTAACGAGCTTGAAATTTATACGGAACATTACCTATTTTTAGTGACCGCTCAATGTGCCCTGCCATTGACCAATTTTCTTCTTCAATTGTATACAAAAGCCTGCTATTAAGGAATAAGAAGCAAACAAGACTAGTTCAAACTAAAGGTTTTAATCTCCCGTTAGTTAAAAAATACCCACACTGCACTTTATACAAAACATCTTATATGACGGACTACACTCAACACAAAAAAAGACAGAGAAAGAGAAGAAAATTTCAAAGTAACCTTTACTCACATTAATCTACAAAACTAAGGACAGAAGAAAGATGAACAGAAAAAAACCACGCAAAATAGAGAAACGAAACGAAAAGGGTTCGATATCGAGAACCAGCACAAAAGAATAAAACAACACAAATTTTATACACCGGCTTTATATCTATCAAATTTCTTTCTAAAAAGACAAAATTGCACACCCCATTCCAAGCTCGGTTCTTTTTTTTCTGAAAAATCCACTTTTTTGAATACAGTTCTCTGACCAAGATTCAGATTTCTAAAACTATGGTGACAACACTATTTATTCATCAAACAGGATAATTAAAGGAGAAAATCTAGTCTATTATCTCGTGATCGTCTCAAAAGTCGGTCATGACTGTTGATCCTATTTCGTACTTCCAACTCTGATGCTAGTACTGAAATATAGATTTGTAATGGAATATGAGGAGATATGTTTTCTTGAACAACCTTGCATGTATAGAAATTCTCCATAAAGGTACTTGATTTAATACGCTATTTATGCAGGTTGAGCCATAGATTTCTTGACAAACATTCTTTAATATTTTAATGTCAGTATTGAGTAAGCTGAATTCAACTTTCAGGAATCAGCTGAAATTTCAAATCCTAAAAAATATCTCAGCATTCTGTTCACCTATCCCAACTACTTATTTTGAACTACTAATGAATATTTGTTCTCTTATAGATTGTTTACCTTATCTGTAACACAAACCCCTTATATTACGTTTTATGTGCCTCATAAGAAAGAAGTGAAGCCTTTTTATAACTTGTGAGTGTCAGGCATGTCCGTAATGTTTTTTCTGAAGTCCTCCTGGTAGGGAGATGAGGAGCGAATTTGTTACCCCCCCCCCTTACACCAAGCCTGTTTTAAGGAGCGTAGTGTAGATCTTTTACAAATATAATTTGCTCTTTAATTGTACTATAAAAGTGTGATAACATTGTCAATTCTATTTTTGTAGAAATCTAATCCTCTGTAATAGCTAATTTACGTTTCTGAAAAAAATAAAGCAATATACGATATAACACTGCTTACTATTTTATGTGGATACTTAGATTATTAGATTTGAGACTCTTTTTTGAAAATAGTATTGTTTAACAGCCTTAGATGCAGATAAGCTTGAGTCTTGTAGTGTGAGCACCAGATAATTTTTCAAGGACTTCTGAAGGCCTGGTTATGACTATTTAAAAGGCTCAAAGAATGGGAGAAGGCATAGCCAGTCCTGGTGGGACGCCGCCGGGCGCCCTTGTTTGAGCAGCAATTTCACCTGCCGCAAAATACCCTCATCGACCGCCCCTTGATGGTTGGTGCGGTGGTATTTGGTGTCGGTTGGGGCATCAGTGGGTTTTGCCCCGGACCTGCGCTGGTCGGTGCGATGACGTTTGATCCGCGCGCCGGTGTGTTTCTGTTGGCGTATCTGGTGGGCGTGTGGCTGTACAACGTTTATCAGGCTCGCGCGTTCTTGTTGGTCACCGCTAACGACGGATGATTTTTACAGATTTAGATTGCAGTTTGATCTGACAGGCGTACGATGCGCTCTTTAAGAGAGGAGCAAATGTCCGCATGAGGGTTCTTTTTCTGACTTTCTCTGTCCTGGTTCTCTTGTCTGCCTGCCAACCCACGTCTGAAACGCCACCACAAACGCCTGAATTCGAGGTGCCCGAGCTGTCGGGTGGCACGCCTTGGACGGATCTGTCCGCCCAGGACGGCCCCAATGATTTCCACTTTGCCATAGTCAGTGACCGTACCGGCGGCGCCCGTCCCGGAGTGTTTGCCGGCGCCATGCCGAAGATCAATATGTTGTCACCGGCTTTTGTGGTCAGTGTAGGCGACCTGATTGAAGGGTATACCGACAACCAGGCTCAGTTGGACCGGGAATGGGATGACATTGAGTCCTTTGTCGGGCAACTGGACGCGCCATTTTTCTACACACCGGGCAATCACGACATGAATAACGCTGTGATGGCGCGTACCTGGCAGCAGCGCTTCGGCCCGTCTTATTATCATTTTCTATACAAAGATGTGCTGTTTGTGGTGTTGAACTCAGAATTGTTCGGCATGGTTGGCGCCCAGGACACGCCGGTACCGGGGCCGTGGCAGCAGAGCGAACAGATGCAGTTTGTGGCCCAGGTGCTGGCCCAGCATCCACAGCCGCGGTGGACCATTGTATTGATCCATCAGCCGTTGTGGTACGCCAAGGACATACACCCGGACTGGCTGCAGGTAGAAAACCTGCTGGGTGCGCGCGAACGTGTTTTTACTTAACGAGGACCCTATTTGTTGAAAAGTAACGCCACGATTGATGCAAAACGTCGCGAGCGGCCCATTTTAGTTCACTTTGGCAATATGTTTGCCATGAATTTTTTTTTTCTTTAGCTAGTGGCAACCCTACACAAATTCTGTAGATATTCCAGTTTTACAATATTATGTCCTAAATTATTTCGAAAAAAGATCTCGTCATCTGGTGAAAGTGGTATTGACGTTACTCACTACAGTCACTACTGCTTATCTCACTACAGGACACGGAAGGCTAAAACTGGAATGAGTCCACTTTTAAGGTGGACAGAGAGCCTACCTAATTTGTAATGAACTGCAAGGATTGGTTTCAGTAGAGTCATGAGGTTCAGCACACCTAGAGGACTTCTGAGTACCAATGCACTCCTGAGCCAGGTGATCAAAAGGGAGACATTTGGAACTCTGCGGGACAGCCTTAAATCCAAAGACTCAGAGTACAGAATACTCTACTTTCAAGCCCGACTTCAAGGCAAGTACCGTCTGCTTCCAAAGTGTCAAGTGCGACAAATTTAGCAATTGCCAAATATTTCTCTTTGACTTAATATTTTGTCTTAAGCGAACCATTTAGAGCCTGTGCAGCTTTAAGATTTTCCACGAAGACTATTAATCCAGTTTTGGCCTGTTCGACCCAAGATATACTACCATTATTAAAGTGCTTCTCTAAAAAGCCTTTCTGCTTAGCATACAGCACTCCTTAGATGGCCGTCATTGCCAGGAGTGGCAGTGAAGGCCACTCCTTAGATGGCGGTAAAGAGGCCCTTGCACTGGCTTATAAGACTGCTCATTTGACCGATACACTAATTGAATTTCAGTGGCAAGCAGGTTGTCAGATGTTGAAAGATTCAGGGGACTTCTGATACTTTCCAAACAGTAAAGCGAAACTTATGGTCAGGTGTAGATACCAAAGCTTTTAGGATTTCATAAATGTCAGAGGCTAGTGTCTCCCTCGCAATTTGAACTCTTCTAGCTTATGCCAATTAAGGGTGGATTAAAGCAGTGTGTCGGGAATTTAGTTAAATTGGGAGTCCATAAATGTTGTTTTTTACTTTATTGTTTTTAGATGCTTGTACCAACTATTCTAGGAAAAACGAGCTAGAATATGAATTCTATAATAGATAATTATGAATTAAAAATAGCAAGGATACTGTATTCTAGAGCGGTACCACTCAAAAACCTTCTATGGTTCAAAAGAGTTCTTCTCTGTTGCATTTCTAGGTGCATACATATTTTCTTAAGTATTCCTTCCTTTCCATGTAAAACTGATATGAAGCGGAATATAAAAAAAAAAACAGTATAATTTGTTAATAAGAGAATAGGAAAATAATATAAAACCTTTTTGTCAATAATATTAACAAAAATCTAAATATTTAGTTTTCAGCTTGTGAAGCCTTTATCAACTTAAAACAAATTAAAAAAAAAAAACTTTTTGCATGCTGACCAATGGTTAGTATTGCGCAGGTACCGACTATTTTCAATTTATTATTACAAATACCTTTTTATATTTGTACAATTTGCCATAATCGAATCTGAAATAAATACCTAAAAAATGTATAAAACATACTTTATGAGAAACTGGATCACCCATGCCTGGAAACCATGGGTGAATCGTGGTAGTTAATCTCCTGATTAACTGCCTTTGGCCAGGAGTTGGAGACAAATCATCTGAAAAACACATCTCTTTTCTTCACAGAAAATGTTCTCACTTTCTACCCATTTCTAATGAAAAAAACATGCTTCTGTGCTCTCCATTGGGGATGAGGTTGTAAGTTGGTTCTTTTATTTTTTTAGAAGCTTAAAAGGTCTGGGCTGCTCCACTGGATTGATAAGTGCTGGGATCCTATATATGACTTTTTACAGCATGAAAGACCATATATATGGCCCTTTCTGGCCGCTTTTTACGTTTAGAGATATTTTTTGTAAAATTATGAAGCTGAAATAGGCTTGAAAATTAATGTTAAGAAGACTAAGTCACTAAGATTAGGAATAAGTGAAGATGAACAGGTGACCTGGGGCTGCTCCCTCCTCAACGACCCACTCTTTACGCTAGAGTTTTTCACTTTTTTAAAAAGTGGAGTCGAGAGAAAGAGTAGAACTTAGCGTAAAGAGCGGGGCTTTATAGGCAAGAAACAAGAACAGTAAAGCATTTTCAGGTTCAAGACACTGCAAACCTGTGCTAGGTGGTCAGCCTTTTACTCGTTCCTGACACTTTTCGAAGTAAGAAATTTATCATTATGCAAGTGGTTGAACGACGACTATTATTCGTTTTGTAATTATTAGTAGTGTGTATGTGGCAGTCATTCAGTGAGGGACATGGAGTCGACTTCATTCCAGCATCAAAGACATCGACAAAAACAGTAGCCTATGGTGTTTTTTGTTTTGTTTTTCTTTTATATATTTTTTTTATATGTTTTTTTTATATTTTGAGGTATAGTAGCGTAGCTTTACCTTGGACATAGTGCATTTTCAAATACCAGCATAGATTTGGTTAGATTCAGTGGCGTCAATCCAAGAAACTTTAGGGGGGGTATATATATTTTTCAACATCTAGAGTCCCAAATTTCTCGTTTTTTCAGTTTTTCAATGAAAATACCCAAAAAATGTATTCTTCAAAATAAAGGGGTAATATAAGGGTTCATATGTCCCCCCTCCCAATTTACACCACTGGTTAGTTGGATCTTATGTTTTAGGGCAAAGAAATGGACCTACAGCATTAGCTTGTATAAACGATTCATTCTAAAAGTGAAAATTTTGATTAGGCGTTGGAAAATAAAGAACAAAGCGGATTTTATGTGCACGGAGCCTCAAAATCCTAAATTTTTCTCATGTTGTGTGCAATTTTCATTCAAAATATCGTAAAAAATTTAATTCCTTTCATTATCCCCTACCCCCTAAAAAAAAAAATCCTGTGTATGTGCCTGTATGTGGTGTGTCTTTCGGGAAATTTGGAAAACAATAGCCCTCCTTGATTTTAAAACACTGGCTTAGTGATAACGCTCTTGTCTCAAGGTTTCATATCAGAATGATAATGATGGTTGATATTAGACAATTTTATGATTGCATATTGTAAAGAATGTGATTAAAGGCTCTTTTCCTATGTCAAAAGTTTTAGTTTGTCAAAGAACGATTTTGGTTTTAAAGAACGAGAAAAAACTATTTTTCTTCGACACTGATTGTCTTTGATATCTGATTAAATGAGTTGAATTTTTTATTTATAACGATATTAATTCCCCTTCTTCTGACAATTTTTTTTGGAAAACCGCTCCATAGTAGTGTTTTCCGTTCCGTTTTTTCATTTTTCTGATAAACCTGCTCTTTCAGGCCCGGAAACTGAAAATGGCACGAATGTAGTTATGTAAGTTCCCAGTTTTCTGCCCTGTTTTTCCAGAAAATGGATAGTAAAAGATGTGCTATCATAGGAAATACATTTTAAAGTTTCAGGAGAAAAAGCTAAATACAATAGCAAGGATTAGCTGCACTTTCGCTTTCTTCTCGTGTCTAAACTTGTTTTTTGCTCATTTGAGGAGCTTGCACCGAACCAAAGGTCTGTTTTCATGATGGAAGAAAACTGAGCATTTGAAAGGGCGACGTTGAAAGCACATTTTGATTAGCTCAGCTTCCCCCTAATCACGTCCTGAAAGTTTCAACTTCATGCTCTAACTAGCTAGTCTCTTTTGAAGGATATAGATCAAAACCCTAATCTTGCTTGACCTGGTAACAGTTCATTTTTAATTACCAGTGATTAGCACAAAAGTGCTACAATTTGGCCATATAAGAGTAAAAGCGTCACATTCACTGTAGTACGTACTACAATGCTGCACATGGTGAAATAGTGTTACATTTAGAACTTCTATACTACTACTTTGGCCGTCCTTCAGGTTTGCAAAAGGTTCAAAATAAAATCACTGAAATTTTAAGAAAAAGCGCTGAATGATGCAACAATGAATGATGCTGAATGAATGATGCAGTAGCCTGGTGCAATGTTTTTACGCATAGACGACCACGAATAGTTGATCCAGGAACCCCCTCCCCTTCTTACCGCAGTCCGTCTAAAGTATATCGTGCGGTTCCTATCTCAGGTGACCTCTGCCTTTCTTTGGGTCAACCGTTGACTACCAAAAGAAGGAATAGACCCATATGACTCAATGCTAAATATGGTCCATGCTATTGTGTCTCTTTGGTGATTAACAGACCCATCGGGCGCAAACCTTTTTCTTGCTCTTTCCATTTCCTTATTTTATTGTGCAAAAAGGAAATTTACTTTCAGTTTCCCTGGGCTAGATGTTTTCCCACCAAAAGGACGACAACAAAAACCAAATGAACTGTTTGTGGATGCGGAAAATTCTCGCTAAGAAAACTATGAGAAAAAAGCCAGGGTTAAAACAACGAGACGAAGTTTAGAGGTATTTGTTCGCTTTGGCTAGGTATGGCCTTGAGTTGTGTGCTGAAGTCGGTCCGAACAGTTGTGCAAGCAGCTTCAAAAGTATTGCATCATTTTCAAATAATGGATGCAAATTCCCCTTATCTATTGCAACTCTGGTGGTAGAGCTTCAATTGCTGTTAGAACGAGAACTGGATCAGATTGCTTGGAATCTTGTATACGTTCAGCAGCCCGGCAGCCCAATTGATGGCCAAAGTCGTACGTAAATACAGTGTATACTTAACCTCCCTCTGCTCCCTTCCTCGCATCACCGGTACAAAACATTTGTCCATTAGATAAGGCTTTTGCGAGACAGTCACCATCCAGTAAGAAGGAGATAAAATATACAAATTACAGGTTCCCTTCCCACCTTCCCCCCAAAAATAAAGAAATAAAAGCAACAAGATCTCGTTATTTTATTACAGAAGAAAACGCCAGTGACAGAGTTTCAATATACGACACATTAGCCAAATACTGGAAGAGTCTTTAGAAAATGTCCCATAGTCGGAATTATCCTCTGATCAATTCGGATGGCACTGGTCAGTGAAATACCAAAATAGATACATAGTATCGTTAATTAATCTTTTTATCCTTTGTTTCAGCCTGTTGCTTTTGCGTTGAAGGAGCTCAAAACGTTTGGCTGGAGTTGGCATGTAAGTTAAAAGAATTCATAACAGAAAAATGTGGGGCCAAATCATTGTGTTTTATGTGTTACCCATGTTGATTATTCGAGTGGACAGGGCCTTTTTTGCATTTGTTTACATAGTTCATGGAAGATTTGTCGGAAGTAGAAGGATGCGATTCTATAATACAAATTGCTGCCATTGTGTTTGAGCATTTATAGGGAGATACGCTATTTTTATCTGTTTGGTTGACTGATAAAAAATCTGAAATTTGCCTATTGTATGTCACTTGGGTTACTGGCCCAAGGATTGTGTCTTGTTTGTTACGTCATCAGCAACCATAGGGGTCTCTTGGTCGTTGATTTTCCACAGGGCCTTTCTTTCGGATTGACCTTTTCGGTGACGGTGTCTTACGCATGCAAGGTTTAAGCTCATTTATATCCAAGCAAAGTCACCACGATTCAAGGGAGATTTGGTGCCATCTGGATGCAAACTGACATCCCAATGCTAGCGTGTTTTTCTGCCTATTAAGATAATAAAGGAAATATGTACTTATTTATTTTTGAAGGATCTAAAGAAACTTTAGATCGCAAGCTTCAGTTTTGTTTAATTTTCTAAAACGAGAATTAAAGATGGTATTGTCTCAATGGGAATACAGCTGTGCTTCTTCAACAGAAAGTCAAGAAGTGAAAGAATTGTTTATGCAAAGAAACAATACGGCAAATTTTTACCCCAATGCGTTCTTGATCGTAAAATTCAAGACCTTTTGGATATGTGCCAAGGGAAAAGCAGTTCAACCACATGTCCTTCACTTGCCACTAGACTATCGTAATCAAGAACCTGCCGGTGGACCAGGAAATGACATTATACCTTAAGATTGGAAAAAAACAACTTATAGAATGAATCAACCTCAGATCAGCAGGAAAAACAAGGACCATTGCTGGGAGTGTAAATGCAGGGATATAACCCAGCCAGATGAGCTTAATGAAGCGGGGAACAAATGATTTGATGGAATTTTATTTTGGATCATTAAGTCCTTTGTGGAAGAAGAATTTGAGCATAATATACAAGTTATTTACCTGACATGGGGATACTATAAAAGAGCTTCATGGTAGGCACTCCGCCTTGCCAGGTAAGGAAGTTAATGTGCTGAAACCCATTTAGGCAGGTGGTATTCCTCTGAGGAGCCCTAATATTAAGTAATCACTTGGGAATATCTCATTAGACTTAAGGTACTTTTGCTTGCAATTTTACAACGGCTTACATTTATTAATGATAACTTTGCATGGATTTGGACTTATCAATTTAGTTGACTTAGTTGACTGTTTGTTTATACTGTTTTGTCCTAGGTAATTGGATTGGTGAGTAAGGTCAAGACCTTGTTCAAGTGCTTGTTTATCTCACTTGCTAAAGCAGGGAAACAGTTCGTTTCTTCTTCTTTCATTTACTTTTTTTCTAACCAATTAATTACCTCTTAACACATTATATTTAGTATTATATTTCGCTATTGTTGTTTTATGAAGGTTTGATTAACAGTATATTTTATAGTGCAGCTAACTCCTGTCCTGTTAGCCCTCGGGAAGGAGCTCGCTACCATCAACCTGATTTTGGATCATCGTTATACATTAGAAGCTCTCATAGTGTGGAACGACATTATGATCGTCTTCCTCAACCAAGCAATGAAGTTACACATGGACCTGATTCTGCTAGTCCGGAGCCCGAAGAAGCTAGGGTATGTTTTATTTGATGTTTGGACTCAAATCAGTGTTCAATTCATTGATTTGAAATTTCATTTCAATCTTTTTAGGTTGAAATTCAAATTTAATTTCTAGGCGCAAATCTTTATTTTTCTTCTTCT
>JAAAKM020073195.1:147430365-147442650 GCA_010016025.2 Alatinidae sp. Z8VKAUB7J3
AGAGTTTTAGTGTGAGAATGGTGAAGGCAATGCCTCTTTATTTTATTTAGTATTTTTATTGATTTCAGATTATTGATATCTGGTGACCACATATTTTTGATCATCTGATATCGAAATGCCGCCACTGTTTTTAGCTTTTTTTTTCCAAGAATCAACCTTTTTTGGATGCTCAAGTTTACCTATTGGGGAAAGGGCGGGAGTATCAATACCTCCAGTGTTATGTAATCAGCCTAGACAAAATGTGAAGAGGAGTTTTTTATTTGCTATCCTGGACCTAAGTTATTCAATGATCTTCCATAGAATTGGCGTCAATGAAGGAAATGAAGGAGTTCCATGCTTCGCTGTAATACATATGTTTTAATAATTAGATAGGGTGAGAGAAGTAGGCTATGGGTATTACTGGTGTATGAGGGTGGATTTAAAGGTGAGTCTATGAAGGTTTTTTTTTGGTTATATGGGCGGTTTATCATTGTTTTGAGTCTTTTTAATGGTTGGTAGGTTGGATTCATTTAT
Organism: Alatinidae sp. Z8VKAUB7J3; assembly: GCA_010016025.2. Taxonomy (NCBI): domain Eukaryota; kingdom Metazoa; phylum Cnidaria; class Cubozoa; order Carybdeida; family Alatinidae; species Alatinidae sp. Z8VKAUB7J3. The sequence continues at coordinate 147,430,879 of JAAAKM020073195.1, forward strand.
GGGGTTTGGGAAATAGGAGAAGAGGAGCAGTTTTTTTCCTTGATTTTATTTTTTCGTTTGTTCTAAGAATTATAATCATTAGTTCGTTTAGTCTCGTTTATAAAATGGGATCTTAAAAATCTATATCTACAAGAATTATGTGATTTGCGATTTTTTTTTTTTAATTTGGCATGCCAACTTTGAATTAATAAAGAAAACGAAAAGCCAAAAACAGAAATAAAATATAAGAGGAAGAAAGAAAAAGCTAATTAAAAAAAACGAGAAGAAAAAGCAAATCTATAAGAAGAATAAAAAAGCATAGAAGTGGAAAAAAACGGCAAAAAAAAGAATAGGGTGAATTACCGGTCTAAGAAGTGGCTGCAACCGAGTTAAACACATAATTATGGCATCAATTAATGTAATATCAGTGAAACTTTCGAGGGCCTTTACAAGAATTCGAAGTAATTGTTTCACATCTCTGTCTGTTGTGGTTTTACCTAAAAAAGAGAAAAAAAAGCTGAAAGATCTAACAAATAAGTACAATTTGCTACTGTGAATTGTGCTTATCTACTGTGAATTAGCACAATTATGCTAAGTTTACAACTTATATAGGTTACATATTACCTTTTTTTCTTACTATGTTTAATACATCGGGACAAGGACAAACATATATAGAAACAACAATGATTTGGAGAAAAGGGACATTTCAAGGCACTTAATTAGAGAACTAAAAAGATAAAAAATGTAATTAATTTTTTTTTTAATTATACTGGGGGAGCTTCCATGAGAGAAATTAACCATGGGGGAATTATCACCGGGAGAAAATATCCATTAGGAAATTTTCTGCGGAAGAAACTTTCCATGGGGAGCAGGATTTCTGAGAAATTCTTTCCACGCAGGAGGGAATCCACCATGACCTGAAAAACGATCAGAAAAAACAGTTTTTCTTCAAATAGACAGGTTGGTAAGGAGTGTTTTTCAGGCGGAGTCGTGAGCAAGAAATTTTTTGGGGATTCGCAGCGAGGATGGAATTATCCGGATGTAATTTCCTGGCGGAAAAATTTTACGCGGGAGGAACTTTCTATAGAATTTTCTGTAAGGGGATTTCCACGGACAGAGGTGGGCAGACTTCATGGGATTATTTGAAAAAGAAAAAAAAAAAAAACAAATCTACCCTACTGAAAAAAAGGAGCGGTATTAACATTTAAAACGAATAAATTATTCTGTATATAAGGGCCACCCTCCCCCCTCAATATCATGCTCTTTATGCTAACGTTCAACCTTTTTTCCCGATTCTTTAAGAACGATTCCTGAAACACAAGCGCCGGGTAATCAGAAAAAGAACCTTTTTTTTTACAGTGCTTGAAAAAACTTTAGAGTAAAGAGAAGTATTGAGGAGGGGACAGCCCCCCTCACATACGGAAGAATTTCCGTCAATTTTAAGCTTCAATGCTGCTCATTACTTTCAGTAGAAAAACTTTTTTGCTACTTAATTATAACACATGATAGCATAGCATTCGTCTTCTATTTGCTTACAGCCATAATTTTATCAACTTATGTGCTACATGAATACACTTAGAGGAGAACAGAGAAAAAAGAAGTTAGGTGCTAACGAAGAGCACTCACAGGGATACTAATACTAAAGCATTCTAAACGCTTGAATCGCACAATTAAATGGGAAGTCAATAATACCGTCACAGGTCTTACGAAACACCTCCTCAAGGTTTATTTTTGTCCAAACATCATAAATGCAATGCACTCCTACAACTGTTCTACTACCTACAACTCACTGCGGTAGCTACTGGAGAAGAGTCTGTCGACGGAGAAGGACGTCCTCGAGTCGGGCACGCATCTCACCGAGAGCCGCATCGCGGTCTCAGCGGCGGAGCAGAAGCTCCGCAACCTCGGTCTCGACGCAGCGAAGATCACGGAAGTCTTGGAGAACGGCGACACATCGACGCGACTGGAGCTCGTCTCGCCGTTCTCCGGAGTCGTGGTCGAGCTTCGCGCCGTGATTGGCCAGCTCGCTGATCCGTCGGGTGCTTTGGTTTCGGTCGCCGATACGTCGCGCATCTGGGTCCTCGCGGACGTCGAGCAGGGTGATATCTCGCGTGTGTCCGCCGGCCAGGCCCTTCTCCTGAACTTGGATGGCTTACCCGGGGAGACCTTCGCGGGGCGCGTGACCTGGATCAGCACGCAAGTCGATCCCCGGACGCGAACGGTAAAGGTTCGTGCGGAGCTCGAGAACGACCGTGGCCAGCTGCGCGCGGGCACGTTCGGCCGGGTCCGGGTGCGCGGCGAAGTGGGGCGGGTGTTCAAGGCGCGCTCGGGCCATCTCTATTTCGACATCAAGGATGACCGCAACGTGCTGGCCTGCACCACCTGGAAGGGGCAGATCGCCGGGCTTTCGGTGGTGCCCGAGGAAGGCCTGGAGGTGATCGTCACCGGCAGGCTCACTGCCTTCGGCGCGCAGTCCAAGTACAACCTCAACGTCGAGGAGGCCGCAGCCGCGGGGCAGGGCGCGCTGATGGCACTCTTGGAAAAGCGCAAGAAGCAGCTTGAGGCCGAAGGCCTGTTTGCGCCTGCCCGCAAGAAGCCGCTGCCCTACCTGCCGCATATCATCGGCGTCGTGACCTCGCCCTCGGGCGCTGTGATCCGCGACATCCTGCACCGCCTGCGCGAGCGGTTTCCGCGCAAGGTGCTGGTCTGGCCGGTCGCGGTGCAGGGCCGCAACTGCGCCCCCGAAGTGGCCCATGCCTTCGAGGGCTTCAACCGGCTCACTCCCGGCGGTGCCCTGCCGCGCCCCGATCTCATCATCGTCGCCCTAATTTTTGTCTGTTTATACAGTCATGCAAGAAAGCCCCCCCCCCCAACCACCGTAACTTTCCTTGGGGAATTTTCCCTGAAAACTTTTCTCTCCATGGAAAGTATTCCCCTCAGAAAACTCTCCTTGCAGGCCGCTCCTAGTTTGACTTAAGATTATCTATTATTTAAGGGGAGTCTCATCGACAACACTGTGCTCTGGTAACTTGAGAATGTTTGTCATCAATGACACATGGATTTAACTCTACATACCACCTCAAGGTAGTGTTATACATACCACCACAGTGTTATGGAGTCTCCATAACACTGTGGAGCGTCGTCTCCTCTGTGGCGACGGCAGTGGAATCTGATTGCTTAAATAAGCCACACACTCTGACCAGGTCTCATAAATAGGAGCATCAAATTTGGCTGCGATCGAGTAGCTCTTAAAGCTCTGTATCTATGCTTTTTACCCTAACTTCTAGAATCACTTTAGGCTCCACGATCGGGTAATACTCAGCAGAGCTCAGAGTTTGAAAAAATTTGCCTCGTAATTTTGCCAGCGTTTGAAAAATATTGCCACATAGTTTTGTCAGAGTTTGACAGATTCTGCCTCGTAATTTTACCAGGATTGTTCCAAATTGCCTACGGATTATTCTGGGTACTCTGCTGACTGATCGTATTTCAAACAGTAGGTTGTACGAAATGTGAGGTTCAATCCCGCTTTCTAGGGCTATAATAAAAGAAAGGTTGAGATGGCTAGGGCACGTTCTGCGGATGATGAATGACATATTGCTGAAGATTATCCTTTTCGGCCAAACGTCTAGGGCTAAACGGAAAGCAGGTCGTCCTCGTCTGAGGTAGGAGGATGTCTTAAAGAAAGATTTAAAGGAAATAGGAACTTCTTGGGAGGGTGTAAAGAGGGAGGCTCTGAATAGATTGGGATGGATGAGGAACGCGCGTAACTGTGTTGGCCTCAGGCGGCTTTGTGCTGCGACGAGTTGTTAGTAGTAGCAGTAGTAATTTTTCTGATGTTTGAAAAATTTTACCGCCCTCTTTACGGGTAATCTCTTTCCCAATAAAAATTTCATCATAAAAAAATCTTGATATCAAAATTCTTTTTTTTTTTAGAGTTTCGCTTACTATTGAGCCGGGTGGATCCTTACTTACAGTTCGTTACCATGAACTGTTTGATAGGGCAGAATGCATAACTGTGGAGGGCATAATATGCATAACTCTTGACATTCCTGTGTATGTTCCCAAAATTTTTTGCCTGAATACCCATAGCTTTAGTAATAGTATAAGTACCAGCATTAATAGTAGTAGCAGTATTTGCGGTAACAATAATAGAAGTAGCCTTAGCTTTAGTGGCAGTAGTAGTAGTAGTGCTACTTAGCAGTATGAAAAGTAGGGTTAAGATTATTAAAACCGAGTACGCAGTTATTATGAAAATGAACACTGGCTTTGATGTTTCTCAAACCTGCGTGCTTGTTACTAGTGTAATTTTTGCTGTATTCTTCGGAAATTCAAAAGTTGCAAAGCTGATGCTTAAGACGAAGAATACGATACATTGACGACCATACATCGAAGTTTGGACTGAAGATAGAACATTGTTTTTTTTTGTGTCACTCTATCGATCGAAAAGCCCAAACAGTGTCTTAACTCAACTGCCAAGAATTCCGATATTTCACCCGGGAGTGTTCAAGTCCGACCAAGCGCAGTAGATGTGCGGACAATCACAGCAATAAGGACCAAGCGTACCAAGTAGACAATATGCAAACTGTAGAAAAACCCAGAGTAGTAAGAAATTAATTTGTGTAGAGGTGAAAAATTACCTGCCTGCCCAAGGTCAAAGAAATAATTTGACAGCTCCAAGACGTTAAAACTTATATGTCAGGATTTATCAGAATATACATGGTGATGCGTCTTGCTGAATAATTTCTATGTGAAAATAGTGTCTATATTACAGCCTTCGCCTTATTCTCAGCTTTTCCTTCTCCAAGCAAATAGCTGACAGATTGCGGTAAATAAAAAGTTCACCGCTTCTTCGTTAGATCTGAATAATGTTTATATTGCGGCGTCCGCAATGTAAACGTCACCATTGCCGTCAACGGCGACGGCGCTAGGTTCTAGAAAGCTGGCATCGAGCGGTGGGCCGCCATCGCCAAGACCCGTGCCGCCACCGGCAAAGGTATCAATGATGCCCATGGCGTCCACCCGGCGAAGCCGGCGATTCGCCTGATCCACAAGCAAAAATCCGTCGCCGTCGACTGCCAAGGCCACTGGGTTAAACAGCTCCGCAGCCGTTGCGGCACCACCGTCACCGCTAAAACCCGCGCTGCCGTTGCCCGCGACGGTATTAATAACGCCTGTTAGCAAGCGCCGAACACGCTGATTACCGGCGTCCCCAATTAGCACGTCGCCGGGCCCGCTGGCGGCCACAGTGCCGATCATCATGAGATTAAACTCGGCATCGGGCCCGGCGCCGCCGTCCCCGGCAAAACCTATGCTGCCGTTGCCGGCAACGGTACTGATGAGAAATGCCGGTGGTGCGATCAGGTCGTTGTCGTCAATAGTGATTGTGATCCGATCGACCGGGCCCACGTTGGAGCCAAACAACTGCAGCTCAAAGCTCTCCGGCCCTTCGATGAGGTTGTCGTCAATAATGGTCACCAGCAGGTTCTTCGGTTCGGCATCGCCATCGGCGAAAAGTACAAACGTGTCGAAGATCTGAAAGTCGCTGAAGCCGGCTGACCCGGTTGTAATACCCAATTCGATGCCAATCGAACCTTCGCTGCCTCCCGTCCTGGTCAGCGTCACGGTGGGAGAGCTGGCGCCCTCCTGCGCCGTGGCCGTGCTGCTTGAAAACTGAACCAGTCCCGTTTGGGCGTGCACGCTCCCTGCCAAAACCAGTCCCACCACTGCAAATTGCCTCAACGTCATGGTCCAATCCTCCACCACCTGCTTACCTAGACGCAGGGAGGCCGATTGTTTTCTCAGTACAGGCTACTGACAGGACGCTGTCAGTAGGGTCACCCTAAGCTTGCGCCTCAACTTTGATCTAGGAGCGCATGATGCTGAAAGCTAACGTCCCGGCCTGGTTGTAGTTGTTGAAAGTTATCTTCTATAGGGCGACTTCAGAATATTCTATAGGATTATAGGATATTCTATAGGATTCTTCAGAAGGGCGACTTCGCCCTTCTGAAGTATTAGAAATGTAACTTTATTTTATTCATCTCTTATAAAGCAACTAAAATGTATTAAAATTTGGTTTTGTTAGATGGCAGGCCAGCCGTTTCCGCAGCGGAGCTAACCTCATCAGCTGTCATTAAGAAGGAGAGTTGACCTAACCTTTACTTCCAATGGAGTATAGTAGGCTGGAAGAGTGAACGCCCTCTCTCTAAAATAGTGGTTCACAGCACTGGTGGTGTGATAAAAGACTTTTGATCTAAAATAGGAGTAAAAACCTAATATTGTACTGGAGGATAGATGGAGTGAAGACACTTGAAATATTTAGCTTTTTGCGAGAACAGTGGCACTCCTATCGAATAATCCAAAAAAGGATTAAATAACCTAATATGGTATATATGCATATGCACTATGGGAGAGGATGGAGCGAGGGCTCCGAAATATTCAGCTTTTTGCGAGTTATGCCTTACTGTTTATAGAACTCCCCTGTTTCTTTTATTATTTGTTTTTTTCTGTGTGTGTGTGTGTGTGTGTTTTTTTTTTGGGAGTTTTCTGTACTACAGGATTTCCAAAGACTTCAGAGTTCCCGCCACCTTTCTTAAGATCAAGGACTAGGCCACCTGCAGTTCCTAATCTCATGAAGCAATGTGGGGCGGAGTTACTGTGCAATATGAAAGAGGGGGGAGGGTTTTACTGCTTCCCCCGTAACACATACCTCCTAACGTTCCTGATGGTATAAATTATTCTTTCTGTAAAATACTATCACATATTTACAGGCATAGTTGACCAGGTACCATTAGAAGTAAAGGCCAATCAGCATGCGCCTTAATGTAGTGTTGCCAGAACCCTCTATGGGTGCTTCCTGATTGATTACCCATTTCTACGTCGCTTAGGTGACTCCGCCTAAAAAAAAAGATTTAAAGGAGGGTATAGAACTGAAACATTATTCATTTTATTCATTTATCGTTACACAGTTTAAATTGTATGTAGGAGATAGAAAACCTTGAATGGACACTTTAAGCCCCCTTCGAATACCATAGATGATTGGCCATTTAATCATAAAGTGACTGTAGAAACTTCTAGGGGAAGTTTTCATTAGCAGGCACTAGAAGATAACAAGTGGTGAACACCTGAGGCAAATAAGTAGCAAAACTAAGGTCAACACCAAGATGCGACACTGTAATGCGCCAAGACACATTATAGTCAAGCTTGCGAATAGAATCAAATTATGCGCGATTACATTGCCGATTATCCATCCCCTCCCTTGTTTTGGGACACATTATGTTGGAGAGGATAATCCTCCTTAACGTTCAAAATTCAAAAAGACATCTCTTGAAGGAGAGATACACTATTATATGTAAAAGGTGTAGACTTCGAGCTTTTCTGCACTCCCTCCCCTATCTTCCTCCACAAGAAGCTATTTCATGTTTCTGTACCTAAGATAAACTAGAATGACTTACACTGTCCTTTATTAAGCCTTCAATACCATCTTCAACACCGAGGACGATATCACCTCTATAAATACAATTCCTGGTGAAAGAGCGTACGGCAGCATTCATACCACAAGCTGGTGCTCCAACACACATTACTGCCAGAGTATATCCACTCTGCAAAAGTAAATATAATAAAAAAAAAATAAACGTATGTTCACTCCGTTATATATTAAATATATAACTAAGTATACTTAAGTATACTTAAGTATACTAAGTATAACTATACTTTAAGTATACTAAGTATACCTTAAGTATACTAAGTATACTTAAGTATATAACTTAAGTATATTAAATATACTGCAGAGTATATCCACTCTGCAAAAGTAAATATAATTAAAAAAAAAAATAAACGTATGTTCACTACGTTATGTATTAAATAAAAAAAAACATGTTTTTTGAAATGAAAGTAAGAAGCGACATTAAAACTTAAAACGAACAGAAATTACTCCGTATATGAAAGGGGCTTTTCCTCCTCGAACTTGAACAAAATATGAAACTTCAGTGTAAAGGGTTGGGTATTGAGGAGGGATTCATCCCATCAATTTCTTAATAATTTATATTCGCTATAAATTTTAATGTTGCTCTTTACTATCAACTGAAAAAACTTGCGATTTTATTTAGTTTCTGATTGTTTTTTTTCAATAATGCCGGGAAATCTGGCTCCCCCTCCACGGGCGAAGATCCTCTAGACAATTCAATCCCGATAAACATTTACCCGGACGATAACCATTAACACCTCTGTAATTAAAATTGAGTCGGCAAAGAGAAAGTAAGACAAATAAAAATAATTTCGTGTGCGAATTCTGGCAAATTTCCCCAAGGCCAAATTTTCCCTGGAAGGCTCATCCCCTCCCTTCAGAGACTTCCCTTTCCCTGGAAAATACTCCCCGTGAAAAATCCCCTAGAAGAAAAATAACCCTCCCCCCTCCACACAAAAATGTTTGCATAATTCCCAATAACAAAATCTGTACGTAAACAGTGGACAAATCTCATAATTTTAAGGCATTTTCCCAGGGGCTGTGGGGGTTATGATATCTCCAAAGGCATAGTTATTGGACCTTTTAACTATGGTGAACAATATGGCGACCTAAAAATTTTGATCAAACGACTTCGGCAAAAAAGACGCATGGAAGGGGGCTAGCTGCCGTTCAATCTCTTTGGTCACTTAAAAAGCCTACTAGAACTTTTAATTTCCGTTCGAATGAGCCCTTTCTCGATATTGTAGGCCCATTATTTCGAAACGATCATCCGTGGCGAAAAAACAACAAACAAAACACATCCGTGATCTTTCTTTTGGAAAAAATTGCATAATTCCACATTTTTGAAGATAGGAGCTTAAAATCTGTACAATGGGGTTGTATACAGTGGGGAAGTTTTGATCAAACGACTTTGGCAAAAAAGAGGCATGGGTGGGGAGCTAGCTGCCGTACAATCTCTTTGGTCACTTAAAAGGTTACTAGAACTAGTAGTTTCGGTTCGAATGAATCCTCTCTCGATATTGTCGCCGACTGGGTGGCCCAATCAGATCAAGAAACGGGTTAAAAACCTCATCGGCGAGCTGCATGAGGGGGCCGATGTGCTGAGGGGTCTGGCGTCGAATTTCATCGGCGCTGAAGTTGCCAGCAGCGGTCAGTTCCTCAAGATAACTCGGCAGCGACAGCCAACGTTCGACCAGGGCCTGGTCCATTTCCAGGTGGAATTGAAACCCGTAAGCGCGCTCGCCGTAGCGAAAGGCCTGGTTTTCGCAGCTTTGCGTGCGTGCCAGCAGCGTTGCACCGTCAGGCAGATCAAAGGTGCAGCCGTGCCACTGGAAAATGGCCTGCTCCCGGTTGAGCGCAGCCAGCACCGGGTCAGCGCTGGCCTGGGTCGTGGGCTGGAGCTGATACCAGCCAATCTCGGCCTCGCGGTGTCGATACACGCGCGCGCCCAGGGCCGCGGCGAGCAGTTGCGCGCCCAGGCAAATGCCCAAAATGGGCAGGTCGGCGTCGAGGGCGGCGCGAATCGTCGCGATCTCAACTTCTAAATGCGCTGGGCTGTTGGCCTCACCCACGTTCATCGGGCCGCCGAGCACGATCAGTCCCGCGTAACGCTGTAAATCAGGTCGCGCCTGCGGATCGCGCTCAAAATTCACAAACCGAACGCGATGGCCACGGGCGCGGACCAGGGCGTCCAACGTGCCCAGGGGTTCGGCGGCGACGTGCTGTAATACCATGATGCGGGCCATGCAAAGCAGCAGATCACAACTGCCCGGTATTGTCGACCAGCGCCTTTGCCTGACGCCACATCGCACGATCGACGGACCCGACAGCGATCCTGTCCTGCACGACCCGCAGGGCAATGCGCTGCATGGCGCCCGCCATCGGCTCGGTGACGGCATCTTCCAGGGTTGCCGGACGGTTCCGCCCCAGCCAGACCGGCAGACCCTGTGGGTCTTCGCCGCTGAGGGCTGCGTGAAACAGCATCGCTGCGAAATAGCTGCCGCGCCCGTTCAGCCGCCGTCCATCCTCGGCGAAGATCTGGGTGATGCTGCTTAGAGAGGATACAGGTAATATCATTATCCAGATACCCGAATTACTTACCCGTGGTAGAAATCTTCGGGCAGAAAAAATATAATAATTGCTTCTAGTCTATTTCACTCAATATTTCAACTCAACGGTTTTCTATTAAAAGTTTTACCATTTGAAATATAATTAACTGTGTGTTATTGTGTAATAAACGCAATCAATAACGTTTGAAACTAAATTTAACACCATTTAAAACATAATTTATTTTACCATTCCCATTGCTTCTAACGGCATCTTCCCTCCAGACCACTTTGATCTAGATTTCTAGACAGCATTATTAGCTTATGTGGCTCGAAAGGGCTGTCGAAGGGCTAATCTGCTTACATGATTGAACAGAAAATCAATGAGAAACCAAAAATGGAGTAGATGATCTGGAAGAAGTCGAAAAAATGTCTTCATTGAGTAATTCTTCTGAAGAATAGAATATATGAGTGCTTAATTACTTGCTTAGGTTCTCGCCAACCTCGTTGTACTTTTTGGGCCACTCCTCCTGCTAGCTCGTGAGTAAGGGTTCGGTATATTATTCTATCAGGTGTGGTGCGTGATAACTGGGCTAACTTGACGTTGCTGGAATTGAATTTACATATCTATTGTTTTCAAGGTCTGCGATCCTTCAAGTGCAATTTTCGGGAGGCGACTCAGCTCCATTCTATCTATTCATCGAGCCAAAATGAAGATACTGATTAGACTGTTTGTTGAGAATGATTGAAACTAAAATAAGAATATTTCTTAATCTGGCTTGTTTCTGACATATTTCATCTTGTTTCATAACCTAAAATCAAATGCATTGAACGTTTCATAAATTTAATTTGATAGAAAGATAAGGGTAAATCACAGCTGTCGAGTGGTAGCATAAATATTTTTTTTTGACAATATGTGAACATTATAGATTGAATGATGTTAATTATGTAATTGTCAGCAGTAAAATTGAAAGCAACCAATACAAAATAGTAAACCGTTACATAGATAAGCATCTTACTTCTTAAATAGGGTTGGTCTAATCGATTCTGGTTAAAGAGACCAGTCCCTCCCACTGAAACAAAAAACAAACGAGAATTTTAATTTTCTTTTATAGTAACATAAAAACAACTAAATTGCATCTTCGTTTAAATACAGAAACCTTAAGTCATGGCATCTCACAATTAACTATTTAAAAATAATTACTTCACTTATTGATTCGTAAGACTTTAAATGACCGTCAGCAGTAACAATAAAAATCCTTTGCAGAGACAAATATTTCTAAAAATAGATAAAGACATTATGTCCAAGTGCAAACATGTTCTAATCTTTGCCAATTTTTTTTTTTTTTAATTCTTGGTCATGTATATGTCATGGGTAGACTTTTGCTAAGGACAACTGTAATAAATTTGCCATTTTTTAACATTTAGATGTCCTTCTAAGCTTGGATTTCAAGGGCAATTTTAGAGAGGAAAAAATTTAAAGCATTTATGATTTTGTCATTACTAACTGACTCGTTCAGAGAACAATTTGACTAATCTGATTAACAAAAAAGAGGAGAAAATTCAAAAAGGAGATTAGTCGCTAGTTCTGATTTTGATGGACCAATCAATGCTCTGTGCATAAATTTCCTTGAGCTTTATAGTTTTGCTGATGTTCTTTAACATTCTGAATTTCCTGAAGTACATTTTAGAATGGCGGCAATAAAACTGGCTTAAAAAAAAAAAAATTCTTGCTCGATGGCAAAAAAGTTTCGTCAATTCTGGCATTATATATCCTTGCGATTT
>JAAAKM020073195.1:147442660-147475533 GCA_010016025.2 Alatinidae sp. Z8VKAUB7J3
AAGATATGATAAAGTGCAGGGACTCCAGAGCTTAAGAATTGTAGAGGTGCATTTGGTTTCCCAAAGAATCAATTGTTGATATTATGTTTAAAAAACTTCTTTTTAAGTTGTACCGCTATTATCCTAAGCCTATCTTGTAAAAAAAATGGCTAAGGTTGCGAAACTAGGAATTTTACGCTAAGGAGGGCGGATGAGGAGTGACTCTTACTCCTTAATGGATCCTATCTCACTTAGTATTACTCAGATTTACTAACAGAATAAGACAAGAATGCAGCACGGATTCATTCTATCTTTTCAGAAATATGCAGCACAGAATCATTCTATCTTTTCAAAAGAATTCAACTTTGTCTAAAGTTCAACTTTTGCTGCTCCATCTAATAGAATTCGCGACGCTCCCAACAGTTGCTCCATGGAGTCAGCCAGAATGGCCAAGTCATCTGCAAAGTCAGTGTCTGAGAGTACATAATCCCAAAGTTAGATCCAAATTTAAGACAAGAAATAGTCTGTGTCATAATGTGGTCTATGATGAAGTTGAAAAGTTTCGTGGCGAATGCACATCCTCGGCGCACCCTTGTCGTTATCTGGAAGAACGGGCTGCATCAGTCGTTCACTTTAACATAGTCTTCAGTTCCATGTAGCAGAGCTTTAAACAGTGTGCAATATTTCCAATATTTCTAGGGTAGGCCAGTCGCCCTAAGAATCTACCATAGGGCTCGTTGGTTGACTGATTCAAACGCATCAGGAAAGTCTACAAAGGCAATAAATGATTTTTGTCGGTATTCCGTGGCCTTTTCTACCATTTGTCGAATTATAAAAAAAAACCTACTCAATGGCCGAACAATCCGATACAAAACCCCCCTTGCTCTGAACGCCAAACTTCTTGAATTATGATCTGACATCAACCTACAAGGATCATTGAGTAAACTTTCTTAATGACAGACAGCAGAATTATTCCGGCATGGTTCAGCAGTCACTTCTAGAGTTTTTCTTCTCCTATAGGGGGATGATCATATCCATATGCCATTCATAGGGTGTTCCCAATCAACCGCATTGTAAAGAACAGTGTGTGCATCAACAGGAGTATAGTAGGCCCGGTAAATTTTAGTAGTTCTGAGTTTAATCCACAGATGCCAGGAGCTTTATTATTTTTGAGTCATTGTAATGCAATCCTAGTTTCTGAGTGACTGAAAGACTTGTCTGCGGGAGCATTAGCTTCAGGTCTTTGCCAGCTAAATTGACTGGGAAAAATATAAGAAGGTAGAAACAGGATAGTTTTATTGAGGAGCGAGCACTGCATTCGTGACCACCCTAACCGAGAATTGTACCACTAGACCAGCAAGCCACACTTAAGAACAACAATCATTTGTTTATCGGCTGATAAATTCTTCTCAACTATCTCGTTCCCCCCCCCCAGATGATCGAATCGAGGAAGCGACTATTTCTAATTTAATTTTGTCTGGTCCCTGATACGCCTGCCAACTTCCTTCGTTCTAGCTTATCTGAGAGTGCCCAAACTAGCAAAACCGGGACCGACAGAGTGTCGGACAGAAATTGTGATCGCTATATGTAACTTGATAAATACCAAGTGCCATAAAAACTGAAAGCCTGGTTTTGTAGGCTTTTGTCCTATTACTCTTATTCCTATTTTCTGGTAACGTTATGAAGGATTCCTCAAATTGACTAAAGAGAAAAATCTTACTTCTTACTGACCTGAAGTGATTCGGGAACCTAAAATCTACTTCTACTTCCTGCTAACTTGTTTGTCTTTTCGACCACAACGGGAAAATCCTCGAAAGTCTACTTCCTTCATAATTTGATTTTTATTGACCTTCAGAAACCTTTCACCCTCGCTAACCACAATTTTTTATTTGTGAAACTTGTGTGCGAATAAAAGATTGATTACTTACTGGTAAAATTGTTTGCCTCTTTCTTAAAAAATGGATCGCAGATTGTTAAATACCAGATCCATTATTTAAGTTTTTTCCCAGTTGACAATGGCATGCCCCAAACTACTATCCTAGGTCTTCTTCTTATTTTAATCATGATTAACAGCCTTGTGAAAGAATTTCCTGACCGATGGAAATATATTGATGACATAACGGTTGTTGAAACTTGCTTCAGAAATTAAATAAACGACCCTGTGAGTATCCTCAATAAAATTAGTGATGAGACTTTGGACTTGGATATGACAGTAAGCCCCTTTAAGTCCTTGATAATGGTAATTTGTTTCCTCAAATCCTCGCCCTGTTTTCTCAATCCTAACCCTCTGAAGATTTCAATGTCCTCCTTTAAATTATCTGCGTCACTATTTCTTCAAACCCGCATCAGTTGCATATTGCAAAGGAAGTGGGAAGCCGCGTAGCTCCCAGAGTACTCTTAGCCGATGAGGTTGGCCTGGGTAAAACCATAGAGGCAGCATTCATTGTGCATCAACAGTTGCTTAATGAAAGAGCACAAAGAGTACTTATCGTTGTGCCAGACAGCTTGGTTAATCAATGGTTGGTTGAAATGCTACGCAAGTTCAACTTGAGTTTTGCCATATTTGATGAAAAGCGCTGTGAGTCTCTTTCAGAAGAGCCTGTTAACCCGTTTGAAACGGAACAGCTTGTACTGTGTAGTTTAAACTTCTTGACTCACAACTCTCGTTACTTTCAACAAGCGATAGAAGCCGATTGGGATTTAATGGTTGTCGATGAGGCACACCACCTAAAATGGTCACCGGGCAATCCATCTCAAGAATACGAAGTTATAGAGCACCTAGCTAAAATCACCAAGGGTGTTTTGTTATTAACCGCGACACCAGATCAATTGGGCCACGAAAGTCATTTCGCCCGCTTGCGCCTATTAGATCCGGATCGATTTCACGATTATCAGCAGTTTTTAGCTGAAGAAAGGCAATATACCGAGTTGGCGCAAGTCATCGAACCATTGTTACAAGATGACGTAATAAACACAGATCAAATGGCGACACTTGAAAACAAAATGCCGGATTTGATGCAAAGATACAGTAATGTTGCTGAAGACGTCACTGCGAGGCAAGAATTAGTATCCGAACTACTGGATCGTCACGGCACTGGACGCGTTCTATTCAGAAACTCTCGCAACACGATTACGGGCTTCCCTAGTAGGACGTTGCATGCGTCAGTCTTGAATTTACCTGACGCTTATCAAGAAGAAGCGGAACAACTCAGTATTGCAGCTCAATTAACTCCGGAAATCTATTATGCAGGCAGTGTATTCTGGACCGACTTCGATCCCAGAGTGGAATGGTTCATCGATTTATTGTCTGGTTTAAAAAACGAGAAAGTACTCACTATTTGTGCCAACGCGGTAACGGCACTGGATTGATCTCCTAGGAGGAGGGGGAAGTGATCAGTCCAAAAGACCCCTTGGAAAAATAGTCGTTTGAAAATGCACTTTCTTTTGTGTTTTGACGCTTCTTCTTGGAAAAAAGCTTTGAATGTGACTGTTGATCTCCTTGGGAGGTCTTAAAATAGATAATGTTTGAGTTATGGTATTATACAGCTATATGTATTAGAGCTTTGAAGAATTCATACAATGGGTTTTACCTTCGTCCCCTTTCCCTCGTATCTAAAACTGAAGTCATTTATTTCTAGGTGGCCAAGTTCAGGGGTCTATAATGTTTGGTGGTGAACTTTTCTTGCCCCGAACCGCAAGACTGAATGTGACGGCCGATCTCTTTGGAAGGTCTTACAATATATATGAGGTAAGACACTAGCTGTGCTAACCAAGTTTGGCTTCTAAGTGTATGACAAGGGTCCTTTGTATTCCGTTTATCAGTTTGTCGTCAGCTAAACCCAAAGTTGAGTTTTTCTTTCTGCCACAATTTTGCTTACATCAGTTTGTTGACATGTAAACTCTAGGGAAACACTTATGTTTTTTTCTGCTACAATGCTGTTTGCACAGAAATGATGCAGTAAATTTGCAGATACACCTGAAAAATAGGTTGTTAAGTTTATTAAAAACATCAATCGCTAATAGGGTATTGATTTGAAAAATGAAAATAGATAATTACAGTTGTGAATTGGCACTATGAGAAAAAAGAGGAATGAATTTTGGATTACTAAAATAGTCCATCATGTCCATAACCATAGAGTTATATCAACTGCAGTTTTCCTTATGCGTTTTTTGTGCTTCAAAAACTTTTTGATTAAATCCCCTGACAAATTATGTAATGGCTACAAAAGTCTTTTACATTGTTCGACCTCCCCCCCTTTTATCGTGAATTGAAGTCCTGGATACAACCCTGCAGCCCTGTCTGACCCTTGCTTTGGCTCCTGCATGGAACCCTATTCATGTCGGGATTCGGGAGTCCTATGCTATTGATGCCTTTAAAAAAAATACATAAGAAGCCGTCGCCAGGCGCGCGACTTGAACGGTCATGTCGGCACGCAAGCCCATCATGCGCTGCGAGACCGGGTCCATCAGCCGGAAGGTCTGGGCCGCTGTCGCCGCGCCGGCTCCCTGCAGCAGGCTTTCCTCGAACTCCACCATGGGCGGATCGACCTGATCGTAACCGAAGGAGGCAAAAACGCGCATCAGTTCGGATACGACGGCACTTTCGTGCGCCGCCTGCGGGGGCAGCACATCGCGAAGGCCATCGGGCAGCAATGCAGCCGGGCGTTCGGTCGGGCGCGACCTATCGTTCATTGCGCGCTCCATGACTGGGGAATTGCCGCATTTTCCTATCGGCTTTGCCGCCTGGGAGCAAGCCGTGGCTGCCCCCAGAATGAGAGGCATCTAGCCGCAGCCTTGGTCGGCCGACGACTCGGTCGTCAATGGCGGATCAGTAGTCGATGGCGGAGCGATGACTGAACAGGCTGGCCGAGCGCGCCCTGGCCCGGCGAGCCCCCATATCATCGCCACAGCCCTGCAAGGCACGGGACAACATGCGCCAGTTTTGCGGGCTGGACGGTTTTTGCGCGCAGCGCTCATTCAATAAAAGACGCGCCTGCTTGAAGCGCCCGGCACGCAGGCTCGCTTCAATGAGGGTCAAATGGATGATATCGCGTTGGGCATGGCTACCGCCAAGCCGCGCCGTTTTGTAGCGAATCGGCTGAAGCTGATCGGCGGCTTCGTTGTAGTTCCCTTCCGCAAAAGCCTGCAGCGCGCGGCAAAACGGCAACCCAACTTCGCGAGTCATGGCTACATTTTCGTCGTTGCCGCGCTGCACATGGCGTTCGTTCGCGGTCAAGACCCGCTCGGCGACATTGCCGCGCCCATCGGCGACGAAGGTCATCATGGCGTGAACATCATTGAAGGCATAGAGCTGGTCCGTGGCCGACGGTTCCCAACGGTCGGCCAGATCCTTCCAGCGATGCCCGCAATCAACGCCAAACAGCTTCAGGCGCCACAGCAAGGCCGTCGCATCCAACTCCCATGTATATTTACTGTCCACTGCTCTTAGGGTTTGGAGGTAAAAATTATGCCGTTTTATTTTCGCAAGATTCTACAAACTAACTCTTTTAACTACCTTTTTTTTCACTCAAGGATAGGAACTAGATTTATACATGAATAATTTTTCATCAGTGTAATTTTTCAAAGAACCAAAGTATTTATTTTCTGTGAAATTAGCTCTTCAATTGGCTAAAAAAAGAAAAATGTAAAACATAAGATTATAAAAAATACTCAGAGTCTAATAAAAAAACAAAAACACATACCTCCTGATTGGACTTTCATCTTGAAGACTCATGCCAAAACTGGCTGAAATCAGTACCACAATTCCTGACCATACTCCAGGGACAACATAAGCGAAGTTCCCACTGTAGCCTAGCATCAAATCGGCAACCTAAAAGAAACAGCTTACTTAAAAAGAAAAAGAAAAAGAAAATAGACATTCACTTTAATAAAATATAAATGGAAGCAATATCGTAAGTTTAATTTCATTTTTAAATAATTGAATTTACTTCAAATGGGCTCATAACTATCATTATTAAAAAACGATATTTGATGAACAGTATTATGATATGCACCATGGCAAATTCTTAGTAAAGAGTAATCTGACTCCCTTTTTTTCCTTGCTTCATCATGTAGAAGATAGGCTTATAGAAAGTTGGAAATGGCTCATTCAGTTACGAATTTAAATCTGTGGCACATGTTTAAGCAACGGAAGCAGTATTAACAGTAGTGGAAGTAATTGTTGTGGCAATAATAGTGTTCCGTAGTAGTTGCCATTTCTGTTGATTGATCATCTCCCTTATTATTTTCTGAAAGTTCATAATTGATGTACTGAGTTTACTATTTCCCTTATTACTTGCTGAAGTTCCAAATTAATGTAATCAGTCATTCCCAAGTTTGGCTCTTTCGACAACCTGTAAAGCCTACACATAAAAGATTTTAAATCAGTTGAGCACGCCCTTAATTAATTTTATGACTACATCACATGAATAGCATTCCCCTTCATGGATCAGAAACTAAATATGAAATAAGAATTTAAAATCGAAAAAGGGCAAAAGAGAAAAATATAAGCTACAATATAAAACATAAGCTACCTTTTTTCGACGAAAGCAAGAAGGAACTTGACGGATGAGGTATAGTACTCATTCAAACGTTAAATTGAGTATGAATTTTATCACTGGATGAATTTTTTCTACCTGGATTATCTTAACGGCATGCTACGTGACCAGACTTGCATCTGATCAGTCTGCAAGAAAGACTATTCAGCTACCTTTATTTCGTCATGGGCTTGAGTCATATGTGCATCTACATGCGCTTTATAAGGGTCATCATCCACTAAGGTTAATGGCGGCTCGGTACGTTCACCAATGTCATCAACGCTGACATCGGGATCTTCAACGCATCGCTCCAATAATTCAAAAGCGTCATTAAAATACAAGGCCATATTTTCTAAAGACTTGATATTGGTGTTACAACATACGATACCGACGTTGGCTACATTGCCGTAGGTTAGGAGCGTAATGTTCACTGCGCCGCCCGGCACAATAGTGGAGATAGGATACACCGACAGTAGTTTAGCATCGCCAAAATAACGGGTTTCCTTGGGGCCTGGCACATTTGATATCAAAATATTTGCGATGGGCCGGAATAATGCCGACACGCGAAAAACTTCAAATATCAGCGCAAAGGTCTGAATCAACACCGTATAATAACTAAATGCCCCCGGATGAGAGCGTTTTGCGGCACGTTTTACTATGCGGTGATTTTCAATAATCTGTCGCAAGCGCAAGTATGGATCCTGTTTTCCGTGGGCCAACATGACAGGTACTATGGCTATTTTGTTGCCCGATGTTTGATCACCCGGTTTGCGCAGGTTGATTGGCATATTTGTATATAACGCTTTTTCAAAAGTATGCCCGTGATCCTTTAAAAATCGATGTACCCCGATGTCAAAACAACAAAGCAATACTTCATTCGCAGTGGCTCTGAGCTTCTTACTGACCGTTTTTACTCGATCAAAGTCCATATCAACTGTAAGTACAACAAAATTCCTTCCCCCTAAGGAAAATAAAACAACAAAGCCCAAATAAAATTTTCAAATTTGGAAAGTCACGGGGAGCGGGTATTTTCCAGGGGGGGGGTTATATTCCGGGGGGTTAACGCCTAGAACCGTTATGGGTACAGCACAATAGAGTGCATCAAAATCAAATAAAACAACTGAGCCCACGAGCTTCAGCAAGGATACGGCAGAAAACATTCAATAGTGTGCGGGCATCTTTCCGTATAGAGAACCAACACGCAATTCCACAAAAATTTCTTTGAATTGAAGAGATTAAACTTACCAAAACACACAAGCGTAGGCAAATTGTAAAAGAAACATAGGAAAAATGAAGAAAAACTTAAGAATCTCGGCAATTCAGAGAAGGAGTAAGCCCCCCACCAGTGAACTCTAGCTCATAGCTAAGAGTTATTCTAGGAAGATTTAGACTTTTGAAGCCTAACATTTTCTAGTATTTCAATTCTGATATTTACACTATTTTGGCATGTGCAGTATTACAATATTCTATGCCCAAGGAGGGAGTACCCATGCCCTTAAATAGTTTCGCTACTTACGAAACAAAGGAAATTTCGCTGATCACGCAAGCGAAGCTAGTCATCTTCTTCTTTAATTTTCTCTTACTGTCTTTTACGAGGCTTGTTGTTACAGTGTTTCATTTATAGCTGCCAAACATTAGCTTTTGTAAAAGACATCACTAGATGTACACGAATCTCTTCTCCAAATAACATCTCACTAAACTAATCTAAGTACTCGAAACGTAATTGCAAAAGCTTATCTTGAACTTTCAATAAAAATATACAGCAACTGATGACATTAGAAAACATCAAAAATTAGTTACATCTTTATCATGCTGACCATTTACAACGTCAGATAGGCACAAAAAAAAACAACCATAAAGGAAGTACCTAGATATACTCAAAGTTCGAGTGATTGTTTTCAAAACAAGTAATAAAAAAAAAAAAAACATCCCGAATAATCACCATATTTACGAAATCACCAAAAGGATATATTAGAGTAAGCAAAATTTTTCTTGGCAGCATAAAAAGTCCAAATATGAACGGAACTATGGCCATCCTGGGAGCTTTAATTCACTTTTCAGTGGAAGGCGAATATACAACACGTTTTAGCGTAAAATTGCAACTGCCCAATTTTTTATCCATCTGCAACGCCAGGATTGACCGTGGATATACTATTTCAAACATCTTATTCAAGTCGTGCACATCTAACACCGCTTGAATAAACGCGGTATCGTGTTTAGCGTGTTTCAACATGAACACGCTAAAACCTTTTCTCAGAAATAGTCTGGGAGCCACATGAGAGACATGTTGATACTTCAAGTTTTGGGTGATCATCAAGCAGCAGAAGATTCGAGAAGACACTCTGATGTAACCGGGCATAATGGGTTCTACATCCCAATTTCATCAAATTCCCTAAAAATCAATCTCAAGTAACAAAAAGTCTCTTAAATCCATATAAAAATCCAAACTACTTCAAAATTGCTCAATTATGACTAATTACTGAAAAACTGATGGATTATTGACTTGGGAAACTTTAATAACAATTCAATATTCTTTTTCCAAAATAAAGATAACACAATTTACGGTCTATTAGGAAAAATCTCGACCCATCTTAAGTACACTTCCATAAGGTGTATTTTTATTAATTGGCTCGGTAGGAAATTTATTGCTGTACAAAATGAGTGATCTAGGAATTCTCTAAGCCTTTTAATTTTTAAACTAAAAGCAAAGAAGCAGAGTGGCTAAATTTTTAGTTTTTATAGCCATACGCATGTATTGAGCACAAATGTATCTGTCCTAGTAATATCCATGACTTAGCTGAATAGAAAAACTCCGGCAAAGCAATAAAATCTACGGATGAGCATACTGTTGCTACTTGAACGGAGGCTGATCAAAAAAATATACTTAATGATAGTAAGTTTTATGTGCGAAACTTATACTAAACTAGAAATTCCCAAAATGGAATATACAAAAATAAATGATACTAAATAAATGAATTAAATGAATGAATTACATGACGAGAAACATTTGGATGGAAAATCTTCGTCAAAAACCTTGCAACCGGGGGACGATGAGGATACCTAAAGGGAGAATTAAATTTATTAAGCAGCCATTTTGGGACAAAAGTAAAATGATAAGTTTATAATTATTCCAATCTTCAGACTAGTAAAAAAAATTCTTAAAGCACACACAATAATTAGAAACTGACCACAGGCAGCGCAATAGCACTGCCAAAGTAAAGAAATGTGGTTGGTTCCTTACCACAGGCCAACTTTCTTATACCACTACTTGGATATGAAGCAAATAGGAAGCTCTGATTTCTTTAGTGATTGAGCCGGGTAGCCGTCGTACATCTCAATCACTCTTTGATTTTAGCCGAATTTCCACTCGAAACCAACGCCTGCCAACTTGCCTGCTAGAACAAAGCTTTCCCGTTGAAAACAGAAAAATAGCACAATGGATTGAAAGCTTAGCAGTACAATTTCAGGTACCTTAGTCCTCTCCCAAACAAACTGTAAAACTCCACATCAACTCACACACTGTAGACTCTTGCTCAATTACTTGCAAAAACAATTCTTTTCAGCTCCAGGCAGAAATTATAGAAAGCTTCCCAAAATATAATATCAAAAATCATCCCGCTCGGCTGAGTTCCAAACTCTGCGTAAAAACTGCTGAGACTAGACATTTACCACTTTCTATCAATAAGCTAAAATCAGTGAAAAAAAGACAAAACCAAATTGTTGCTCCTGCAACACTGCTCCCTAGAAAAACGCAATCTTAAGAAATACTGAGAATTCAAATTTTATAATTAATTGATTATGAGAAAGTGAATATTGATTCAAGTATTGAGAAAACTTGAGGCCTGTTTTGATGTAGGGTGATCTTCTTCATCCTTTCCCATTGAGTTTCGGGACTTCCTTTTCGTGCCTTTCTTGAGCTTGTGTAAATCTAATAAAACACGAAGAAAATCAGCTACTTTATTTTGTATTTTCAGAGTTCAGAAATATTACACAGCGTTACATTTGACTGGTTTTACATTACAATCCAAAGACAAGAGCATTGAACTTAAAATATTCACACTCATCTAAATCGACAAGCACTATATTTCAAAAAGATGAGGTCCCTAACAGGTCAGGACAGAACAGGCCAGCTTGAGAACGGGCAACGAGAAATTATCCAGTTCTGCTACATATGATAAATGAGAGAAACACGTCAAAACAGTTACCTTTAATTCCAGAGGGTACATTGGCAATGAAGGCCTTTGGGGCAAAAGCCCACCTCGCAAGGCTGACCCAACTAGTTGCAACAATATGCCCATAATTTTTTCCACAATCCAACTCAGGTTAGAAATAATAATACGAGCGTCACGGGGCTTGTACCAACGCCAATTTGATGGAAACCAGACCAAACCAGCGCTTCTAATTTTCATACCAAAACCATACCCATTTTTATTTAAAAACAATAGTAGCACTAGCATCTTCTGTATATGACGAATACCTACCTGTATACGGGTATATGACACTATATATAAAGGGTATATAGGCTATACAGGGTATATGACGGGTGTAAGATTTAGTCACTGCAGAACTGATCCTTGATGATTTGACCCCTTATACAGAGGACCAAAAGAATCGTTTACAAAAAAAAGAAAAAGACTACTTACTATTCAGCTTAGCGGCCTCATTTGACAACTCAACAAACTGAGGATACAGGTTCCGGATTTTTGCCCCAGACATTTCATGCCACTGGTTCCAAGTGTGTTCAAGCTCATCATAGTTGCGACTCTTTGCCATAATCTCAGTGATTTCTAAAAAAATCTCGAAATCAAAGGCTTCTAACGTAAGCTTGGGCAAAACGAGAAAATTAAATATTGCATAAATGGTCTAAAATTTTGTCTTATTAGACACTAGAAGTATCATCTAAAGTACACCTTATTTCTCATTCTGCACCCGATCTTCAAAAATCTATTTGAATCAAAGTTATCATATAAGCAGCTTTAATTAAAAAGATAAACGACATCTTTTTCAAATGAGAGTAAAGTGACAAACTAAAACATAGACCAAACAAAAAATTTAGCAAGAGAAAAAATTTAGATCACGAGTTTATAAAAATTGATTAAGATTCTTGCTTTTGAAAAAAGAAGATTCACAAGAGAGACGTCATATTTATATATCAGTATTGTAATGACATCGTGTACTAATATAAAAGACTGCATTCATGTTACATCCTTAAATAACATCATATTTCTCTCTCTTTTGCTCCGTCTCGTTCAAAATTTTGTATTTTTGTATGTCTTTGTTGTGACCTTATATCGTGTAGTAGTTTTAAATTCTGTTACTAATTTGTGGCTTATTTTCGTGGTTATAATTCCTTTTTGCTGAAGTTGAACCACCCCTGGTCACTGGTATTGGCCCAGTAGTTAAGGTTTTTTTTTCAACTGCTTGTCAGAAAGAAGAAGTTTGGACGAATGAACCCAATTCGACACGAACCGATCTTTTTAGCGAAACGGAGCATTCCAACGCGACGGCAGAAGAAACGAATTTAGAGCTGTACAATCCAGAAGTACAGAACCCCATCGTCAAAGAATTGAATATTCTACTTCCCTTTCACAAAGAACGAACAAAAGTGTTGGTGGAAATTATCGACGGCATGGCTATTCTGGAAGGCGATATCATTTTGGGCACGGAAGAAGAATTGCTCAAAATGCAAATGGAACCAATCGAAAAGGCAGTTGCCATCGATGGTCGTAGATGGCCGGACGGCGTTATGCCTTATACCATCCAAGACAATCATCCGCTGGAAGCAGATATTCTCCGGGCGATCCGGCACGTCAATGAGAAAACCAGTCTTCAACTCGTTCCCCGTAGCAACCAAACCGATTACGTAGAATTTATTCGGGGCGACGGCTGCAGCTCTTACATAGGACGTCAGGGCGGCCGGCAAGTTATCTCAATTGCCCAAGGTTGTTTCTTTGGAAGTACGGTGCATGAAATCTGTCATGCCGCCGGTTTATACCACGAACAATCCCGTTGCGATCGCGACCAATATGTGACCATTCTCTTTGGTTATGGTAATATTCAGGCAGGTAAGAGCGGAGCGCCCGGGCGTTCTGCTGGCCGAGATCCTCGAGGGCGGCGTCGAGTTCCAGGATCGACTGACCCGTGGACACCGGGTCGGCGGGGCGCAGGTTCTCCACGTCCTCGAAGGACACGGGCGCAGCGCCGCCTCCTCGTCGCTTGCGCTGCTCCTTCCGCGCCTGATCGACGAGCAGCTGGCGCATGGCTTGCGCGGCCACTGCGTAGAAGTGTTCCCGGTCCTCGAAGTCCGGCGTCTCGACGCGCTGGAACTTGAGGAAGGCCTCGTGCACCAGAGCCGTGGTGTCGAGATCGCTGGAGGGCTTGGCGTGGCGCGAGCGCTGTCGGGCCGCGATCCGTCGTAGTTCCTGGTAGACGAGGTCGTAGAGCCGCTCCGTTGCGCTCTGGTCGTCGCGCCGCGACTCTTCGAGAGCTTCCGTGATGTCCCCTGAGCTCGCCATGAACACGAGCGTAGCGGAGGCACCGCCAGGTGTCGCTCGGCAGAGGCGATCGCTCGCTCTTGTCCTCCGGCTGGTCGGAAGGACGTAGACCTTCAGGAACGGCTGAGGAGATGTTCCGAAGCGCGCGAACCGACTCGATGGTGGAGGTGTCATGAAGTCCTGGCTCGACTGGAAGAGGTTGACGTCTTTCGCCCTGTTGATCGCCGTCGCCCATGCAGATCCGCTGGCGTCTCAAGCCAGGAGGGGCTCCTCGCCGAGCGCAGAGAAGACGAAGTTCTGCCGGTCGTACGCCGAGTCGGCAATCCGCGATCAGGAAGAGAACCAGCGCCGCGGCTGTGGCTTCGACGACGGTCGATTCTCCGGTGACGAGCGACGGCACTTCCAGTGGTGCCTGACGGCATCGGAGCAGCAGGTGGCCGGCGAGGTCGCGGCTCGGACTCGAGCCCTCGAGCAGTGTCTCGAATCGGAAGCCACCTCGCTGCGCGTGATGACCATGAGGACCGCTCCCGGACCACCCTCTTCGCCGCCCGACTCCGACGAGCAACCTCTGGTTGTGATCCCGATGCAGGCGCGTGAAACGCGCGTTGGGTCCGGTGGGGCTGGCCTTCTACGTCTGGGACATCGGCGTGAAACAGGGCGACATCCAGATGCTCGGCACCAGCTCCTATGCGGCGCCCTTGCTGTCGACCCTGATCCTGGTGCTGGCGGGGATCGCAGCGGCTTCCTGGGGGCTGGCGCTGGCGGCGGCACTGATCACCGGCGGGGCGCTGATTGCGGCGCGGGCCAGCGCCGGCACAGCAAAGCAACCCGAATAAAAAGAGGGCCGCCGCACGGGCAGGCCCTCCGTCTACTACTGTGCCGGGTTCTCCGCCCCGGCGGGAACTCTTCAGACTGCTTCAGCTGTCAGGCGCGTAATCTCTTCCTTCAGCTTTAGCTTTTGCTTTTTCATTGCTGCGATTTCCAGATCGTCACTACTGGGCGATCGTTGGGCCTGTTCCACTTCCATGCTCAGATGCTCGTGCTTCTTCTTAAGTTCGGTCAGATGCGAGCTGAGGCTCATGGCAACCCTCCTTCTTTGAGCTAGATGTGTTTGACAGAAAGAGTGGACCACAAGTTTTCGCATCTGTCACGCTGCACCCGCAGTATTTTTGTCATGAAATTTTCATATCGGCTATGCGCCGCGCATTTTGCCGCAGGCGGCGGCGCATCCCAGCAGAAACCCGCGGATTTGGATTCGCCAAAGGTTGAAACCTGCGTGGGGCGCTCCTAAGTTTGCGCCGCCGGAGAAATCCGGCTCAGGCGGGCCGAGGCAAGGCCGCGCCGTCGCGCAGGACCGCACGGATATGCGGCGTATAGCTCTCTCCGTCGCGCTCGTGCCGGTCGTCTTCGGTACGGTCCGTACCGTGGTGGTCCAGGGTGCCGTCGTCGACCGCGGCACGCTGACCCTGACGACCGCGACGACGCCCGTCCTCGACTGAGCCTCGCCGCGCGCCGGCGTGCTCGTCTACTCCTACTCCTACTCCTTCTCGAGACCGGTCCATGAAACACGTCGTTCTCCGATCCCTCGCGCTGCTCGGTCCGCTCACGGGTGCCGGCGCGCTCCCCGCGCAGCCTTTCAACTGCTTTGGAGAGTTTTTGAAAGCGCCCCTCCAACTGTGCAATAGCATATATTTTACTTCGAGATTTCAGAATTAGTATGAGTACTTTGAGCTATTGTTTTTCTGTAACTATTAAATACGTAATTAATCCGGCCGTTAATAAGTGGCCGTGACTCACCTTGTATATACAATTCTGTTAACTTATCCTTTGAATATTATTATCTCATCAAGTTCTAATCGAAGAAATATCTTGCGTGAGTATTTTTTACCTTGGGACACCCCCTCCCCCCTCATGTCCTCTTTACAGACATTTGCTTGATTCTATTTACTAGTCCGGGAGAATCCTCTGATTTATTGGGTCTCTAGCGGATTGTTGCCAAAGCAGACTTACCGAGAGCAAAAAATCTATGCGTTTTTCCAATCTTTCGCTACTTCGAAATATCTTTTTAATGCTTAATTTCCTAAAATGTACTGCAAAATTATACTCTATAATTTATTTACTCTCGTTTGTATATGGAATATGAATATTCTGATTGGTTTGGTAGTTATTCCAGTAAACGTTGCAAGTTAAGATTTCAGCTTTGATGTCCCTAAAGTTTTGGTCGAATATATCTCTAGGCTCCCTTTATATCTCTAGGGATCTTTAATAGATTGTGTATTAACCAGAGTCGATTCTGTCTAATCTTCAATTTTGAGGGGTCAACAAGAACTCCTGTGGAGTCCTGAGAAGTAGAACGACCTATTAAAGTTTATATATAGCCCATGTATTTCGGAAACTAAGGAATATCTAGCTGTATTTCATTTGATGGTGCTCTCTAAGATATTAAAACTGTTTCACATTTAAGGTGCTTTATGTTTTCAGGTTGGGGTGTTAATATTCCAAATCGATACTGTCCACTTTTATGTATTTTTAAATCTTAGGGTCATAGATAATAGATCTTAACGAGGCATTGAAACAAGTTCATAATAGAATGTGTTTTAGTACGTTTTTCATATCCGCGCACAAAAAGACTAACACATATAAAAAAAACTTGGGTATTTTTTTTCTTTGCTTAATAATTTGTAGATGGTGGCTTTGGAAGGAAAAGCGCAACCAGGGATGGGCCATATTTGATCAATCGTGCCATCACTTGTAATAACTCCTTCAAGACTACCTATTATTTCTCCTTCTGTTGAAATAATTTCAATTTCTACATTTTGTTGTGCTCCGAAGACTCTGATGATTATTGTATCCCCTGTTCCTGGAATATTTCCTCCATCTGTTGCTGATACTACCATTCCTTCTTCTAATGATGTTACAACATCAATTTCTGCTTCATCAAAGTTTGCTCCACTCTTTGCATTTATCATCCAAACTCCTGATATACCATCTGATGGAATTCTAAATGAACTCTCTGAAATCTTTCCATTTTTATCTGAAAAAGTTTCTTTTGTTTTGATTACATTACCATCTGGATCTGTCATTGTTAGTGTTATCAAAACATTACTTCCTGTTTCTCCTAAAATTAATATGGAATCTCCTGAATTATACTCTACTTTTGTTGTATTGATATCTATTTCACCTGAGCCTACTTGAAGACCTACTGTGAAAATTTCTGTACTTTGTGCACTTCCTTTACTAATAACAGCTGTATACACACCAGATGCAAATCCTTCTAGATCTACAGTATGTGTTCCTCTTCCATCTGGTTGTAGTGTGATTGATACTGACTCTCCTATTGGTTTGTCTGAAGGATCTATAATTAACAAACTAACAATTTCTGATGCTTTTCCAGATAGTGAAATAACTGCAGATTCACTAGCTTTGTAGTTTAATTTATCAAATTCTAGATTTACTGGAATTGTTGGTAATTGCCCAATCCCTGCATAGATAAATTCTATGTCTTTTTCTTGGCTTGCAACTAATGTGTATGTTCCTTCTGCTGTGCTTTGTTCAGTTGGATATTCAAAGCTCACAAAACCTGAACTATCTATCTGAATGATGTCTGAAATAATTTCTTTACCTAGAGGATCTTCTAACACTAATTCTATTGGCATGTTTGGAACAGCAGTTCCATTAAATTTCATTTTTGTCAACCAAGACCATCATCCTAATTTGATTCATATTTATATGAAATATTCTCAGCCAAAAAACAAGAAATCAACCATTTGTAAAGTGGTGCTGTACCTTAAGTCTGTAAGTTAAGTAATTACATTTTCTTTGATTAGCCATTATTTTTACTCAGTGTCGAACTTTCAGTTCAGCTGATATGCTTTTGGTAACAATCGAAGAAAGCATGAACTGTCACTGGGAACTTTTTTAGAAATTTCTTTTGTTCCTTTGTTGTTTTTTTCTCAGAAACACTGTGTTTGCTCAATTTCAGCATTTATTACTTGATTCAGATTTGTATTTGGGATCTTCGACTTAAATTTGAGAATTCAGCACTAAAACCGGGAATTCAGCACTGATGAAATTCTTCAGCACACTTAGAAGTGTTCTCGTTGGAACAGTTTTATTCATGTGTCAGAATACTTTAATCTTTTTTATAGTGATAAGTTAACACTCAATAAACAAAGCTTGGTTGATAACCTAGCCATTAAGCTATTGTTACTTTTTTGTATTTGATTTTAATTTTTAATGTTTATAGTTTTAAGTTATCATAATTTTTAAATGTCATTATGTTTAAAAAGTAAATCTAGGTTCATTAGTCTGAACATATTAAATTTCCATCAATACTTTCTTCCAAACTTATGGAAATCAATTTGTGAATTGTAAATTGATTAGCCAGTTCAAAAGGTTGATATTACAAGCTAGACTGTTTTCTTTAAAAAAAAAATCAATGTTTGTTTCAAATTATTAATTTAGGCTTCAATTTTCTGTACTGTCTAATTGAACATAGTTAAAAGTAAAATTTATGATAAAAAATTTCTTTTAAAGTCATAAAATTTTCTTTTACTTTCCTGCATTTTTGATTATTACTTTTATTTTGTTATATGGGTGAGGCTTCTAAAGGCTTTGCCATAGTTGGACTGCTCAAAAGCTAAATTAATCAGCTTTACTTTGTAAAATCTTGACTTTAAGCTTGACTTGGCTGGTATTGACTTAAAAGCTCTTAGGAGCACACAAATTTTTGTTTTTTTCTGGTCATTAAAGATCCGGAGTTTACCATTGCAAGCCATTTTTAGTCTCTTCGATAACATGGGTCTAATTGGGGGGGAGGGGGGCTAAGTTAAAAAACGTGGTAGTCTTATTGAAGAATATTGAAAAAATCCTTCCCATGGCTTAGGAAAACATCTATCTTTTTTAAACCAAAAAAAAATCTTTATCCACCCTATATATTTTCGTGGATTCACACCACTAGTCGCGAATAATCCATAATAATTCCAATTTCATAGAAACGAAAGATAATTCCAATTTTTAAACCCGATAAATTTCATGTTAGTCCTTTTTTCTTCTATATTTTTGCAACACTGAAATTTTTATTATAATGGCTAGTCTTTGGGGATAAGAAATATTTTGAATAAAGTTTTAAAAGAGCATAAAAGGTTTTTAATAAAATCTCTCCTTTGGTATCAGGGCGGTTCCCCTTGAGATCAATCGCCAAGGCAACAGTTTGCTAATTCTGGTACACAATGAATTTTAAGGTATGTTGAATCTTGATACAGCTTGCTAATCCCAATACCCTAGGCAAATGGTTAAAATAATGGAAATGGAATATAAGTGTTAACTATTTAATTTTGATTAATTTACTTTAAAATCCCTCTACAAAAAAGTATATAGAGCACAAAGGGGAAAAATGAGCATTTACACTTGCAAGATTACTGCAGCAGCATGTAAGCGTAGCCCAATACGACACGACAAAATTTTAATGAAAACTCAATTATAAA
Organism: Alatinidae sp. Z8VKAUB7J3; assembly: GCA_010016025.2. Lineage (NCBI taxonomy): Eukaryota > Metazoa > Cnidaria > Cubozoa > Carybdeida > Alatinidae > Alatinidae sp. Z8VKAUB7J3. The sequence continues at coordinate 147,461,156 of JAAAKM020073195.1, forward strand.
TCTAAAAATAAACCATGGGTAGCCTGCAATTTGTTTTTTTTAAGTTTTTCATAAAGTTTTGAAACTGCTTATTTAAGTCTGTACTTATACTTTTTTTGGATGTTGGCCCATGGTCTATGTAACGCAGACCACGAGATTCACTGCATAGGCAATGAATCTCCTGATTCGCTGCCTTCGCCCGGGAGTACAATGCGTGGTTGGAGCCAAATAATTCGACGCTTCCCATGTTTTACCCCAAGATTTCTGCAGGTACCCGTTATGAAACATTCAGCCGTCAATGGCGGTGCAATCACTCACGCAGCTTGAAGACCCAGCCTCGTTCTAATTCCGGCGCGGGATCGCCATCCCGCGTTGGACGGCTTCGCGGGCTCCAACGGTCTCTAGCCACCGCTTCGTCGCTGGATAGGCCGACAGATCCGTCTCCAGAAGCATCTTGGATGCTGTCACCCACGGGTACGTCGCCATATCTGCCACCGAATAGTCTCCGGCCAGATAGTCAACGTTGCTAAGACGGCTTTCGAGCACTCCCATCAGCCGTTCGACTTCGGTGCGATACCGATTAATCGCATAGTCGATGCGCTCTGGCGCGGTTTTGGAAAAGTGGTAAAGCTGCCCAGCCATTGGACCTATCGCCGTTGTCTGGACGAACAGCCACTGCACGGCGATGGATAATTCGCGGGCATCGGTTGGAAGGAACTTCCCGGTCTTGCGCGCCAGGTACAAAAGGATCGCGCCGGACTCGCAAACTGGGTGCAGCGTTCCACCAGGCCCTTCGTGATCGACGATTGTCGGTACTTTGCTGTTTGGGCTGATCTCGACGAACGACGGTTCAAACTGTTCGCGCTTTGACAAATCGACCAGCTTGACGGTGTACTCGAGGCCCATTTCCTCGAGCGCGATAGATATTTTTCGCCCGTTTGGCGTCGTCCAGGTGTACAGGTCGATCACAATGCAAAGCCCCGTTGGTCCGTCTTCTTTGCAGGCATTTTAACTTGCCAGTGCTTGTTCGAGATCTTCGATCAAATCGCCCACATCTTCCAGTCCTATCGAAAGGCGAAGCAGGTCGTCGGGCACTTCGGTGTCGGGCGACTCCACGGTATGTCTGTGTTCGATAAGGCTTTCGACGCCGCCTAAGGATGTCGCGCGGTGAAAGTTTTTGAGCTTTACGATCATCGCCAAGGCGGCATCCGGACCGCCATTCATTCGCAACGACAACATCCCGCCGAATCCGCCGTTCATTTGGCGTACCGCGACTTGATGACCGGGGTCGCTTTCCAGGCCAGAAGGAGAAATGTACCAGAATTTGTTCCTCCAAGATTAGTGTGACACTCTCAGCCGTAAATTATTTGGCAACAAGGAATCCACTAGGACACAAGGTGTAGAAATATTTTTTTGGAAGCATGGTCCCCAGTAAACGGGCCCCAAAACAAGATCAATTGACGAAAATGTTTCTACACCATAAACTTATATTCGACTTATAATCTATGCACGTCAAATAGAAAGGTAAATAAAAAAAACAAAACATTATTATGTTATCAGGTTATCAAAATTGCATATCTTCAATACCTTAGGAACTGCTTGGGATATCAAGTTAAACTCACAGAGACTTTTAACAAGAGACAAACAGGTAGACCTGAATCAAAGAACCTGTTTAGCAAAGTGGACTACGCAGGGTGGAACAAGTGGCGTTCCAAGATTTACAACAGGTTGTGAATAGTGATCAGCCTCTCAAGGAGCACTTAGTCACCAGTAGTCTTTATCTGCAAGGATTGTGCTTTGGCTGAGATGTTGCCCAACCTGTTAGTTTCAATATCACTAGAATCTCATTATCTTCAAAATAAATTCGTTAGCACAATGTTCTGCAACGCTGGACCGTGTTAAAAGTGATCCTTTCTCAGCTAGCTTATACAGGTAATATTTCTCTATGATAAGATAGACAGTTATATTAAAGAATGGGTAATAAATACTGGGCATCCTTTAATGGATCGATTCTCTTTGCAATAGGGTATCGTAAATCTTATAGTCTTAATCCTCGGTAAATGTCAGATGGAGAACCTTTTTTTGGTTCAATCAACCATACATAAAGCAGATATTGGCATTCACTTTCACAGTCATTCATGGCTTTACTTAGCAATTTGCAAAAAAGTTGTTTCATAAAAGGGCTTCTGAACCTGGGCTGAGAATTACGAATAAAGACAATGTTCTAATTTAGATCCTTTTCAAAGTACTTTATGTCAACACTCCGTTGCAAACCTGCATCTTAAATTACCAATAACAATGAAAATGAAATCTTATTGTTTGAGTTGGTTAGAATACTAAAAAAATACACAAAGCGAATATTTCGAAAGGACAACCACCTCTCTTCTTCATCTCTGTATCTTTTACCATCATAGTTTGTATTAGACTGAAAAGACTAACTCGCGAAGCTAATTGAATCCAAACAGAGAAAAGGAATTTCGAACATTCGCCGGTGACTTAACTAAACTAACCTAGCCTAACCTAAACTAACCTAACTGTTCGACTCGTCAAAAACGAGACAAGAATGCATACAAATAAACTTTTCATACATTTTTGAAGTTTTTTTTTTAAATGCCTCAAAGTTATCCCTTGAAGGAGCTGTAAACGAGTAATTTACTTGTCAAAGACCCTTAGAACAAAGAGCACAAAAATGTGACAAATAATACATGATTTTAGTTCTGAATATTGTATACGAGACATTTTCTTGTTTTTAATGTTGAGAGTATTTGGAGCTTATCTAATGAAGTCCATAAAAAATGCAATTACTGGCCCATTAATTCGCTTTTAATAGTATGACATAGCCCTATCTGCGGCACCATTGATCATTCTGAAAAGTTATGTGCCAAGATGAAGTTAGAAAACTTGGGGATGTAAACGGCTCTATTTTGTCAATAGTGGGAAATAGCTATGGAGCTCATTAACTGCAACACATAAAAGAGATAAAACCTCCTAATAGACGCTTACCGACTATCAAAGCAGAAAAAGTAGCGGCATGATTATCCAGCAGTTGAAGTACATACATGCCATTCCTGGTGCACATTGTCAAACCGAGAAGAAACATAACACACGACGCTCCAAGGACCACCCATCTGCAAAAGAATAGAAACATCATCATTACAACTCGTTACACCAGGGAGAAATAGCTAATTACAGTAGCAATAAACCACCAAATTAATGTTTAATCACGTACAAACACTTGTGCAGGACGCACGTGGAGGGCTAGATTAAAAAAAAGACAAAGCAAAGCAAAACGAGGGCTGCATCCCACCTACATATAACATGCAAATGAAAACTGTAATCTCTTCCAATATATTTGAACCTATAATAATTTGCAAAACTTGTTATTGGGTCAAATGTATAGAAAATGCTAAGGAACAATGGGACCAATCAACTTAAGTTTAGTTGTGTTTTTTTTTGCGTTAATTGGTGGAAGGAGCATTTTCCCTCTTCAAAATAGAACCTTCTCTTATCCCTAGATTTTGAAAATATGTTTGTCGGTATTTGAGTTATTTTACTGTGTATTTCTATTTAAAAAAGCTAAAAAAAAAAAAAAAATAGAATTGTCACCTCCTCCCCATATTTTGGAAAGTCCCCTTAATTTTTTTGAATTGATGCCAATGTTTATGGCTTATTTGTGGCTGAAATGTCACCTATTATTCCTCAAATATTCCCAAGATTTTAGTGTCAATTGATAGATTTTAAACTAGTCAATATTTCAGTTTTTTCCCTATAGTTTACAATATAATAAGGCTGTAATAAGTGAATGATAAAAATGAGTGGTTAAATTAACGTATTTAAAAAAATCTATATCAGCAAAGGAGCAAATCATCAGCAGATTCGTTGCTTTTGGCAGTATTTTAAGTTGTGGCAACGTCCTATTGATTTTTTTGCTTTACAATTAGTATTAATAATAATTATAAACCTATAATCAATAGTACATGATAATACTAAAGAGAGAAGAAGATGTTATTGTTGATTGTTGCTTGAAATTAATATTGAAGCGAGTACGTTTTATTGAGCGTTTGGATTTGTCAAGCTGTTTATAGCTTGAAATAAAAAGAGATTATATTGTGTGGCCTACTCAATGTCAGTTTATTTAGTGAAAAAGATGCTGCAAAAACCATAAGAGTCTATCGTCGCCTGGTTTGCACTCAGTAACTATATATCCCGGCCGATGCTGCTTATCTGTGCATAATAGACCTGGTAACTGAAAGGCTGACAATTGTCGATGGCCTATGTGAACTCAGTGGCTCCAAAGGATCTTTATCCTTTCAGAAGCAACCTGACCTCCATCCCAGTATAAACGGGCCCTGCAAACCATGACGAAAAACACACCTCTACCTAGAAAATGATGTAATTGATTTTAAGTATGTATTTATATAGTGAGTTGAAGCTATCTCGTCTCTGTGTATTGATACAGGCATATATGTTGAATTTGATTAGCATTGGAATAACTCAAGGGTTTTTTCGCGTTTAATAAAAGTCAACACAAAGAATTCTACTGCTTATTTTCTGAGTTACATACACTGATAAATTTAAAAAATTTGAAAGCCTCGGAACAATGAAGAACTTTAAATGTGCCTTTTTGTTCCACTATTTCCAAGCACGCTCAGTTCAAGGTTCCGCGTAACTTCTGTTTTAGTTCCATTTTTTTTTGTATATGATACAAGTCTACGTTGGTGTACGTTTGTTCAGTCCAAAGAACATTTTTTCTGTATTAAATTTTCTGTAATACAAGTTTGTATCGGGGTCATCACATCCATGAATCGCTTGTGAGATTTTTGGTGAAGTTTAGTTAATCTTCTATGTAGAGGTGCTTTGAAAGGTGCAACCCCAAGAAACTCCTGTGATTCAGTTTTTAAATATTATCAGAAGGTAAAACTTCTATTTTTGTGGAGACACAAGATAGTTTTGTTGATTGCACATGCAAGTCCTAGTAGAGTGTCCATTTTTACCTATTAGTCTTTGCATTAATGAACCTTTATATTTATGTTTTGTAGTAATATTCTTTTTTTTAATATTATTGAACTCTTGTATATTTTAATGTTCTTTTATTCTATTCTATCAATCAATTCGATACTATCTATAATGAAGATTCCATTTTATCCTATGAGTGACTTATGCAAGGGGGCGGAGGTTTTCCTGTTATGGGGGGGGGGGGAACATGAAATAAGTTCATTTTCATGGCGCTATTTTTGATGTCTCTTCAAGCTTGAGTATTTTTCATATTTTTTCCCAGTATGTTTAAATCAAATACAATAACGCTACAGTGATTTTATTTATCGAAAGCTATTCATAGATAATGGTTAGGGGTAAGGTACGGAATGTGTGGTTGGATTCGTCTGTTTTTTTTGTTGTTGTTGATTTTTTAGATGAATTCCGTATGCTGTGTTCCTAAAGTTCAAAAATTTCGTTCTTAGACTAAATCAGTATAATCTGTCATGTCAGATATTTAATGAGTAAGGTGGGGGAGGGAGGGGGTATTAAACATGCACAGACAAGGCAGTCAGTGTGAAAATGTGGGAAATTAACGGATAAATTGTAAAATTTAAGATTTGTTTTGGAAGGAGGGGTAATCCCAAAAAAAGGACAAAATTATAGTTAAAATAATAAAACCATAAAAATTGAGGGAAGGGTAGAAACAAAGCAACCATCGCCCTTATCCCCCTTGTACGCGACTGTGGTTGACACCTGGTAAAGCCTGATTTTGCTTGGATAACTCCGGCTCGAAAAAAACTCATGGGACCATGACCAAACGTGACCGCTTTGCTCTTTTTATACGAGGACACTCCAGAAAATAACTTGTGTTTTAAATATTTACAAGTGAAGGCATTTTCTTTATTATTATTATTATTGCATACATTTGAAAGCTATACTTTTAACTAGCTCCTCAACATAATATCGGTCAATTTAAGAGATATTAGGGGGGTCAACAGCGTATTATTTCTTCTCTATAAAAATATCCGCTCCTACCCCCAAAGAAATTGCCTTGATCTTCTGGAGAACTTCTCACTAAATCGTTTTTTTTCTTTGCGGGACATACCAAAGACAGTAAGTACGATTTGCTAGCACAAGTGGATAAACAATGGCAAGAACCACGTCGGAGTAATCATTAACGATGTCATCTACGACACACTAGCTTATGCATGTGACCTCGACAGGCTTGCACAAACTGAAACCTCCGAACTTAAATCCGCATCAAATAACTTTGGCATGCGAATAAGCCCAAAGAAGACAAAAGTTATTCAAATCACAAAAGACACAAAAATCACTTTCCGAGCCCGAAAGATCCAAAATCAAAGGTACAATGAGCGTACTGCTACTATTGCAACTACGTAAGCTTAGAGTATTAAGGCGAAGCTTTTAAGGAATATTCAGGCGGAGCTTGAACTATATAAACTGGACATTATGTAAAATTTACTAAAAACTTAAGTTTTATGGTGTATTTAAATATTGTATCTCTCTTTATATTTTCTCCTTAAACCTTTTACATTTGCATCCTCTTTCCAGGATTCACAATAAGGCTGTGGTATATAAATGACCCGTTTGCTTTTTGACCATCAATATAGAACCAAACAAAAAATAGATCGTATCCGATTGGCGTAACAAGTTATCATTAATAACAATTTTAATCAAATTAGAGCTTCTCGGCTGGGGGTGGAGAATGTAGCACTAAATAGACAGGGATGAAGGAAAAGAATCCTCAGCTGTGTTACCCCGGTTTCACATAACCACTAAGTTCCTTACGCTATGAAGCTTAAGTACATTGATTGCATATTGAAATTCTTGCCTATCCCATTTTCAAATTTATCAGCTCCATAACGTAAGCTTTTCTATATTACTTATCTTTCAAAAATGCAGATGAAGAAGCGATTTGCATGATAGTCAATATTTATATTTAAAGACATGAAAAGTATTCAGAAAACAAATGAAAACAAATATAATTTTTTTATCTCTTGAACAGCACAAAAACACTTTAACAAAGTCTATTACCCATAAGTTTAATACATCCATGGCTAAGTCAAATCACTTTTCCTCTAAGTTGGTTACATTAAGCAAATTAAGTTGATATATTTTCAACTTTGTAACTGACTTACGCCATGGAGCTTAGGCAGGTTATGTTAAGTAGCTTATGGAGCTTACGGACCTTAATTGAGCAAGCGTGAAGCGCTTATTTAGCTAATGTGTAATCGGCATTAGCCTCGGGTAGTTTTGATTTGTGATGATCTTTAGTAGTGATTGAATCATTGACATAGAATAAAATAGTAAACAAGTAAAAATTAAGTATTGAAAGGAAAAGTCATGTCAATAATAAGCATTCATCCGTTATAAAAAATTAAAATTTACTAACGCAATATTCAAAAGGAAACTGTCTAGTCAATAAAAGAAAATTATATAGTGGAAAGTTGCCAGAACCTTAGAAGTTCTGTTCAAAAACCAATTTCGGAATAGACGAATTGAAAATGACAAGGACTGCCTGTGGAGCCAATACCTTCCTCCTCGTCGGCCTGGTCGGCCATCGCCAGGCGAACGCGGACCATGTAGAGCGACTTCTTCTGCTTGGTGGCGAGGCGCTCGCCACCGACCTCTTCGATGCCGTCGACCAGAGCTCTGGTCTCGTCGCGCGCGCCGTTCGCGGCCAGGAACTTGGCGGCACGGATGGCGCGCTCGGGGTTGTTGCCCTTGTCCATCTTGAGCGCGCGGAGGTAGGCGTCGACGGCCAGCGCAAACAGCTCTTGGTTGGAGTAGATGTCGCCGAGGTTGTTCAAGCTGCCCACGGTCGAGCCGCCGAGTCGGTCGACGACTTCGAAGTTCTCCGCGGCCTTGAGGTTCTTGCCGAGCCGTGCGTACGCCTCGCCCTGTGCCAACCAGAGGTCGGCGCGATCGGGTTCGTCGGCGATCAGCTTGTTGAAGATGGTGACGGTGTCGGCATAGCGACCCTGCTTGAAGAAGCTCTCGGCGAGGCCCATGCGCCAGCGCGGGGTCTTGGCATCGAGTAGCACAGCCATCCGGAACGCCGACTCGGCAGAGAGAGCGTCACCGCTCTTCGAGTGCGCGAAGCCGAGAAGTCCGTAGGTCGCCGCATCGCCGCCACCGAGCTCGATCACGCGAACGAACGCAGTGACGGCCTTGGTGAACTCGTCGGTGCGGACGTACACCTGGCCGAGGTTGCCCCAGGCGCGACGGAAGTTGGGGTACTTCTTTACTGCGACCTCGTACTCCCTGACCGCGTCCTCGTACTGCTGCTGCTGGTAGTAGATGTTGCCAAGCGTGAAGTCGAAGACCGCGCTCGCCGCCGGGTTGCGGTACTTGTTGACCAGCACCGCGGCGTCGGCCATCCGATCGGATGAAATCAGCTCGAGAACCTCGAGCATCCGGTTCGCTTCGTCGGGGTCGACCCCGGGCTCGATGTCAGTCGCGGCGACATAGCTCTCGACGAACCGTCGGCGGAAAACTCCTTTCGGTCCCTGTGGAAAGATAAATATATGCTTATAACTTTAAAAGTGGCTGATAACCTTTTCATTTGCACAAAAGTTTGTGCTACATTTCGGAAATGCTTTCTAGAATATTGCTGTGTTTGCACCTAATCTAAAATGGATTAGAAATTAAGATTCATTTTGTCCATTCATCTAGCATTCAACCAATTATTTTAATTTTGTTAAATCTGCCTTTGCAGTTTGTGAAGTGTCAAAGGTATCAAAATAGAAATATTTATTGCCCTGCTTAGCGCTGTTCATAGCTGAAAACCGTGATTCTTAAGATTTTCTTTTGACCGTTTCAAAATTAAGAGTTATAGGGTCGTACCGCATTTTCGTCAGCGTTGTCACGTTGAACCTTAAAACAAATAACCAAAACTAATTATTTGAACTTGATAATGGTTTTCGCCCAAAAAGTGGAAAAATTAACAGCTTGTTGATTCCTAACCTTCGAAGGGAAGACAACAATTCTTAAGCTTTTTCTTGCCGTATATTTTAGCTTTAGTTTTTTGCTAAATTTTTTTTCCCAAGCTTGTCGCCTGCTACCACCCAAGAAATTCATAACTGCATTATAAGGCCGTTTCTCATCCAAAATCGGATTCGCGAGCTTTAAAAAAACTTGAATTTTTGTAACTGTACGTTAAATTTAAACTTTAAAAATTAATTTTTAACGATAAACTTGATTGTGTTAGTTTCCACTTTGCGAACTCAAAAAGTTAGATTTAATTTTTATTATCCTCGGTACTTGGATCTATATTCAAACTGTTGTCTGTTGCAAAAGTACTGGTCCCTATAAATCCAAGATGGTGTAAAGGAAATAGATGTGGCTATTGTGTCTTTAACTATTCAGCTAGGAAGATCTTAAGGTCAAACTAAGTTTTGGTAAATTAATATTTGTAAATTTGGAGTACATTTTCAAACTAGTATCTCCCTTAAGTGTTCTGGACCCGCAACATTCAAAATGAAAACGCATCACTTGCGTGCTATCTTAAAAGAAGTATCTTTTACATTCATTTCTCGTTTTTGCTGTCTTGGCATAATTAGCTTCACTTTCTAAGAAAATTGTTCTCGCTTAGGCTTTGAGTGGTAGCTAACAGAATTCCATAATACCCCTTTCTGCTTTTGAATATCTTTTGTCTTAATCGCCTGTAGAGCAAGCACCGTTACTTGGTATTTCAAGGACTTATCCTTAACGTCTGTCTCCTTATCTCCTTAATGACTAATTATGTCCTTAACTTCAGATGATTAACTCCTTAATACTACAGACAGTAAAAATCAAAGCAACATCAATAAATATATGTGAAAAACGGAATAGACTAAATTTAATTTAGCTGCGAGTCTTTATTCATGCCGACCAAATAATTTCCCATCAAGAAAAAATGGTACAATTATGGAGCTGAAATATCAATGCAAAACGCCAAACTTCCAAATCAAATGTCGTCCCGTTATGGCATTTTTCAAATAAAACCTACTTTTACCTTAATTATCCTTATAAATTCATTCTTTGTATTTTTTTGTCCATTCTCAAACCAATTTTATTTTTTACTGCCATACCAACTATTTTCCTTTTTCTTGTTTTTCTCTTCAGCGTATTGCATTTTTCCTTATCCTCTAGACGCTCGATTCATCTTATTTCTTTACCTGTTCCCCAGGCTGTCAGTACTGATGCCATACGCGTGCTAACCCATGAAAAAATCTATTGTCGCTAATGTTTCTCTTGGTTTAGATATTCTCCGGAGGCGCAGCATCCCGGTCATACTTTTTCTAATGGTTGAGATACAAGATAATCGTACTGTTTAAATTTATCTACAGTGCCCTTGAAAAAAAAAAAAAAAAAAAAAAAAAAAAACTTAGTGCGAGTTTATAAAAAGTTCCCCAAAACCGAGGCCTAACCTTACACCCATACGGTTTATTCCATTACTCTTATATCAGGGCTATTTTACCTGGCTTGACTGAGCATAAGAAAGTATAAACGTTAAAAAAAAAACAAAAAAAAACAATCAACCAATGAGCGACTGCGTAAGTTCCAGGCGGTCGAGATTGGAACTCCAACCAAGCGTGAAAGGCTTTTTAGGAAACATTTAATTTTCCTAATTTGTAAATTCCCCGTCTAGAAATTCACTTTAACTACTGATATGTTAACATTTCTATAACAAAACATAAACTAACTTAACGAATAATTCTCAGAAGGGATCGAGTCAACTTAGCACCGCCTACATCAAAGACAAACTTTGCTACGCAAGATTGCATAACGTAACATAAAGTCTTAATTAGGCTAGTGCAAAGTTTCTACTGCGTGGTGTGAAAGAACCATCAGATCATAGCATAATGCTAAAGGATGTTTATGGTAAATTCTTTTCGTTTTATTTTTACCGTTGCTTTATATTTATAATATGGTTTAAAAATGAATTTGCCCATTAAGGTTTGTTTGCTTTATTTTGTTTAGATAGGCCTGGAAACAGTTAACTTCTCAGTTCGATTTTTGTAAAGCCAATAGGCTTATAAAATACTTGTAAGTACTTACCAGATTAATTTGTCTATTTGATATGCTTTCAGCATAAACGGTACAGCCCTAGTGTCGGTAACGTTTCCAGTCAAAGCGGTTAGCATCACAGGGAACTCTTTAAGCAGCCAATTTGTTTAAATGACATTTATTTTGAGAGAATTTGGGAAGTTTTCCCAGAAAAAGGAGCTACGTGTCAACAAACGGCAAATTATGTAACTTGCAACCCTTACCCCAGGGACTTTGGGAGCACTTCGTTGCCAAAGGCATATTTATTGGACCTTTGAATTATGATGAGCCCATGGATATCTATGCATTTTGACCAAATGTCTTTGGGGGGAAATCCGAGTGGCAAGGAGGCCAGTTGCCCTCAAATACTTTTGCTAAATTAAAAGGACACTAAGGCTTTTGATTTTTATTCGAGTGAACCCTCCCCTGATCTATTAGGACTACTTATTTGAAATGGTTACCCCGGAAAAAAAAGCGTATCCATGATCTTTTTGCAAAAAATACAAATTCCATTTTTCTGGGATTAGGAGCTTAAAAACCTCTACCGACCTTAGATTTAGCAGCCCCAACCGCCGGTGCTGTTCTCCGTTTCGTGGCTCTTCAGTCAGGAAGTGCAATGGGGGGGGGGGATTGGGGCCAGTCATCCTGTGCTTTCGAATATCTTCCCGATTACCTGCCAGGTTTCCGTTTAGACCTGGGTCGACTCTGTCTGAGCTTAGAGTCATGCCACTGACCCCCGTTCAAAACCAAATAACCAGCGGCACCAGGACTGAAACTCCAGATCCTCGCAGGCAAAGGATTTCAAGGCTAGCGTGCTAACCACTTGGCTAGGATGGTTTTTATGGCAACAACATAACTAAACCTCTGAACAGAGTGAGGTTGAGGAAAATTTTGTGCCGCTGTTCCGCAGTAGCAGTATACTTATTACATTGAGGCATTACTAAATTCCAAAATATGTAATAATTGGGTTATTTCTACAATCGATTTTGTTGCGCTCTCTATTTTATTTTCAAAATATTCACTGTTTTAGCCGCATAATCTTAATAGCATAATTGCCATTAATTTCTTGAATTGTTGTTCTTTTCTTTTTTGGAATAAAAATAGGAATAAATATTCACATTAAAAAGTTATCAAAAGTTATCATTTTCAAAGTTATTATTGACAGAATGAAAAAAATTAAAAGTACCTTCATCTAAGTTTATACAAACTGGGCACTGAGCTGATGCTATACATGGCTCACTGCAACAGTTAGGGCAGTCGTGACCACAATCAAGTTTCTTGGGGCATTGTTCTTGACAATCCATTTTTTCACTGCAAAAAGGGAAAAGAAAAACTTATAACTTAACATATCTTCTTGCAAAGCTAACTAGAGAACTTTAAAGCTGAATGCAGTTTTCATCTCTATATTTGAAAATAAAAAGTGCTATCTCAATAGACAAATTCAGATTAAGTTTTTTACACCTAATTCATATCACTTGGTCTCCTCTCGAGGAAACCTTTTCGTACAAGTTCAGACTTTTGTACCATGAAAAGCGTGACGCGGTTTGACCTGAAAGGGGTAAAAGCAGCGTTGATACCTAGATCTTTTTTTGGTAGATTCATAGCTTTTCTAGCTTATGTGAAAATGATTTGCGCTGCATTATGTCTTGTTATCTTTCGCGAAAAACCTGACATTATTATAGTCGATCAGGTAATTACTATATCTACCTAAGTCTTTAAGTAAGAAGTTTAGCCATAACTACAAATAGTTCTAATTTCGGATTCCAGTAAGTTTAGGTAGCAAAAAAAATATTCAGAAAGGGGGGATTTTTTAGACAAAAAAAGATCAGTGTTATCCACAATTTAGAGATAGCACCCTGAACAAAGAAGTACATGGAGTGTGGATACTAGATTTTGTATGGTAGATGGATAGCTTTCCTAGCTTACATGAAAATAATCTTGGCTTTATTGTGTCTTGTTATCTTTTGGGACAAACCTGAGATTGTTATTGTCTAATTGGTAATTACCATATTCACCTAAATATTTACATAAGAAGTTTTAGCATAATTACCAAGGAGTTCTCATTTTAGAACTCCAGTTACAACAGGCATGCCTTTGGGGCTTAAATAGGAAAAGATTTCAGGAAATAGAAATTTTTAGACATTGCATAAAGCTGGAATTCATTTATATAGATCCTAATAAAAAGAAAAACAACAAACTTAGTGAGCCTGATATTTTCAAATTCTAAGAGAAAACAATAAGTGTTATAACTTTTATTTTTTTTTTATGACAGTCATTTCTAGCTCTAAAGACCCACTTTCAAGTGTCCTTATTTTCAGGAGAGGGGTGGGGTAATATATTTTTTAAATCTAGGAGAGGTGATTTTTGCTGTTTTTTCCAGTTTCTTCAAGGAAAGCTTACAAAAGCTATTTTTCACTGAAAATACCCAAAAAATGGTATTTTCAAAATGCAAATGGGTCAAAAAATCTTTACGGGGTAATATCCCCTACCCCGGTTCCCGCTCAATTAAAGCAACTGGAAAAGGTGTACAGCATTTCTGAGAGACAGCGAGCCCTCAAATGTTGAAGGGACAGGGTAACAAGAGCCCCTAGCTACCTAAGTGATCAATCAAAAGATCACAGATGATTTAATTTATTCTGGCAAAGTGAGCTTGGTTGGAATAACAAACAGGCAATTTAATTTCATGGGGGGTTGCTTGAGGGATAGGCTCACTATACTCTTCTTTCTTTCGATTTCTATTAATGGTTTCTATCATCTCTTCTATACTGGAGTCTTGCGGAGGTTCACCTGATGTTCCTGTCTCTCCTGTCGTAGGTAAAACTGTAAAAAAAAAGAATTTTGTTTTTCTTGAGAATGGAGGTTATGGACAAAACCCATTGAAGGTAGCAAGAGAGAATGTGAAAAACAAAATCCACGCTTTTGGTCTTCTCGAATGTTTTTAGTTACTGTCCTTCTTTTGTTCGTGAGTAAAGAGTCAGCCGACTCAATGTAAAAAATTTAAACATAAAAGTGAAAAATTATTTTTTTTAATGAAATGAACATTCTACTTTCAAAGCTGTGGTTTGAGGGTAAGGGCTCTTCCACTTTGATTTTTATATGGTATTAGGGACTGGTATTGAACATGAGTGGTGATTGCCAAGAAAAATTTTCCTGTTAATGATACTATTTGACTCGTGTCAAGCTTTTCTTATTGTATATTGAAGTTGATTAGTTCCTCTTTTTAATGTGAAGTTTGTTAAACTTGTCAAATTTTTGGATTCTTTGAGAAGGAAAGGAATCTCCAAGCTCAGCGAGTAGGAAACATGAAAGTATACCAGATGTTATCTCTTAAGGTCAGTGGCACCGATTCAAGACGTTTTCATATTTTTTTT
>JAAAKM020073195.1:147477421-147575825 GCA_010016025.2 Alatinidae sp. Z8VKAUB7J3
CCTGCCTACCCCGCCCGAATCCGCCGTCACACAGCCGAAAACCAATGTTTTTGAAGCGCGCAAAATTGGAGAACTCGTTCTGCAATTTATAGAATTGTACCGGCAAAAGGGCCGGGAATTCACCTCCGGAAGCCTGGGCGTCATCACGCCTTACCGAGCGCAAATCGCTCAAATCCGCCGGGAACTGGCGAAACGAAAAGTCGACCTGGAAAAAATTACCATCGATACGGTGGAGCGTTATCAAGGCGGCGCGCGCGATATCATTCTTATTTCGCTTTGCACCAACAGCCTGAGTCAATTGGACTCGCTGGTTTCTCATTCGGACGAAGGCGTCGACCGCAAATTGAACGTAGCGCTTACGCGGGCGCGGGAACAGCTGGTTATTCTGGGTAATCCGGACCTGCTGAAATATAATTCTATTTACTGAGAGATAATCCAAAACTTCGCTGGGAAATTTCCATATGAGCTTCAGCTCGTAACCAGTCATTCAGCTGGATATTCAAAATTGATTGGGGGGGGGAGGTGAGGGGCATAATAAAACTTCAAGTTTTGGATTGGGAATTCATAAGCTTAAAGTTTTAGCGGGGTTGCAAAGTAATATTGATCAAACTATTGAGGGCATAGTCCCTCTGTGTCCCGTATGTTGACGTCTCCGATTGTAAAGTGTCGTTCTTTAAAAAACGCTATGAACATTAGAATTGTGCAGAAACTCAAGCACTGACCCAAAACTAACGATGCTGTCAAGGGAACTCCCCTCCCCTGCATAATCGGTACATAACAGTTTAATAGTCCCAAAGACTTACTTAACAAATCATTTTTCGATTGTGACTTTGAAATCTCAAACTGCACAAAGGCGGGCATAATTACTGAGACTGCCTATAGTTTGGTATGTTTGTGATTCACACATTATTACTCTATTTAATATACAATTTTACATATGACGGTGATGGCAACATGAAAATGGCAGAAAATAATGGTATTGACCGCGCTCGCTATCGCCAATTAGCATGCCCTAGCATTTGATTTTACCCTCCCCTATTATCTGGATAACAGTTCAAAACGCAACGTATATCAATAGATTGAGCACTCCCGATATGTATCGTATACCTTCACTAGAAATTGCTTTTTTCATTGAGATATATAAATATTATTTTCTTTTAACAAGACGTATTCACACTTTTTGTAATCAGCGAATGTCCCCCTCCCCTCACCCTCCCCGTCCACGTTTACGGTCCAGATTTCAGGCTAGAGGTTTTAGAATTTTAGAAACCGAGGCGAAATAGATTAAAATGCGAAGATACTTATTTTCATTACGGATCGGACAAGTTCTCAAAATACACCATTAAAATATACAGATCCCTCTGAATATCGTTCTAGAAATAGTGAGTAAAGTAATTATTATCATATCATCGAAATTGTTTCGGGGCCTTTTTAAGAAGCAGAGTGGAAGGAATAACAAAAAGCGGGCTTAGAAAATATAACTGGCTTTTATTCACTCGATTGTCACACAGACCAAAAACTTGCAATCGGAACCTTGAATTGATTGGGAAATATATAAACACAAAACAAGTAAACTCGCTTCTTTCGCGGGCCAGTGGGACACCGAACAGTAAGGAGAAAGGGGAATTGGTTGGGTCAGTTTTACCCTCATTATAAATTCACTAGCTTTGACACGCTTGTAGTGTATGTTCTGTGGGTCTCTGCAATTTTCCTTAGATACTTAAGGATTTTTCGTGGAAAAAATTATATGACACCTTACAGCTGGATCTCAAATGTTACAGTTTTGTGAATTCATAAGAATGTATGTCGTTCGGATAAAATGTATTTTTTAGTATCTGGGGAGGGGGTGGATTCGTCATTTTTTTTCAATTTCTTTTACTTCTGCCCCCCTCAGTTGTCGACACTGAAATGATATTAGGGCAATATAAATTTTAGAGTCCATTGTTGTCGTTATTTAATGTCACAATGATCAGTGTTGTTTAACAATTTTACAGTTATTCGATTAATCATAAAATTAAATTAGTAAATAATCACGTACTAACAGTCTGCGGTACCGTAAAATCATTTTATGAGCCTCAGTGTTAGCTGATCGTCACAAAGACAAAGGATTTATTAGCAAATTCTTCCAGTGGACTTGCTATCACTGGAAGCTGTCGAGAATCTGCCGTTTGACTGTGAAATTTGACTGAAAAGAAATGGAGTCTTGCGTGATTTTTCTCGGTGAGCTTGTCAATCAAAGCTGTTGAGTGTGATCTCAGTCCCTCGCTATTATTGAGTGACGTTAAAGATGCCATTAACAGGCTCAAGAATAATAAAGGTCCCGACGGTGTCCCTTGCGAACTATTTAAATTTGGTTCTAATTTGCTAGAAAACATACTTCGTAAAAGGGTTTTTGACATTTGGACACAGGCTATTTTCCAAAAGCATGGACGAAAGTGGTAATCGTACAGTTCCATAAGGAAGGCCGTGAAGAAAATTCTTCATCTCGAAGAAACTTATTCTTTAAATAATAAAGGCGTTGCTTAGCAACAGGAAGGCTATCTGGAAGTTTTGATGTCTGGTCTTTCCGGGGAAGTTTAAGATGGTAATGACCCCCCA
This sequence comes from Alatinidae sp. Z8VKAUB7J3, assembly GCA_010016025.2. NCBI lineage: Eukaryota > Metazoa > Cnidaria > Cubozoa > Carybdeida > Alatinidae > Alatinidae sp. Z8VKAUB7J3. Next base: position 147,480,020 of record JAAAKM020073195.1, read on the forward strand.
CAAATTTGACGGACGATTCCATTATTCTCTTTGCTTGGTTATCTTCTTGGGAGAGGCAAACATTCTCCTCAGATATCTTGTCATCGAAATTTGTATTGTACAGCCTCTCTAACTGACTGCTAATTTCTTTTTCGGATTCCATCTGAAAAAAATTAATAGACACTTTGTTGTGTGTCCTTCCTCGAACTGGACCACAGATTGTCCATCCCAGTGGTGTTTTAATAGCAACAGGTTGCCCTGGCTTCCCTTCTCTTATCTCCAATTGCCTTTCAATGATCTCTGGGTGGTCACTGCCAATAAGTATTGACACATCTGCGTCTTCGATATCTTTGAGTGATACACCTGCAAGGTGAGGCCAATCCTTGATATCATCATTACTTGCTATGTGATTCTTAGTCACAGGGATACTATCTGTCATCAGTACCCTATCTAAATCAAATGTATGTAACCCGTCTAAAGAGCAAATTTTAAGGTTAAACTTTTCTGTATTGACAGGACCTTTGCCATTGACTGTTGAGATATCAATAGTCACCTTTTCCGATGCAAGCTTAAGCTCTTCTTTTAGTTTTCTTGTGCATAATGTGGTATCCGACCCGCTATCTAAAATGGCGTATACAACTGTCTTCCTTCTGCTTCCCGGGTCTACTACTCTTACTGGAACGACTTTAAAAACAATCTTTTGATGTTTACCGTTAACAGCACCTACAAACACATCTGTCTGTTGTTCGTCTTCACGTTCTACCTGAACCAGAGACTGAGCCGTTGTTTCTGGTTCTTGTCTATTTTCATTTAATCTGTGAAGAAGAGTGTGGTGGATTTCTTTACAACCATCTTTTCTACATCCAAACTTTGACGAGCATTCTTTTAGAAAATGTCCTTTGCCTAGGCATCGAATGCATAATTCTCTGCTTCTCTGAATAGTGATGAATGCCATCGCAAGACTGTCGTAGATCTAAGCTCAGGAGCAGTATCTGTTTTGGGCGATGTTCTTACTGTCTTGATGACCTTGTATATGAAGAATGAGGGGTAGCCGTTCAAAACTGAAACAGAAGACAGAAGTTTTTGTGTAGTCTTGACCGTGACCATACACGTTATACAGACTATGGATCATGGGAATCATTGTCTAACCATTGATCTGCGTCAATTGGTCCTCTATAGATGCTGGTGGTCAAGCGGCTGTCGGAACCTCGGTATACAATTCTGTCTAAGAAAGCAATCTTCTTCTCCTTCTCGGTTTCCATTGTGAATCGAATAGAAGAGTTACGCTCGAGGATAACAAAGATGTTATCCTTACAGAACTTGTACATGGTCATTGTGCAAGGTGCTGATCTAATGGCTTGTTCTTCAAAGACATCCGTGCAGATATTGGTACCAACTGCAGATACCGGACTTCCCATTGCTACATCATCTTATTGTTGGTACACTGATCCCTTGTACTGGATATATGTGGATTGTAGTACAACATCTAGAAGCTCACCAGCATCAACTGGTCTTGGTGTAGTTCTCTCAGCAAGGTAAGGGTCACTTTTCAGCTTCTGCAACGCGGTTTTACGCCATCACCAATAGGCACATTGGTAAACAGGGATTCGACGTCAAACAAGACCATTATCTTACTAGCGTTGATTTCTATGGGTTTGATAGGAGATGCAAAATGCGACCACCTCTTGACTGCAAATGATATTTTTCACGCTAAAGGTGCAAGGATGGACGGTAAAATGGTGATGAATCGTAGGCAACAGTGTTGATGCAGGAAGCAATCGGTCTGTGTGGCATATTGTCTTGTGGATCTTAGGCAGACCATAGATTCTTTGAGGCTGCTTATTCTGTCTGTAAGGCTTCCACTCTGCTTCATACTGGTCAGCCTTTTTGACACCTTGCTGGACGACGTCTCTTGTAGATCTGTGACTAGGAGCTTGTATATAGCCCATTTATCAGGATAGCTATTTCCTTCTAGATTTAATAAATTTGCATTGACATGACAATGTAAAATTGAAAATGGAAATTTGGGAAAATTTTTCTCCATTATTCTAAACCACACCCTCGCCCGCCCTCACCAGTAGACACTTAAGAGTACTCAGGGTGGAACTTCTTCTGGACAACTTCCAGCATTCACAAACCTCAGTTGCCAATCTACTGCTCCAGCATCTGATGAGAAATAGTTGCTTACAAGGTTTCTTACATCAATAGCAGCCCTGGATCCATGGTTTGACCCAGCATGACCAACATCTCTGAATGCTTCATTAGAGGCTGGTTGATTTTGGTCATAACTGGGATCATCAATATTTTCCAGACCACTAGTTTTTTTCATAAAGTTGTGGAGGACACAAGTGGCCTTCACTACCTTCTCAGCATTGTCTGGTGCTAATTGAATACGTCTGTTATACAGGCGCCACTGAGCAGCTGATATGCCAAAAGCATTTTCTACAACTCTCCGAGCTCGTGAGAGACGGTAATTGAAGACCCTTTTTTCTACCACTAGCTCCTTCCCTGGGTAAGGTCTCATCAGATATGTTTTTAGGGGGAATGCTGCATCAGCAACAACTACATAAGGGCAATTGCCAAGGTTTTCTGCATTGGGTAATGGCACAGCAGATGGTAAATCCAATGTACTGTTAGATAGCATATGGCCTAATGCAGATTGTGCAAATATGCTGCCATCACTGTTCCTTCCATATCCCCCAATGTCCACAATAGTAAAGCAATAATCAGCATCAACTAATGCTAAGAGAACAATGGAGAAAAAGCCTTTGTAATTGAAATACAGAGAGCCACTGTTCCTAGGTGCCTGAATATTCACATGCTTCCCATCAAGTGCACCTACACAATTAGGAAATTGCCACTTTTCATAAAAAATTTTCACCAAGTCCCTCCATTCCTCTTTGTTTGGCTTCCTCATGTAAATTGGTTGTAGGCAATCCCATATCACCTGGCAAGTTTCTGGGATTATCTTTCTTTAGGGTAATGAATTAAAATTTGCAGTGCAGCCTGAAGGATAAGATTATACTTGGAGGAGAGTGTAGGGAGAGCAAGCCATAATAATAGTCCTGTGATAACAGGTAGGAAGCTTCCGAAACGTATTGTTGATAGAATAGAAATTGCAGAAAAATTGTTCGTTCTTACTTTCTAAAGTAGAAAGCTTATAATATGAACTTGAATAGAGTGGCATTTTATTAGGGTAATGAATTAAAATTTGCAGTGCAGCCTGAAGGATAAGATTATACTTGGAGGAGAGTGTAGGGAGAGCAAGTCATAACAATAGTCCCGTAGTAATGCAGCTAGGCAAGGCTATAGATCGCTATTCTACCATAAACCATACAAAGACATGACAGCTACGTCAGTTTAGATTTAATACGGGTATTTTCAACAAAATACATGAACTATTTTGTCAAAACCGTGGACTAGTAAGCATTGAAAACTGTTGAGGGCTTGAGCCCATGAGCGTTTATTTCACCCGATGGTAGCAGAAGAAGCGTAAAACTCACGAGCAATGGAACTTAGTATTTACTTGTATTTATAGAGCGCTCCCAGGCGCACAACTAGGAATTTTGAAGCGCAGGTTGAGAATCCTGAATTATCGCTCCCAAGTAAAGCCAAGCGCAATAGACATATAAGCAAACATGGTACAAAATATCCCATTCGAAACCAAACTCTTGTAAAACCAACGTAGCTACATAATTTCCAAACGTTACAACCCAAAACCGCGTGTCTCTGTATATTTGTATACCTAAGAGATTTATACACCAGAGTTTTATAACATATTTACAATAGAGTAATTAAATGAGTTCAAAGGATATCCAAACCAATGAAACGTTCGGATGACGTCAGAGTTCCTTGTTGGAGTAGACAATTTACGCAAAGTAACAATTCACAACAGGGGTTTGCAAAATTTAGGGCAATTGTTCGGCGCCTTTCTTGAACTCTGCTTTTACAGGTTACATACTCTCACGTGCGTACAAATCAATGGTCACCATCTCCTCATGTCTTACACTTGACAAGGGATAGGGAAAGATGGAGGACCATAGTCACCAACGTTTTTGAACATGGTACTATAGATAGCACTGAATGGCGTAATTATGACGGACGCATATGTGTATCGCTATGTAGGCTGATACTTAGCTTGTGAATGGCCAGTAAAGATCGATCACTACCCTTTAAATGTTGGATGCAAGGCTAGGCATGAACATTTTCATTTTCTCTTGACACTAAATTTATGACCTTTGCATAACATCTGGATTCCGTTTGAATTCTCAACTGGTATTTGGCTCATGAATACACTCCTTCCTCTCCAGAATTGCATCTCTTTTATAATCGAGATCTTATTTTCCAGTCAAAAGTAATTGGGAAAAACCGAAGGCTATGAAATGGTGAAAGGACTTATTGACCTCGAAGTTTACAATGGCCATTCTAAGTACTCTGGTAGAAAGTAACTAATCAATACAATTTATTATGCTCTTCAGCTCACTGTATTAATTTCAAAATCGAGGGCAAAAAATATATTTACTCTTCTTTGCTTTATTACATCATAGTCATAAAAATCTATTTACCAATTCCCAATGCAAAACTTTAACACCTGTCATGTTGTGACATTTTTTATTTCTTTGCTAGATAAGTTGAGCCCATTTAGAAAATATATGGCTCATTTCCGGGCGTTTGCACCAATGCTTTTAAAACCTGCCACCTATGATACGGTTCCTACATCACTTGGTTGAAGGGGAATAGGAACTGAGCAAAGTCGAACCGCTTAATAATCCCTTTCAAAAGTGTTTACACTACTGATTTATGCCGAGTCAAGAATTACGAATTACATTATTATCTTGGTATAAGATAATTGTTATCATTATTATTGTTATTATTATTACTATTATATGTATCCACACAAAGAATCTCATTGTCCCCACTAAATTTACAGGGAGAAAACAATGAGAATGTTATTAGTTTATAAATTGTAAAGTTGAGTTGTACAATTTCAGTATAAGAAATAAATGGCATTGAAGTTTAAAAAAAAGGCAACAACACTGAGAGATTGCAATACAGTGCTCCTTTCCCACACGAGGGTTAAGTGTACTCTGGTTGCGGTATTCAATGTGCGTGTAGAAAGGAGAAACTCGAAAATTGCGGCCCAGTATCGTTCCCTTTTCCTTCCTGCTCTTGAAAAATACTTCCCCGTCTTTAAAAATGCTCTCTTGTTGAAAAGGCATCACAAAGCATCTTATTGTGTTTCTTGTTCACCGATGATTATAACAATACTATCGAGGAGCATTCTGTTAATTACTCAACCGGTAGGGAATGCCGAACGCGCGAGATGAAAAGATACCGCTCGACGAATGAGAGACGGAACGAAGTTGCCAACTTCATGTGATGTAAAACTTGTGCGAGAAACAAATAACAGCTTAGAATTTGGCAAGTAGAAGCATTCTGAAATAGCGTGTCAAAATTTGAACAAGGACCCCTTGTATTATGATATACTGTAGCTGAACACCATTAGTGGAAGAAAGGTTTATGTTTGATTTGATAACTGTTTAGCAATTTTAAGTTATGGATAAGGTCTAGGGACTACTCTCTTTATTGCTATTTTCAGCAGCGCTATGTCCTGACCTATCACTGCTCTGAACTTATCGTAGAAAGGTTATGATATGGATTTTTCTTGCAATATCCTTATATTATGTAATGGCAACGTCGTGTCTCTATGTGTGACTGCTGTCTTTACCTATACTCTGAGCTAAATAATAACTCATAAGTGACGTGTGTTTTCTGGGCATTGAAATTACAAAATAACCTTGAATGTCAAACCACTTTACTTTACTTGTAGGTTTGGATACTCAGTAGTAGCACTACTACCACTTTTAGAACATGGACTAAGGTGTTTATTTTGCATTGTGAACGGATGTAACGAGAGAATTTTGACAGCTGAAGCTGAGAAGCAATTTACTACGTTATCAGAGGTATAGTTTTCTGATTATTTAGCTCATATCTTCTAGATCAATTTGTGCTTGCATAGGGTCGCAGGCTGTTGTCCAGAGTCCTGTGCTGAGGATCGAAAACTGCCCCAATCGATGCTGATCCAGCTTATGAAAACGGGATGAAATACTAACACCATGTCGATCGTAAAAGTACGACTGTCATTGGTTTTATTATGGAACGTTTAGCTAGGGTCTCACTCTTTGCTTACATAGCATTTCGTGAGATATTAATGTGCCTTTATAATTGGAAAGTTCCCGTCACTGGAGGAATCGAAAGTCACCAAAATAAATGCTGATCCAGCTTATGAAGACTGTATTAAATGCTAATACCACGTTGATCTGAAATTACAACTATGTTCGGTTCTATGACGGAACGTTTATGTAAAGTCTTGCTTCTTACTATAATGAGCATTAGTTGGGTATTAATGTGCCTTCATAATTTGAAAGTTCCTGTTACTGGAGGAATCGAAAGTCACCAAAATGCAGCTTTACAGGCTTTTTACGCTCTAATGCCATGGTCATGCTAGATAAAGACTAACACAATCTGCTTAGTCACTAATGAGGGTGTGCCAGTTAGATAAATAAGACTAGGGCAGTGAGTTAATCGCTCAGTCTTTGAAATCACCTCCACCTCGTCATATCAAGTCGAAACGATCGCCTGATTCAAGATACTACGGGATCAAGACACAGTTCAACATGAAGTTCAATGTGGTGTTACTGGTTGCCACCTTGGTGGTGCTCTTTCACGACACGCAAGGAATTTCACCGAGGCTGTCGAGATCACTTCGTGGTAAGCTACATGACATTTCTAAACCCGTTATATGGTTAACTAGGATATTTTGCGCTTCCTCGCTAAGGATGATCGAAGCAATGTTAGGGGCTTTATGTTATAACCGGTCGTGTTCATATGACCAATAAAAAGTTAGATATTACAGTTTTCCAATTAGTTTGGTGATTCTATATTAGTTCAAGCAATGTTCAATCATCAGGTCGTTATCGTAATCAGTCATCCTTGAATGTCTCCCCTTGAAGGTCAAAGTTCCAATCAGTCGTTATTTCTTCTATTGAAGGCCAATGTCGTAATCAGTCGTTAATTCAAATATACAACAAACCTTTCTTGGTTTTGAACTCAACTTCATCTTTCACACTTTCCTTTCTAGTAAATAAAGATATAAAAATATCATTAACTTCTAAAAAAAGGAAGGTGCTTTTCAATATCTAAATTGTGACACGTTTCATGACTTTTTGATAGTTCAAAGCTATTGAATGCATTCATTGACAACAAAGAAGCACATATTTTGTGTATGGTTGATTTTAGACCTCGTTTACAAGCTCTCGGATAATTTGTGGCAGACAGGGTTTTTAGGTGAAATATACCAAAATCTGCCTGGTACCAAAATCTCTCGCTAGTGAAAGTGACACAGAGACGTCTCTGATACACGAAGGGAAAGTGCACTTCCTATTATTTAAGGCTATTCGGTACACTTGCTCCCCAACTGCCTCTCTTTCAGAATAAGATAGCGGTACAATCCCCTGCCAATACTTCCGTTGTTATGGTTATATTAGTGTGTATTTAAACAACGTGTGGGTATTGTGCATCACTAGTGTATTTATAACAGTTCAGGACTTTGGTACCGAAAGCTATCTCGCACTATACAAACCCATTCCATCCGACAGTTAAAGGCCATCCACTACAGAGAGGTATCAAGTACCGTGTAACTGAGTAAAACAAAGCCTTACAGCGTGGGTTAGTGGTCAAGAGGTCAATGCGTACAAGTTAGACGAATTTGGGCCTAAAAATAATATCCATTGCTAATCCTCTTTGTATCACCGGCAGCTCTCCGTATGGGGAATTCGAAAACTGACCCTTTCGAACGGAAGGCTGGGAAACCCTCCAAAGCCACATATGTATAATGCAAGACTTGGTATTGGCTGGGGAATAACACTGAAAACGTGTTGATTTTTTTACTCTATCACCTGTTATATTTTTACTTGGTTGACTTTAATAAGGTTACAGACGAATATTTACTGAGCACAACTAAATGAAAATTGAAGTACAACAGTACTTACTTCTCAGTCTTTCCTTCTTTTGATACACTGATTTCCTCTTTGTCAGGCTCTCTATAAATCGTTATGGCGAAGTGAAAGTCGAAGTGGCCGATTTCAGTAAAACGTAATAATTGAATTACCCCTTGGAGAAAGTAATGACAATACAGTATCAGTATTCCACAATAGGCCCCTTGCAGCTGACGTCACGCGCCACGTGCTTGATGTCTCTGGGGGACAACTCGTGAAACTGTCACGCTGCGATCAGTCGTATTTTGGTGAGGCTTGACTGTTGGTTGCGATCGTTCGTCGTGTTATCATGGTTAAGTTCTGCGCAGTATTTGGATGCAGTAACCGTTCAAACAGAGAAAAAGAGAAGAGTTTTTTTCGTATTCCAGCAAGTTTAAGTCGTGGTGATAAGAAAAGTCAAGAATTAAGTCGGGAAAGGAGGGCAAAGTGGCTTTCTGCTATAAGAAGAGATGACCTCACTGAGAGCAAAATCAAGAACTCGAGGATTTGCCAAGACCACTTCATTTCAGGTAAGCCCTTGGAATTTCACCTACCAAAAGTTTAGAAATAAATAGGGTGTAACTTTCAGTATTTGATCGATTCGTCGATTAACTAAACCACTCAGATTGAGTTTCTCTGTGCATGTCTTCCTGTCTTCTCGTTTACACAACAACGTAGGATGTAATGGCTATTCTATGTTAGCAGTCATCAATTTTCTAAAAGAAGGTGGTTTGTGATATATCTTTGTATTTGGCACGATTTTTGGTGACATTAGCTCGTTTGTAAAACATCCATTATCTTATTAATTTTATACTGGTTTCCCTAGGTCATCCATCTGCACTGCTCGACGTTGATAATCCTGACTGGGTCCCTTCGATCAACCTTGGCCACGATAATGTCAAATCCGCTTCCTTCGCCCGTTACAATAGGAAAAGGAAACGGGAGGAAACCACTCAGAAGATTGAAGCTGCCAAGAGTTTATTGTTACTTTCTGGAAGTACTAATGGAGAGGAAAATGAGGACAATACAAGTGTCGGTGTCAGAGACCAGGAATCATCAACTTCATTGACAATGGTTGGTCTAGAACAGCTAATAGGGTCTAGTTAACACTGTCTCCACTCACACCTACACAGATGAAAGAATGAATCTTGCCTTGAGTAACGGATTCATTATGCTAAACATTTTCGCTATACACGGATCACAGCAATCATATTGAGTGAAATGAGAAAGATTCTACGATGAATCTATAGGAAACGAGAAGACCAAATAACGGTCACGAGAGCGATACGTTTTCTGCCACTCTTGTTATTGAAAAAGGCGATTCTTTTAGGGCATTAGCCAAAGCCAGATCTCCTTTTCGTCTTGCCGCACTAGAAGCCGTATTTATCAAAACAAAGAAGCCGGTACTTTGTTGCCATAAAGAATCTGTATACAATTTTCGCCTTTTCAATACACGTTTTTTTATAAGCAACTCCATTTTCGGGGTCAGGCCTCGAGTTGCTTTGCAAATTTCCAAAATAAGGCCTGGAGTTGCTTAAGTAGTTGCTTAGATAGTTTATGACGATTTTGAAGGAGATGAAGATGGGAGAGATGCCGAGCTTGTTGTGAATAATGAAATACCAAACTGTCCCTCCTGAATTTGAGCCCTTGAGTTGCTTAGATTTTAGACCAAATCGAGGCCTCACACCTAAGCAACTGCTCTATAGAATTGACTACAGTAGTCAACAACAACTAATTATAAATGGTGTAAAGACACTAAAAATCCTTTTTAGCCAAGTTGGGAGAGCTGAATCTCAAATGGAGTTAATTTGAAATTTGGCAATAAATTGGAATTAATAGCTACTTAGACTTATGTTAAACTTCGACTAAAGACAACTTTCCTCTTAAAGGCATTACTTGCTTAACCTAACTAAAAGTTTATGTGTTTTACCACTTGTATTAACTACCTTATGCAAAGTGATCTTTATTCTCAAAAACTGCTCTTCTGACAAACATTTGCTTGCCATTTTGTTAGTTTGGATCAAAATTGAAGTTTGAAAGATATGAGTGTGGCAGTACTGTAGCCAGGGGGATGCTTGGAATGCTTAGCATTCTCTAGAAGTGGACATCAAGGTAAAATATATCCCCAAGACATGAAAATATTGCCAGCTGGTCCAGCAATTAAAGATTTTCAAACAAATGTGGAAGAAGATATATCTGAAGAGGAAGACGTCCAGCCAACTCCAGTCCCAACTTCAAGGACAGGTGAATACAAAGGAGAACCTCAAGATGACGTTGGAGAGCGTGATTCTGCAGTTAAGTACAGTACTACGGAGAGCAGCGCCAAGACACCAATTCCCTTATCAAGTAGTAATAATTTTCAGTTTGATGATGTTGAAGAGCCTACAGAGAATATGGACATGGTGAATAGACGGTATGTTCTAACTGACAGCTATTTTGCTCTTGGCAGAGCCCCTCCAAGACCTGTGGAAACGCCAAATCCTGTCACCAACAAAAGCGACATTGATTCCAATTCTACTTCCTCCACACCATCGGTAGCTTCAACAAAACAAGTTCCAACTAAAAGTCTAAATGAAATGGGTGATGGAAAGAATAATCAAGATAAAAATGAAAACTCTATAGATGAACCAGTTGATGGTAAAGTTGAAGAGCAGACAAGTTATCTGTGGGGCACAAGGAAATACATTCCTTGTTCAGTGTGTCGAGTTGTTGCTAGATCTACTCAGTTGATGATACCGTCACGTACTACATGTCCATCAGGATGGACCAGGGAATACTTCGGGTATCTGATGGCTTTTCATCATAACACAGGACAATCTGAGCTATTGTGCGTTGACAAGAGTGCGCTTGGTGTAGCACCAGGAGCAGATCCCCAAATAAGACGATTACTATCCCTGTATATGACAAATGTCAGAGTTGACTGTAAAACATTGTCTTGCCCACCATTGAATTATCTAGATGTGCAAATGTGCACTGTTTGCACGATCTAAAAATCCAGATTAGTATCTGTTTAAACTGTCATGAATTTTGGCTTGGTCATGTTTGAAGACTTGTAGCCAGATTCAAAGCCTGTTCCTTTCTCTAACTTGAGTGATTAAGCAGCTGGCTGATATCACTTAGTTTGGCCAAATGTTAGAGAGCAGCAAAGAATTCAGTATTCACAATAAAAAAGTACAATACAATACAAGAGTAGTTAAGTCATCAGTGAATTGGCACATCGACGCCTTTGCGGGTTTAACAGTTAACTGTAAAACAACAATTACTTACGAAAATACCCGATTTCTTAATGATTTGGGAGGAGCTCTTTGAGTCAACTTTCAAAATAAAACATAACTAAAGTCTCAGCCATATCTACCCATGTCGTTGTGTAAGGTAGGCACATGACGTTGAAGGAAAATAAGCGCAGATAGTGTCCTTTGAGCTCTCATGATGCCTGCCATAGTTTCAAGCTTACCATGAAATGAGTTTCGACTGGCAAACACAAAGTAAAAAACTCTCGTCGTGACGCCGCCAATTTATCACCTATGGCAGTAGTGCTAAGATAAAACAATAACAATTACAATGAACATTACCATTAGATTTATGACGGGGAGAACTTGATCTTGCAATGACAATGGAAAAGAATCACACAAAGCCAACGTTGCTGAAAACTTTTGGGTCTTCGAAGTCATCTTCTTAATCTTGCCAATATCTGGAAGTAAATACAGATCTTTTCAGTATATTTAACTAAGAAAATGGATTTTAAAAAATACGCATGGCATCGGGAAAATTTGTAGTCTCAAAGCTAACCAAGGGCCTTCCGCACACATGAAAATTACTGTAGCCTTGCACTACCAAGGAATTGAAACATACAACGTACTATGAAAGTACTTAAAATTTCCATAATCCCAATACTAGTCGAGATGTTATTAGGCAAATATTTCTCGCATAATTTAACCGATTAGTACATAAATTAATCAAACATTCAATCAGCAGGTCGGCAGATTGGAAATAGTCTAATCACACCCAGATTAGTACGAAGACAAACCTCTTAAAAAGCGCATTTGACATCATTGCAGTACACTACTACAAGCCACTGATGACGCATGCGTGGACTTCCTTAACGTACCTTTTCCCGGATGATCTTTCGGATTGAAGTAGTCCTCGATAGTAAGCGCATGTGGATTTGTGCTTTAGCAGAAGGTCAGTGCAGAATGGAAACGGCAGTTGGAATCGTGTGGAAGAAGACTAAAATGGCAGAAAATGCAATCAGATCGTGTCCAAGGGATGCCAAAGGTAAGTCAAGTCCTCAATGACACCGTACCCTGTCAGATATCCCTTCTCCTCCTATAGAGGATGATGAAAATACTTTTTTTGAATGAAAATATCACCAAGAAGAGAGGATTTGGAATGTCAGTAGAATGTCAAAAGACGGGAAGTAGGGAAGTAGAAAATGTGTCACCACCGGAGATCTAACCTGTGACCCACGCTATGGCGGTGTGTGCTCTACCAACCGAGCTACTAGTCATCCACAAGTGGACATCGACATTCAGCTTCTACGCAATTGGAGACAAGCCTCTCTGCACCATGTGACATCTTGGCAAAGGAATAATTACCATCCGTCCCGTCTATCTGTCCAAAGCCCATTGAAAGTTGGAAACTATCGTCGAGAAGAGAGGATTTGAAACTTCAGTATATAAAACACATTCTAGCACACTCGGCGATGGTGCAGGTCATGGGTTCGATTGTCGGTGGTGACATATTTTCTGTTCCTCTAGTGTCTTCTCCATCATGAAATATCTGCAAAAATTAAGTTACGGTTTAACGTTAGCCTCTGCTTTAGTGTCGATTGCTGTATATACCATTTTATGTACTTAAAGAATTTTAAACATTTCAGTGTGTTTTATTTCATCGATACATCATGTTTTAAGTCAACTTTTTTTTTAAAAGTAATGCAATTATAATGCTTTATATTCCCATTACAGGTATGGCAAAGCGGTTTTGTAACAAGCGTGGGCAGTGGATGCCTCCAGACTTCAGTGGATGCGTTTCCGATGACTATAAACAACTTAGACAGCAGGTACAAAAAGACAGCATTATATCTTTTCTTTCTCAGTTTATTGTCAGGTCTTGCCATAGCACCAAAAAATTCTCATAAGGGAAGCCTACCAAGAATAACATACAATTGTCTGTTACCAGTCGAAACTCTCTCCTTATCCTTTTTTTCCAGTCTGGAACAATTGAATCCCAGAAAAGCAATGGTCGTCCTCATTGAAAGAACTTTACATTCACAGCAAACAAAGGAAATCCTGTTGATGAGGAGAGAAAACAACGGCTATTCTCTTCCTAAGCAATTGGGGGAGTGACTGGAATGTTACTGAATGCTGCTTAAAGAAGAACGGAATTCTGTGAGGTCTATCGGCTCTTTTATGCCAAGAATAACCAGCAGCCGATGAGGCTCTTTCAGAATGTCAAATCTATTATGGTGGTATTGGTGGGCCACGCCCAGTCGATAAAATTTTGCCTCCTTTTGAGATATTGTTAAAGAACTTTTCAGGTTAAACATAAAGTCAATGCCTTAATGACTGCGGTTATAGTAAACCAAACTTACAATATTAATGTTCTCTTACATCATTATACGTGGCATACAATAGTAATCATTAATACTTCATTGTAATTTTCAAGCTCCGTAAAAATATTATTGCCTCTTCCCTGATAGCTCATCGAACCCCCATTAGGCGTGGATAGCTACGGGTCTGTGGTGTACTTGATGTAATTTACACAGTCGGCCTACTGATTGCTAAAAGTTCATTCCCACTAATATACATTTGTAAGAACTCCTTTTCTGTACTTGCGTTTGGGAAATAACTCCTTAAAAACCAATTAATAGGGAGTATTTTAAGTCGATGGAATGGTCAGATTCTTTTATTTTTGTGTGAAGGTGTTGATTGCTTTTGATTGGATGATGAACAGTGGAACGTGAAAGTAGTGAAGTAGTAGACGGGGGTCAATACATTTCATTTTCCAAGTCAGCCTTTGCTTACAAGATATTAGTTCGCTGAGAAAGAAAACGAGATCATTACAGTGTAGTCCCCCGTTCTTAAAACGATTGTCCTTGTCTCTTACGTAAGGCAGGCGTTTTTAATTAGGCCTGCGTAGACGGCACGGAACAAAGGCTACTGCTGCCTCCACCAGCCAATCATATGGCTAAATCAGCTCGAATCCGTGACGTTTGTCAGGCCAAAATAGATTAAGAACGTATTTCAAATACGTATTTAATCAGTTCCTATCTTCATCTACTGCAGTGAAGCATGATGCCACACACTCTTCTTGAGACAGTGCATTTCGAAACTTTTATAAGAATTACCTTAAGCTACAGGAGCACACAGTGCCCTTGTAGCACTCGCGAAGGTAACCAGATAATGGAATGCTGTTGATAAGTTGATGTTATGGGCTGTTCATAAGTCAACGAGGTAACGCAGAATAGGTTGAGTTGGGGGTCAGAGGTCATTCATCTAATATCTTTCAGACTAACCCCGTCATATGTCAGTCCTTGTAATGTGTGCGGGTATCATTATTGTAAGTCAAGGAAGATCCAGTAAGTAGTTGTCTTTTTATAAGGGGTAAGTTTACATTGCCCCTTGCCCCCTATCCCCTATCTCTTCACCGCTAGTTCATGCTTTTTGTAGGATTAAATTCCGGAGATTTGAAAACTGAGACTCGTTGGATTTTTTCCTTTGAAGCTACTAAATAATTACAACCTGTATATTTAAGTAGCCGAAGCCCCTGTCCTCTTGTAGAAGATAATGATTTTCATGTAACCTAACCTTTACTTTGCCCGTAACTAAATTCTCCGTTCTATAATCGTTGCGTTCAATCGTCTTTGTTTCTTGGACGTTGCCGCGCTGTATTACACGTTGGCTGATGTAGTGTTTGGCTTTGTCCTAACTTTGTGGGACATTAAAACTGACGTTTCATACTCCAGTCAAAATGAACTGTGGTGGCGAAGGCCCACCTGCCGCAATTGTCACCACTATGGTTACCAATGAATGGTGTACGTATCCAGAATTGTTAGCACATGATTCAGTTGTTGGGGGAACACCAGTTAAGACGTTTGGTTGTTCAACTTGGTGTCCAGTTGGCTGCGCTGGATGAACAATCTTGGTTAGTAGTATGTTATTGCTTAATAAAAACCTGCTACATTCTTCTTCTTCTTCTTCTTCTTCTTCTTCTTCTTCTTCTTCTTCTTCTTCTTCTTCTTCTTCTTCTTCATACCAAATACACTGCCTCATTAATAAGCTATTGCAACTTACGATTGAAACACAAACACAAGAGTTTTCATCAAGACCTGAACATTAACTCTTTTCATGCTTATCTGCCAAAATGTGATAGTTCCGGTCACCCAATAAGTTCGTAGAAGGGGGATCTGCAGATTCATTCGATCGATTTTCTGTCTGTCTTTACAGAGTCTCATTTGCACATTCTTTAAAAAAATCGAATTTTTAAACCTGTCGATCCCCCGTCCAAGCGCAAACCATTATCCCCTGTCAGAGGGAGCGGAATTTTCACATAAACATAACAACTCTCGCGCTCGTGTTTTAATCGTAAGTTGCAAGAAGGGAGATACGATGCACTGTAGTTCAGATGTGCTCAACTTTTTTGCCCCGTGGGCCAAATTATGACAGGGGGAGTCAAGTGGGGACACAGCAAAGTTTTTGACTGGCATTACACTTTAAGCAAATATAACCGTGGGTCCATCGTGAGGGGAGCTTACATTCCCCTTAAATTTTCACCATTGGCAGTAAATTCCCCAGTTTTGTTACAGTTATGGTTCCAGTTTTACCGTAATTCAAACAAGTTGGAGTTACCGAGCGTCAAAAAACCACTTCTATGACTATTCTCAAAATTTCGTTCCGTTAGTACTCTTTGCGAGCTCATTGAAATAAACCTTTAATTTAGGTATTATAAAATGATTTTTAAAGATTGACGGGGCATTGAAAATGGGGGAGTATAAAATCTTTTTAAAATGTAGGATATTTCAAGACTCTCATTTGAAAGAATTCTTTAGAGATGCAGATACATATAAGAGCAAACGTCCGGAAAATACTTTTGGAGTATAATTCACAAATAGAAATATAACTCGAATAAAACTATCTACACCACTCATTTACATTGCCTAAATCTACAAAAGTGGGGAGTTTACCACCAATAGTAAAATTTAAAGGAAAATAGGAGCTACCCTCAGGATGAACCTACAATGATATTGGTTTGAATAATCCTAGTGCAAAGATTTGCTGCAACCAACCAACCAACCAACCAGGAGATCAAAAAACCAACCAGGAGATCAACCAACCAACCAACCAAACATTCAACCGGGAGATTAACCGACTAACCTGGATATCAACCAGCCAACAGGAAAATCAACCAACCAGTAAAGGCAAAGTCACAGGTCCTAGGACCAGGACCTTCACATTCCTTAAGAGTAAAAATGCTCATGGAAATTAATACATGTTCAACTAAGATTTATTTGCATGTGTAGCTATAACCCAGGGGATCAGACCCTGTAGAGGGCAAAGGGAACCGGGAATCGCCCCATAAAGGGGCTTCTAGGGAAGATCACTTCAAAGCTGTAATTCGGTCCTCCTAGACTGAGAGACATGCAGAACCGGCTGTTGCTCGCAGACGTGATTGTTGGTCTTCGGTGTTTTGTGTGATACGTGCTCTTGCAGACCTATATTACGGCATGTAGATAACCATCTTGTAGGAAAGAAAGTAAGCAAGTGGTTTAAAAGCCATGGTCCCTCAAAGTTCCGCCCTCCCATTTATCAATACCCCTGGGTGCCTATATTCTGGGTGGGTGGAGTTAAATTCCATTTTCTGGAAAATTCCACTACCCATTAAATTTTATCATGACCCCCTAATAAAAATTTTGTGGGACTACTAGGCCCCCTTTCAAAGCTAATGGAACTTCTTCCTCTTTTCTACTCAAACAAGTCATACCCAGTTGCCTTCCTCTTTGTCAGCCGCAGGAGTTGGTTGTTTATTCAAGCGTTTGCGTAACTCCTAATGCTTTCTTTTTGATGCTGAATGCATCGGCCATGAGCTTAAGCAACATGTAATTTTCCTTTCCACCACCTCACCTCCGTATTTTGTGACCCCTCCTCTTTATTGTATTTTAGTGGAAGCATCCCCTCTTGCTATTATACCCCCCCCTTCAATAAGACAACCGAGAGCAGCTTAGCTGTGTACCTTGTATAAATTAAGCTAGTACCTTTTATTGTAGTCCCAGTACACGCACGAAGGAATGTGAGAAGAACTTTCCTTAGATAGATAGATAGATAGATAGATAGATAGATAGATAGATAGATAGATAGATAGATAGATAGATAGATAGATCTATACGTAATACTAGATGCCAGAATAATACAATTGTTACTTTTTCGATCATTACTTTGTCATCGTAAGTCTCCATTTATCCCAAAAAATTAAGTGCACATGTTAAGGGCCCAATGTCAGCTTAAACACTTATTTATTTTCAACAAATTTCTCCTTCGTGATTTTGTAACTCTACAGACACAAAACAAGTAAGAATAGAAGCTATAAAGGATTACTAAACAGTACTATACCTTGTCTCTTTCCCTAGTATGAAAACGCTATTTGAAAGTCTCCACGAAAATGTTACAGTAGAAAAGAAAACTTTCTTGCTAAGTGAAGAAATGATATGGCCGGATATGATCTTGAGTATAGCCAAGATATCTTTAACGACTCGGGTGGTTCTATCGATAGATGTTGAGATCTTCAAGTTCGACTTTCTCCTTTCTTGATATTTCACTTCTGCATATGCATTTATTTGATAATTTGTTTTTTGCTAATATTGTTACACGTGCAAAACCCCACCAGTGCAAGAAGGCCTTAATCTTTCCTTTGTTGGACTTGAAGTCAGTAAAATACGGACCAGTCAGGCGGTCAATTCGATCTAGCCGCCTTCGAACAAAACCGACGCAAGCTATTGGCTATTATCAAGTAACCACAATGACGGGAGATTTGTAAACTAAAACGTAACTGTAGGAAGTCGGAAAAAGTTTATGAGTTTAAAAATGCATTGGTATATGTGTATTTATGCCTATTTGTGTGTTGTTTGTATCTATTCACAAGTGAGTAACCCTAACTGAATTAGTGTGATGTTTTTAGACCACCCACAACACGTGACATTCTTTTCTTTGTGAATTTGATCATATGTGCAAGCCAAGCATAGCAGCGCTGTTAAACACAGAGTTAGGCCATTGACAACATGCAATTTGAAGTCTAAACTAACGGATTTAAGTCAGTAGCTATTATATTTTAAATTTCATTGTCATATGATGGGTCATCTGTTACTACGTGAAATGGCTAACAGAATTTATTATTATCTAAGCTGTTGATAAGAACCGCTGTACGAGAGCACAGTTGTCTTAGATACATTTAGTAATAAATTCGTACATTGTGTAGCACTTTCCAAGAACTGTCCGTATTTTCAGCGTATCAGTGGACACTTTATGGCGAGATGAAATTGGCGCCACGCTCTCCCTTTTATACATTATTTAGTCATAATATTACATGGTGTTTCATCGGTGGTTATCTCCACTTATGCCACTGAAGAGAGTGAAGAACACAATGCTGAAACAGGAAAGACAAAATCTGTATCGGCGCTTTTTCATATAATAGACAAGGACACAGCAGGAAAAGCAGCCATATTTGATCTTAGGGTCCAGCGTCAAAAGTCGTGAACTTCAGCAATTAGCTTGAACGAGTTGATCGCAAGTACAGCAGAAACTTCCACCCCATTTATTTTTTTTCGCGACCCCG
This sequence comes from Alatinidae sp. Z8VKAUB7J3, assembly GCA_010016025.2. Taxonomy (NCBI): domain Eukaryota; kingdom Metazoa; phylum Cnidaria; class Cubozoa; order Carybdeida; family Alatinidae; species Alatinidae sp. Z8VKAUB7J3. Next base: position 147,498,859 of record JAAAKM020073195.1, read on the forward strand.
TGTACAAAGTTAAAGCAAAATTTTGGGGGAGTATGAATTAAATCTTAGTGACTTATAAAAAAATAAATGGTTAATGAAATTGTAAACTTCTCCTAATCAGGAAAAGGGGTATTGAAGTTATTTTCTACTTTTGTTATATCCCGAACTAGCTCTTCCAGCTGATTCGTAAACTTATCAATTTCCTTTCATCTCAAATCAAATATTCTGCGAAACTAGGACAATTGCTTTAATCTTGTTGGTAGTTTAGCAATTTCAGAATTTTAAGCTTGAGGTGGAATAGCTTGATAATTCTTACTCCCAACAACTCGTCTAATGCCCTGGTAAGTCGTACCCTAATAACTCGTACCACGGTAGCTCAACCTGATAACTGTTGCCCCGATAACTCATCCTGATAACTCGTACCCCGCTACCTGAACCTGGTAACTCGTACCCCGGTAACTCACCCTGATAACTCGTAGGGCCTACCCCAGTAAGTCGACCTAATTTTGCGTTTCCTGTGAATCAGCACATATACTTGTTTCATAACTCGATTAGTAGCCAGGCGTAGGCTCCATTGTCTATTGAATAGATTACAAAGAAAACCAGATATCCTGAGGGAATACCATCAGGTTATTAGAAGTCAATTGCAGAATGGCATAATAGAAGTTTCCGATGATTCGTCACAGGCTTGTGTCGGCAAAAGATACTTCATGCCTACGAGAGAAATTATTAGGGCAACGAGTTCCAGCAGTTTAACATTGTCCTGTGATTCAACGTCACGAGCTTGGAAGGTGTTGGTTTCGTAGCATCGGCCATCAATTTGAGCTTGGTTTCTAATTCTTGAAGAAGTTTCTGCAATTATAATTTGATCTTCAAGTTCAAATTCTAAGTCTGGAAACTCACACGTTTCCGAGAGTGTCCGTAACCGAAGGTGGAAGGCATCAAAACTTTCGCCTTTACGTTGGGTTGCCTGACGAAATAAACAGACGACATATCGTCGATTCCTTTTGGGTTCAAAATATGAGGTCAATCGATCCTTTGGAACTTCAAACTCCGTATCTGATCCTGTGTCTCTTAATTATTTAAACATTTCTTGGAGTCGAGGTCCACCTTGGTACAATAATAATGCTCGTTTTCGTTTGTCATCCATTATGCCACTTGCTATTAGGAATGTCTGAAAATCATCCAACTATGTTCTCCAACGTGTGGCTAAACTGTCGCCGATTGTAATGTCGGGGTCGAATGAAGGCAGTGGCTGCAATCGCAAACTATCCATTTTTTACTCGCAGTGGTCGTTGTCTCTTGAATATGTGTATAAGCCTGATGTACATTAACAACTCTTAAGGAAGACGCTATCGTTACTGATTCTTGAATCTCTTCCTCTACCTTCGCCATTCATCATCTAATCTAGTTCCCTAGTACTGGGTACTAGTCAACATACATAATAGCATTACTACATATGCCTATAATGCTAATCAACCGCTACCACTGTTAGGCCAGTTTGAAGCGCCAATTACTTCAAAACATACCACTATTAATGGAACATTCTTTGTCACTCCAGTGGCTAGTCATAATCTAACTGCAAAAGCAGTGCTCTAGGACGTTGTAGTCATGTGAGTGCCCTGCTCAATGCCATTAAGGATTACACAATCAATTTTGGTTTTGATCCTGTGGCATGCACAGACCGCCTTTGTGAATGGAACAAAGGAAGAAGAAATTAGAAAAACCCAATGGCACTCCATTACTCTGCCTACAGGATCAAACATTTGGCAGAAGGGGCAACATCAAGAATGATGTCATTTGATCCACGACCTCCTACACAGTGTAAACATGAGCTTTCGAATGATGAGCAGAATATGTTTATCTCTGACTTAAAAGCCTTACCTGAATCTATGTGGTCGTCAGTTTTAAAGCCAAAACATTTAGATCGAGGAATTGATGATGTAGACATTCCAGCTCTGCAAATTTACTGTCAGCAAAGGTTATGTGCTTTGATAGAATCTTCCTGTATGCAAACGCGGCCCTTTATGGTCATTTCAACTATTTCACAGACAGAAAGCCAAGATTGGCATGATATCAGAAAGGTTCACATATCAGCATCCATTTGCCACAAATTTTACACAGCAAAACCTGCTTCTTATGGTAAGCTAATTCATGATTTTTATTGGCAACCAAAACATTTTGTCACTTCGGCTACTACATATGGATTACACAATGAAGCACGAGCCATTTTTGCTTATTTAGTACACAAAAAGAGACACTGCCATTCAAAATATCGAGTCATTTCTTCAGGTACGTGGCTTGATCCTAAGTATCAAGGCCTTTCACCAAGTCCAGATGGTATTGTGTGGGACCCAGTCACTAAATCACTGGGTCTTTTAGAAGTCAAATGCCCAATTATGTTAGAAGATACACATCCCGGAAATTTTCACAGCAAACTGGCATTGAAACAAAAGTATGCTTTCTGCCTCATGAAAACTGACAACAATGTCATTTGCCTCAAATCCAGCCATGAATACTACTATCAAATACAGATGCAATTGGGTATCACAGGCCTCCAATTCTGTGATTTTACTGTATGGACACCCAAGGGAATATTTGTGTATGAAAGTTTTGGTTTTAAGCGCAGAAAGAATGGTATTGCAAGTGGTTTGCAGTGTCAGGTTTCCTCACTGATAAGATCTAAGAGAGAAACCATCCGTTTCTTGTTATCAGTAGATTTCCGAGGTCTGAGATGCATAACATAACAGGAAATGTGTTTTTCACACTCTGTTTTTAGACCCACTAATGCAGACATTATACCCTTGAAATAGCAGTCAGACAGTGTTCCTAACGCACTAAGGGCACGTATACTCTTGTTAGAGTCACGACAAATATTTTGAAAGGAAATTAAAACGTTAACTAGAGCATGGTTGCGTAGATGGGTTCCCGAGAGCATGATCTCTCCTTCCTTTGTTTCTGTTGCTTAGTAGTCCGCAACTTTTCTGTTTTCGCGGATCCCAGATACATAATGAAATAACGTAATGAAATAACTTCCAACCACTTGGGCAAATTGGATCATAATTCTAAGTGCACATGTGCTTGTAATATCCATTTTAAGGGTTCGATTAGGGTTGTCTGCAATGGCACGTCTTTTGTATTTTTCAAAGTTAGAAGTGTTTATAAACAAACGTTTTCACATATTTGCTCTGATCCACAATAAGTTACGGAGCCCTAAATCTTGTTTGCGGACCCCTTTTGGGTATGTGGTCCCCAGGTTGGGGATTTTAGATATGTTGTCACTGAAAAAGAACAACAGAAACAATCAGAATTTTACACATAAAGCCACAGAATGTCAACATATAAATTCGTTTTCAATTTTGAAAATGTGTTATTGGATGCATCAGAAAGAATACAGTTTCGGTGACTCGTCAATCCTATAGTACATCATCAATATGTTTTCCATTAGACAGGAAGGAAGATATTTATTATTTCAAAGGTGCTTGTTAGAATTTTTCTGGATCAATATCAAATTTTACCCTTGCTTTAATTTTCGACCTACCGTTGGTGACTCTTTCGGCAACTGTGATTTGCTATAACGCCGCAAACGCCATCATGTGTATTGGTCTTGTAAAGAAAGGCAACATATTGGTGTGATCCATCAAATCACAACACTGATTGCTACTTTTACTTGGTGGATACAGAAGGTTTCAGCAAGAAAAATTGTGACAAAATGTTATACCAAGCCTGCCTTCTGCCATATTGAGTATTCCATACTCGGGTCTTCATCCTATGCCGTCTTTAGAGAACTACCTCCACTGCACGTTGCACAATTCCGTACCCTTAGCAATATTCTGGTGAAGACGCTGAACACTCTGGTTTGGAAGTTCAGATGGGTGACCAGTTTTATGTCAATGCAGTTGATTTTTGTAGGTCTGAAGAAAGTGATTCTGAGTACAGCCAAGAGCCAACACATAGACATCAGTCATCGCAACAGACGGTTAATCCAGCTGAGCTCAAAGATCTTATTTGCGATCTTAATCTATCGAAAGATCAATCGCAAATTTTAGCATAAAGATTAAAAGTGAAAAAACTTTTGACTTAGGGAACAAGTGTTTCTTACTATAATAAATAAAGAGATAGCTCATTTTGGCAATTCGTTCAAGTAAAGGACTTGTTTGTGTTCTGTGTAAACGTGGAAAAATTCTTGGTTGAGCTGGGCATCGAAAATTGCGATGCATCTGAGTAGAGACTGTTGATCGAATCATCAAGATACGTCTGAAGTGTCATTTAATGCGTAGTAGCAATGTTTTAGTTTCTAATTGAAACACTAAGAACTATGAAAAGTTGGTGAAAGGGCTTTTCACGCCCTACCAAGAACTTGGGTGTAACAATCAAGATACATTTCCTACTTAGTCACCTTAAACAGTTTCTAGATAACCTATGTGACTACAGTAATGAACAAGGTGAGAGATTTCATCAGGATCTGAAGGTGACGTGAGAATGTTATAAGGGAAGATGTGACATCAGTATGCTAGCTGACTGCTGTTGGAGAATCTAAAGAGATGGGCCATAGAAGAAACACAGAAGAATTTCAAGAAAGGGAAGATTTTTGCCTTCGTATTATGAACATCAATGAACAAATTAAAGTTTCATAGGTTGTTAGATTTTGCTATACGATAACGAAAAGGAAGCTATTCAGATATCTGTCACAGCAACTTCTTCGGAATCATTCCAGGAGTCAGACATCAAATATGGAGAGGAATCCTCTGCAGAGAAAGCGGCTGTTTCTTTACGATTACCCGATTCAGTATTCAAAGATGCAAATATCTCAGGTACTTTATAAATTTCTTGTAACGTTGGATGCTTTGTGGGAAGAGTTCACAAAATTTTGTGCACTTTGGTGTACCCGATTTAAATTTCCTTATTACTCCTTCCAAGTTTGCTCAAACCCAGATAGACTCCTTACAAATTGATTCCTAGTTAATCTAATCTCATGTAGACTTGTTGTAAGTCATTTAGTTGCTAGATAAGCTCCACTTAATTAATGTCATATAAGGTAGATTCAAACTGGAAACCAAGTTAGAAAGACTAGTGAGACATTGGTTCGATTGATTCTATACCCGCTAATTCATCCAAGTTTAGTACTTGTCTCTTCATTGAGGTCTTCAAAGATAGACTATTTCTAGTTATATCATAAACGTCGTCCATTGTATCTAACCTAAGACGGAGTTCTCTTATACATTTAATCCCAGATCCTCCTTCTTAACGCAAACCAAGATTGACTCCACCAAGCTAATTCATTCCCAGTTGCACTTTTCCTCTCTAATATAACCCATCCTTAAATGCATTGTAATTTGTTAGAAGTGTTAGTTTTTTGTTTGCTAATGTTTGCTTCTGTGAAAAAGGTTACTTCTGCAGTGTTAGACACTGATAGCGCTTCCATACTTTCACGGAACTCCAAAGAAGTTTCGTGTTAGATTAATTTCTTTTTGACAAATAAACAGGTATATTTGTTGCTCAGATTCCAGATTGTCAGCATTTATCGAGATGCGTAATTTTAAAGTTAGAAGGTTGCATGTAAAAATCAAATACACGAGATGGGACTATATTCTGTTCAGTTAAAAAGATCCCCTTAGGAATGACTTAAGAGCGGCTTGAAATGAGGATATTCAAACTCGACTGCTGTATTGTAAATCTTAGAACATGTGACCCATGTATCAATGGCCAAATCTGGAGGGTCTGCATAATAGATGGATAAGATTTAACATAGAATTTACTGACAAATTTGCTTAGAATAGCACTCTTTTACTTCTTAAGGTAATCTAGCCAGACTGTTAATGGAGACCTTGACGAACCATATTGAATAACTATATATGTACCTGGTATGCATATACTATATACAACTTAATCATATTGATCTGTATTACTTTCTTACAATAAAAACTGTAATCAACAATAAATCTTAATTATTGCCTACCTCACAGCAGCAACAGCATGTCCAACTTCATGAAACATACCAGCAATAGATAGTGAAATGAAGTAATACAGTATGTGCCTTAATGGAAGGTTTACACCAGGCATCTGCAAGAAATAAGAAAAAAGTTTATTACCAGTGACAATACCACAATGTGACCACTTTAAATGGTTAATAACAGTCTTAACTTGAACCATATTAAAATGGCTTGTTGGTGGTGCTATTTAATGGGGTACCTACAGCATGGTCATAGTCGCTTTGCCTTTAAGCTCATAGAGGTTGGAGACTATTGATTCCAAATCCTTGTTTAAGTTGATAAACCTTGTCATCTGCTGCAACTGTTTGAACCTTGCAGCTTTGAATCCAGTGGATGCATGTCTTATAAGACCTCACCCAGTATCTACATGGGCCATCAACTATTGGCTAAACCAACACAGCCTGTTTTGGCTGGTTGAAACACACAACACAACATCTCTGATACATGAATTAGAAATCTAAACAGATTCCGAGAGATATCTGCACTTTTGGGTGATAATTAATAAGTGTGCAAAGTGTTATCCATAGCATACACTACCGGTGTAAGCAGCGATGACATCAAAGCAACCTCCACTGCACTAGAATGTTGAGACAATAACAGAGGAAACCAACGACATGTTGGTTGTGTTGAGCAGACGACTAAAACAAGGAGGAGTAGGCCCAGCGTTTGCAAATGTAGTTTGCATTTCCTTTGAGGGTACCAGTTTATGCCAAATATACTCGTCTAGGGGATATCCGACTGCATCGACATTCTTGTCTAGTATATCTAGCGTTCTTTTATTGTCCCAGGCTACATTTAGTAATATGGGTATTCCTAATCCGCCTTGTAGCAATGGAGACCGTTTCTGCTTCTGATCTTTACCTTATTACACGAAATTAACGCTAAATTTAGTTAACGCGACTTTTTGAAAATCGCTTTAAATAACCACGATACGTTTATGTACGCTAATTTTGTGTAAAAAGGTAAACTGTACCCTGCCGCAAAGAAACACACGCCACCAAACTAATTAGCATCATTCTTTCAATTTTTCTTGAAGACTGCGTGCCTTGGTATATTTTAGGGACTGGGATCAAGTTTAAACTAGTTTTTTCGAAAGAAATACATCGAGTGCACTTGAAAAACTGTAATTAATATGCTCACAATACTGGTATCAAATATACCGGAACTATAATCTACGAATAAAGTAAAATCAAACGTCTCAAACGCAGTTTATTCTCGAATGATTATCCCAGGTTTCTGTTCGCATACTATAAAGCCGTGACACGATGATTCAATTGAATACCTTCATCTTACCTTCAGAAGGTCCAAAGATGCGCCGTGTGCTATGAGTTCAGATACCACGTCAATGTGGCCTTTATGGCATGCTTTAAACAGGGGTGTTCCTCCATCCTATAATGGGAAAAATCAGAAAATTTTTGAGAACTAGCAGTTGATCCCTGCGTTGCACGAGTTGTATCGACGAGTTGTATCGACGAGTTGTATTGAAGAGTTGTATCGACGAGTTGCATCGACGAGTTGTATCGACGAGATGTATCGACGCGTTGTATCGACGAGTTTTATCGATGAGTTGTCTCGACGAATCGACGAAGTGTATCGACGAGTTGAAAGTGGTCAGCAACGCGTTCACAAAATACCAGTATTCATAACTACATTTGCGAAAATTTCCTAAATGTTTGTTCGTACTTGCTCCTTATAAGCCTGTTGAGTTTTACTCCTTCTCACTCCTTGTCAATTGGTCAAAGTCCCGTCTGTTCTGCTGCCTCATCGCCTTATCATCTATGGTAACTGGATATTAAAACTGCGGCCTTTGGTGTTTTCAGCTGGACGTCAGATCCAATCCCTGATTAGCATCTAATAGATCAACTAGCAAACAATGCAGATTAAACGCTTTAAAAATGAACGATGCTTTTTCGACTGGCTAATCTTACCTATCACCTGCCTACGATTACAATAACTATTTGCTTCCATCAGAATTTCAAATACTCAGACATCAATGTGTTAAGACAACATTTAATTTCAGTATTAGGGTGCATTCATTATACTTTGACTTTCTAAGGAAATAAGGGGAAGTGCAGTTTGGTTCTTATCTTTGTATTAGTGAGTCAACATATAAATTTAAAGATATATATATGCCGATGATTACGAGTGTCGGTAGATCGTTGATGTTTGAAAGGGTAAACCAATAATGGTTTTCTTCTGAATTAAATACGATGAAAAACACGTCGTGAACGGAGTGCTAAAGATCAAACTGAGAGCAAAACAACATCTGGATTGTCTAGAATTCGTGCTTCAAGATAATACATTTCCCTTCCAGATGCATCCTACCGTTTTCCTAATGAATTGAAAGAAAGTATATTTGCATATTATTAGGCAGATTGCCATGTGACATGACAATGTATAATACTTCCAGACGTCTATCTGTTTCTTGCTTCCAACATGTAAAACCACACATGGAATGGGATGATATTGATTACGGGTTGCCAATTAGTTTGTGAATTAGTGTTTCTAGCTCACCAGACGTGTTTAATTGAGAAGAGAAGAAACTTCAGTCTTCTGAGTCTGGTAATTACTATCTATCTCAGAGTGAATTTATAAATATAATAGCAAAACACTTCCTTGAAAAGGCAGTTATTTTATCATTTAGTCGAATTTGTTTCTTAATGTCCTGTATTTTATTGAAAGGAAATGTCTTCTTATTTAAAGTATATCATATTTCTTTTTTTCTGATAAAAAAGGTTTAAAAGAGAATATACTTACATGGTAAAGTAAATAGAACGAATTTTATGTATATACATGAATCAAGACCCCAAACATAAAAAAGCGGTGCTATGGAATCGTCAGTCATTTTTATGTGCACATATCATATCTTACATTATTTTCCAGTCGCATTATTATACAATTTGCACATTGCTACAATTACAAATAGTGATCAATAAATATATCAAACATTGTACTCCCTTTAATTCCCTTCCAAATCTTTCTTTACAATACATGTTCGACACTTACGAAGTGTAACAATAAGAACTGTCAACATAAACGAACCTAATTAGCTATTAAAGCAGAATGACATATCTCTTATGTCACGTGCTCTTTCTGCCGCAGAAAATTGTTTATCGTATTGCTAGTTTGTTAAAAATATTTAGGGGCAGAGTAGACTGCAGTTTAATTTAACAAAGAATACAGATAAGTATTCAACTTCAAACAGCAAACACTGTCTACAGTTAACGGTTTAAGTTTTCCTGCGGAGCTAAATTCCTACCCCTGACTTCCGCAAAATGCCTTCATTGATTAACTTACTCAATATTTTCCCAATAAGTGTTACATTATGCTTGCATACTTACCATATTATCAGTGGCCAATAATAAGCAGCACAAAGTTCGCTAACATGGGCTAAATAGTGTTTCATTCAACAGCATTATAAATCATTGGGCTCAGTATTTCTAATTGGTGTAACGTTACGAATCCTTTTAGGTGCAGGCCCCAGGGTTTCACTGTTAGGAAACTAACTTTTGTTTTATATCTCTTCTTTCCTCTAAATGATATGTTCGAGCAATGTTCAATAGTTACACATGCGTGCAAAGGAGAATCTTAAAATCAGATCAAACGTGTTTGAATGAAACGTAAACTGCCAGAGGCAGCATCAATTACAATAAAAATAAGATATTGGAGTTCATGGCCCCAGTAGCTCTTGTGAATTGTAAAGGCGTCACATTTGATAAACTGCTGTCTTGTCGCTGGTTGCAAATAACTTAAGTACATAACAAAAGATTTCCTACTAAGTAAGAAATTATGATTTTAATAAACATGATTTAGTGAGCTCTTGATAGTATTATATTATATAATTATTTGCTGCACAAAGGATTTGAAAGATCAAAATACAAACTGAAGTTACAAACCTAATAAGGGAATAAAAGCATTAATTTTGTGCGTGCTTAGGTATTTGAAATAAAAATAAGTCGGCCTAAAAAGGTATCCCTAATAATAAGACTAAGAATACATGCACAACAAACCAACAGAACTCAAATGATATTTCACTTACCTCAAGAACACGACATGCTCCTTACGTCTTCCTCTTTAGTTTCTGATGAATTTACTGTGCATATATTTACTAAATAAAAGCCTTAAAGATCTTCATATCTCATGCACAGTAATGAAGTTCTTCACCGGACGCAATTTTGTGTCCATTCGCGGGCTGAATGTTTTGAAATGGAATTTTCATAATGCTAAATAGAAAACTAGCCAATAAAAACGGTTGATTCTGAAAGAGTGATACTTCCAGCCTTCTTACGACAAATTTTATTGAGATAGGGCCATCAAGAGACGAGAAATCGTAAGAAATTGTTAACGACCCCCGTGGTAGACAAAGGGTTAAGTCTTGTTAAAATCCAGATGCACACAGCACAGTGCACGCTACACCATCTTGTTCAATTTTAGTAAGTATTGGGCGTCGAAACCATCACTAGTTTTAACTATGGCCATAAAAAGGCTCATAATAAATCACGACATATAGTCGCTTGTTGTTCCTAACGACCCAGTGAAATGTTTGTTTATATCCTCCAATATGCACTGCATGTGAACGTGGTCAAACAACGTCCTATAGCCTTGCTCGCTACTTTCGCTTTCGCTACTTGCTCGCTATGTTTTGGTTCCTATTTTGTCCATTGTCAAAAGCCCAAATGTTTTTTTCTTGGTAGACCCAGCCATCCAGACAGACCCAGCCAAACATTGTTAAATTTCTATGTTGTAAATGTCAAGAACATCTCGATCTTGTCGAACAAGTTCCCGTGTCCTGGTAGGCTGCCTTTGCGACTAACTTTCGTGTAGGTCTTCGTGCCACCCAACATACTGTAGATCATCATTATCACCATAAACGTCAGGAGTGCAACTAGAGGGGGGGAGGGTAGGCCTCCCCTGCCCTAATTTTTCTACCGAAAATTGTGCCCTCATCTTAAGCACAACTAGGCCTATAGGAGGAAGGCCTTGCCCTTGAACGCAAGACGCTCACAGTTGGTCTTCATTTTTATGACCTCTTAAAAAACTTCTTAAAAAATCAGCGTTTGGAGCCTCTAATAATTCTCAAGTCGATTCTTAAATTTTTATGCTAAGAATATGTTTAATTTTTTTTTTAGAAATTAAGCTGTTAATTGTTGGTAGAGAAAAAGGTATATTAGACTTAGAGTGTAGAAAACAGGTTGATTTTCAACAAAACGAACTCCTAAGACTTCGTAAAAATATGCATATGAGAGATCTTGCCCTAATTCTGATAAAGCTCCCCTGCCCTCAAAAAAGTTCTAGTTACACCCCTGCAAATTGTAAGAAGTGAATTGGAATTCTAGATCACGTGGAGGGACGTGATTGCGCGTGCGTAGAAGCCATGAAAATGGAGACAGTGGTAAAGAATCTGCCAGTTGACATACAGCTGACGATGATAAATTAAAAACTGAAAAAGGTAACTTTTAGGCAATTTCTCACAAAAATGCTTTTATGCTATTATTCTTGCGACACAGTCAAAGAAAAGACGCTCTTTACATCATAGTGATTCACGTTGAAATGTTTACTTCTACGTCGAAGATTTGAAGGCTTCCTTTGACAGAATCATATGACATTTTATATGGTGTTTGCAATGTAAAAATTACCCTACATCTAAAGGCTATCAGAGAATTTTTCTAAATATAGAATACAATGCTGCCTAAGTGAGAAAATCTTCTTGTCAATTAGTACAAGAGAAATAAATTACTTACTGCTGTTAGCAAGGGATCATAAAACTAGAAAGATGATATTTACACTTCATTATCATAGCATGTGATAACAACTGTTGTTAGGAAGTTCCCCTGTTGTTAACCCACACTTGGCATTACCATAATTACCTACTGCAGAAATCACCACCAAAGCCACCACTTCAAGCATTACTGCCACAATCTGTTACAGTTACAGAGATGGCATTGTTAGTGTCACCTGTCTTGGATATGTCTCACGTAACACTTTTCTGCTCTCTAAATCAGTATTTTGTTTACTTCCATACCAGGTGTGTTACCTGACAAGCCCTCTTTGATTGACATAGCGGACGAAGAAGTACCATTGTAAGTAATTTAGAAGATATGATCATCCTTGCAATGTTTTAAAGCATTCGAATATTTAAATGATTTAATGCTTTGAATTTACAGACGCATTGGGCATGTCGTATTCAACAATAGCGGCGTACGTAACGGGTACACATGTCCGATGAGGTTTATGAGACTACGTAGGCGGACTATTTTATTGGCCGAGTGACAAGCGTACAGAAGCGAAGAGGAAGGAGAAGAATAAGGACCAGAGAGGAAAAAGAGGAAGAAGAAGCCCAGAGAGGAAGGAGAGGAAGAAGAAGCCCAAAGAGGAAGGACAGGAGGAAGAAGGCCTGAGAGGAAGGAGAGGGAGAAGAAAAGTAGAGAGGAAGGGGAGGAAGAAGAAGCCCAGAGAGGAAGGAGATGAAGAAGAAGCCTAGAGTGGAAGGAGAGGAAGAAGAAGCCCAGAGAGAAGGGAGATGAAGAAGAAGCCAAGAGAGGAAGGAGATGAAGAAAAAGCCTAGAGTGGAAGGAGAGCAAGAAGAAGCCCAGAGAGAAGGGAGATGAAGAAGAAGCCAAGAGAGGAAGGAGAGGAAGAAGAAGCCCAAAGAGGAAGGACAGGAGGAAGAAGTCCTGAGAGGAAGGAGAGGAAGGAGAGGAAGAAGAAGCTCAGAGAGAAAGGAGAGGAAGAAGAAGCCCGAAGAGGAAGTTTGGAGATGACATCTATAAGATGTCTGGGACAAGATGGAACGCGACTTGGAGGCTATCTGCCAGCTGTGACATGAGAGACTGAGAATGAATGAGTAAATGTATGAATATACGAATGAATTCTAGTGTATGCAAACTATGTCAAATATGCCTTATTAGCCTATTTTGAACACTTTCTGCACCATGGCATGTGCGCATCTAGTGTATACCATATATGTCTAATATGACTTATTAGCCTATTTTGGACGCTGTGTGCAGCATGGAATGTACGCATCTAGTGTATGCAAACTATGTCAAATACGCTTTATTAGCCTGTCTTGAACGCTTTGTCTACCATGGAATGTAAGCATCTAGTGTATGAAAAATATGTCAAATATGCATAATTAGTCTATTTTGAACGCTTTGTACAAAATTGAATGTACGTATCTAGTGTATGCAAACTTTGTTAAATATGACTTATTAGCCTATTTTGAACGTTTTGTGCATCCATGGATTGTACGCATCTAGTGTATGCAAACTATGTCAAATATGCCTTATCAGGCTATTTTGAACGCTGTGTCAAACATGTAATGTACGCATCTAGTGTATTCAAACTATGTCAAATACGCTTTATTAGCCTTTCTAGAACGCATTGTGCACCATGGAATGTACGCATCTAGTGTATTCAAACTATGTCAATTACGCCCTATTGGCCTAATTTAAACGCTTTGTGCACCGTGGAATGTACGCATCTAGTGTATGCAAACTATGTCAAATATGCCTTATCAGGCTATTTTGATCGCTTTGTGCATCTTGGAATGTACGCATCAAGTGAATGCAAAATATGTCAAATATGCCTTATTAGCCTATTTTGAACGCCGTGTGCAGCATGGAATGTACGCATCTAGTGTATACAAACTATGTCAAATACGCTTTATAAACCTGTCTTGAACGCTTTGTGCACCATGGAATGTAAGCATCTAGTCTATGCAAACTATGTCAAACACGCTTTATTAGCCTATTTTGATCGCTTTGTCCACCTTGGAATGTACGGATCTAGTGTATGCAAACTATGTCAAATATGCCTTGTAAGCCTACTTTGATCGCTTTGTGCACCTTGGAATGTACGGATCTAGTGTATGCAAGCTTTGTCAAATATGCCTTATGAAATGTTTGGTAAGGTTTTTGAAGCTGTTGCTCAACTACAGATCTCTTGACAGTCATCACTGATTGCATATACCAACTTTATTATAAATAGGGAGACAGTTGTCCAATAGATATGCGGTTCCAAGGCCTTTGACAGGGCATGGCACCTTTGTTTAGTTTAAATGCTCCTCGCCAACGACATTGGTGAACGGGTCTTTAACATAATTACGTCATTCCTTTCTGGGCGTCATACTCGTGTCATCTTCAAATATGTGCTATCTAAGCTTTCCATCAATAAAGGTGCTCCTCAAGGCTCTATTTATGGTCCAACTCTATTCCCTCTGTATATAAGGAATCTTTCTGAAAATGTTTTTTAAAACACCAGCATTTATGCTGATGACGCTTATTTTTATTCAATTTTTACAGACTACCTTTCACCCATAAAGCGGTTACAATTTGGAACTTTCCCTCAGGTGAATTTCCCGACAGTTAATGAAGGGGATGAGAAGTGGCTTGTGATAATCGGCTCTCTCAAGACCGACCTAGTGTCTTTCGATGAGAAGCTTTCTTTCTATCTTCATCCATGGATTGTAGGTCTGACATAGCACGTGGCAAGGTAACAGGACCAATTAAAAAAATACCTTTTTGAAATTGTTTTTTCTTACTGTTTTAGCTGACCGTATCTGGGATCCTTACATTAAATGGTATTTGTCTCTTAATGGGTCTTTATATATGTTAAAAGACTACCTTACTCCCGAGGCCATTTTGTATTTCAACAAATCCGCAATTCCTTCTTGTATTGAATACTTTTTTTGTTGATTGTGCAAGTGCACGGCCTCGTAATTTCATTCTACTTGGTGAGCAAGTCTCTGAATTGATTCGCCCTCGTGTGTCAATTCTCCAACGTCCGTGATATCGATGTGATGTCGGAAGTCGTAAGCTTTCCTACAAAGCTCTTCTAGTCGAGTAGAAACTTTACTTGCCTTCAATGGCAGAGTGTATGGGTTTGATTCCCACGAGGACCATTCGTGACCCTAGGAAGGACACTGTTCCAAAGTTCTCAAATATCTTTATTTTTACCGCGAAATAATGAATTAAAAAGATAAACTAAATAAATGAATTAAAGAAATTAAATCAATTAGTAAATAAAAAATAACAATAATGATCATACACCAGATACCGACCGATGTACCACACCGTGACTGGTTCGTTGAGCGCAGCACACAACAGCTTTGCGGGCCGCACTAACATTGATCTTCCATGTTAAGCCGGGGCCGGAAATTATCGCCCCGGGGTCCGCAGTTGGGGAAAAAATTACTGCATTAAAACTGTAATATTCATCTGGTAATATGCAGCTCTAATACAACAATACACGCTGAAACTGGACTACAGCTTCACATGCAATAAGTTGTTGGGTTTGGGGAGCGGGATTGTTGTTCGTAATGACACTGGACTTAACCTAGGAGGTATCTAGAGTCCTGGGGATGTGTAACGAGTAAGGTGCCTTCCCAAGTGTACACCCCCATGGTCATTGTGAAGGGCAACAGAACTTATAGACTTGACTGATCAGGAGCCCTACGATCCCCACGGGGGATTCGAAACCACTCTTCCATGGTGGTGGGAAAAGAGCCTTAATGTCGAATGCTCATTGCTCGAGCCTTCTGATCTCTCTTGAAACATGTTTGTGCATACACTAATTGGCAGCTTTGTGTGTTCCATGCACATGCGGCTCATTGTTGGACATGTTTGTATATATTTGCCGAGTTCCTTGTTATCATATATGTATGCAAGTTGTACGTCTCTTTTCTCAAAATACCCAGGTGCTGCACCCAAGCCCTACTGCATACCCATCCATGCTGAGCATGCAGCTTCTTAATCGACTACAGCACCCCGTTCACACACTTATTACCAGCAATGCATCTCCTAAATCGGGAATA
Organism: Alatinidae sp. Z8VKAUB7J3; assembly: GCA_010016025.2. NCBI lineage: Eukaryota > Metazoa > Cnidaria > Cubozoa > Carybdeida > Alatinidae > Alatinidae sp. Z8VKAUB7J3. Next base: position 147,514,642 of record JAAAKM020073195.1, read on the forward strand.
CTTGACAAATTTTCTGGTATGAAATCACCTCTTCCTTGTGATCTCCACCTTTTGAATCTGAGGACCAAACAAAAGGGAATAGTGGCAGAACCCTCACATAACGCCGCTTTGCTGATACATCACCAAGGATATGATTGTGGATACCAACGATCATGTCTCGGGCCAGGTTTCTCACTCTGCATGAGTGGCCGAAGAACGTAAGCTTTCTCCTCTTCGCAAGGAAAATCCCAACAGTCTAATGGTTTTTGGTATAAGAACGATGACCTCCACATATTTTCTTTAATGATGCCATCTAATCCGTCTCGGAATGGACCACATGTTGTGATTATGAGATGAAAGTTCACGATCCACTTGTTCTATATGGTCTTTATGATATATTTCCTGAATTCTGACTTGATACATCTCTGCTTACAATACTTAAAATAAATAAATCCTATGCTGGTTCTTCGACGAATCTCTGCTTCTATAACGAATTATTTCCTTGAATGTTTTCTAAATATGAATAGGTTCCGAATGTAAGTGCTTAATCGATTTGACTTATTCTTAGGCGAATTCCGAATTCCTACTGAACTTACACGACTTCAGGTAATTTATACATAAAATAAATGGCATAAAATTTTCCTACTTTAAACAATGTGTTACTATGTAAGGAAACATAAGGTTTCCTATCCTCCAATTCTCTACAGTGTCAATCACTTTGTAAAAGATTCTTCGATTGTTTCTCTCCAACTGGGAACAATCAAATCATATTTTCTTGGATCTAGAACAGTCTTGTCCTGCAGGGTGTCGTGGAACAGGAAAATTACCTTAATACGTCAAATTAAGCCACGTACTTACATTGGCCGCACCTTCAAAAATAAGGCCTAATAAAAACGCAGCTTAGTTAATGGCGCGGCTAATTAAAACCCGGCTTAATTTATTGTAAGGAAAGCAAGGAGTGAAGAGGAACTGTCATTGGACCCATTTGCCTACATCTTAAAAATGGCGTTGAGGAGAAATGTCTCAAACTGTCCGTTGACTCCTGTGGCCTAATTAAAAACCCGTAAAATGCTGATTTTTAATTACTTTTTTAACATGAAGCATGGCTTAATATAATGCAGCTTCATTACATACGTGGCTTAGAATGACCAAGTAAGGTAGCCATTGAATTTGTTCCGTATCTGCTTCAGTATTTGATAACTTTACGCACCTCTCGGATTTCGGCCGCCTGCCATCTGCAATGTTTTATTATGTAAGAATACGTCAGGAAACAATGCTTGTATCGCTGTTCACGTGACGGATCACGTTACACAGCAGGACAATACAGAAACCAGGAGCAAAATAAACAATTCATCGTTGCATCAATGTCAAACATGTGGAGGGAATCTCATCCATTTGAGCTATAAAAACGCATGAACTTTCTTGAATAGTAGTACTGGTGTCAAGGTCACATACCGAATATTTGCGAAGAGCGACTGAATCTCAGGTAAGGTACCATGCAATTTCATGTATCTTGATAGATCAAATACTGTTTAGACAGGGTAGTTTCAATGTCCGGCTTCCCTTATAACAAGTATATTCTGTGTAATTGTTTTCTTACAGGAAAGGTGCTTTGTGATCATGTAAAATTTGTCAGAAGTTATGCACATTAATGACAGGGTTGCTTGCTCGAGTCCGATACCGTCTAGTCGTGTATCTGCCATGCGATTGAATGGACTGGACTCATGGATAATAGTGTATTCGCGCATCCTATCGCCAGGCCAGCAGGGCACAACTATGTGCTTTCTGTAGAAAACTTGTGAAGTACTTTTGTTCGTCCAAGTTATATTTTACCGTACATTAGATAGTTCTCTTTTTGTTTCTGCAAACCTTACCTGAGTTCGTTGTTCATTACAATAACGTCAACCCAAGGTTACTCCAGTCAACACGTTTGGTTCTCTGCCTCAGCCATGCAGCTGGCAATTCCAAATCCAAGTTCTTCTTCCATAAAGCTGTCTTCGCTGCTGTAGGTTGCTTCGTCGTTCCCAAGGAACATTAAGAAAACTATTAGAATTCAGGGGAAGCGTAGCTAAGGGATAGAGATGGTGAAAAGTGTATCTTGTGATTCTACTCAGTCAGCAGAGACAACTGAAGATCTTTTGACAATTAAGAGACGATGTCGGACTTTTTTGCTGTTTAACTGTTTCCCTCGTTTTCTTAGCTAGAGATTATGTCATAATCACCATCATCACTATCATCATCATCACTATCATCATCATCATCATCATCATCATCATCATCATTATCTACATCCTACTTTTTCACATCATAAGTATCTTTAACATCCGCATTCTTCTCATAATCACCATCAGCATCACCACCACCACCATCATCATCGTCATCATGAACATCATTATCACCATTGTTATCTTCCTCCGCCTCCTCCTCATCATCATCATAATCATCTACATCTTAATCCTTCTCATCATAAGTATCCTTAGCATCATCATTCTTTTATTATGATCCCAATCATAATCATAATCATCATCATCATCATCATCATCTTCTTCATCATCATCATAATCACCTACATTTTACTCCATCTCATAAGTATCATCAGTTGCCTCATTTTTAGCATCATATGATATGTACCATCACGTCTACTTTAGAAAGATAGCAAATCATTTATTGGAAATGTTAATTAAATCAGGAAAATAAAGTTCTCAGTTTAAAAATTTATAAGGTGTTGTCGCCACCCTTCATAAACCCGTCGTTTTTTTCTTGAACCTTTCCCCTTATTGCAATAAAAAAGTCAATATTACTCAGGGTTTCTTCGGGGTCGGGTCGTCGCTTACCTTTAAACTATAGTTGTTATATTTAGCACAAAAAATTCACTGTTAAAGCTTCAGAGACATTATTACTATTGTTATTATTTTTTATCATCGTTATTATTAATATCAGAGAAAACACGACAACTTTTAGTTTGCTAATGCCATACATGCTTCGAAGAACATTCTTCATCCTCAGTGATGACTTTTTGGTATCTATGGAATTAAAACTTGTCGTGTTTTCTCTTATATTCCTATTGCAGATGGTGCTACTGCGACGTTTTGGAAATATTATTATTATTATTATTATTATTATTATTATTATTATTATTATTGTTAAGCAAGCCATGAATGAGGTCGGTCACGTTCTCTGCTGGCTCCGCTGTTTTACTGTTATTTGATCTTATACAACTCAATCTAGTTCACGTTAAAAGTTGGTTGTGGTACAAAGTTTAAATATTGCGTTGAGTTACGGATTCATTTTGCTAAACGTTTTCGCCATACACTGATCACAGCAGATTGCATGGAGTGAAATGAGAAAGCTGTTAGGATGAATTTATGGGGAACAAGAAGATCATAGAAAATAACGGTCACGAGAGCGACACTTTTCTGCCACTCCTATTACTGAAAAAGGCGTAAATTGTAAACGTTATTTTCGTTATTTTCGCTATTTTCTATGATCTTCTCGTTCCCTATAAATTCATCGTAACAGCTTTCCCATTTCACTCCATACTATTGCTGTGATCAGTGTATGGCGAAAACGTTTAGCAAAATGAATCCATCCGTTACTTAACGCAATATTCTGATCATTTATTCCAATCGCCTTGGTTCCAATAAATGGGCCTCGGATAATTGGGAAGCATTTTAAATATAAAAGGAGATTCTAAAGCCTTGACTAACACTGCGAAGCAAAACTAACAAACATTTTATCACTGTTCCTCCAGCTCATCTATAATACAGCCCTAACTGTACACGCGATTGAACTGGATACGCTTCTGGACCGTCCTTGGTTACGAGGCGGCAACTAACTTCTCTAAAGGCCGATGCAAATATTTCCACGAATTTCGAGTTTTCAAACAAGATTTACTCAAGATTTTTCTCCAGTTAATAAACCAGCCTTTTGCTCTTAGAAATCCCTTTGAAGATTGTATATCAAAACATGTAGACATAGTTTTAGCGCCTTTTAGGAAATATGTCGTTGCTACCACGTAACCAAGGCCGTTCTGACACAACTTACCAGTAAAGTATTATATCTAACGGCAACTTTAAAAACGATAAAAGATGAAGAGATGTAACTGACGTGGTTTAACAAAGTTATTAAATAGTTCGACCCAAATTTGCTGTGAATATCCTAGCAAAAGCACGTCTTTCCTTTTATTTGAGGTCACCTTGTTGACCACAAGAAAGCTAATTTTGGGATTGCACCTTGACAACTGCTTGTAAATTAACATCAAATCTGTTTATTAAAACTATAAACAAGGAACGGGACTTCTTACATTATTTGCAATCAGTTTTGTTAGAACGGGTCACTTAAAAATAGAAGACAGTTTGTTAATATAGACAGCAAAATTACAAAAAGCGAGAAAGAATCCTTGCCTTTACGCGTGCCAAAGAAAGAATATCAGGGAGATTATAAGGGGAAAAATTATGCTAGCGTGGTGACGTCGGTACTTATACAGATAATAGTAATTTGTCAGGGAACTCTTGCAATTTTTATGTATAGATCTATCTGCTAAGTAGAAGTAAGGAGGGAAAAGTCAGCCTTCCTACAACTCGCAAAGCTTAAGATAATCTGATAATTTACTGTCTTTCAGTTAGAGTCTCCCAGTCAATGTGACAAAATGTATTACTTTCCCTGTCATTACACTTTCATCAATTAACTAATAATCATATCGTAAAAGTAGCAAATCAACAATGGGAAAGTGCTAAAGAAAAATAGACAATAATATCAAAGAATCCTGCCATTGCCTACCACCTAGTGACCAGATCTATTGATGTAAGTATAGGTATAATCTACCAGAAAATATGAGTATACGTAAATTATGATTAAATTTTTCACATGGGCCCGTAACCTTCTATCTCATGGTACCGACTTTTGCAATAATTTACGAGTGTTGCGTCCGATAAAAGACACAAAAGTGAAAAACGGAATTATTTAAGCCTAACATTCCACTTTTAATGAAAATGCCAAACGTTGGTTGCTGTCTCGTACCAATCGCTGCAGCACGTGATCGAGCTCACAGAGTTATCTCTTTAAATAGCAAAGTTGAGAACGCAACAACATATAAGAAAATGTATGATCTTGGACATGTGGTATGGTGTATCTTTAGTGGATCGCGAGTAGCTAAAACTTCATCCAGCCAACCAGATTTGATCGCAAGCCGTAGTTCGGCATTCAGCCGTATTATACATCAACAGAACTTACATATTCCGTGGTAAAGAGGGTGAATGTTTACATATTCGTATGTTACTTTATGTACATATAAGTGCCTTATAGCACTATCGTTATGTGGCTTTAAATAATTTTGTTGACCGTATATGTCAGTTAAGTGACTCTGCCGGTACTTTTACGAATCTTGATCATTATATGTTACATGTCTCGTTATCAAGATCTAAAGAGTAAGTGTTTATGGTGTGGACGTTTTGTGAATACAGCATCTTGCGACATCATCACACCGAAAGAAGCCACTGTTTTAAAAAACTATAAATAAGAATGCACCTTTTTTAGCAGAACCTGTAACGTAAAACCCTAAAGAGGAGAGGGAGCTAAGAAACTTATCTTTTTTCATTTTCACAATAATCACTCTTTTTTGATTTACATCAGCAATTACAATAGTATAATATCGCCTATTTTTATTGCAACGTGTTACAGTCATAACAACAGGTAATATCTATTGCAGTTCATAGATGTTACTCAGTGTTATCTTTGCTTGTTTTAAAGCAATCCATATCAAGGTAATTGAAAATAGAGGTACTAATTTATGCACGTAAGTAAGGCATATTATGTAGGCCAGAAAAATACATACTTTTAGCAATTCTTTGCTTTATAAGAACATCATGTATAGGATGTAGGACGTCAACCTTTTCAGCTAAAGTTGCAAGTTGTGACGTGGAATGTTTAGAGGCTTCTTGAACAAACTACGAAATTTTAAAATCTTTGATTCAGGAATATCAGGTTTATCCAAAAGGTGTGGCTTGTGTAAATATCAGGGGATCACTTGAATCTACCTTTTATTAATAATTTTCAAAGTTTGATCAGGCAGAAAAGGATACTCCTTTTCTCACTCTAAAGAAAGCAATGACAATCATTTGATCTATCTTCTGGATGTAGCTTTCAGAACTGGAAATTTGTTATGTCCGATTAAAGTACCGATGTACAGGTACTCTTGGGTGCCTAATAGACGTCCCCCCGCTAATTAATTTTCAAACATTTTCCACCCTGGATATTCTTATTCCAATCCTCCCCCGCCTATTAATTTTTACGTAATCTCCCGCCCATGACAATTTTGGTATACCTCTGAGCATGCTAACTAATAGTTTCAATGCCCACCCCAATTGCAATTTCTGCTAGATTGGTGTTAGATCCAATTGAATTAAATTTGACATTACACAACTCCAGCCTCTAAAGTAAGCCTAAAATTAATAATCATCAAGGTTCCTTGTCAACCTTATGTTTGTTAGCGTGCTGATTTGACTAGAAACTGTTCATCCCATTCCCATATCAATACTCTTGTAATGTTCATCATCATTATATCTGCAATTGATTTCCAGTTTAAGGTGAAACATTAACAAGAAGGTTAAAGTTAAATGTCTTTCCTGGTTGTAAATAAGATGTGATAATTTATGAATATGCTAGTCTCAAGGACACATTCGCTGTCTTCACATTGGCAACGGTTGTGAAACCAATTTAGTTAAAACTGTTGTCAAATCAGTTTTGGCTGAAACCAATTTGAAATCTGTCCACATTGGGATTTTCCTTAAATCGGTTCAAAATGACTGATGCTAGCCATGAAGTTTTGATGCTTTTGTTAATCATTGTTTTAGCACGTTGTTTATTGCTGTAGTATCACAGCAGAATTAGGCAATGTAGATTTAGAAGATTGGATCATGAACTTTAGCACTTCTTTCAAAGGAAACATTTTTAATTTATGCCATGTACACCCACTGCTGATTTCCAAACAGAGTACCAAGTTACTTTAAGCACTCCCAGTTGATAACAGAATTGCCCTCAAAATTTTAGGCAGCTGCAAACCAAACTTAGCCCAAGCTTTTGGTGTCAGTAGGTCTTCACAAGTTTGCATGTATTTTCAGCAGCATAAAGAGAATTCATATACTGTATAGGCCTAATTTTACACATCTTGAAAAGTAAGGGGCTTGTGCGTCCTACTCCTGTGTCTGTGGTCTATGTATTGACAAGCCTAGTCCAAGATTCAGACACATGTATTATATGTCAGAAGCCAAGAAAAGAATTATAAACACTTAGGATTAGTCGCTTCATAGACCAGTGGTCCGTTATCTTCAGCTTCCGCCTACTTTGAATGTACCTGATCAAGAATAGAAAACATAAGGGACTACCAGTAAGTGCAGGCACTGATGCGAGAAATCTTGTCTGAATATGTTTTGGTATTTACATTATCTCCTATATAAAGTACATTACCCTAACTGCTGGGAAACAGCAAACTACTTACTAGCTTTTATAAAATCATATTGAAGAGAGGCATATGACTATTTTCAGCACTTTTCTTACAAAAATAAACATGTACAGGGGCTGTGAAGCAGTTTGGCTAATACAAAATACAAAATATAAATTATAATTATTATCAGTTGTGAATAGAAAGTGAAGGAATACCCAAGCAACAAAATCATGTCCTTGTGGGACAAGGAGGGACCTGATATAACAAGTCTTTCCATCAAACGCAAGCCTTGCCTTAGTTGGTTACCAGCATGCCCTAGGCCTGTAGCCACAGGGGGTATAGGGGGTTAAACCCCTCTGAATTAACTGTCGTTCACCCCATTCACCATTCCCAAGTGTCAATCAAATTGCTTGCTAGGAACCAATCAATAGACTCGAAACCATTTCATCTAATTTGTGCAAATTTTACAAGCTATCCCGAAAATCAGACATTTGCAGACAGCAGTAACAGAGAATCTGAGTTGTTATATATCTCCTTGTTTTCCGTACTGGACCTCTTTGTGACAGCAGATTTTAGCAATGTTTGTCTGGCTTTTGGGCTTGGCTATTGTTTTCAAAAGGGGCTGGAGTGTTGGGAATAGTCAATTGTCCTGTCCAAATTTAAACATTTATAGGCATGATTACAGTATTTTCAGCACTTACCTGTTACTTCAATTGGCCAAGGCGTGCCGTTATCTTCAGCAGGTTCTGATCCCTAGCCAGAAAATCACAAAAAATGTATGTAGGAAAATCATACCAATACTTACTAGTTATAATTTTTAAACTTCATGTTTTATTTTATACCAAATCATACAACCATTACTCACTTTACAGGCATAACGGTTACATGTATGACGTACGTTTTCCTTTACAACTACCATGCAAGAGAGGGAGAAGAGGGAGAAGAGGAAGAAGAGGACGAAGGGGAAGAAGGAGAGGAAGAAGTGTGTGTGTGTGTGTGTGGGGGGGGGGGCAGCATCAAATGTGTGTAGTTCTAATCAAGGTGGTGTCATTAAGTCACTAAATGGGACAACCACCATTCTTTTGAGGCTCAGACCAGAATCTGGCTTTGACAAAATCTACATATTCCAACCGCTTCACTTTAAAAACCAAGACCTTTGCAAGCCCTAATTTGCTCAAAGAGGTACGTTTAGTAGGCATATATAATAATAACAGATTACATACCATTGGTTCACTGCTACTCAGTCCTCCAATCTTTTGCATGATCACTTTCAACAAGTTTTCCAATTGCTTTCTTTCTTCTTCAAAATTGACAATAACTGGGTCATCTGAGTCTCGATCATCTCTCTTGCATCTAATCTTTTCCTTATAATGATCCAGTTCACATTGCAGTTTTCGTATTTGCTTATTGTGTTCCTCTTTACTCCTGTTTCTTGAATCCACAAATTTTACTTGCAAGTCCTCCAAATCCTCATAATAGTTCTGTGGTGAGTGAATATATACATGGTCAGTGACAGGGGAAGGTAAGGTGGATTGGGAGGGGGAGGGGGCAAGTAGGCTGGTTGCAAATTTATTTTTCACATTCCACTAAGGTGCCTTTGGTCATCGTGTGCACAGCAGTGCTTTGTGTCGTTATGCATATCTTGCTGTGAATGTGACATAATGTCTGTTGCAATCAATTTCAATTTTGATAAAGCTGAAGGTGGCCAAAATTCAAGGTTTGGGAAATCCTGGGGGCATAGCCCCTCTGCCCCCCTGTTCCCCATATCCCTGATGGTTGAGTTGGTTTTGAAGAACTGTCAAATAAACAGCATAAGTAAACAGTTGCCTTTTAAGATTACATCTCTTGTCTTGCCTTTGGGGTCTGGCATTTACAGCCCCATTAAACTGTTTGCTCTTAACAGATACTGTTCTGAAAATCGCTGACCAGTATACCTATGAAGTTTAGCATTATATCGACCACTTTGAGAACCCCTGGTGTAGACAAACGACCTCTTTTAATAACAACCTCCGAAGTTTAAAACACTTGTTTGTTTGTCTTCCCGAAGAGGACGCAAAGCAGACAAATGACATGCGTTGAAGTTGAACTCATCACTATTTCCTAAATTTCTGAATACATTCTAATCGCTCTCAAATATTTGCTTTAATATTATACAATTCGCAATATCACTCGTAAAATTTTTGTCAATTATTTTGCTTATTTGAAAATTTAATATTTACAACAGAAGGTTTTCAAAATCTAGTCATAAACCACGAGTTTCCATGCGTTAGTCTTGACGTTTCAATTCAGCAAGAGATCCAGAAGCAAGTGAATATCAACTCTTGGGTTCTCTCTTGTCATTTTTTGCATTCTTCTCGACATTGGTCTGCTCTGCTTAAAACAACGAAGAGAAAAAAATATCAACACCAGAGGTTGTCTTTGTTTCAAATATAGCATATAGAATATAGCGGGGTGGGGTACGCGTGACTCGGATTTAAATGTGTGCCACAGTGCTATTTGGGGGGGAGGTCTTTCCATTCTGGCCTCAAAGTTTGCGCCCCATTTATTTCCACGTCATTAGTTGGGTCTCTGTTTATTTCCAACTTATTCAATTGCGTCTTGACTGGCCCCGTGCAATAACAAATAGCATAAAAGACCCGATGAAATAGGACATTAACAATGATATACGGCCAAGGGAAAGAAAAAACTTAATAGATAGCTCAAAGCAGGACGTGGAGGTAAATTGGTCACAGAGGAGCACTTGGGGAAAATTCTTAACTGTTATTCAGTAAACATTTTGGTAAAAATTATCTTAAAAGCATTAGGGAGGGATGCTCTAGGCTACACTAAAGTACGCTAGTATCGGTAGATATATCTTTGAGAAGACCATCTTTATATCTTTATATAAAAACCATAGATAACCCTACAAAACCTGGAAGTTCATCATGGGACTCGTCAGAGAGCAAGGTTGTGGCGATCAAGTGATGAAGGGGCTCGTAATCATAAAAAGTTCTTTACATCTGACTACAACATAACAATTGCCCACACTTATGAAAGAGACAATATATCTACTTTTGATGGCAAACTATCTAATACAGATAAGTGTACAGAGTATATATATACAATTTAAATCATTCTGATAACATTGTGAATCATTTGTAAGTAAAATTACCGATTTGAACTTATATTAGAATTGTGCCTTTGTAATGTTAAGGAGGTTTTATATTATATACATGATGAGTCCCTCCCCAAAAAACATTGAATGAGAAGATAAAAGCCCTACTAAACAATTAATTACGATGTTACAAGTATATATGATACTTGTGCATAAATCCTTTCATTTATAAATTGGAGGTACAAGTCTGAACTTAAAAACCTTTGGATCATGTCATCCAAGTTCCATCTTAAATATGCACACAACACTGTTGCAAGATACTGCAGCTGTCTTCCTCTCTTTGTCTCTACTTGTAGAGGTGTATCTTTTGGAATTTGCTGTCAAAAGGAGCAAGAAAGCACACATTGTAAAATACAACCTAATACAGTTGGATTGAAATAATATGACCATGGAAATAATTTTCCACCTGCTGAGAATTGATACAATACTGCTAATACTAGCAGTGTAACATGCATTTAAGTGTAATTTTTCTTTGCTTCCATAAAAGCATGTGCACATACACAATGGCAATTGGGCAAACCTATGTACACAATACACTTAAAGATTCTTAAAGTAATAAGAAAAATTGTCAGTATCTTTCTAGTTGTAGGTTACACAGTTGTTATATTCTTAATAAAGGTGATCAAATTGGCTTCAAGATGTACTCAGGGTGTTCACAAAAATCCTGCAGCTTATGTCAGATGCAAACGTGTTGGAGACTTGAAAGCATTATAGATGTCAAATCCAATATTGTCTACAAAATTACTTCCTCGTCCTACCATTGCATCAATTACTGTTAGATTTATTCGTTTATACGCCAATCACTCATTCTGATAACGAGGTCAATCATCCTTGACACATTGTAAACGCCTTGATAGATGTTTTCTAGTACTAGGCAATGTTTGCTTCTCCGAGTCATCGCGTTCGATAGATGTAATGAATGTGGCGATGTGATCACCAGTGTCTCATTGGTCGATTTTCGCGAAATTATTGGTCGTCAAGACAACGATTCTTTCCAGGACGATGACCAACCAATCCTAGAACAAGAACCATTTTCATTTTGAGATTTTGGTCACACGCGAAATTTGTCAGTGTAATCATGTTTGCAAAGTTTGAATTTCAAGAGAGAGAGCGAGAAAAAGCTGGGACCTGTTTCCACTTTTTGCAATTGCGCACCTGCCGTTATGATCAAAAGCCATTTAGACTTCACGAATAACTGTCTTCAAGAATCGGCGTGATGGTGAACCCCCGATGGGATATCATGTTCCTGCATGTAGACTTTCCGCAGGTTAACCTACGATAACTGCCTACATGAAGTTTATAAATCGAATATTTTTTCAAGAGGATGTACTATTATTTTCCAAAATCAGTGACGACAGAGCCCATTGGTTTGCGTCTGCCCATGGGGCTTTAGCGACAAACGTGAAATTTGATTCTTATTAACGAATCAGCTTAGGGTCAAGGACCACGACAATGAAACGAAGGCCTTCAGATATGCAAACCATTTAGCAAACCATTAAATTTGTGGACAAGATCAGTTAAATCTTTATATATGTGGTACAGTTAGGAGTGCTGCCTCTCAGCTCTAATATTTAACGGTACAGCTTTCGGATTTTAAGATTGCAGAGTCTTCCAGATGTACTCATCGTTACGAGATACTGTATAAGGAACAGACTTCTTCAAGTGGGTGCCGTGGTTGCCCTCGGATGTAGTATCTGTTCTCATTGATGACAGATGCTTTCCATAATCCGCGAGAGGCGGTCCTACTGTGCGGTTGAGCCTACTTCATGGCTTGCTTCTCTGCCTGGTAGCATAAATTGAGGGGTGTCGCCCTTGGACACCCCAGCTGCCCTTTATTTATTAGTTAGTCTGTTTGGTGGTTTTTCTGTTTATTTACTAATATCAGGGCTCTAACCAGCCACGCCCATCAGGAGGGGTGAATGAGCTATTTCGGGGAGAAAGAATTATCCATTGGAGAGGAGAATCTCTGGTCTAACCTGAGGGTCAAACCACTCCCTGGTAACCCCGTATATTTGTTTTTGTTACTGGCCGCTTGTTTTATTGTTTTAATGGAAATCCTTGAGAAATCCTGTCATTTTCAAGGAAGCTCGTAAGCATTTTATAGCAAGTGGTTTACTGCTCGGTGTAAACATTGGGAAGAATCACCTCCAACTTTTAAGACAACATACTTGCTGGCTTTAAATCTCCACACAGAATCAATGAAAGTAGGTCTGTATGCCAACGCCTCTTATACATGCCAGAGAAGTCCCTACAACGTTTTCTGATTTGCTTACATATCTTCAACTTACATGGAGATGTTATGTCTTCTCTTTGAAAATATTTGACTAAGTTTATTTGACTTTACTATTTCACTACGTCATTTTAATAGAAATTCAGAACGTCAAACAAACACTGGTTGAAAAGAACTGTCACAAATTTCCTGAACTCCAAACTCAGCTTTATTGCCAACTGTAAAGATGCAAAGTCAAAGTAAACAGAGACCAGCAAGACAAGTATTCTGTATTGTTCATAAACAATGCAATTTCAAGAGAATGGCATGAGAATCTGATATGAATGTCAAAGGACCACGCAGAGAGATCTGTTGAACCAAAGAATGTTGGATCTGAGTTATTGTGCGGACAAAGGAGAATTCTAAGGTTGAGAAATATGTCTCTTAGTCTATGAGTTTTCCAATCCAACGTACCAATAATTGAGAAGACAAATTAATTTACGTTTATACAAAAGGAGGGCGTGTTTCCAATTTAATTTGCAGTTGATAAGTCATGTGGATGATGCACGCAATTATTGACTTGTGGCAAACATCACGAGAATGACAAAAGGAGACTACTTGCTCTTTTTTGTTGAACTTTTCTCTCTCCCTCGTCATCCCTGTCGTACTTTACTTCTTCATCTTTGTCTGCTAGTGTGTCTTTCAATACATTGATGCCTGGAGAAAAGGAATGAGAAAAGATGAGTCATGTTGCACCTGTCAGATCAATAGGAGGGCATGCACAATTGCCAAAATTTTATTTACCATAGTTAGTGGCCACACTGCTCACTTTCAAGCTCTGGGCAAAGCTGAAGACAAGAGGAGGTAAGTTTTCAATGTAGATGAAACTAGAAGTGGTACAACAAGCACTATAAGATAAATTCTCGATAAATATGAACAAGATGTAGAGTACTACTTTTGCCAAAGATCACATTTTTGTAATGAATGTCACTATGAAATGGTCATTGTTGCTTGGAAGCACATATTCTTACAGGAAATGAGTTGTTTTGTCTGTTTACAAAACAGGTGTTGAATCTATACAGTCTAAAATGTAAGGGCACCACAATGCACTTACAAATTGGAAGTCTGTGCAAATTGGAAGGACATTTCGAAATTGAAACCTGTTTGCTAATCAGATAATTGAGCCTATCAAAGGCTTGTTTGTTAGCTGCAGGCACACCTGCCAGCAAATACTAGTATTTTGCTTTAAACAGCCATTACATATGCCTTTTGTAATGATTTAACCAACACGTTTTTGACAGTTATTTTCTTTAATAGTGGAAGCCAATGATCCTGTTAGTACTTGCCTGGTAAGATTACTTAGTCTTAAACCAATTACATTGCAAGCTTTTAATTTACATACTTTTGGTGCAACTCTGTCTGTTAATAAGACTTGTGATGTAGTTCAGTTGCAACTGCAATCAGAGTTTGGTCCTATACTCTAAGGTGACTAATAGAAGAGGGGGCATTTCTTAATTTTCAGATTCTCTCGCACCCCTACACCTTATCAAGAACAATGTCCTCCCCCACTCTCACCCCTATTAATTCTTGTCTTGAATACAACAACTACTGAAGACATCAAAAATATCCTCTGCATAGTGAAAGTGAAAGTGAGAAGGATCAAGGGTCCAGGGAGACCAAAGAAGACATGGGATGAAACCATCCGCCAGGACAGAAAGAACTAACAATTTAGTTTTTAAGAGTTTACTACCATGATGTCAAAGAAGAAGAACATGAAGAACAACAAGAGCAAGAAGACGAACAAGACGAGAAATAAGAACAAGAAAAGAAGAAGAGAAAGAAGAACAAGAGGAGAAGGAAGAACATGAATAGAAGGAAGCATAAGAGAAAGAAAAATAAAATGCGAGAGAAGAATTAGAAGTGAAGCACAAAGAGGAGACAGACAAAGAACTACAAAATGAACTAGGAAAAAACAACAAGACGAACTCTAAGAAGACCCTCTTTAGTTAGCTCCTACTACTACACTCTTAGGGGTGCACAAGGTGGGTGCCAGCCCAATCCCAATTAAAACATCTCATTTCTGCGTTACAAATAGCTTATGATCATCAAAGCTGGTGTAGTTATTAAAACCAACACTGATGTAGGATGTCTGATTTTAGGTTTGGGGGCACCTTTAGCATGGAGCTTGGTGGGCAAGGACAGGGCTGAAAATGATCTAAACCCTGCATGTTGTACATCAAAGCATGGCAAAGCGTCATTAATTGAATTGAATAATTCATCATCATTAATTTTCTGATATAAGGACCATCAAACTCTCATGCTTTGAGTTTCTTAGTGCTAAATTCTGGAAACAATTTACATCTATACTCAAAACATTTGCTTTATTTGTCAAGTGATTTTACAAACTATTTCATTTATCCCAATTTGCTATGCAAGGAAGGCAATATAATTTTTTCTTCTTTAAGAAGCAGCACTGCACTAATAACATTCTTTGACCGACCTTAGATCTCGTGGAAGCCATTCTTTCCTTTTCCAGCAGTGGCAAAGTCAGAGGGCAGGCTAGTCAGGCCCAGCCAGACCTAAAAATTTCAACCAAAATTTAGTAAAAAGGGTCTTCCCAGTGCCCCTCCTTCCAATTAAACTTTTCAGTGTCACAATAATAAAGTGTAGGCCACCCAAACCCAATACAAACACATGTACACATTTTCTTGAACACATCGAAGATCATTACCATGGCTCTCTACGGTCCTACTAGGCGGTTGAGCAAGCCTTATGGCTTGCTTCTCTGCCCGGTGGCCAAAATTAAGGGGCTTTTATGTTTATTGAGGGCAGTTTCAATGTCGGGCCCACTGCTGATCAAGGGTCTTTGATTGAAAGACTGCTAAGGGGTGTTGGCAGTAGAAGTTTGGGACCCACTGCATTACACCGACATCTTGATTGTGGAATCAAATTCGGGCGTTATTTTCCCCTGTTGGTCAGTTATGTCACTTTAAACTTTTCGGGATCCTAATTGGTGGAAATAGTGGATCAAGAGGTAACCTAACACGAGGGGTTTCCCGTTAGATCGTAGGTTTACCCGTACACACTTACAATTTGGTAGGGGAGAGTAACCTATGCATGGATCCGTAGCGAAGGCTACAAAGCAAGGTCATCGTTTGCTTGTGACTTGTACCAGCGCTAACTCACCAACAGCGGAAATGGCATCTGTACCTTTAACAGCAAGAGTTCTAGTTTTCATGGCTGATTAGCCCATCTAAAGAATCTCCTACAGCACTTTGACAGTATTCCTTTCCAAGGTTGGGATTAGCAACCTGGTGACTTTTTTTACTTGCACATTTCGTTGCGGCGCGCAATGTCCAGCCTGAATGGCCGACTGAATAATGAATTGATCATTGCAGTCATCATATTCTTAACTGATACAGTCTTGCAATTTTTGACTTTTCGTTTTACTGAAAGTGTATTGTATCCACCAACTATTAAATTTAACAAAGGTGATGTCAGGATCCCGCTTGCTATCGCCCAAAATATCAAACATGTTCCACTCTAACACTCTTTGCGGAATAAGTTACATAATTATTGCCACAATGAGCATGTGCGCATGGCCAGAAGTGATTGATGGGGTTCGTAGACTCAAACATCACCTACTTCCCTAATAGGGACTAGCTGTGTCACGATCCCTGAAATTTGTTGTGTAGTGCTATTTGGAGGACAGTATTTGATTTAAAGCAAGTGGTTCTTGCGGTAACTCTGCGATGTGGTAAGCGAGGTAAGAATGCCTTGTGTTTTTGGACCAATCAGCGTCCAAAAACACAAGCCATTCAGGATTGGTCCAAAAACACAAGCCATTCAGGCAGTCCAATTTCTGATTGGCTCCTTCAAAATACAGTAGAGTATACTCTTTCACACATTCCATTTCGGTCATTCTGACGTTAGTACTCTAAGGAGTGTCAGACGGAAAAAGCTTTTAAGTACACAATGTTTTCGCTATTTCGAGAAAATAGAAATGTAAGAACAAAGAGGAAAATTATCAACACTATCTTAAAATAATGATTAATCTTTTTAATGGAGCTTGCAATAAAATTTGAATAACTTTCAATGGAGCTTGGATATATATATGGACCAGGTGGCACTCCTTCCTTGGCGAAGCCACATGGCGCTGGTTTCCAATTGCGATGTGCTGGATGTCGATGCCCACCGATGAATAATTTGGAGCTCATATGGCAACTAGAGAAACAGAGTATGCATGCATCGAAGGTTTTTATATGGTCGGTTGCTTTATATGGGTGTGACAGTTGAACGCTGAAAAAGGAGGAGAAACGAAAGCTGACAGCTATTGAAATGTGGGTGTGGAGAAGAGCTCTACGAATAAGCTGTGTAGAGCACAGAACAAACGCATGGGTTAGACAACAAGTAAAAGTGCCAGAGAAGAAAGGGCTGTTGATGGAGGTGAAGAGAAGGAAGTTCAATAAGTACAGTCACTGGAAGAAAAAAAGACAGTTTGTTACTTGCTATAATAGAAGGTGAAACGGAAGGAAAGAACGAAAGAGGAAGAAGACGCAAGCGCTGGATCAATAACGTTCTGGAGTGAGCGGGGAGTGTATTAGAAAGCATACATCACAATGCATGGAACAGAAATAGGAAGCGCCTACAGCCCCTTGTGGACTACGGCTGAATATGATGATGGTGAAGCATCGAAGGTCACCGAGCTCGGTTGATAGACCACACGCAATTGCAGGTCCAGGTGATGGCATCTTTTCTATTTCTCAAGTGTTTTTTCTATCGAGAAATATATTTAACAAGCCACCCCTTACACAAGCAAAGTACGATCTTCAGTTCAGCATAGTTGCTATCTTTGTTTATTTCGAAACAGAATGCCCTCGCGTTGGTCTCTACCAAATCTCTGGAATGTTTGGTAGCTCTAAGCTTCTAGCTTATAGAAATATTAAATTATATATTACTACTACACATCGGTGCTCTAGACAAAATTGGGCATAGGCACTGTTGCCTCTGGCAATAATTCATATCATTCTACTTTGGTGATGATTTCGCAGAATCAGTCGGGCTAGCTGAATAATGATATAACTGGCCAAAGATCTGTAGAAGCTGTCGTACATCAGGAAGCACCAGATTCATTAATTCTTTTACATACTTTGAGGTTTTGTGTATATTATAAATGCATTTGCAGCAGCTGCACAATCATCGACAAACTTTGGAAACTTTATGTAATCTCCTGATTTCACATCGTCATTTTTTCCCCTGTAACCTTCTGATCTCAGTTGCCGAAATCGAGCCCTCCTTTTCCTACAAATATGTTAAATGGGACGAACGTGTAAACTTTCTCTCTCATTTTCTCGAAATTGTTGACCCTGTTTTCACTTTAATTCTAGTAATTGCATAGCCTCCTAAAAGTATGTAGGAACCTGTTTCAATGTGGACGATCTATCCTGCCTCCCCTTTGTAAGGGTGACGGCAGTCCGGCGCAACAAGAAGCAACAAGTGACACAAGTCACGGGTAGCTTTCTGTATCACTGGATCTTGGTCTCCGATAAATTTAAAAAGAATCACAACATCTAACAAGCGACTAGACCACGGCGAATGAAATCCTAACGACTCGGATTCTCCCGATGTTTCATACCAGCCCCCCTAACGACTCGGATTTTCCCACGTTACACCGTGTCTATTCAGCAGCTGCCGTCGAACGCAACTGACTGAAATTCGTACAAATCATGCTGTATAAATACAGATCGAAGAATTTCGAATTACACAATAAAGAAGTAACTAAATTAAATTAGAATAAATGCGACGCACATCTTGATCACGATTTGGAACAGTTATAAAATACGAAGGGTCCATGCAGTCAAACATATTATAAACGGTTAATACAAACGCAAATAGCAAAATAACTAGGTTATTAAATTAACAGCTTTTTGTCGGGTTGATAAATTTCTGGAAAGTGCATGGGCCCTAAACTCTTTTGCCGTCCGGTTCCATTGCCTGTACCAGTTTAGAACTATTACTAGATGTTTGGTACAAAGTAAAAGCATGTGTCATTTTAAGTTGTAATAAGACAACAGCTTTCACATTTAATAATATCTGGCCACGTTGGTGGTACTTGGTGGCATCACCGAAATATTTGGAAACACTGCTCAGCCTTCAGTGCCCAGCATTGCCTCAGCAGCACACTCACTATCTCTCTATCTTTAACCCATGACACAAGTATCTCTACTAAATTTACATTTATTGAAGCCGCTGGCAGGGGGCTATGCACTGACGACAACCAAAAAAAGACTTCCCAAATTTTTCTACCTCATTGGTGTGGGACCATAGTGTAATGTCTAACACATCACGTAGAAAAACCGAGGACAGGCTCCGATTCCTCTTGTTCTTATGTTGTCACCATTAAGCTATTCATTATATGTTATCATTCCACCACGTCAATACCAAACAGACCGACAACTTGTAGAGGCTTCACAAATCTACTACAGGATAAGTTCCTTATTAGTGCTGGATGGCAACCTTTACAACACTAACTAGTACATCCTGTGAGAGAGTAGTGAACCCAGCTGAAGGTAGTATGGATAGAAAGTGTACACTTTTAACCCTACCTTACATGGGCTTTTTGGCTCTTATCATACCTTGGGGAAGGGGGGCTAGTAGGCCCGCGGCACTTTGACACACTATAACCTTACATCGGCTGATTCTATTACAAAGATGTTTAGCACGTTGATACATTAACTCCTTTCTAACATATTTCAAAAAAGTATTTTAATTTGGTGTGAATGACGTCATCTATGTTATGAAATGTTGCGCAATACTCAAAAATTTCAAAAATTTGCAAAAAGGCCTTACTGGCATTATGTTGTCCATGACACAGCGAGGCTGTTTCAAGCCGGTTAGATGTCAAAGTGTTGTTTCTTAATTGGTACTCTCAAAATCTATATCCTCCTTTGCACAACCTGATTGGATTTTTTGAAGTGGTGTTCCTGAAGTGGTATTCCCAATATCTATTTCCTCCTTTGCAAAACCCGATCAGAATTCAAAGTGATGTTTCTGAAGTGCTATCTCCACCTTTGGAAAGCTCCACTAGTATTCAAAGTGATGTTCCTGAAGTGGTATTCCCAATGTCTATATCCTCCCTTGCACAACCCGATTAGAATTCAAAGTGGTATTTTGTTAAGTAGTATTTCTACTGCTTACATCCTCCTTTGCACCGGCCGATCAGGATTCAAAGTGATGTTCCTGAAGTGGTATTCCCAATATCTATATCCTCCTTTGAACAACCCGATTGGATTTTTTGAAGTGGTGTTCCTGAAGTGGTATTCCCAATATCTATATCCTCTTTTGCACAACCCGATTAGAATTCAAGGTGGTGTTTCTGAAATGCTATCTCCACCTTTGCAAAGCTCCACTAGAATTCAAGGTGATGTTCCTGAAGTGGTACTCCCAATATCTATGTCCTCCTTTGCACAACCCGATTGGATTTTTTGAAGTGGTGTTCCTGAAGTGGTATTCCCAATATCTATATCCTCCTTTGCACAACCCGATTAGAATTCAAAGTGGTGTTTCTGAAGTGCTATCTCCACCTTTGCAAAGCTCCACTAGAATTCAAAGTGATGTTCCTGAAGTGGTATTCCCAATACCTATATCCTCCTTTGCACAACCCGATTGGATTTTTTAAAGTGGTGTTCCTGAAGTGGTATTCCCAACATCTATATCTTCCCTTGCACAACCCGATTGGATTTTTTGAAGTGGTGTTCCTGAAGTGGTATTCCCAATATCTATACCCTCCTTTGCACAACCCGATTGGATTTTTTGAAGTGGTGTTCCTGAAGTGGTATTCCCAATATCTATATCCTCCTTTGCACAACCCGATTATCAAAATTTGTCAAACAATGGATGGATTTTCGCTCAAGAACTCCCAAATTGTATCAAAGAATGTCTCAACTTAAGACTTTATTCTTTACCAAAGCATTTTAGCTGCAATGGAGGTGAGTGTTATTAACTTGTAATTTCTGACAGTTCAAAACAGCAATTTTGGCAGAAGAACTCCCACCCTCCAACTTTCAATATTTCCTCCGCTTTTGATTAGAGACCAAGAAAACATGAGAGATCTTGGGAAAGCACAAGAAAGACGAGAAGTTTAACCACAAAGTAATTTCTGAGTGTTACATGTGACGGAGTAAAAATAGCTAACGACAGATCGAGGCGGCGTCAAATCACAAAGCATTGATGCACGCATGACTGGAAGAATAAGGTAATAAGGTATGCAGAAATGAAAACATCTTATTTTCCTCAAAACTAAAATTTGAAGACCTTAGTGCATATGTACACTAATACTGTATTGACTTTTTTACAGGCAGAACATTGTGCTTGCACCTTGTTGTAATTTATGCAAAATGCACACAATCATAAAAAGTTATTAAAAAAATATGCCCATTCCACTACATAAAGGTTCATACTGGTTATACGCCCATGAGCTCCTACCCGTTTATAGGCCCATTGGGTATATAAAACAGAGCACACTTTGATTAAAAAGTAATAATTAAGTTTATAATAATTTCATATCTAACTTATATTCTGCTCAAGATACCTCTTATCATATGATCTGTTATTTATTAAAAGTTAGAGAGCCTTGAACCAAAATGGAATACAGGATGCTTCTCATCCATAGCCTCTACACCACAGTTACACATCGAAGAACTTTATAATCTCAATGGCATATAAACCGAAGTATCTTTTAAAGTGATAAAATGACAAATGATCAATATTTAGTGATAAGTTCATGGGCTAAAATGCTGGGGAATAAGGTATACATATAGAGATAGATAGATATTTATAAATATCAATCAATCAATCAATCATGTTCCTGTTGCGTCCAAGTGGATGCATAGGGCCTCAATTTCCTTAATAATTTGCACAAGAGAGAGGGGACCCAATTGATGAGTAGAATGTACAGAAAGCCTTTATTTCGTAGTCAATATATGGTCTCACGTAACACGAAGCGTATCAAATCGTTTGTTCATTGTGCACTAAAGCCACGCACTGTGCTAACATTTTGGCTTACGGAAGTTGAAAGTTTACTCGAAGCTTCTCGCTGCCCCCGGACTATCGATCATTGTCTGTTGCAATCACTATCTACCCTACGTAATCCGTTTTAATCAATTTCCTTGTAATCTATCCGTTGCTGTTTCAACACTGCGCTGTGTATGAGTGTACTAAAGCCAAGTGTAACCTGGGCCCGGTTTTCTAATACACATATTTCTTTGCAACGGCTATTCCGAATATGTCACTGACGCCATTAGAAAGTCAAGAGTGTATAATTTTATAATAGAAAAACTTCTTTTTGAACCGAAAAATGCTCCTTCTGCTTAAAGCTGGTCTTGCTAAGTAACGTTTTCACTTACAGTAGATTTAAAAGCCAGATTGAAAAGGCCGCAGGTAACCGTCTTGGGGCTCTATGTGTAGTTCATACCACTGACAAGCATTATCAATACGTCTCAAAGATTGTGTGCCTTCAACACATTTCGGTTCTGTGATGTACCAATATCCCCAGTGAGTGCAAAGCTGACTATGTTGCTTGTAAGATTTGATAAAATTAAGCAGTATGTTCCACATTTCATTCACCGAAATTAAACTTCTAAATGGAAAGAGCGTCATCGGGTTACCAAAGCCACAGAATATTAAGCGATTTGACTGTACTGCACGACAGCACTCTCTTGACAACACAAATTGTGAAAAATATATACAGACGATTGCTTCCGTATCATAGGCATGGTATTCTTTCGATTAGTTGTTTCAGGATGAGTCCCCATTAAATGAAAAAAACCTTTGCTTTGCAAAGAAAAAGAATTTGTGTTCTCATTGGGCCTATGCGGTTACTCGCTTTAACGAATTCTGATTTGTAGAAAAACAACAGCACCAATCAGGAGAAATGGCTAGCAACCTGGGGTCCACGGAAGTATTGAGGCCCGTACAGGATATTGTAAGGGACCGTAACCTATTAAGGAGCCTATTTTTTTAGCTGTAGGCCATGATTTCCAAGTTACAAACAACAATATCAATTAAAGTGGCATTCTGACCAACATAAATACTAAATTGTATAAAGAGAAATGGCCTGCAACCTGGGATCCACGGAAGTATTGGGGCCTGTACAGGATATTGTAAGGGACCGTAACCTATTAAGAAGCCTATTTTCTTCAGCTGTAGGCCATGATTTCCAAGATACAAACAACAACATCAATTAAAGTGGCATTCTGACCAACATAAATACTAATTTGTATAGTGAGAAATGGCTAGCAACCTGGGGTCCACGGAAGTATTGAGGCCCGTACAGGATATTGTAAGGGACCGTAACCTATTAAGGAGCCTATTTTTTTAGCTGTAGGCCATGATTTCCAAGTTACAAACAACAATATCAATTAAAGTGGCATTCTGACCAACATAAATACTAAATTGTATAAAGAGAAATGGCCTGCAACCTGGGATCCACGGAAGTATTGGGGCCTGTACAGGATATTGTAAGGGACCGTAACCTATTAAGAAGCCTATTTTCTTCAGCTGTAGGCCATGATTTCCAAGATACAAACAACAACATCAATTAAAGTGGCATTCTGACCAACATAAATACTAATTTGTATAGTGAGAAATGGCCTGCAACCTAGGATCCACGGAAGTATTTTGGGCCTGTACAGGATATTGTAAGTGACCGTAATCTATTAAGGAGCCTATTTTCTGTAGCTGTAGCCCATGATTTCCAAGTTACAAACAACAACATCAATTAAAGTGGCATTCTGACCAACATAAATACTAATTTGTATAGGAAAAAATGGCCTGCAACCTTGGCCCACGGAAGTATTTTTGGCCCCTACAGGATATTGTAAGGGACCGTAACCTATTAAGAAGCCTATTTTTTTAGCTGTAGGCCATGATCTCCAAGTTACAAACAACAACAGACCACACTTTTGTAGGGTGCACTCTACCAACTGAGCTAGGTGACCTCCAATTTTAACATACTCTATTTCTCTAGTCACTACTAGATAATACTTTCTGGTTTATTTCTTCAGTTAGCTAATAAGCATTTCCACAAATCTTCACCTCTGAATAAGGTCTTCAATAGGAACATGGTAAGTTAATTTTCAATGCCTGATTCTCAAAGCATTATTAATCAGCACAACATTAAAATTATGCACCACTAGAACAAGGGTCTGATTTCTAAATGTAACTATAGGAATACAAGCAAGTGCCCCCCCCCCCCTCCATAGAAGGAAAATGTTTAACCAAAGGTCTATACAGTTTGCTGATACATTGGCTTATATAGTACTTAAGAATTGTTAGAAATCATGGTAAATATTTTATTAATATAAAGGACAGCCAGGAGGCTGAACTGTATAAGCACATTTGGGATCTAAAAGAGTGCAAAATTAAAAAAAGATTGAGTAGAGTATTATCAAAAATGCTAAACCATATAATGGAGGGAGGCCAAAGAGTAATCTCTGAATTACTAAAAGTATGCAACTATAGTCACCAGCAAGAGCAGCTTACTAAATGAAAGGCCTGGACTTATTTTAAAATGCTGGCAAAGGAGCCCATCTGTTATCAGTAAATAGGGTGAATAGCCTTGCTTTCTACTCAGTGGTAGGATAGTTGATAAATACAACCATATTTGAAACACCTTACTTGCAGTTTGACGAAGCATGTCTACAAATACCTTCATAACTGAAAGAGATGTCTTGTAGTCCAATGAAGTGTCATGGGATGTTAAAACTATATATATATAGTATATGTATCATGTACTTAAACAATCGATTACTCATTTCCCGCAAAAACTGGTGCAGATAAAGGAGTTTTTGACCAATTCCTCATGTAGCCAAACAATCAGCCAGTCAGTCAACCTCTTTGTCTGTCAGTCAGTCAGTCAGTCAGTCAGTCAGTCAGTCAGTCAGTCAGTCAGTCAGTCAGTCAGTCAGTCAGTCAGTCAGTATTGAGGATTAGAGTATCAGTAACTGTAAAATCTAAAAGGCAAATATACACATCGATAACCTTTAAAGAATTTATTTACAGCGACACAATCAATTTCAACTCCTCTGACTCATTTACAGAGAATCTATCGCACATTCATTAAAGACACGTTCTAAACATTAATAACAATGAAAAGCTAAGACAACAAGTTCAATAACTCGGTAGATAACTGACTCGGGCATCTACAAGCTCGAATTTCGGGTTTCCGTTTGTTATTTGTACTGTTAATGTCCATTTTATTTTCAGCCTATTTCCAACAGTTTATTAACTGTTGACCTAAGAAACTCTTACGAAAGAGGAAACATTGTCAGTAATATCAGTTTTCTTTGTGGCGTTTTCTTTAGTAATTACACTGAAGTGGCAGGTGGTACGTAATATGTCACATATTCCTCGCAACAAATGTCGGGCAACACGGCGATTTCAAGCTGAAGTGGCCATTTAACGTAGCACGTATTTCACATAGGCCTATGTAACCAGAAACTAAAATTTTCAAGGCTCATAAAAAGAATGTGTATCGAGAAAAGCGATAGATAAATTTATATAAATATATATTTATAGTGCCGTCATGGGAATAAACAGTTTGCAAAGTCCCTCTCGGCTGATTTCAAGAAGGGTGTAATGTAAATGAACTTTCAGATACCTGATGATCACCTTGGCGTGAAACTTAGAGTTGTATCGAAAATCCAGACTATTTCTTGTCTCTCAATTCTAAATCGCTCTGCAATCATTGCATTGAGCACTTTATCGTGTATGGATTTGTTCACTTAAATATATATATATATAATTCTCATAACATATATCATATATATATAACAATCATGAGGTCCAGGGTTCAAATCCGGTCAGCGCCGTTTAATTGCAAGCTATTGTGGTAATGTTCCACTCTTTGAGTATTATATACAATTGCACTGTGTCTGCTGAGAATATGTATATGTCTGGCACTGATGAAGGCTCAAAGCCGAAACACAATAAACATTAATGAATTATAATATCTTCGTCGGCTTCCCTGAATTTCTTTTTTTGAATCCTCCCAAAAGCCCTTCTGACGACACATTTGCGATATTTGAAAGAGATTCCCAATGTGACGAATTCGTTGGAAGCCTAAACTCCTCACAGAAAGCTTTACAATTTACCTCTGAGAAGAAACACAACTACTCACTACCGTTCCTTGGTGTTTTAATCGAAAAAGAGGGTACTAAGTTCCGTACCAGCGTGCATACGAAACCCACATTTTCAAACCTATACATATGGAATTTGTTCTGCCCCAAAACACGTAAAATTGATCTCATCAAAACCTTAGTACACTGCGCGCTCATGATATGCTTCGATACCAAATTAGAAACGGAACTCAATTTTCTAAAACAAGCTCTTCTTTCCAATGGCTATCCCGAAGTCGAACAGCACAATCAAAATCAAACTTTGACAGTTCTCCAAAGAAAAACGCGTCGGACTTAAAAATGTTCCGTATACTTAAAAATACCGCCGCATGGAAACGTTTCAGTTCGTTTTAAAAACCGATCAAAAGGGCCATATGGAAGCGTTTTGGCGCTGTCGCTCAACGCGTAGTTTATACAACCAGAAAAGCATTATCAACCAACCACAAAGATTGTGTGCCTTCCACAAATTCTAGCTCTGTAGTTTAACAATTTCATGCCAGTGCGAAGCTGGCTATGTTGCCCGCACGACTCTGAGGCTGGTTGACCGAATTAAGCTGAATGTGCCATCGTTTATTCGCCAAATATTAACTCCTAAAAGGAACCGACCATCTCGGGTTTCAAAGACCAAAAACATCATCAAGCAATGTGACTATGCCATAGGATAGCACTTGCTGGAGAAACCAGACTGTGCCAAAGTGTACACGGACAATTGCTTCCGTATCATAGGGAAGGATAGGTCTCCATTTCATTTGGCCGTTCTGGAGAGGGTCCACATAAAAGCAAGAAAACCTTTACTATGCAGACAAAAAGAGTTCGTTTTCTCGCTAGGCCTATTCAATTAACGTTGTTGTAATGGTATGGTCCGTCATGGCAACCAATGTCTCAAGACAAGGCAACTAAGGAATAAATGAATATACTTAAAGGCAGCTGTTAATTAATCAGTGCAATCTGCTCATCGAAAGTAATGTGAACTCCAGCGTAATAGCCCTTGACCTATAAAAGTTTCAAAGGATTTTAGGTGGCCTCGTATTCGAAGGGGCTTACTTATGGGATGGTCAAATACGAAGGGCATTTTTAGAATATGTATAGAAAGGTCTCAGTTAAACCCTGGTGCGTAACCTTACAATTTTGAACGGTATTCGTATGCGTAACATGTCCACAGTATGGATGTCATGGGTAAGAAAGGTACCAAGAGAGATCAGAGCTTAGCATTTAGATTTTACCTTTAAGAACAAAATAAGGATGTATCTGTTTAATGAGTACATACCTTGCAGAGCCAAAACTTATATAAGTGCTTATGTTCCTCTCGTTTCCGCTTCTCTGTGGAGAAAGCGCAAAGTAGCCGGCTCCATCCTCGTCTTTCACCATCGTCGGAATCAAGGGCGTGCTCTTCCTTACCATTGTCGCACTTACAGTATTCGCGTGGAACGTTTAGAGTTTCTTCGACTTCCCTAATATAAGCCCTGGGCTTGTATTAGTGGGTATTTACATTCGGCGGATGTTTTCCTAACCAGATGGGGGCATACATTTGGCGGGGCGTACATTCTTGATTTTACGGTATCTCGGTTAGAGACCGGCAGTCGGTGGATATAACGTTAGGTATAACGTTACATACGAAGTTTTATATATCGCCATAGAAAATACTAACGTTTACTTGAATATTGAGTATTGGAGAGGAACCACGGTTACCTCTTTATCATGGGCCATTTTTGATGTGAAGTGTTGACCAAAGAAAACGTTACAAACAAGGAAACGTTGAAACCTGGAGGCAAACATCTTTTTTAGAATTTCTGATGTATGTTTACTTGCTTTTCACTCAGGAAATACGATAGAATAATTTCGGTGAATGGTATTACCGTGGTCAAAGCGGATAAGAAGACGTGTGTTTTTGGACCGATCGGCATCCACTACAACAGATAAATTGAATAGGCCTAGTGAGAAAACGAATTCTATGCAAAAAATAGGAACTAATTAATTTTGTTGTAGTGGATGCTAAAAAAAGCTTTTAGGTACATAATGTTGCTTCGCTACTTCCTACTTCCTGTGAATTTCAATTCACTTTAAAGGACTTCATGATAATGAAGGTAATAATTATGATGGTGCTGGTGCTGGTGCTGCTGGTGCTGCTGCTTACTCTGGTGCTATGGGGATAGTTCTTAAGAATATGACTATGTTGAGATTTATGAATGTTGCATTGAAAAAGATAATGCTACGTCGTCTTTGACTTAACTCACTGAATAGAAAATAGAAAAAACACTGATCGTAATTCTCACCCGTTATGTGGACTAGAAATCCCTTGAAGTGTTAAACTATTCTTCTTTCCTGAAAAAAAGAAAAGAGGTGAAAAAAATCTCTTATAATTATGACTATTCTATTTCTTAACCCATTTAGCTTACGGGACTCTATAGGGAACATTTACATGAATTAATTTTTTTCCGAATTACCAATAATCCATCTTTGTGCTATTTTACTTGACTTTATGGATTTAGTCATTCTATCCTAAGCTACAAATTGGATAATCAGTGGTTTACAAGCACGCGGAGATCTTCTCATTCAAGATGGCGACAAGACAAGAGATTTTGCAAATATTTGTTGTATTTTATAAGAGTTGTATTACGTCCTGTGGCAAAATTAAATTTTGGCTGTATGAGTATAGGAGATGTACAGGTTGGAAAATATTTGGTAAATGATAACTGATGAAGAAAAATCTTTAATTTCTGCGTATAAGCCTGTGTCGTTCAAGTGAAATAATTATACACGGAGAATGTGAATATTTTGTGTGTCGTGTATTTACTGCTTGATCACCTCGATAAAGGGACCATTATGGAACCAAGGTCTTCTGAACCTTTTTAATGCTATCCCTGCCAACTTTATCAGTAGGGGTTTATTGAGCACAATTTCTTTGTTCTGATAGGGCCTTTAGCACCACCTGCACCGGTCTGGATCCGCCCCTGAGTGGAATTTTGACAGGTGCTTTAGCACCGACAGCACCGGTCTGGATCCGCCCCTGTTGTGATACTATATTCACCTATCTACCTACGAGATCCGTTATTATAGCAATGCCACTACTATCCCTGAGTTGTCTTCCTTTAATCCCAACCTGCTCCAGGGAAAAATACGACGCTCAGTTGACGTTGGGTGACAGGTGATTCATGGACACAGCTCTGCAATGATTGTCTCTCTTTTAATCCAATTGATGTTGAGTTTTCAAAAGTTTAAAAAATAACACATTGCTTTAATATAATCATAGCGTTGGTCGACAGATGTAAGACAGCGCGTGTCTGATCTTCTGGGGGAAATATCAACCGCATGTTTTCAGAGTCAAGTTGTGACCTGACGTTCATCAGTAGTTGAAAATTATGATTATACGAAGAAGACTTGAAAAGAGATTGTAGAGAGGAAAGGTAATTTAGATTCCAAAAAATTTATCGAAGTTATCAAAGGCGACTTGCCTATTAATAAGATGTCCCCGGCCGGTCTGTTTGAAAATGTAAAATTCGTAGTCAACGCCCGTGGATCAATGTTTCACATACTGACTATTGAGCGTTATAGACGCAATTAAAATTTATTATAATCTTAGCAGGCATATCCGTATAAAGGTAAGTTCCTCAACTTTTATCTGTAAGGGTATAAACAAAATGGGGGCTTCAACACAACTTCAATGCAAGCCCACCCATCACTCCTTCACGATAACAACAATACCGAGTGTTACGAAAATCTCTTTCTGGTGAGAATGGAGTACGATTGGTTTGACCAAGAGGCAATGCGTTTCATCAAACTTACGATTTCATTTTTTAGTACCCTAGCTACAAAAGTAATTAGGACACCTGACGAGGCTAGAAATATTGCGCTCTGTTTTTTTTAGCTAGAGCAGTGATCAATTTTCGAGATGAAAATATTACCTTCAGACAACCTGATTTGTTTTGTGTGCAGGGTCATAGTGGACTAAAGTTAGTAAGGAATTGCTGTGATTAGATTTTAAATAAAAAACAAAACATAAAAATTAACTTACGAGATACTATAATTAACTATGAAATTACGTAACAAAATATTAAAACATAACAAAATAATGTAAACATACTGGTTAACAAAGAGTTAATTCATTTTATAACAAAAAAATCGTTGATGTTTGTCTGCTGTGCGTGCACCTGAGTGTCAACAAACTGGCCAAAAGGTTAAATGGTCGACTCCCTCGGAACAGGGGTTCATAAAGTGTCCATCATTTTTTTCTAAAGCAAATAACATAAGCTGGCAAATGAAAATCAAGAGTGAAGCAAATCAACATAAAGTGCTAAGCAGAATGAATAGGTTTTAAACAACTCATTACCAGCACTCTGACTAAGGTGCGATACACGGGACCATCGCTCGTTGCGTCATGTTGATGACACGTTTAGTCCTGCGACAATGTCAATGTTTGCCCGTATCACACAGTGTTTTATGGCCACGGACTGGCGATCACTGCCCGTAGTTCGCAATTCAAAGCTGCCCGTTAAATGCAGAGTTTAAATGCAGACTTTAATACAAATTTTTGCCGGGACTTTGATTTTGCGCCCACATTTCAAAGCTGCCCTTAAAAGCAAGCTGGCCGCAAGGACAGAGTTGCCTGTATCACGCGCAAACGTTTTCTTGTTACGAGCTTCCCATCTCTGCCCATAAGGGGTTACGAAATTGTTAAGAAAGTCAAAGTATGCACGTGTCAGAGTTGGTAAAATGGTTCGAATATAGGCAATCACTTACTACTTCCCTATAAATGAAATACGACTGTACTGGCTACCACGTTTTGTGGATTACTTCTTGTAGAAACAGGCTTGTGTGAGAACTCTCATGTTAAAACAAAGTTTAAAATATTTGTTCTTGAGATTCTTGGTGTTTCATGGTGCTTAAGATTTATCCAATTCCTTCAAAACCTTAAAGTTAAACAAGGCCCCAGGATATGATGGCTTTACTACAAACATTATTAAAATTGGGGCTGGAGTTCAGCCCCCCCCGTTTTTTAGCCCGACCCCGTTTATTAACTTTTGACCGTAATGATAACCCCCCGTTGATTCAGACCCCCCCGTTTATTCGGCATTCCAGAGTACTAATAAGATCTGATGGAAGAGTCGGAGTAGGGGCTGATATGGATTCCTGCCCCTTTAGAAAACCCTGTGTACGCCACTGATCACCAGGTTCAAGACGAAGATTGTGATCACCCTCAAAGTAACACCAGTGCTTCCATAGAATGGAAGATTTAAGTATGTTTTCTAGAGGAAAACATGACACACATTGTCTTCGTTTTCTCACGTTTCATCATCGGATATATATTTTTTATACTTGGAATTATTTATGTACTACAGTGCACCCGAGGAGCTAGCCTACATACTGTAACTGTTAGGGTGCGGGGGGCATTCGGTAATCGGGTAAGCCCAATATCGATGGGGTGTGTAGGCCTACATTGGGTCGTCACAAGTTCTTACAGATGGACAAGTGCTGCCCGTTAGGAATCTCTCAGTGCTGTCCCTTGATAAGCAGTGGGGCAATTAGCAGTACGGTAGGAACAGTATTTTAACTGGGGTAGGTTTGGGTGAGGCTCGGTCAGACGGTTATTCGGTATGAAGCATGAAGTAAAAGGCGATTACGAGGTTTTGAGAATGTGAATGAAATGTTTCCTAAAAAGTTTCGACTTTTCGGACTTTTTTTAAAAAGGGGGAGACAATGCCTCCGATGACGCTTTCGGTGCTACAGCCCAGTTTAGCTTTTTAGTGCATTATGACACTACATGTAAAGCGGTGAAAATATCACCGAGAAAAAGGCTGGCCAATCAGAGACACGTGGAAAAAAGCGCCAGCCTTCCCTTCCGTAATTTTGTAGATACCGTTACTCAAAATTTCGGTCGATTATTGTTTTGATGACGAAAAGGCTTTCTTGATGACGCTTTCACCGGACACACGACACTGCCACGCCATGTTTTTATTATCACAAAGCCCGTGGATTCGTCAACAAATTTCAACCGAACCGATCCAAATGGGGCCGAACCAGGCCGAACCGAACACCGATCAAAAGTTCGGTACACCCCTAATTGTCACTGTGCCAATTAAACTTATTAATCACCATGCTTTTGGCTTTCATACCTTTGTTCCATTTCTATTATCATGTATTTCATTATGCTCTTCAGCTTTGCAGCCTCGGGCCTTTCCGCTGCATAACAATTATCTTATTTGTCTCCGTACATGTCTTTTATCTCATGAGACATTATGTCCTGTTCTTACCAAAAATGAATTCACCACTGTTGAACCCAATTGCTCGTCATGCAAATGGTCCTTTTACATTTAACATCTTATCCCTTTTATTTTAGAGGAAGAATATCTCCGCCAGCATACGAAGTTTCTCCAGCAATACCGTGAAGCTGGTTTAAGAACAAGGAGAGGTAAATAGTAGCAACCTCGCATGCGTTGGACGTAAATTTTGTGGTAGTTGAACACTTTTTCATACTTGTCTACTCTCTTTTTATTTCATGAAGCATTAAGCGTATTAATTGTATTTCTTTATCGATGCTACATTTTGGCATTTCTTCTTTTCTCTCATCGCGTATGAGATTTTTGGTGTCCACATTTCTACCAAAGTCTCAATCATTGGCATTGCTTCAATACTATCACCTAGTGATCTTTATTGACGTTAGTCAGCCCATGGTTCAGACAACATGGTCAAAATTACTTCTTAGTTAGACGGGGGTAGTTCCTCGACTGAGACCGGTCTATCAACAGTGAAGCATGAACAATGTACACATATCATAAGTGCCTCAGTGAAGGGGGGTCAAGGATTTCGTCGAATAGGAGACCCATCACGTTGGCTGGTTGTACATTGTTAGCAATCGGTCCATGGTGGCCAAAATATCCGCCCTTTAAGATTAAAATCTGGCTACTAACTTTCCGTAGCTTAGGTTTCAGTATTTTCCCGTGGCTTTAGTCTATAGAAAATGACTGGTCTTTAGGGAGTACTTGGCTTTACGCCTACACTTGTTTGCACCTGCAGTATGATATTATAAGTAACCGTTAAATCTGAGGTGTTCTTTATGATTGTTAAGTACAAAAGTAATTGTATCCATATTTAAATACGTTAAGTTTGAGTGAGCCCGATTGTATGAATAGGAACAGAACACTGTTCTAGGATAGCTTTGACACATAAATGTATATTTTTGTTCTATAAGTACGAAACCTTGCACTTTTATGAACATAATCATAGAGAGAGAGGGACGGTTTTGAATTATTGGAAATTTTACCTCAGATAAACTAGAACCCACGCAGTTGAGAGTAGCAAATTTTTCCAACTCCCTCAACTTTAGAAATTATTCTCTAAATTTAATTTCCGTTGTTGAAGCTCTCTCAGGGAGTTTAACCCCCTCTTTAAAATGGCATGTTAAAGTTTTGGTTGTTCATTACCGTTAAAGGCTTGAGGACAAACTTCCAACCTTCTAATAACTAGATTCCTACCATTATATACAGTGTTTCAATGCTCCTTTATTTCTCTGAGTGTCTCTTTCGCCAACTTCTATATATTCTAAAAACTGCAAAATGTTCCTGCTAGCGAACTTACAGCGCCCAAAGACCCCCAGCTGCAGTTACTCGCTACTTTGTGGCTTCATGCAAATATATATTAGAAAATCTTACCCTAATTCTGATAAAGATCCCCTGCCCTCAAAAAGTTCTAGTTGCGCCCCTGCAAAGTCAGAGGTGATTCTGAACATGACAGGGGCATTTAAGCAGCCCATCGGCACCTATATACAGTAGATTTAGATCGGGTTTTCGATATTCATGGTGTTGATCTAGGCTTTTGGCATTACTAAAATACATATTGTGTTCTTATTGAGCTGAGAAAGTGAGGTGGATGAGGGAATATTTATTCCTTTGACACTCTTCCCAGGACGTGCTTCTTCCATTATGGTTAGTTGTGTTCTCTTGAAAGACTGTGCGACCCCCGTCTCCACAACTGTGGGATAGCCAAATGACCAACAACAATGGAAGTTCACACGATGTTTTCCTGTTCGATCGATCTGCAGTATCAATGATTGCAATGCTGTACAAGATGTTGTAAATCACAGTGTAATACTAGTTTTCCTAAGATTAGGTAACCTGTGCGTGGTATGTTATTGCAACGTAATTCGGCGATCAGGTCACAGCAATGGTTACCAAATATACTCTGTTGATTATGAAATGTCTAGAGAAACAGTTTTACGAAATTGTCTAGAGGAGCGATTGGTGACTTGGTCACATAAGCTTGACTTTTCCATTAGTTTATGTACAAATAATAAAGCTTGTTTTGACCTTGTGCAAGATGCATGATGTTTGAACTTTGAGTCATTTGAGAAGCTGAATAAAAGTTGTTAATGAGAAATTGATGTTTGTTCAAGTGGACAAAGTGTTCTAAAAGCATTCTAAAGTGGACTATGTGTTCAGTGGGTTCAGAGAGACAGAAACACAGATATTTAAGATCTACATAAAGAAAACAGTGATGACCTAAAGGAATTGTATACTTACAATTACTTAATTAATGGTAATTAATGGTAGTGATTTGCCAGTTTTGTAACAATTTTCTTGGCCTCTGTGGTCCATTTGAAGTTGTCCTTTGAAACAAATAGATCCTAGGTTTACTGAGTATGTAGGTATATAATTAATATACTTTTGGGTGTCTAATAGATGTCCCCCTGTTAATTAATTTTTCAAAAATTTTCCACCTAGGGCATTCTTATTCCAACCCCCCACCCCCAACCCCCACCTTTTAACTTTTACGTAATCTCCCACCCATGACAACTTATGGAGAAGGTACTTCGGCGAGCGAATAAAAATGCCTTTATTAAAATATGAAAATCACACATTAAAAAGATGAAGTTGGCCTTTTACAAGGCTCAAAGAAGTGTGAAAACGCACATTACAGATGTTGACAATAATACTATCATTGCGCAGGAGGATGAGGGGTACATTTTTAAAATCTTGTACTAAATTTTTAAAAAAATAACATGTTTTGGTCATTTTCCAGACCTTCGTCTATTCCAGATCTCCCCCCTCCCCCCCCCCCCCCATTCTTTTCTTCTCCTCGACACTTTTAACGTTATATCCCTTGTTATAACACCATTATTTTAGCTTTATCAAACTCTCCCTCTCCTTCTTTAAGAAGCAAAGGCATTTCATGAACAGCCTTATTATGAAACTACTGATGTTTGAATGTGTAACAGATAACACAATGGCAATCTGTAGGTTACACTACACAGTCTTTGTAAACGTTATAATATAGGGCGTTCCACGGTTGTCCTTAGTTTTTATCAAGAAGGTTTATCTCTGTCATTAGTGGTAGCCTTTTCCAGTTTTTCCTCGACACTTACAACGCTATATCCCTTGTCATAAAACAATAATTTTAGCATTACTAAAGTTTCCGTCTCCTTTCTTATTCTTTGCTTTATTAATAAAGATTTTCTAACGCAAAGACAAGTAACATCAACGTATTTTCCCGACGTTTCTGTTTCATCTTGACGCCATTTTTAAGGGAGATAAAGAACAACTGTGCAACGATAGTTTATAACATTTGTACGCAATATAGAAAATCTACACCAAAAATTTTGCTCTGATGGAGTTCGTTTGAACATTCAAGTCAGGCTTGAGCGTGCAAATGTATAGCATCTCTTTTTTTTACAATTGCAAAAACATATCATGCACAATCTGGTTGTAAAACTACTGATGGCATTATAATTAGGCTATATACTAATGGCAACCTGTAGGTTTAAATGACAATTTTTCAATAAGTATGTCCCCATTTATATACATAAAGTAATGTGTATACTCTCCATTTATCTATCTTTCTGAAGGTACTGCCAGTAGTAGATTTTTCAGAAAAAAACAGAGAAAATGAAATATGCCATCCATAATTTCGAACAAGACCATAACACGTTGTGATCATCAGGATTTACATGGTCGGCAATTTATCTAGAATATCCGCAATTATGAACAGCTTTGCCGCAATAAATATTGTTAAATAAAGCTGCGGTATTTCCTCAGCTTTGTAATTTAGGTGATAATTTTGGCTATCAACACGCGGAGTGAAAATCTTTCGTGAAATATTTCAATACCTCTTTCAGCCAAAGAAAGATGTTCTACCACCGGAAAACACAGTCAACCGACTGCATTCAACCTTAGCAATCAATTCAATTTGTATGTAATTCGTATTTGTTAGTTCTTGGGTATGGGGAAATATTTATACCTTTATTGACCTTTATTACATTACTTTCTTCAACGTTTTTGCTTTAGGCACTAATGGTTCATTTTTTCAATACGTTTCAGACATCATACCTTACCTTTTGGAATTGGAGCAACAAAGACAGAGAACCGGCAACAGAATCTCCGCGCGGCCTTTAAAGGAATCGCGAAGCGTTCGTTTAAATAAAGAAATTGCATTTATTTTCACTTATAACAGTGACCAGTGCTATTCATACGATGCTATAAAAAGGTGGAAATAATGTTTCGAACAGTGTTCTAAAGCGCGCGCACAGGAGGCGAATAAAACGAAGAGCAAGAAGCAGCAGAAAGAAGAGATGGTAACGACATTGAGTACTTCAGTTTCTCTTTATCAGGTTCTTGTGATAACTGTACAAGGAGGCTACTACTACTAAATATATCCCAACAACAATCGTCAGTTTATAAAGACAATATTTCGTATCTCTAATAGGTATTCCTACAACGGATGCTTTAATCACACTGTATCAGTATGAGGTTGCATCACACATAAAGGCACTTCGTTAATACGGATAGTTAATACGAAATCAATCTCTACTGCCTGCAATGATCGTCTCGACAGAGTTTAATGTCGGCTGATTCCAATAAAACAGCGCTTATCATAAGCAACAACACAAAACTGAAAACGAAAATAAATATGCAATCAAAGGTGGGAGCCTTCAGCCTAGTTTTGCTAGAAGCAACAGGCTACATTATCAGAGGCTGTGTGCCTTGATCGATGAATGTTAACAAAGAAAATACGTCCAAGAAGATCTTATAGCAAAGTGCCCGTATACGACGAATGACGTAAGAAACCCTTACGTCTAACGATACTGCAATCAGAACACAGGAGCGCCATTATCCATCTTATGTGCTGGAGGGGAACATTTTTAAAATCTTGGAAGGCATGTAGGAGACTGCCATGACTTCAAATAACTGGCTATTGTTTGTGTTGTGTTACCCTACGTTTAGGGAGTTGCAGTTGATTCTAAACGTGGTTTCTTGACTTCCTTTTCAGTCATTTTTCAACCCCCCCGTCTATTCCAACCCCCCGTTTATTAGGTGTTTGGGATCCCCCCATTTATTCCAGTCCCCCGTCTATGAGGCACCCAAGAATAATTTAAAAAATGACTCCATAGGAAAATATCAGACAGATTATCTGTTATGCTTTATGTAGCTCTAGCTCTAGCCTGTAGCTCTGGCTTGGCCCGGATGGACCGTGCTCCCCCTGAGAATGAAATGACTAAACGAATAAGTCTATTCTAACTTTCTCCTGAGATGAGATGATTTAATATTCACAGACTTTGATAACAGGTGATTGCTGTTTCTAGGACAAACGAGTGTCAACCGAAATGTCAAGTATATTAACCAAACCCAAACCCAAACCAAACATTTTCTTTATGCCCCCCTGAGATTAGAACCCAGCTGTGGAGCTGGTGACGTCGTTGTAGCATCAGTATAGCCAATCAGCCATCCTTGGGAGGGGGCACTGTTAGTAAGAAATTTAGTATTTAGCATACTTCGCCCTTCGTGCTTGGAGAGGCATATACCATTATCAGGCCCTAGTGCCCAAGCAGGCTACGCTATTACAGTAATTCACAGTACAGTAGCACAGTCTCCGCTGTGATGGGGTCACATGCAGAAACTTCAGAAACGTATCATGACACAAGGCCTCTGGACACACTCGGAGGAAGGAATTTACAACTACAATATGTGTTGCTCAACAATAATAGCTTTAGTTGTAGACTTTTTGTCAGTTACACGCAAAGTTCGGTTTGTCTAGTACAGCTCATTCAAGAGATTCACCATGATAGTTATGATATTTGATTGCATGTGCTGTTTTTGCAGGTCGAGTTGACATCGTGCGCAACAATACATTGAGTAGTCTAATAAAGAATCAGAAGTATCAGGACGATAGATTAACCATGATTCTTGGCGCCACACTCCGAACAGCTGATAAGGAACTTAATGAAAAAACTTAAAGGTTTTATGATCTAAAGTTTCAGATTACAAAAAACGCGGGTTCTAATTTTGATACGTGTTTCCTCTATGGAATCATGTAACGAACAGTTTATACCTCCATCTTTGTTATTACCACATTCATCAGTCTAAAGACATTAGAGAAATAGAAAATATTTCACAACCTACTGTTTATCATATGCTATAAATAAACGACTCTCTAACCTGAGCCCTGACCAAATATCGCTTTCTTCTGACCAAGAATGCTGCACTGGTTTATGAAGCAGCACTGGAGGCTGGCGGAGTTGCCCACCTACTGAACAATGATCTTTAATCAGGCAGTATGCACACAACCAAAGAGGCAGAAGCACAATATCACTTGATTTATACTACAGTTCAATGAAATAGTTTATACCAACGTAGCTAAGATATTCTTTTGATATGTTAGTTTCAGCTCTTCCGTAAAGTTTTACCTCTGAAGGAACTCTTCCATTAATAGGTAAAACATTCCAACATTTCACTCTAGGCAAATGCGAATTACATGAACTGGCTCATGGTTGTAAAGTACCTTGAGAGTAGAATCAGTTGATGAATGATGTCAAAGTGACCGATGGACCAAATCAGGAGAGATAGGAAATGGGTTTTGTTGTAATTTGATTCGTTTCTCAGGGAAGATTTTGAATCCTTCTACAGTCAAGAGGTGATACGGGAGATTCTTTTCCTCTTTGCTTTATCGTTACAGAGTTTTTTTATTGTTCACTTTGTCAGAGAAAAAAACATGGCCACAACTTGGAGTGGCTGAAGCCACCAGGCCCCTAAAGGCCCTGCTACTTTGATAAAAAGAGACGTGGGCATCTTAGCCTTAATAAAGATTAGAGCAAATAGAATAGAAAAATAAAGTAGAGTAGTATTGAAATTTTAATATATATATATTTACTCTGGAAACGTGGTCAATGAGGAGAACACGACTAAATATAACTAGGTATATAGGGATATCTTTGCAAGTATTACAGATCTGCTTTAATATGCTATTGAAGTATGGCTCGTATACACAGGGGGATAATTAGAAATTGCAAAGGACACTTAGACTTTACTAGCAATGGACCACTACTCTTGGGTGCGTAATAGAAGGGGGGAGGTGAAATAAATAGGGGTGGCTGGGTGGAAAAATCCCTAAAACGTAATAATTGGGGTGTTGGTGGGTTGGAATATGACCTAAAATGTAATAGACGGAGGCCTGGACAAAAAGTGTAAATGTTGTAAATGTTGTAAATGTAAAGGCAAGAATCATTGTTTAGATCATAGAGGAAGAAGACTGCACTAGATCACTTACTTCATCATGTGACACACGGAAACTATAAACTACCAATATGGTGCCAAAGAAGTGGCAGTAAACAAAGCACTGGGGAATTAACGTAAAGACGCTTTCAAATATTTCAGACTTCGAGTAGCTGCCAAACATTTCTTAACTTTAAATTATCGACAAGCTGTATTACTCGCTTGAAGTCTTCATCAAAATTCATAAATCGTGTTCAGCATGTAACTGTATTTAACGGAGTATTGGGGAAGACAAGTTGTTATTGTTTCACAAGTAAGTAGAAACCATTCATTCCATTATTGTGTAGTAAATACTTTTATGAAGCCTAAACTAAGAGCGTGAAGTTCACCCATCCATCGGCTGCAAAAAGGGGAGGTGGGTGGCTATAGCCTTCCTAATCAATCTGGAAACGATTTATTATATACAGAATGTGAGATTGAGAATGATATAAAGCAATACACTTACTTACTTACTGGTCGTTTATCCTCCTTTGTCCACTTGCAGTGGGTTGGAGCATCCCTTGTTGTGGAGTCATGATGGCTTCCCTCCATCTGGTTTCGTTGGTCGCTAGATTTGGTTTGATACCCTTCTTTCGCAAGTTGTCATTGATGACATCACTCCATCTCAGCTTTGGACGACCTCTCGGCATGGGCCCTTCTACTTGTAGATTCATAATCTTACTCACACGGTCAACTCAAAATGGCAGATCTTACGGAATTCCAATGGCACCCAAGGCGCACGCGTTTGTGTTTCATAAGCCAATTACATTATTCTTAAGTATTATAATTCACATTTATGTAAAATTTTATAGAATGGCTGAGAAGTATTAAATCTTTCTACCAATTGTTTTGGTAATTTCTGCATTGTTTGCACATTGAAAGGACTCTTCTGGATCTCGTATCATTTCAATAAACGGTATGTTTCCTAAGACAAACTCCATTCCCTGTTCTCTCGTATTTTTTTCTGGTGATACCTGTGTTCACAGACGTACATACAATGTTACACAATGTTATAATACCTAAGTCTTCGATCTCTACAATATCCTTGCATTACCTCACTAATATTGAAATTATCCGTAAATTGGATCTCAAAAATATGCATCGGAATCACTGTCTCGGGTGCTTAAGATTTCAAAAGGAGATATCAAATGATTTCACAGGAAAATTCCAAAGTTAAGTATCATATATTTAGTGTTTGCATAAATCGTTTGATGTTTTGTGTATTTAAATGATGAGGATGATAAAGGGTTTGCCCCAAGTCGTAGCTATTGCTCTCTTTCCATACCAAACTTTGTTTTTACGCGTAATCGTGACATATATTATAGGACCAAAAGCATAAGTTCGCCACTGAAAGCTCATTTTTGATGACACATAATCTTTTTGCTTCAATTGAAAGCTATTTGATAAGGCGAATTTTTAAGAAACATTAGACTAAGAAATAAGGTTAGAGTTCGTTGGGAACTCAACAATATGTGTTAGTAGTGAAATGAGGTGAAAAAGGATTAGCAAGGGTCCCAAAGTGAAGTATCGATCAGGCCCTAAGGGAGGTCCGTAAAACACTTTGACCCAACGATAAGTCGGTAAATGGTTTTCCATCTCCGTCTTTTACCGGTCCTTCTGGATTCTGAGGTAGTTCCACTCTTCTACCCCCTTCAGACGCCACTGGTTTAAGAACAAAATAACGCAGAGAGATATCGCAGCATTACAGAGAAAAAACAACCTTAGCAACCTGTTAAGCAACTTTAGCCCTGAAAGTGTATCATCCTTCTTGGAAAACCAATATTTTTTCTTTCTTTTCACGTCGTCTAAAACTTATATAAGTCACATGTCTCATTAGACAGTAAGCCTGCTTGGTAAAATAAGAATTACTTTCATTGTTCATTAACTAGAACAGCCATGTTTATGGAAATAAACAAACGGAAGCTTTTGAAAGATGTGTGGCTATTTTCTGACTAATTAAGTTTTTAAAAATTTGGTCCACGTGACTTCTTTATAACGTCATTTTCCTCATGATCGACATCCGAAAATATTCAAATTTTCTTCGTGTGACCCAAGTAAATCAAATCATCGGAAAGAAAAGCGGAAGGGAGGAAAGATAACGTAAAATTTACCAAATTATTGATATACATTGAAATATATTGAAATATAATATACATACTTGTGAATTTTTTAGTAATTGATATTCAGTTTCAGCAGCACACTTTTATAAACCCTCCCCCCTCTCACAACCATGGACATCCAAGCCTCCTGGAACACATGCTTTCTTTTATCCCAATTTGTCCTTTAAGACCACAAACATTGCATATAAATTTAAAATCTTTGCCAGGTTCATATATCAAAAATGCAAGGGCCAGCTTTGTGACCTGGAAGATATCCACGCACACTCTATCTCTGACAGGAATGTTAAAGCTTCCACTCCATACGAAAAAGTATAAATTTCGAACGAAAGTGGTAACCACATGATAATTTCGGCGCTTCGGACGGTCACGAAGCTGGCCCGCTAAGATAGAGATGGGGGTGGGGTGGGGGGCGGTTTGGATTTCCAAAATATGAAAGGGGGTCGGTTATAAGTTTCATCACTCTCCGGAAATAATCATAACAATGGAATCCATTCAATTTTATATCATATTTGGTTACATCGATATAAAAATGTCAGAGGTAGGTCCAACATTGATATTTCCGATGCATTATGATATACTACAGTGAAAAATATATATGCCGATCAGAATGTCTGTAGATAGTTGTTTTTGACTAAGGTCTGCTTAATAATATTAAGCTCCTGGTGAAATGTGTGCCAGTTACTACATAATGCAAATGCTCTGTGTAAAAGTGGTTTGATCAGCACCATCTTATAACTGTCTAGCGAAAAGAAATTGAAATCTAGGCATTGACCACTGTGTGTATCCTTTCTATACACCTTAGTCCCAAAGGCGGAATCACCCTTAATTATTTCCATGTCTAGAAATGGAATATTGTTGTCCTTTTCAAGTTCTTTTGATAAAGAAGGAGAACCCAACATTTAACAAAAAGGACTAAGGTTTTACTCGTATACTAAAGATATTTTAATTGTTTTTATCCCCATCTCCCCACCCCTCTTTTTACAATAATGGAACCCTTTCTTTTACCTTATGTTATTTAATCTATTATATTTTACTTATCCATCTCAGTTTTATCTTACACACATGATAATTTTAGCTTTAACAATTCCCAACCAACCCCTACATCTAACCTGTTTTATTATTGTTTTTAGAACCGTGGATATTTATCATGGCATTGCTTTACAATTTGTATTGATCTAATTTTACGTGCAGCATGCATATTTTAAAATACTTGTATATAAATATTGTTACTAATCATTTTATTTCACTTGAGAATGGCAACAACGAGTGCCGAAATGTCACGTGCGATTTTAAAATTTTATACTACGAAATGGATGTCTTTCACTGCGTTGAGAAAACTCTTCAACGGACGCATAACTTTCAGAGAACTTGAACGAACAGCAATTAAGCTTATCAAAGCGAAATGTGATATTGACTTTAATGTCTTATGTGAAAGAACCTAGGTGCTTTCCAATTCTACAATATTTGGAGTTTGAGAAAATTATCTGTAAGTCGTAAATATGTAACCCCAGAGTGGAATTAAGATATCTCTGCTAGCTATTGCATTTTAATGTCTGCCCTGAGATTTAATGAGTCAATCTGTTTGGTTGAGCTAAACATGCAGCACTCCCATCATTATAGAGGACATACTTGGGGTAGGCATTCCCAACATTATGATCGTTTGATACCTTTGGTTATATTTCAAGCATTTTGTAAATAAACGATTTTTTTCGGATACATCGAATTCTCTCGGTGTCTTCTTACCTCCCTATTTTCGTTTAAAGGCAGAGATGTCCGGATGATTATAGCAGCCGGTTCGTAATCTACGGGTTATGAGATTCGAGCCCTTGTTCCACATACGCAATATCAAAAGTGTGACAATATTTCGCGCTTGTTGCGTTATTTTTATTATAAGTACTATGTTAAAATTTGAAAACAATGTCTTAAGCAGTCGTCGAGATACGCTCGTTTATTTTGAGCCTTATTTTAAAACTTTGACTCATGCTTATCTTATTGTAGCCAAGTTCATAACAGGGTTTCCTTAAGCCTTTAACCAATACAAACTGCCTTTGCTCGCAGTTGGTATGGGGCATAAACGCGATATTGTGTATACGGGCATTTGTACGAGCAAGACCATCACTTTGATGTAGTTACAATGATTCCTCGAAAGAACGTCTTTGCGACGTCATCACTTTAGTACTCTCATGGCCCCGAACAAGATCTGAGCAAAAACTCATTTGTTTTGAAAGGAACACCAGAGAAATATGTCACCACCGGGATCGAACCCGTGACGTATGACCTTTGCCTTTTTTCCTATTTCTTTTCTAAAACTGATATTTCAAATCCTCTCTTCTCGATGAAACTCTTGTTTTTCGTTGTAACATTGGCCTGTGGCTACGATGGCAGTACACTCCCCATAGGATATGTCATGAAAAAACCATAAGACCAAACTCGAGCCGTAGGGTAAAATACACACAATAGATGCCTTGCAGCGTTCTGTTGATCAAGCATCGACGACGCTAGACTGCTTGTTTTTCTTAGTTACTTAATTAGTTTGATCGTCACTCCTTAAAGTTTCTCCAAAATTATGCAAGCCCTAGAAATGTGCAATTTTAAAGAGATTTTTGTCTTTTAAAATCGTTATTTCAATCCTGTCTTTGATAGCCATTTGGTCCATCCAGGAACCAACTTCCGGGA
Organism: Alatinidae sp. Z8VKAUB7J3; assembly: GCA_010016025.2. Taxonomy (NCBI): domain Eukaryota; kingdom Metazoa; phylum Cnidaria; class Cubozoa; order Carybdeida; family Alatinidae; species Alatinidae sp. Z8VKAUB7J3. The sequence goes on from JAAAKM020073195.1 coordinate 147,558,910, forward strand.
TGAACCAACTTCGTAATCCCACCCTTAACAGCAGCATTGTCGGGACGCTACAAATTGTTTTAATAATATATCACTGGAAAGAAATATGGCTTTCCCATATACTATGAAAGTAAGTGTATCGAAGGCTTCGCTAAGCTATGGCTACTACACGCTTTTTTATAAGCAACAGGAGCCTGAGATTTTATGTAAGATTAAACAACAAATAAGAAACAACCCAGCCTCAGATTGTCAAGCAATAAAATTTCAAACGGGACACTTTTAATGAACAACTGCTCTCTAAACCATTTTATTCGTATTTTAAAGTACTAAGATTTACATATGGTATATTTTATAATTATTAAGAAACAATTAAGCAGCAAATGAGCCTGAAAACATTGAAAAATAAAGCAACAGGGAGCCTCAAATGAAAATTCGTGTTGCATATTAAAAAAGCGTGTATTCAGTATGAAAATCTACCAGATACCATGTAACTGAAATTAAGAAAAAACGGCAATTGGGTAGAGTCATGGCTTGTTTTCAAAAGCAACATATTAGGATTACAGGAATTTGTATCCCGACAAACATGCACTTTGTCTCAAGGGGAACGTGACACTATGCCCAAGAGGCCACTTGATCGATTGGATCATTGAATGAGGCACTTAATCCAAAGAAAACCATTAATGGTGACGTCAGAGGATTAACGAATAACAATCACGCTCTTTTTCGTAGTACAATAATGGGAAGCGCCAAACTACTTGCCAAACAGGGGCAAGCTGATAATTTGTGGGAGCCCAAAATACTAAAGGATCTTGCCTTAACAAAAAGCCATTCGCCGAGTAGAGCTGGATGGAGTGTTCCTGTTGACTACTGTTAAGGTATGATCCATGATCGGACGTAGCGCGGAATGTAAGAAATTGGGTCTTCTTGAGCCCGCGTGAATCTCAACACACTAAAAAACTACGCTACTTTTTAGGTTATCGAAGAGCTGCCTGAAATGAGCCTCAAAGCGCAGTTCTGGTATCGATCATGCGTTAGAAACAGTGTAGAGATTTGGTGTTCTAACGGTGACAAACTACAGACGATAATTCCTCACTCACCATCTTAGATACGTCTTTAATGAACCGTTTCGAAGTAGCAGATCTCTTTCCACATCGTGCCATCCAATCTCTCATATTGTATGCGATTGTCGCTGCAATCCTACTTAACGTATAGCTTAAATATCAATAGAGTTATCGAATAATCGAAGCCTATACGTGTAGAACGAGTAGACGATGTTAACCAGTAACTTAATGAGAACGACTCGAGCTCCTTATCATGCAGGAAACGAGGAAATCGAAACAACCTCGCAATGCACTTTCGAATGCATGATTTGATTGTTTACAGCCGCTAAATACCTTAAGCATGTTTACGTTTGCTAGGGATATTTTACTTAAAGACAGAAAAGTAGCTCAGTGGTCTTTTATTATGCAAATTGGCAACACTGATGAGTTATTGATAAAGCGGCCAACAGACTCTCAATGATATTGACAATAGTGTAGATGAACCTGTATACCTTAATACACAAAATTAACGTTGAACATTAATTAACGTTTTTGGAATTAAAAACTCCACGTTAATTAGATGCTGACGTTAATTTTTGAAACGTTAATTTCAACGTAGCGCTAATTTTTAAAACGATGATTTGTGCCAAAGTTTTATACAAATATGAGCCCCTGTAAAAATTTCCTTGGTGGCAATATGTTGAAATCTCAAAAGGAAACATTTGGCTATTTAACAGCGTCTATAGATTTTGTTCGTAAATTTAAGACTCTTTGTTTTACACGTATACCACGATACCAAATCATTGTGTGACTCGCTATTGACAGGATTGGAGGTATATGAAATTTGGAGGGAAATGACAACTAGGGATGCATGTCAAACTGCGCGAGTTTAAACCATTTACTTTTAAATTCGAAGACAAATATCAGGGAAGAAAGTACAGTGAAGACGGGCACCTGATAAAGCCGCGGTGCTTTAGCTAAGATCTCCAACATGATGGTTTTACTTTTGGTGCTCACCTTTTAAGTTTCTTATTGAATGTATGGCAGGATATAATTCAATCAAAGGATCTGTAGATAGTAAAGAGCTCTTATAGGCACATAAATACTCTTTTCAAGTTGTCATGTGTGGGCATTCAGTGGTAGGGAAACTCTAGGAACTTTTGAAAAGTAGCCTCAATATCAGTCTAAATATTAATGATCCTTGACCAAAATAATACACAAGTTAAGTGATATAGCATTCCACAAGAACAAAGTACCATTTAACATAGAGAACCTAAGCAATACTAACATGGTGCTTGACACAGTATATGCTGATGTGATTATCAATTTTGAATCTTGGCTTTTCACATTCCATTTATGTAGCTTTTCATGCCAGTCATGGAATAAACTTCCACTCTAAAATAGGAAGATCAAGGAAATCATCTGGGTATTATCCCTTTAACATACCACATATTGAGGTATTAGATATGTTTTCCAGTGCAAGCTTGCATGTTTAAGCCTTAGAAAATGACGAACTTGTACACCAACTAACAATTCCCGTAGTTTCTTGTGGGGTTTTACTATCAGTCAGAATTTCATTTTGCTGTTGTTATTCCCATCATTTCAGACTACATCACTGTAGTGTACAATTGTTGATATATGATAGCTCTGAACAAAAGTCTGTAATCCCAAACTGACAAATGGAAATTTTGTATCTAAAAACAAATATAGCAAATCAGTGAACATAAGCTGATGCAAGTGAAGAGGAAATTACAAATTCAAAGAGATGCTTTAAAATATTTGTACTACATTCCACATTGGTCAATTGACTGGTCAGTGAGTTGTTCAACCAACACCATGTTTTCATAGATTTACCTTTGGACTCACATCTTTGCTAAATGACTGTCACTGCATTGGAAAAGGTTACTTGTTGCTTAAATATAAAAATGTTATAATATTCTAACAATTTTTGTTACCTACATGTTTCACTGAGCTTTCTCCAAGAGATGAATGTGCACCTCCTAGTGTTGACAAGCATGCCATAATATATTCTAACAGCAGTCTCTCCGTTCCGATTATGAATGCAAATACATTTTAGACAATATTAACAATTTACAAGATTAAACGAAATATGTCCTTGCCCTAAACCGGGGCCGAACCCTGGGAGCCCGTATTTCTTTAACCACTTATGTATGGATAAGTAACTTAAAGTGCGTGAAATCGGATGTCAGAGTTCACTGGTGGGACTCCGGAAACCGACGTGGCTACTGCAGAAAATATGCTATTACCAACGTCACCAGACAACTTATCTTTTAAAACCAGATAAGTTTCCCTACTTTCGGTCACACCTCTATGTTGGTGTCTATGGTAGGAAGCTTTACCATCACTAAAAACTTTCTTACCATTTTTGTTATGGTCATTTTACTGGCTAAATCGTACATTATAAATGAGATGCGTTCAAGTTAATATGCCACTGCAATTATACACTACATCGATGATCGAGGAAGGCGTTATCTTCACTTTTAATTTCGATCCCTTTTACAAATATTTTTAACGTGTTTACTAACCCTATAATATTGATGAAAGGAGTTCGCAATACTCAGAAGAATGCCTGTAAACCACAAGCATAAAATGCCAGCCAATCACTCACAATTTAATAAAGTAAAGCAAAATGCGTGTTGGTAACATACAAAATATCCGTGAGTCACGCAAACTCACGCAAGAATGTATAGCTCACATTAACAACATGAGTAAAATGTCCTAAGAACCAAGAAGAATGCAGACCACACATGACAAACCGGTGTGAATCACGTGTAATGGGGTTTTTGACGTTAACCTACATGTTTACATGTTTACATGTGTACATGTTTACATGTGTACATGTTTACATGTGTACATGTTTACATGTGTTCATGTTTACATGTGAACATGTTTACATGTGTACATGTTTACATGTGTACATGTTCAAATGTGTACATGTTTACATGTGTACATGTTTACATGTGTACATGTTCAAATGTGTACATGTTTACATGTGTACATGTTTACATGTGTACATGTTTACATGTGTACATGTTTACATGTGTACATGTTTGGTATTCGAATTACCGCCTCCCCCCAGCTTAGAAAAGTAAATCACTTAAAAGCATAGCATCATGACTAATTTAATATTGAGGGATAATATTGAAATAAAAGTGTGTCAAACTTTAGTGAGTGGGGACTGACATTTGAGAAGTCAAACAGGGACTTGAAACCCCCCCGCCCGCAAACAGAATCGTTTGCGATAAACGCCCGATCAAAGGGCGGTAACGTTAACTGCCAGGTAAGGCAATCTGTGGTTATCTGCATTTAGGCAATGCCCCCCTTGTGGTACATTTCTCCCTTCCTAACCATTTTGCCTGTATAATATGTGTTAATTTAAGTTGCGACTATTTCATTCTGTTAGAATTAGATTAGGGCCCGAATTAACATTTCCAACATTGCATTGAAATAGGTACACCCCATATTTAGAATTTTGGTTTACTTGACAACCGCGGATACGATAGTACCCCTTATAAATTCCAAGAGTGTGAATTAAATTCTGTGAGAGCCAGAAAGGGATGAGTTAAATAGAGTAAGGCGTTGAAAAACGTTTTGCAACATTTGGCAATGCTCCGTTCTAGAACTAGCTCACCGGAAGAGGAACGTTTCCTAGAGTAGCTACTATATTTCATAGGAAATTTGTTTATATAAAATGTAACATAAATTTTCTAAAGGAAAGCTTATGATATTTTGATTGATGATTTCTGAACTTTAACAACCCTTGGACGTCCATTAGTGGCAAACGTTACTAAAACTTTGTGGAGCCTAGAGTGTCGCGTAGATGGAGGGGGTGTCTTAAAGGAAGGGAACAAAAACGGAAAGGAAAAGGTACGTTAATCATACATCTGTTGCTACATTTTAAACATGTGGAGCTTTCGGTAACAAGTTACAAATAATCACATCACAAACAATCAAAACTGTCTCTTCTAAGAACGGATCATAGCAGATAATTTGCTAAATCCCGTAGCAGCATTTGTAGAAAGCCTACATTTTCCGCCCAATACATCCCCTGGAATCGTTCTGCCCCAAAACAAGTAAGGACATGACCGACCTCGTTCATGGCATCAATGATAATGATAATAATAAATTGGTGTGGAGAGTACACTCCCATCCTATGCGTCCCCAGGTGGCGGACAGGGAAATGACCTTTAGATATAGAGGTTAGCTGCGAATATACGCAGTCCTGACCCTTTGGCAAGGCATAGCACCCGTAGCCACCCTTGCCAGGGTTATGGCCGGAAATAGGCTGGCCCAAATCTAACGTTAACTTTACTTGTTTATCAGTGCCAGAATGAGGACATAAGCACCCTCAACCTCCTTAGCTGTCTGTAAACTGATGTTTACACTTTCTTCTCTCTTTTCTACGTGTTCTGATTACTTTCCTCACTCTTGTCTACCTGTCTTATCTCGTGGGGAGGAGGGCGTCATTAGCCTTGGTTGGCAACCCTCCTAGAGATAGTGTCTCGATAAAAACACTGGTGGTTGTGTCACCTTATCACCACTAACCTCTAATGAGTGCAATGAATAATACAAATGTTACAAATAACGACGTGAATAGGACTGGAATTTTTGTGAAGGTCCCTCGACCGGCAGGGGGAGGGTCGAGGCTTCCCAGGTCGTTATCCAGCGAAATCCTCGTACTAATGTCCGAACTAAATGGAGTAAAGAAGTGAATAAGGTTGTTATGGAGTGATTTTACAGGAGTAGACCTTTGATGACAACGGAAAGCCCATACGAGGCTATAGGCAACGGATGATGAAGGAATGGAGGGTGTGTGATGTATTTGGGGTGAGTGAGCAAAGGTTGTGTGACCAAGCAAGAGCTATTAGAACGAATAAATGGCTTTCTGACCTAGAGCTGGAGAGTATTCAAAGAAAGATAAGTTCAAATAGTGATAATAGTAGTTCAATGAGAATGATAATGTGGAAAATGTTCAGGAGCCCCAAATAGGAAGTGAAAGTGTGGTAGACAACCATGCCAGTGAGGGCGAAAATGAAGATCTGGGTAATATGAGGGTGAATGTGGAAGGATTGGAAGCGGAAAAGCTAGTAATAATTACTAAGCACATTACCTCCCAATCATCCACCGGTGGACATCGAGATTCAGCTCAATGCAATTGGAGACCAGCCTCGGTGGTGACATTTCAAATCCTCTCTTCTCGATGATACTTTCTACTTGCCATTGGCTTTGGACCGTATGACGGGCTGGATTGCAGTCCTTCCTCGGTTAAGGCCGTTGGCACAGAGATGTTCGCCTGTCATTGCGTTGAGCAGGATGTCGTTGTCCACCGGTGGATAATTGGGAGGTAGTGTGGCGACTAGAGAAATAGAGTATACTAACATAGGAGGTTACCTTGCTGAGTTGAGTGAGCACATGCTGCGACAGCGTAGGTAACGGCTTCGAGTCCCGCTGGTATCTAGTTCTCTTTTCAAAACTGACATTTCAAATATGCATTCCGCGATGATACATTTTAGAAATTATCAGATGATTGTAACAATTAATATCAAATCACATATGAATTATATGTCACTAAATTATCTATATTTACAATGTTTTGTTATTACTTGTCCTAAAATCTATTATAAGGAATTAATTATAGTGTTAAAGGTATGAAAAAAAGAGAACAAAAAAAGGCATTTCTTTATTCCTTCATAAAACTAAGCGATATTTATCACAAATATGGAAGTGAAATTACCCGCTGCAGGAAACATGTTACCATTTAAACCTCGTCATTTATCATCTGACATAATTCAAATAAAGAGGGCGTTTTAAAGAAGCTAACATGGTACCAAATTGCCCCGATTAACAGTAACAAACCGCAACAACCAGTACCAGTGTCCAGGAACACTTGAGCAATGATCCATATGCCAATAAACAATGGAGACACCATGTGCATCAAATGGCTACATTATTGTACGGTTCTTATTAACTTCGCCACAATTTTCGAACATTTGAAACACGTGCGTGGGGGAGTTTTCGTAACTCTAGCGTGTTTATCTTTCGCAAAAAGAGTAATGTGTAACCTGTGATCTTCTCCCACGTGTTTGGTATAGAAATAGCACAAGTACCGTGAAGACGTCCGGTAGAAAATTATTTCTCTAGTCGCCACATTAGCTCCCAATCATCCACCGGTGGACATCGACATCCAGCTCTCCGCAATTGGAGACTCTCTGCACCATGTGACTTGACCATGGAAAAACTGCCCTCCGGCCTGTCATCAATCCAAAGCCCATTAAAGTTAGAGAGTATCATCGAGAAAAGAGGATTTGAAATGTTAGAATTTCAAATTCTCTAGCAATTCAAATCCTCTCTTCTCGATGGTATAGGGTTTTCTTATAACTGAAACAAATTTTGACCAGCATATTTGGTGTTTGTATGTATCTAGTCAAAGTATATTTGCACGTAATTTGTTTTACATGATGCTTCATTGACATGTTTAGCGCTACCTAGGGTACTACCTACCAGTGTTAAGGTAATAGGTAACATCCATTCTCTTTGCTAAACTCCAAGGTACATTAGATTTTTAAGAAATGAGGATTTTGAGAGGACGCTCAAAGAATAGAGGACTACTCTTTGTAGATGCACGAAGAATGGAAGATTGTTATCGTAAAACAAGGTATGCGGGAAGAGATATGTCTCTCAGAATAATGGGATCAAGCAAAAGAAGGTTATTGTGGCTAGGAAAAGGAAGACAGTTATTTTATTAACTGGCAGTAAAGAAGGAAGGTGGTTATGATATGGATAGGTGCAAGGGAAGAAAAGCATTATCTTAAGAATAGGCACAGAAGAAGAAAGACAGTTATCATGGATACATCAAGAAATGATGGTTATCCTGTATGGATAAGGAGTGGGGAAGAAAACTGGGTACTATATGAATGGGCGAGGCAAAGAGAAGGGTTATAACGTTAATAGGCACCGGTGCAAAGAGATGGTTATGATGTGGGTAGGCACTTGGCAACAAAGATATGGATAGGATTAGGCAAAGAAAGACGGCTATGATGGGGGTAGACATTGAGGACAAATGACGATTATCATATGAATAGCATCTTGGGAGATGACTTGAAGAACACTAAAAGAATTACATGTCACAACCATAATAGGTAGTCGGTACCAACTTCAAAATTCTACCAAATTTTATTTTGTATATATATTAAATATGTAAGAGCTTAGAGGGAACAAAGCAAACAAATTAAACAAAGAAGAAACAACATGTGATCCCTCATTGTATTTAACTTGAGATGTGGAACATGCAATTATATGTGGTCTATCACAGAAAGCAGCGTTGGTATACAGTTTTTAAAGCAAAAGGGTTTTTGTTGTACAACAAAGGGCAGAGATTCATTTTATGTCATTCTCGAAAACTTAGGCACAAACCATTATGTCTCTCGCGCGTCTTCAAAGAAATGACAGATCAGTGGTCAGATGGATGTGTAACATCAAACACCAGTAATATACCAGGTATCAAGAGATTGTCAGTCAGGCCAAGATACCCAACATCGAGGAGCAACTGAGGTACAACAAGCTGCGATGGTACGGGCATATGACAAGTAACAATGGCTGGACCAAGCAGTGCACTGAGTTAAAAGTTAGGAGGATCACTGATGAGGGGCGCTCAAACAAAAAAATGGGAGGAACCATCTGAGGAGATCTCTGGACACAGGGTTGCTAAGTGACCATCCATGTGGCCCTGGTAATTGAAAGGAAAGACGGTGTGTTGACTGTGTCAAAATACATCCTACTCTGTGTGCGGAAAAATGAGACTTAAACCAGGATATGGATAGATGGATGATGGAACAGATTCAGGTAGCTCTGGTGGCTTAGTGAACTAAGTCCTTGCACACAACCCAAGTGGACTCTGAAGAGACAGGCTAGAACTCACTTGCCACTTTCACCCATATTTGTTTGCTCATCCTGGTCTACTCATTGCCTTGTGTGGAGTGAAAACATGAAAATACCATTACAGCGATGTTAGCCAAGGCGTGATGCTGTAAATGTTCTTGCCAAGTAGCCCTAGATTTGTATTGACTGGATTCTAATAGAAATGCGTAGAAATGCATAGGCCTGTAGTGTTAGAAAAGAACTATGACCTGATGAAATAGATCAAGCGAACTGAAGACAACAACCATTTTACTTTTGACACAGGGTTGGTTGGTTAGTTGAGTTGGCTTGGTGGCTCAGTTGTTGGGTTGGTTGGTTGGTTAGTTGGTACGTAGGGTTGGTTGTTTGGTTGGTCGGTTGGTTAGTTGGTACGTAGGGTTGCTTAGTAAGTCAGTTGGGCTGTTGGATCGGTAAGGTTTGGTGGTTGAAAGAGCTTTGTTCTTGGATTGTTTGGCAGGACGAGTTAGTGAGCAGGAGGGGTAAGCTGGCAGCAGGGATTCTCTTGCAGGAGGGGTTGGATGGATATAGTGTGGTTGATACATACTGTTAATTCAGTTGGTTGATTGAGTTGTTTCGTTGAGCAGCTTCATTGTTTAAGTTGCCTGATTAAGGTGGTTGATCGATATGATTGACTGAGATTTTTGTTGACTTGATAAATTGACTAGGTTGGTCCAGGTGCTTGATTAAGTTGGTGACATCAGTGCGTTGTTTGCTTCGTTGGGCTTCTTGATTGGTTGACTGGATTGCTTCCTCTGGTGGGTTAGAAGGCTGGATGGCTTGGTTTGAGAGATGAATTAGGTGACGTGGGTAGGTTGGCTGCTTGGTTGTATAGGGAGATGAGAAGGGTTGGGTGCGTGTATCAGTTAGATTTAGTGAGTTGGGTGCATAGTTGGTAGATAGGTAGGCAGGTAGGCAGCTGGGTAGGCAGGTAGGTAGATAGGTTGGTAGGTAGGTAGGTAGGTAGGTAAGTACACCATGAGTCAAGGTGGGTAGGTAGGTAGCTAGGTAGCCAGGTAGCTAGGTAGCCAGGCAGGTAGCCAGGTAGCTAGGTAGGTAAGAAGGTAGGTAGGTAGGTAGGTAGGTAGGCAGGTAGGTAGGCAGCCAGGTAGCCAGGTAGGTAGCCAGGTAGGTAGCCAGGTAGGTAGCCAGGTAGGTAGCCAGGTAGGTAGCCAGGCATGTAGGTAGGTAGGTTGGCAGGCAGGTAGGCAGGTACGTTGGTAGGTAGGTAGGTAGGTAGGTAGGTAGGTAGGTAGGTAGGTAGGTAGGTAGGTAGGTAGGTAGGTAGGTAGGGGGCCGGGGACTACTTGTCATAGACAAGAGGTTGACGTATGGTTCTTCATTCTGCTGTTACCAAATTTTCAAGCAGAAGTGTAGAGTAGGTCTTATTCCCGCTCTTCGTTTGAATCATATACGTTTTTTCGAGGGAATAAGGGTAGATACAACAATTTATGGTGACAGATATTTTCCATACTGAAGCCTTTCTGGCAGGCAGATTTTTCTAACCTTTGTCTGAGTTTTGCAATTGGCTATTGTTTTTAAAAGAGGGCGGGGCACTGTAAATGGTGAATTGCACGTACTTTTATCAAAAACTTCTCCTCTGTCGTTTTAGTGCATGAACTCGTCACCATCTACTTAACTATCTTACATCGTTATTGCTATTTTCTTCTTTTGGGGGGAAATTATTCTCGTTAGACCCATTGTATGTATTTGCAGTTTCTATCTCTTAAAAACATTGTTTTGTATCATTCTTAAATTTTCTCCGTAGATAATGTAAGATAGCATAAAAAGCTTAGATAATATAAAACTGAGATGTTTCTCAAATAAAGTGTCATTTCCTGGCTTTTGGTATTCCTTAATCGAATCCGATTTTCAACCAAGGTATCAATTGCAACATCAGTTATGATCAACACTTAAAATGTTCTTAAGAGTTCACAGGCTGTCTCAGTAAAATAAATAACTGTTATTGTACGTTTGTTTAACAACGCGAGAAAGAACAAAATTGGTATATTATAAGAATACCCAGCGCCATGTCTTAACGAATAAATGGTGAACACTTTTGATAATCATTTCATTACCAACTGGCTAAGATCACAAGGCAAAGAAAACTTTTTACACTATTTGTAAGAAATAGCGTTAAAATAGATTTTACTACGCGTCACCTTTCTAAAGCCGGTCACCTCTTCTCAATATAAAAATCGGGAAATGCAAGATCGCAATGAATTATTTTCAGTTGTAATCATTAGCTCCTAAGAGTCGCACAAACATGATTATTTCACTTCTGTCACCCAAATTTTTACTTCTGTTACCAAAATACCAAAATTATGAACTGGGTTAATTTAACGAGGTTTTCATATCTCCGTATCTCCAAGGCCATATCTCAACGATTGCTCAAGGTATGGTACTCATATTCAGACAGACTATTCCAACAAGAAGAATGCAATGAATCTAAAATATATCAAATTTCTGATATTCCTTAAATCGCTATGTCACACTTAAGTACTCTATTGAGATCAATTAAGTTGTTACTATAGCAACTAAGGACAATGAAAGTCGACTTATGTCTCGTTCTGCTTCAGATTTCGCTGAGCCGACTGAGAGGGACGACGCACAAAATAGAAATAGAAACAGGAATAGAGATAACTAGTAAGATAGTAAGAAAGAACTCGATTATAATAAGAGTACAGATAAATCAGTTGTTATTTACTTTTGTTATTGTTGTGTTTACCTGGAATATATGAGAAAACGTTAAACTACGGAGTGCTGTCCTACGTTATTCAACTTGTGTTTGAACTGCGTTCGCATGAAAACACAGACTCAACGCTATGGAGATGAACATCGTAGCAAGTTCGAGCAAATTAGCAAGTTTGAAAGGTATCTGTGCTTAAAACCTTTAAAAAGTTGGCTGAAGACTCGTGGAGTACGCATGGTACAACACTATAACGATAAAGAGCTAATTGTGGTACTCTTTTAATTGTAGGTGGGGTCGATTTAGCAAGGGGTTGACATTTTTCTAGATGTTCGTAAAGTAGGGGGTCATGATACAGTGCACTATAGGGAAAAAATTATAAATAAACCCTAAAATTGGATATGTGAGAGTGAAAATAAAACAGAGATGTGGATATTTGTTTTGACGTATAATTTTAGCAGAGGAGGCCCTCCAGTCCAATTTTACGGTGTGATAGCAAATTCGAATTGGGCGTTCGAATTCTGAGATGAAAGGCTTTGTTTCTTTTCAGTAAACATGCTTTAGATAAATTTCAACGATGAGTGACGATTTGAGTTATACATTTTCGCTGTTAATTTTTGTTCTCAGAAAGAATTCTGTTCGGCAGTAAACGATTATTGGGAAAATAGCAAGTCCAAACATTTCTAGCCAATCTCAAGCTTTGACTTCTATATTTAAAGAGACGCAGTACAGTCCTCTTTCAACAGTCAAGTCAAAACATTCAAAAACCCGAACTCCAATCTTACATAGCTTTATGAACATTGGGAATACTATTTTTCCTTCCTCCTCCTACTTGACGAAACTTAACTTTACTTAGAATATTGCGTTGAGTAACGGATTTATTTTGCTAAACGTTTTCGCCATACACTGATCACAGCAATAGTATGGAGTGAAATGAGAAAGCTATTACGATAAATTTATAGGAAACGAGAAGATCCTGGAAAATAACGGTCACGAGAGCGACACGTTTTCTGCCACTCGTGTTATTGAACAACGCGTAAATTGTAAACAAATTCTTTTTGTCGACAGCGTACTGGCTTCTTTGTTTTGATAAATGCGGTTTCTAAAGGGGCAAGATGAAAAGGAGACAGGTAGTACGACTTTAAACAACACGCGGTTGTACCGTGGGAAAACTGTTGGTCACGGCCGTTTTTACTCTTTTGTCAAAACTCAAGGAAACATTCCCAATCCACGGTAGCCGCAATATACTGGGCACTTCATAGGACCATATTTTGGGTCAGACGAATACTTGGCGATTTGATTGGAAATGACAATGTTGGTATCATTTTCTGCGTAGACGTTTTCTTCAAAAATGATTTTGATGTTGGCTAATTCCTCATCTAGTTTACTTTTTGAGCAAATTATTAGAGCACGGTGAACTAAAGCAGCGATGAAAACAAAGAAGCCAGTACTCTGACGACAAAAAGAATTTGTTTACAATTTACGCCTTTTTCAATAACACGAGTAGCAGCAAACGTGTCGCTCTAGTGACCGTTATTTTCTAGGATCTTCTCGTTTCCTATGAATTCATCGTAATAGCTTTCTCATTTCACTCCATGCGATTGCTGTGACCAATGTTTGGCGAAAGCGTTTAGAAAAATTAACCCGTTACTCAACGCAATATTAAAGTTTTGTACCACAAACTTGAGGCTTTTTGGACCAACCGTCCCAGATTTTCATTTCAGCTTCAAATTGATTGTATGCCACGGATAGTCGACAGTTCTTGTGGTCGTTCGTGCACACTAAGACGTATCGCTTGCCGATAAGTCGCGCTGGGTCGAGGAGGAGCAAAGGGTCGCCGCGAACATGGCTATGGCTCACCTCCCAATCTTCAGTGCCTGTTTTACCAATCTGCACCGGGGAAAGAGTCATTTCCGCAGTTGCAGTGGAGGAAACGGAGCAGCCCTTTCTCCACAAATAGCTCCGTTTCCGCCAAACGAGCCCTCCGCTTTTTAGCTTGAGCTTTTTTTAGTCCTGCACTGGCCGGTTTGTGATAGATTTGGGTAACGGATGGCTGAAAGGACAGAAACTGGGTGATCTGTTGTCCTTGAGGCTTTTTGGACCAACCGTCCCAGATTTTCATTTCAGCTTCAAATTGATTGTATGCCACGGATAGTCTGTACATCCCTGTACCTTTTAACGCACTTTTTCGCTAAAGAAGTCCTAAATCCAGCAATCCAGTGACTTGTTCACTCAAATTACATCCTTGCTGGAGAGCGAAGTGTCGGTGATGAACTTTTTGTGCAGCTTGTGCATCAGTTCCAATTGGTTGGCGTAGAAAGGACCTAAATAAAGAAAAGGATTTTGAAAATTGTCAGTGTTAATTTAAATATAGAGGAAAATGTCAAAGCCTAAACGTGCACATTGGCAAAACATATCCTGTAAGTTTGATGTGTTTTACTTATTGTTCATTACGTAGCCTTCATATTTCTTGTCTATGAAACACACAAACAAAGGCGTCAATTCTAAATCCTATACAAAATTTTAGGCATGAACAGATAACAGTATCTGTGGGAGTGAGCAGCGCTATTTGAGTGAATTTCAATCACCTGACAAAGATTCATTTATTTACTTAATGTCTCTTTAAAATGGTGTGTGATATATGATAACGAGCATCCCATTCATGTGAAGGTCACGTAAAGATATTCCCTATTGCAACACTTCCCTCTATCATATTGTGTCCCTTTTACTAACCGTGCTGGCTGTACCAAACGGCCCGTCAACAGCGATCCTAAAAAGGTAAACAAATATTGATTACTGTAGTGCCTGCATAGCAAAGTGAGGCCTTGAAAAGGGGGAAACGGCGATGAAAGTTTGCATCTTGTTCTATAATAACCCCAACAGTGTGATCTAAAATCCGTTGAGTATGATCTAAAATTTGAACACATGCGATGTCTAGACTTGGGTGCAACATTCGTACCAAATAATACCAAAAAACCCCATTATTTGCGACGCCAAATATGAAACCGGCACACTGAACGGTAAATGACGTACTTGTATGATCATAACAATTGGCAGAGATTTAAGTTAAAGAAGTTAAAGTAGCCTACTAATTAAAACTGATCAGATAGTCCAATTCTAGTGTTATTATAATATCAGCTTCGTTGTGACACTGAAATGTGACCCATATCAGTAACATTGATATCATTATACATATGCTCATGCGACACTGAACTCTTGACTTATATCCAACTGCCACAGTGAACTTGGCGTTCCCCGCTACTTTATGTCACAAAAATTCCCCTACACCACCTCCGCTTCCATGATGACTTCTCTCTTTATTATCCTCTACGGAAAATGATTACCCATTCAAGGGAATGCTACTTTGACACCCTTTTCCACATGTTTATTTCATATGGTTTTAGACGTCTTTCCAGGTAGTATCTCTTTACTTTACCCCCGTTTAATATTCAGTTAGGTGCCAGCTGATTACATATTAGCACAGAAGGATCTTTTTCAATAATAGCAAACGTTCTCATACCTACTCAGAAGTGCCGAATAAACGGGGGTCTGAATAAACGGGGATCATCATTACGGTCTAAAGTTAATAAACGGGGGGTCCAAATAAACGGGGAGGTTTGAACTGCATCTCAGTTTTGTGAAAGGTTTAACAAGGGCAAAAAGGTACTAATTGACTAACTAGCAACTGTTTCAGGGTCAAATGTTGCATGGGAAGTTATTCAAGTGTTTTCAGAGAATGGACATGTATAGAAAGGAAAAGGAAACAAGAAAAAATCAAAACGAAGCTGAAGAGACGAAAAGAGAACGTTAAAGGTAACATGGAGGAAAGTGGCGCAACATAGAAAAGAAATGAAGTAAATTGTAGAGGCTGCTTGCAGTGGCATGAATGGCTCCTGCTGCAGATAAAAACGAGAATAAAAATTTTACTACTGGCAATGGTTTGATAATATAATGGTAGCAATATTAATAATCTCGATTCTGAGGTTGTCTTAGGATGACGTTGTCAATTGAATTATTTTTAGTTAAGATTAAATTTTACACTTGTTGGAACAGGTTCAGATATAGTAAATTACCTGATATTTGTTTGTTAATTCTTCCATTTGATTTTCTCTGAATGATCCAATAAAATACTCAGAGAACATCAATTGAAAAGGGGTAATAGTAAACTCTTTCCTGTTGAAATTTTGAGAAAACGTGATCACTGTTAACAGCGCATAGCCATTCCAAGTTGGTATTATAAAGATCGAGCAAGCTATTATGGACGTTGCAATAACACTACCGAACAAGAGGATCCTTACGCTGAACTTTTCTAAAACAATTGTGCTTTACACAATTGTTGAGCCCACTCTTGCTATGAATTCAGTGTTCTTTTTTCATTATTACCAATGGCTAAATCATGTAAGTTCTTTCTTTCAAAGTCAAGTTTACAAATTACTATTGTGGCACCTGAAAATATAGAATACTCTTTTGCTCAATTGCAAGTGGGGTCACATTGCTCATAAGACCTACCCCATCATTTTGTTATCAAACCCCCATATTAGGGTTTTAAAAATTTCAGAGAAAAAATGTCTTTCAGTCACAGAGAGAGCTTTTTCTTAGAACAAAAGTTAAGAACAAATATCAAGTAGAGCAAATTGACTCTCATTGAAAATTTCTAAATCGTATAAGTTGAGGCTTGGCAATACACAGTTGGCAGTTTAAGCAGTGAACAGTAAGAAACAACTGGGTATTGTTTAATCCATGTCATACATCTATGCTTGAGAGTTGCATAGTAAACGTTGTTTGGCAACTTTTGTGAAATTTAAACAATTTTATTCGACTTTGTTTTGCCACATTGACTCAACATCGGTTCCCATAACTGTGTTAATCTCCAAGTTTTCCTGACGCGTTGCACGCGATTGATGAAGGCCACATGTCTGCATGGTTTCTCGTAAAGCGGCGCCTGTAATGTCTTCAAAAAATGATATAAGGTGTTGCAGGTTTTAGCGAAAATATTTCGTGGAATCACAGTGTAACCTTCCTATAACGATCAGCCAATGGGCTGTTTTGACCGTTATAAGAGCGGTGGTCGTTTTATCAAGGTTAGGTATGGACACAATTTAACTTGTAACGTCAAAATAAATCCCTTTGGGGAGGCCCAAG
Source organism: Alatinidae sp. Z8VKAUB7J3 (assembly GCA_010016025.2). Lineage (NCBI taxonomy): Eukaryota > Metazoa > Cnidaria > Cubozoa > Carybdeida > Alatinidae > Alatinidae sp. Z8VKAUB7J3. Next base: position 147,575,695 of record JAAAKM020073195.1, read on the forward strand.
TGCACATAAGGTGACTGTAATGTGGCATTGCACACCCTCCTGACAGTACTGATTTTACTCTGCCCCCCCCCCCCCCCCCCCCCCCCCCTTATCTATATATAAAAAAAAAAAAAAACAGTGTTTGGGTCGTA